>CM017556.1:4115358-4842858 GCA_007844125.1 Sinonovacula constricta
AACAAATGGCAGTTTACCACACCCAGCCATGTTATTCAGAGACTGGATCAACCAGTACTGGAGCAACCTTTACAAACCTTTTTGTATGCAAGTAAAGTTTAATGAATTGGATACCATTGTTATCCATTGTTGTTGAATATTCATGCTTCAAATAATATAACATTTACAAGCAAATTTGAATATAAATCTTAAGATTTTTTTTTTCAAGAGAGCTTTAATTCAGCTTTACAAAGTAATCATTATTTATTAACTGTTCATCTTACATAAATTTTCATGATCAACATAAATGCATGCTGGTATATTACAGTTAATGGATTTAAAAGGAAACACAGAGTACCAAAATTATCACCTTTCAACACAGAACTTGTTTCCAATATAAAAAGTTATTTATATGACATACAGTTAAGGCCTTGGATATTAGTCATATTGTTAATGACAAGATGATGGTGAATATGAATTGTTCATAAATAACCTCAAACATCAGTTACCTGCCTACTTCAAATTAAAGGCAACACCAGAGACACTTCACTTACCTGAAAGAAGAAGCCCCGCTGTGGTAAGTTGACTGACTAGTCCTGGTATGTCATCACTGATCTCTGGATACTGGAGGCGGCCTACAGGTAACCATGACAACTTACGAGAGAATATTCGGATGTATAGCTTCTGTGCAGGTTCTGAAAGATTAGTAATAACTAATATGATTTCAATAGAAAAAACTTTCTACTTATCCAAATATAGATACAAATAGTAAAAAAATGTATGATTTTCCTTTAGCCATGGCAATATCTTAAATTTTTCATGTAATAATAAAAAGTTTAGAATAAATAAGGATTAATGGGACATACTTTTATTGGAATCTTTATTTAGCATCTGTTTACTTACTTCAACAAAGGAAACATACTTGTACTGTAAGCTGTATCACAAACTGACATTTAAAAAATATAATTGAACATATCCGTATAAATGAGAGAGGGCAATGATTACAAAATCAGCAATCGGTTTAATTTCTGACCAGTTAACCAGAACAATGGTACCACGGTATGATGGTGCCTAAAATAAGATATGTTCATTTTTATATGCATTCATTATTGAACTTCCAGTTAAGTTTTGCAAATCTTCAGAACATACAGTTTTAATGCTTTGTGAAGTATTTAGAAGTGGAAAAAAATGGTGGTACAATATAGAAGATATTTACATTATATTTGACAATGAAGAACAGTATGATAATATATGTAAAAAAATTCCAAATTAACTAAAACTGGGCCTAACATAGTTTTAATAATTTATTAGTCTTTCTCCAACAATAAATACTAAAGATGCATTAAGAATATAGGATCATTACTTATTGTTTGTAGGTACTGGTGTTATTTTCTGTAAGACTAATACTAAATCACAATGTTCCACCATTTGCTTGTGTTCTTCAGATGGGTGAGGTAATGGGTGTGTGGTGCTGATGGACTGTGTTTTCACAGTTTATTCCTATGAAAGGTTACAACCTGACACCTTCATCTATAATGAACAGATTAGTAGAATGGAATGTTGTGGCATTACTTTAATATGTAAAATAAAAAAATAAAAATTGAGAGCAATTAACTGCTTCAAAATTATGTAACTAGTTAACATACATAGAAAGTTGATAGCCATTGACATTCCTAGTATTAATTCACATATTAAAAGCAATTTTAGCCCTGGAATTCAAACAATTTAATATAAAAATGAGTTGATGAGAGAATATAACAATGAGCCCTTGAGAGAATATAAAAATGAGCCCTTGAGAGAATATAAAAACGAGCCCATGAGAGAATATAAAAATGAGCCCATGAGAGAATATAAAAATGAGCTTGTGAGAGAATATAAAAATGAGCTTGTGAGAGAATATAAAAATGAGCTTGTGAGAGAATATAAAAATGAGATGATGAGAGAATATAAAAATGAGCATGTGAGAGAATATAAAATGAGCGTGTGAGAGAATATAAAAATGAGCTTGTGAGAGAATATAAAAATGAGCTTGTGAGAGAATATAAAAATGAGCTTGTGAGAGAATATAAAAATGAGCGCGTGAGAGAATATAAAAATGAGCACATGAGAATATAAAAATGAGCATGTGAGAGAATATAAAAATGAGCTTGTGAGAGAATATAAAAATGAGCGCGTGAGAGAATATAAAAATGAGCGCATGAGAGAATATAATAATGAGCTGATGAGAGATTATAAAAATGAGCTGATGAGAGAATATAAAAATGAGCTGATGAGAGAATATACAAAGGTAAGCAGTCTCACCATCTAGACTGTTGAACTTGTTAATGTACACCATATCCTGTTCATTGAACAGTCCCACATTGAAATCATCTCCCAGGACTGAGGACAGTATGGTCCGGAAGTTTTCCAGGAAGTAAGGAACTCTGTAGGGACCTTCCGCTGAACTTTGTTCCAGATTCTCCCCTTCCTGACCACCTCCATCCTCATCATCTTCTACCAGCTCATCATCTTTCTTTAATGTCTTTTGTTTTGTTTCTACCTCCTTATTTGTTTTCATTTCCTTCGTATTAACTGTCTTATCAATTTTTACATTTTTCTTGCTACTATTCAACATCAGTTTCTCATTGACTCTTGCCTTAGTTATGCTTCCCCTTTCTGTTATTTCTTGTACATTTATTTCCAATTCCATATCCTCAGGTTTCTCTATATCATTAACAATTACATTTTTAGTTGTTAAGTCAGCATTTTCATAATGGTTTTGCTTAGAATCTGTACTTTTATCAACATCTTTCCTTTCCTTCTTTTGCCTGTTTTTGACAGTTGATATCTTTTGGACTTTAGCTTCAGGTGAATCTTCATTATGTCTATGCCTCTTCAGAGACAATCGCTTCAGATTGCCATAAGATTTTTCAACAGGTGTATTTACATTATTCAGAAGCTCAGCCTGTGTTTGTACTTTGCTAGTACCAGTTATTTCAACATCATCATCACAATCATCATTTACATTGTTATTATTAGTCACTGAATCAATCACCAATGGGACAGTCTTTCTGTTTCTTACTTTGTATGTTTTTTTCCCATTAGTCTCATTTATGGAAAGATTCCCCTGTTGTTTGATGGCCTCTTTACTCTCAGTGTCTTTGGTTTTACTTCTGGATAAACTGAGGCGTTTTTTATTACCCGGTTTGTTTTTATCATCTTTCAAATCTGTTTTAATACTGTGCTTATCTTCATCATTAAAACTATTTGGATTATAAAGAATGGAACCAGAGAAAGATTTTTCAACTTTTGTAATTATCACTGCATCATCATTATCCATATTTGCTTTTGAAAAATATACAGATTCAGTCTCTTGTAAAGTTTGTCTTTCCTGTTGCTTTTTAAACATTGCAAAAATTGTTTGATTTCCATTAGTTTTTTCAGAAGGTTTCAATTTGCCTGCCAGTGATAGTTTCTTGCTTTTTGCCGATTTACTCATGATATCAGCTGAAACATAAAAAACAAAACAAAACATAATTATAGACATGAAAGGAGTAAGAAAGAAATATTGGTACAAAATGAAATAAGTTTTATATATGCACATAATCTTCATGTAACGACTAGTTATGTACATCACTTAACTGGATTCAACAAGCCAACTGTGTCACAAACTATTTTTAGCAGTTAACCTGTGCTATTGCTGTACTATAAGCTACAATTATTTGGAATTTTTATTACAGAAATTTATCTGCTGCAATGCTTGATACTTTAATGGACTTTATTAGCCTGATGCCCTTATCATATTATAGGTATATATCAATTTAAATGTCAATACCGAACTTGTACTAATGTAACATAAGAATAAAAATGTGCAGCGACTCCAAACTGGAATCATTAGTTAACAGGATTAGTGCTCTACTGACTGCATGAACCAGAGAGGTTACATATTCTATTCCTATGCAACCTGGGAAACTCAAAATTTACTCAGACCATTTGCTCTACAAGAAACTCACAAGCTCTCCTTAAGCACTTGTACTGTAATGATCACATGCCACTTAAACTATGTTGGCACCTATACAACTAACAGAGAAAAAATGTGCAGGCAACCCAAGTCTCCACTTCAGGACCTTTGTTAACATATGCTCTTTCGACTGTGTGAAACAACCTGCTTTCAAATTCTCTTCCTATCACTAGGCCATATCAACTCAAATTACACACTTGTTTAGTCCAAAAAATAAGCCATCCATTAATAATAACATATTTGTTTTTAATCAATTTACATGCTGATACTAATTCTTTTATATTTTACTGAATATACTTATCAGGAATAATGTGGAAAATAAAAGAAATATCAATGTTAAAGGTACAATTCTTCCTTTGGTGGACATTTTAGCACTCTTGGTAAACAAAGGAATTAAGCTATTTCCAAAATAGCACATGGGGCTGTAGCTGCACCATGAGGGTCTGGCAGAATATATAGTTCCCATGTAATGTCATAGGCACTGATAAGACAGTTTAAGGCAGCCATATTTGAAGGCAGAAGCTTATGCAGGCCGAAATCTGGAAATATGTGCTGTATTCAAGTAACCACTGTGTTTTTATTTTTCAGTCTTTTTTACTGAAATTATATCAAATTAAACAGCTTTTATGAAGTATTTTATACATCAACACTATATTCTGATAGTTTAAAAGGTGAAAAATATAACTAAAACAGATACACTGTTCACTTATTTCTCTCTATTAATTCTTTGTGCATTTATCAATTTTAAAAATATTTTATTCTAAAAGTATGGATTTAAACAGCTTTTAATGTTTGGACCACAAATGAAGAAATTAGAAGAAAGCAAAATGTACACTTTTATACAAATTGTTTGAAAATGCCTGAAGTTACCATCAAAGATGGCTGCCAAGATAAGGGATCTTCACTGATTGGAAACTATCAAGCAAGAATGGATGTATGCTCCAGAGGCTTCCCAGTCTAGTTTCCAAGGCAAGCTTTTAGCAGCCTGTTATAGAGCTTACAGCTATAATGACCATGTGTCTGGAGTCAAGAGAGAGTAGTGGAATTGTTGACCACAATGTAATTACATGCTATTTCAAAGTGGCAAATGAAAGAGATAGCAAAGGCTTATTATCCCCAGTCTGAAACCTGGTCACATCCAGTTGGACACACAACAGGATGATGAAGAGTGTTGCTTCAAAACGTCAGATGAATATGGAGCCCTAGATCCACTAGGTCTTATTTATAGTACTATCATTCATGTTACATTTCTTTTGCGAAATTATATGAAGTGCACTGACATAGGCATTAATTTGGCAATATGTGTCATGAATACATTTAATATCACTTCATTTTTTCCATATGGCAAAAGACCTCATAAACTTAAGAACTATGTTTTGAATGTCAAAACATGACAAAAGAAATCAATCGAAAATGGCAATGTAACCCATTTTCTCTCATTATGTAAACATTTGAATACTGCAGTCTTTATAACAAGGGACGTTACTCGTCTTAAACATTATCTACATCTTCCTCTAGTTTAAAACTTTTGCTATTTAAATGCAACACATGCTTATTTCTTATAAGAAAAATGAACAAGGTTCATCAGAGTCATGGACAATAACCATATTTAATGTACCAGTTTTGTTTAATTTCCTTAAACTTTAATATAAACTGATCCTGAATTTGACGACTCAAGATATTCCGATTTTGTCGATCCGAAATATGGCGCGAGATTTGAAGGGCCCAGAATATGGCCATATTTATAATCACTTTTGCCAAAATATCGGCGCAAGCAGTAACAGATATCATAAGACGATCACATCTATCATTGAAAGGGTACATGTTCTTTGCCACAATATTACTGTTTTGTTAAATAGTAATATATCCATTTGTCATTAGTTTTCGTGGATATCCTTGTCATTTGTCACTTTGGTGTACATTTAGCTAAGAAATAAGCATTTACTGACTGGAGGATATACGTCAACGATTTATTATATGATCAGGTTTAGTTAATATATTTCATATAACTTACAGTTTTATAATTAAGTTTATAATTACATGGTCTCTAACAAAATGCAGAGGTTCAAGTGTCAAATGGAGTAATTTTTTATCCTGAACTTTGACATCTAAATCTCCATTATACTAATACATAATACATAATTACACGTTTTATGCACTAGTGGTATCTGGACAAATACCTCTACTCAGTAAAATGTGTACAGGTTGACACATATCCCCAACACATACGACAAGGCTTACAGTCCTTTTACAAAGGTTGACAAAGCTCCCTCCATCTCCCCACCTAAAAAACCAACAAAGTGCTAAATTAAAATGCTGTTTGGGCAGTTTAAGTTGAACCCAATAAGCGATTGAAGGTGTGCAAATATTGGTCAGTGTTAATCTAAGGTAAATAAAATATATTTAAGCAAGTCTTCAGCTGCAGAAACAACACTTCCAAAAATACAGATTATACATTGGGACAAAAGTTACAATAGCGCCACTAACATCCGATAACAGAAACTATTTTGTTAAACATGTAATATTTTCTATATGACTGCATCAAATTTGGTCTGAAATAAATTCTTATAAATGCTACCGGATGCGACCAAAGTACAATGAGGTTAAAATTTAACTACCATTTATTTTCATCAACACTACACCCCTGTAATCTGAATAAATATTCTAAATGTGCCATTCATTTCTGAACACATGCTTTTACTTTACACTAAGATGCTGAGATGATACAAATGGATGTCGGAGACCTTGTACCACTTCGATCTTGTACCACTACAATGTTGTGCCATTCTTGGAGACTTCGTACCACCTATAGGATATATAGGGATTTATTTTCGCACCAATTAAGTACCCGCTATCGATGTCATTAATATTACAATAGACATGTAATTGGTGATTATGCGTTGATGATTGATGTTTTCGCACATATTAAGTACCCATTAATAGGCGAGTAATTGATGAGTAATTACAGAAGATTGGTGTGAAAAATAGGACAAACACTTGGTACAGCTTACTAAAATTTATTTCAAACATCAATAATATTTTAATACAATATAAAGCACATTTTGTGATTTATAGCACTAGAAACAATACATATTGCGCTGCATTTAACGTAACTAATATACACAAACTAATATACACAAGTTGCATAATCACACACATACACACACTGCATAAATATTGAGCTGCATTTAACATAACTGATATATACACAAACTAATATACACAAGTTGCATAATCACACACATACACACACTCTGCATAAATATTGAGCTGCATTTAACATAACTTATATACACAAACTAATATACACAAGTTGTGTAATCACACACATACACTCTGCATAAATATTGGGCTGCATTAAACATAACTTATATACACAAACTAATATACACAAGTTGTCTAATCACACACATACATACACTTAACTGTCTCATCATATTAGTCAATGACACTACTCATCTTCCAAATAGTCGTCACCTGACCTCTCCGATGGACCGAGCCCAACAATGTGGCTTGCTGTTCTCAGTAGCTGGTTGGTAGTCAGCTCGTCTTCTTCATACCTTTCCCAGGCCTTGTGGAGCTTCTCGTGTGTTTCCTGGTACTTCTTGCGATAAAGTCGCTGCAAGATGTTCGCTAACATCAGTCTCATCTGGATCTGAACAAACTGTGTCTCCCCGTACAGAAGAGGCACCAATACATAGAATGGTAGCTGCGCACCCCCAGCCCTTGTATTCAGTCGCCGGTGCCACCCTGAAAAATGTGAAATATCTATTACTGATAAAATTACAAGAACATTGGTCATGCATTACTCATTACTAATATTAATATCATAGTCGTTAGGTATTTAAGATTTTTTAAATATTTATCAACAATATTAAATGAATATATATAATAGGCAATTAAAATGTCATACCCTCCACATCATTGTTGGTGCAGACCGTCTCCATAAACACCGACCAATTCTCTGGCCTCCAGACGCAGCCGTTGACCCCTGTTCCGCCGATGTAATCTACCAGCTCTAAGATGCGGGCACTCTCCGACTCGACTGCTTGCTTGCGCAGGTTTTCATAGGCTGGGCGGACATGTTCAGCTGGTAGGAAGGGGAGGGCCAGGAGCTTCCGGATGTAGTGGTACACACTCCCCTTTTAGCTGTAGGCCGGAGCTAGCCCCAGACGACTGACCTTCCGATACACGTGTTGTGGCCAGTGGAATTGGCATCCCTTTACCACAGTGCTGGGGAACACGCAAGGACCGCTTGCCATGCAGCTGAAAATAAATTAAACATGATGTGTGGTTGTTTTATGAATGAACACGTTTTTGATAACTGTACTACTAGTATCACCACTGTTTTTATTTTTAAACTTTACTAATCAACCGCTGAAATAAAATGAATTGAAATATAAAAGGAAAAAACAAGTTAACATAATATACCAGCTTCGAAATCCAGCATGAACCACTCTACGACGGGGTCGCCCAGTCGATCCTTCACTGCTCGGAGGACCGCCATGTAGTCTTGTTTCTGTCGCCGGGACATGAGGACAAACAGGAGAGGAATCTGTTTCACAGTATCGTCACTGTGGATGAACCCGGTCATTCATACATGAGCACTGCTCACATACCCAGGAGATGAGCTCGATGCTCTTATTGGCTCGTCGATATTGCTCCTGGGTTACACCAGTACCGCATACTCGGTGTTGCCATCTGAGGCATAACTCGCACTGCAAAGCTTGCTGTCGTTGCCTAACATTTGCTGCGCACCTTATACATGGGTAGTCCATATTGACTGACCTTATGAGCCTGGCTCCAAGATTAAATAGGTAAGGTGGACTTGTGTTTGCATACACTCGTGAACATCGAGCATTCATTAACACATATTAATGATGCCGACGGTCTTTGATTTCAGACATCAATAATTTTAATAAGTGCTAATTGCAAAGTTACAACAAACATCAAAGAATTATTTCTTTCTCATTCTTTCTCAAACAAGACTGTCGGTCTTTAATTACAACTTAAAATAATGCTAATAAGCGCTAATTAGCGAAAAACATCTTTCTTTTTTATTTATTTATGTTTTCAAAATAATGGCAAACATGAACATAACGACAAATTAGCATAGAACATTCATTGAATCAAATACTAAAAACAAATTCATTTCATTGTTCAATAAAAATATTACAAAAACATTGTTAATAGTAATTTAAGCATTAACTTTGGAAAAGAAAATCGTTCAAAAAGTTTCATTGATATTTTCTTCTATATTTATATATGTGGTATGAAGTCTCCAGGAAAGTGGCACGAAGTCTCCTGGCACGAGATCATAGTGGTACGAAGTCATCCTAATTCATACAAATGACCCCTGTCATATAACCTGGTACAGAGCTGCAGAAGGTAGTGAGGCCCTGCACGGGATATTGCAAATATCCTGGCCTAGTAGATATTGCATAGTCATCGACACTCTTGTTCTAATAACATAACAGCATTTTTTTTGTCCACGTCTGGCTATATAATTTTTGTGTTATGTTTTAGTATGGCAATGTTGAGGCTGAAGATGAACTTTCTACAGTGTTTGATATTTCATCCTTTACCGCAGTACAACCACCAAGAGGTAAGTATTGACTTCCAGATTTGTTAGGTTTATTTTAAATACAATGCTGTACTTCTCTTGCTAATTACAAGCTTGCTTGGGCCCTAATTTTACCGACAGAAATTGGTAAAGGTGTTAAAGTGAACTGTACAAAATTGATCAGTTTTGATTTTTTAAAATTTTAGAACCCCCTGAAAAGGGTAACTTCTAAAACCACAAAAAACATTGGATACAAATTTGACCCCTAATTACTTGTTTGTTGTCTATCTTCAGTTCGAAAGTATTAAGTTCTGGAAGTTTTCAATCTAGTTTAGCTTTGATAAATTACACCTGCCATAAATTTATAAGTATGTTTTGCAGATCTTGTAGTAATGTATCATGTGGATGCTCTTAAGTCTCTCCGAGCCTCTTTAATATTTGAAATAAGTAGATTTTGCAGATCTTGTAGCAGTGTGTCATGTGGATGCTCTAAAGTCTGTCCGGGCCTCTTTAATATTTTAAATAAGTAGATTTTGCAGATCTTGTAGCGGTGTGTCATGTGGATGCTCTAAAGTCTGTCCGGGCCTCTTTAATATTTTAAATAAGTAGATTTTGCAGATCTTGTAGTGGTGTGTCATGTGGATGCTCTAAACTCTGTCTCTAATTTCATAAGTCTAACCAGCACAGTTTAAGGAGAAGATTATTGTTAAGAGAGCAATGTAACGTTTATTATGTTATTATCAAAATAAATTTCACAACTTCCACTCCATGTCAGTAATTAAGAGTTTCTTGATTCCTGATGATGATAACTATTTGTGTCAATGGTTAAAGAATTGTAAAACGACTTAAGTAAGTCAAAGTATGTGGCAAAAAGATCTAAAAATACTTAACATTGTCTAACAGTTATGATTATTGGGCTGCATATATCATGATTCAAGATATTAGTCAGCTGTATTTGTATAACTCGCTTAAAAAAAGTTACACTTATGTACGATAAACAAATTACTTTATTATATATTTAATAATTGTTCAAAATACAGTTTCTATTATTGATTGTAACTGTACATAGAGTTTTAAACCTTAGTTTCAACAATGTCTACTTAGTCCTTAAAATGGATATAGACCATTGCTTTGTACAGGAGCGTTGAAAGGTGGTTGTATCCAGCATAATTATGTAAAGTAAAACTACAATGAATATAACAGTGTATACTTTGTAAACATTGGAGTAAGATGTATTTTTTATGTGGATATTATTTAATTGTATTGAAATATTTTTTGGACTAAATGGATGAAGTTCAGTATCTATGAATATAATTTGCTTATTATATTAAACTGCACTTTATTTTTATATGACATGTCATTGTTAAGTATCATTAAGAACATGGTGTTCAATTTTATCCTTTGTCCTGTTTCAGAGCGTCAAAGATGGCTGTCTGGAGAGCATGTCCATGAGGTAATAGTGAAATGATATTGTTTCTGAATGTTATCATACAGGCAGATCTGGATCATCATTAATTGCCTGGTCACATAACTTAGTACAAGTCAGCAGAAAGATGTCTGTGTCTAAATAGTCTCTTCAACTGGGTATTGATTTCGTGCATTGAGGGTCGTAGAAAATTGCTAATGAGGCAATATTTGGCACTGACAGTGCCTTTAAAAGGTCCTATAGTTCACCAAAACCAGTTGTTTTAAATGACAAATTGAAATAAATTCTTAATCTGTATTTTTAACATTTTTTATGTGAAAGTTGAAAACAAATAAAATAATATACTGGTATGTGTAAGTGACTGTTATAAAGCTGTTTTTATGAAACTTATTGGTTCCAAAGGTACATGGGAATATCACTGTCTGTGTGGCAGCCACAAAGGTAAATGGGGATATCTGTGTGGCAGTCACAAAGGCACATGAGGATATCAGTGTGCATGTGTGGCAGTCACAAAGGCACATGGGGATATCAGTGTGCGTGCGTGGCAGTCACAAAGGCACATGGGGATATCACTGTGCCTGTTTGCATTGTGCGTGTGTGGCAGTCACAAAGGCACATGGGGATATCAATACTATCGATACTGGCCAATCTTCATCTAACTTGGTCAAAATGTTTGTCTGCATGAAATCTTGGACGAGTTCGTTATTGGGTTATGTGGGATCAAAAAAGAGGACGCTAGGTCAAAACTTAGAAAAAGCATGTGAACACACTAGAGGCCATATTCATAGCCCAATTTTCACCAAACTTGATCAGATTGTTTGTCTGCATGAAATCTTGAATGAGTATATTATTGGGTCACATGGTGTCAAAAACTAGGTCACTAGGTCACATTTTAGAAAAACCTTGTGAAAACAGAGGCCACATTGATGGCTCAATCTTCACCATACTTGGCCAGAATGTTTGCAAGTATGAAATCTTACATATGTTTTGAAGTGGGTCATGTGGATTCAGTAGGTTACTAGGTAAAATTCTAGAAAATATTATCAACCCAGTGGCCGCACTAATGATCCAATCTTCACCAAAGATTTCTAAAGTAAAAAACTCTTTATTACTTGATGCCAGACATGAGCCTACTAAAAGCCTGTGTCCTTAGGTGAGCGATTAAGGACCATCATGGCCCTCTTGTTTAAACATTTTAAAGCAACAAAACTGTCTGATACATATCTTAAACATTATTGCATGGTTTCATTCCAAAATTGGAACATGAAAACATAAGATTTCTGAAGTTTAGTGCAGAAGTACAGTAATTCGAGCTTATTTTATTCTTAAATTATCTCCCTTAGTTGATTTTGCAAAAAAAAAGAAAGAAAACAACAATTCTGTTACAACTGTTTTAATGCTGTCAACACAAGTGTTCCAGTGAACAATCATCTAGTTCATTACTTATTTCAGCACAAGACCAAAGTGAAAGAAACTGAAGAAAATCAAGAAGATGGAGAGTTTCTTGTTTTGAAAGGTATTTCAAATAGATTTGCAGTATTTTTATAATTAATGATGATACATGAATTTTTAAGGTGAAAGATTGTAAGAGAAACTTTCTATGAACATAGAGAGTGCAGTTTTTTATTGAAACAAAACTTCTTTTTATTTCTTGAATGCATGTTTTTTTAAGCAACATTGAATTTCCAAATCCTTTAGCCAGCCAGAGGTGGTAGAACTGCTAAAAAGTATTAATTTCGAGGACATGCAAAAGGATCTGAATGTAATAAAACACTACTTTGGTTGAGAACCCTTAAAGAAACACCTGAATTCACCTTGGCTCAGTGCTGAATTGTAATTAAAAAATAACAGCAATTTATATAACAATAGCAAGTTCCAACAATAGCAAGACCACTTATAGTTATTTCCATCATTGAGATTATTAGGACAATGAAACAACACTGTAACACATGCTGTTTGTCTTAAACAACCACTATATTTTGTACAAAAATATATAAGCACATATGGATTTCCTCGGATCACTAGAGTGTATGTGAATATTCTGTCTTTAAAAGATTGTTTTGTCTTGTCATAATGAGTATGCTGATTGGTTCAAAAGTTGGGCAGTTATTTAAGTACATATGACATGGTTCTGTGTGGCATGCACCTGCCAAAAAGTCATTTTTAGATATTTCAACATTTTATTGAAACCCTTCCAGAAGAGAACCTCAACCACACATTGGCCCTGCTACTGAATGACAGTGATTCTGAACCCAGTGATGGAGAGACAATTAGCTCTTGTTCTGATGACAGCTGGACAGAGGAGGAGGGTGAGGAGGAGGAGGAGGAAGAGCCATCCAGCAATGGCTACCATGACTACCCAACAAAAACATCCTCCCTCCCTGAATCCAGGGAACTAGCCATAGGTAAACAGCTATGTAGCTATTCGTTACGACCTGTGTTGTTGGGCGGGGTCGATATGCATCATCCAACCTTTGCGATAAAGTTTGCAATTTCTGTTTTGAGTTTTTCAACTTTTTGCAGATTCACCTCATGCTTAGAATTTAGAGTGCATGTCATTAAATGAAGTGAGAAATCTTGCCTGTTTGGTATTTGAGTTATCTAATAATCCCCTTTTAATACAGGAGAGTAATCAGGGCTTTTTTTCCTTCTTTAGTAGGAGCCGTTTACAGGCGACTTCACCTCAGAAAATTTCTTTAAAATCATGCAGTTTTCCCCAAAAAGTAACTTAACATCAGTTTTTTTATTCCCCTTTAAGGAAGAAATTAAGCTACTTTCCCCAAAACTATAGGGCATGGGCTCCTTCCCCTAGTAGTTAAAAAAGCCTTAGTAATGTGTTTCACATTAATAAGTTTATGAGTGTGTTTATCACCTCAAGTCAACTATTTTATAAATATAGCCCTCAAGTTTTTGTCTTCAGATGTAGACAGAGGAGCACAATATGTCCAGCTTAGCGGAGACCCAATGCAGTATGGGGTCAGACATTCTGATGGATTGTTCACACCTAGTCATGATCGTCACCACCACTTCACACATGAACCTTTAATAGGCAAGGATGATGGCCTCTCAAGGCTGAAAATTAGTTCTGGTTGGTATTTTATATTACAGTCCTGGCAAGCTGCCTTCATGTTAATACATAAGGATAAAAAAATTACATTGTCCTGAAACCAGGTTTCATATTTATTAAAGATGTCAATAAAATTGCCCTGGCAGGGTTAGTTATGGTGATGCCTGGTTAAATATTTTTATTTCTACTTCTGTCACCTCCATTTGTTATGTTCTGACATATTTATTGTATGTTTTGTAAGGTATACAACGTTTTTCTATAAAGCTTTTATCCCTGTTCAGTTTTCAGATATTTGCCAACATTCAAATATATTTTTAGCATTTAAACATTTGGTAAAATGGCATTCTATTTCTATACCAAAATAAAATCTTATAATTAACAAAATAATTAAGTCCCTACCATTTCAGTATTTGGTTTTCACTGATTATTGTTCTCACCTTTAGCAATTAGCTTTCACATCTGTTACATGTTAACAGGAAATGTATTGCTAGTGGTCTGTTTATCATCAGTGACAAAGTGTCCCAGTAGGAAGTATAGTGTTTACATCCCACATCGCCCTTACATGCTGTTATTATTTTACATTCTATCTTACATCATTTCTTTAATATAGACATAGGCATCTTTTATTTCGTCCCAGGTATACAAGTATGATGGAATATAATAATAATGGTACAAAATGGTAATGATGATAAGAACAGTAAATAACATTACAGTATAGTTTATGTTTAAAGCATTAGTATCATATATATAAATATATATATATATATATATATATATATATATATATATATATATATATATATATATAATATCATGGCATGTTATTGATGCAAAAATAACATGTAAAGGGTTGTGTGTCTGTGGTTTGGGGCAGGGAGCGGGCAGAAGTTAGCTTGAGGTGTTTGGGTCAAATGTTGGGATGGGAAGCAAAATCGTGTTTAGCAGACTAAGATATTCCGTCGGTAAGGTTAATCATATGGACGATTAAACAAGTCTCACATTTTGTTGTTAATGCGGTAGTTGTTTTGTGATGATGATCACAAGTTGTTCAATGGCTTTCCAGGTTGACGATGAAATAGCAGTATAAGACGTTTTCAAGAGTAGGGTAAACATTAACAATACAATTTCATAAACATGTCATTAATGAGAATAGAGCAGGTATTTATGCATAATAGTACCAGTCTTTTCTTTAAGAAGATATGTTGTAAGATATTGTCTTATTAAATAATATGATAGTGTTATATTGCCTGGGACACATTTTTGCAGGGTACAAGCATAAATATTCCTTACTTTCAGTTCAATCCATTTTCCGAAAATGTATTGCATTTCTCACTGAACTAAAAATAGCCAGGGAAATAATACTACAGTGGTTGTTTCGTATGATTAAATGTATCATTGTCTTGACTGGTGTTGCGTAAATGTGAAAAGTGGTAGCAATTTATCGAGTATTAAAGGTAACCATGTTTCACATCATAACAATAATTTTGTATGGGACACCACATTTTTCCAGGTAATGGGTCCCTGGGACCCCACATTTTTCATTGTAATCGTGAACACTGAAACAGATTTGTTAAGTCCGTTTTGTGACCTATGACAGCACTGATTGTGTGAACATTTAAACATGTTTTAACAGCCATATTAGTGAACTTACTTATTGGCTTCATACTTACAGACTAAAGTTTTGCTAAACATCAATAGCGGAATTCAAAGGTGTTGAAATTGACATGTATTTGGCTCCTGAGAACCATGTCAAAGAACGTGAGGCACCACAAGTGGTGCTTGACAATTACTGAAATGACAGTCTGGTCAAAATGAGGTTCTATTAATTAACAATAATAACATGTGGTCTTTTTATAACATCATAAAATTAAATTTGTCGTTAAAACTATAATTAATATGTACATATAATTCTATAAAATATAATTATAATAAATGATAAATCCTAAAGTATACAAAAGTAGTTTTCGTATCCAAACACCACTATTCATAGCCCATAATATTATGCCACCCTTTTAAGTGCATAGGGTATATTGTTATCCATATGATGATCAGTCCTCAGACTTGGTACAGACATCAGTCATGATGAGTAGATTACTCCTATTACTTTTGGACTCAGTGTTGCAAAGGTCACTGTGACTTTAGTTTCCAATTAATAGTAGAACACCTGAGCAAGCCCTTTAGGTACATTGGACATGATGAGTAGATGACCCCTATTAGTTTTGGGCTTAATTGTCCAAAGGTGACAGTCACAATGACCTTGAATGTTATTTCAGTTTTGGTTAGGGGTCATTTTTTTTGTAAAAAAAAGGCAGCAATTAGGAAATTAATCTATTTTACATACATTTTGTGTTTAAAATAATTTGTTATTTTACTTTTATACTGCACAAATTCCCATGTAGAGCACTATATATAGGTAATGGGTATAACAAAACACAGGGATATCAATGTTCATGTTTCAGACAAAGAAGATGAAGTTGATGGAAAGTACATTCCTCCAATATCTGGCCAGGATGGACCAACCAAGGTATCTATCTTGATTACCGGTAAAATGTACTCTTACTAAAAGCTCTATATAAGGTATGGAGAAATCTGATTGACCCAACAAACCCCAAATTGTGAGTAAACATTAGCAATATCCCAGTCAGTAGAGACATTCTTTATGAGTATCAGCAAAAAAAGGGCTTGTAGAAAATTAGAGGAATGAAGCATATCTACAATCTTTATAACTCTGATATTGAAGTATTTTATTGTTCTCATTATGGAGTAGCCACAAACTTGCTGTCTAACTTGAATGACCCAATTTCGCCAAAATGTTTAATCCTTTAGAAAGTAAAAAATATATAAATGCGAAGTTGCCTTGAAAGCCTGTAAAAAGCCTGCACAAATCTGGATTTTTCCTGTTGACAAAACTTTTTTTTTTTTTAATAAATCGCAGGAACTAGTAATGTTATTACAGACAAGTCAAGCCATTGTGGTAGAGGAAGACTTCAGACAAAAGTCCCATGCCCCAAACCTGCACAGTGAGAAGCTAAGCAGTCAAAGGAGTTTCAATTAAAAAGCTATGGCCATTCAGATTTCAGAAATCAGATTAAAAAGCTTGTAAAATTAAGTGTTTCTGTAAGGCTCTGCTTTTATATGTCTTCTGGCATTTATAAAATGTCAAACCGATTGCCTTGCCTCTGTACATGCTGGTATGTGCTCATGTACCAATTAGTTTTTAGATGTTTATGTGAAAGAGGTCATCTACTTAAACTGTTGGGCATCAGATTTTAGCTCACCTGAGCTAATGCTGAGTTTGACCTATTGTGATCACCCACCATCTGGTGTCCTGTGTCCGTTGGCACGCGTCTGTCAACAGTTTCAAATGACATCACTAAAACCTCTGGGACAAGTTCAACTTTCTTAGAAGCTTAAGTAGGCAAGGGGAACAAAAAGTTGTTAAAAGAATTTATATTCATCCAAAAATGTGGCCACCATAGCCGTGGCCATTTTCCATATAAGGCTATATAGGAAAATTTAGAAAATCTTATTGTCAGAAACTGCAAGAGGTAGAGCCTTGATATTTGGTATACATGCAGCCCTGTCTCAAGATTGTTTAAAGAATTTTAATCATAAAAAAAAACATGGCTGCCAAGGATGTGGCCATTTTCTCTATGTGGCTAAATGGGAAAACTTCGAAAAATAGTGATCTTATGTGTCAGAAATCACTTTAGCTACAGTTTTGATGTTTGGTAAACTTTTTCCTTGCGTGGCCCTGTATCAAGATTTTTAAAAGAATTCTGATCCATCCAAAAATATGGCCACCAGGGCAGAATTTCTACAGCACTATGGCCCTCTTGTTTCAAGATATTTTTGTAGAGTCTTCCTGTACCAATTATTGATAGAAGTAATAACACTTTTTATTTATTCCACATTTTTATTTCTTTTATCATTATACCTATAAGTATATGTGTTAGAATGAAACAGATTTTGGTTTTGTGTAATATCTCCCAGACAAACAATATTCCCCATTTGATATTTTTAATTGTCACCCTGGCAGAATATTTCCTAGTTGATATTTGTTTAATATTACACAGATATATATTTTTTTCAGGTGATATATATTTTTTGATATCCACTTGACTAAGATTATTTGAAAGTTAATTGATTATGATTCATTGAATTATTGGGAAACTGATGAACTGTATAACTTTAATTGTTTGACCTTTCATATAAAAAACCAGCTAGTATCAGCTTGTATAGCTTATTTGGAAGAATTAAATAATTAACAAATTAATGTTGGTAGTATGATAAACCCAACAAACAAACAAATAAATAATTAATGCTTGGCTGTCAGGGTGATATGAATATTGTTATACCTCAGTATATGTTTATATTTGAAATTGCCATTTCTCTTTAAGTTGTTCTGATTTAATCTCACCCTTACATAATATTTCCAGGTTGATATTTTTAGTATAACTCAAACAGAATATTTCCTGGTTGATATCTTTAGTATAACTCAAACAGAATATTGCCTGGTTGATATCTTTAGTATAACTCAAACAGAATATGGCCTGGTTGATATCTTTAGTATAACTCAAACAGAATATTGCCTGGTTGATATATTTAGTAAAACTCTAACAGAATATTGCCTGGTTGATATCTTTAGTATAACACAAACAGAATATTGCCTGGTTGATATCTTTAGTATAACTCAAACAGAATATTGCCTGGTTGATATCTTTAGTATAACTCAAACAGAATATTGCCTGGTTGATATCTTTAGTATAACCCTTACAAAATATTTCCCAGTAAATATATTTTTGAATAACACCCTAACAGAACGTTTACTGGCTGAAGTTAAAAAACCCAACTAGTATGCATCAGCCTGTAAAGTTGACACAAGCTTAGTTTTTTTTTTTCTTAAAAAATAAAATCATAGCTGTTGGGTTGATAGTAGATATGAACTGTAGTATGTGTCTTGTGTAATGCTCCACATCTCAAGCTGACTTTATCCACTATCACCTTGACAGCCTTATGTTATTGATAGAAGGAAGGGTGCAGACATTATATACCAGTATTTGCAAAGTGCTAACTGTAAAATATATTTGGACACCTTTAAGTTTAAATAAAATATAAAATGCAGTTGATTAAAAATCCTGTTATTCCAGTTACACCTGAACTCGACCTACGTGGTTGAGGAGGACCAGCCTCCATCTCGGAACAGACCTGGGAGAGACCTTCATAGGGGGACCAGTCCTTACAGCTACAGGAATTATGTCAACTTTGTTACCAGGGAAACATCCAACCAGAATCACCATGATCACCATGGAAATGACAAAGAAGGGAGATATGAAGTTCCACACAATCTGGATGATAGCATTAGGGGAGCTGATAAGGAGAACAGATTTGTTGGCAGTAAACACTCGCCAGGTGAATTTTTGGAGCGTAGCATGTTTAGTCCAATGTCCAAAGAAAGGAATAGGAATACTGAACAGCCAAATTTTGGTACACTTGATAGTTGTGAAGAAGGAAATGGGGCTGGTGCACATTTCAAATCAAAAGAAAATCATGCATTAAACAAGAACTGTTACTTACACAACTTTGATAATTTAATAGAAGTTCCTGGTTTGAAAGAAGGACATCCTCATCAGATGAAAACTAATTTAATTAATGTACCTGTAACTGTTGGTAGTGTTTGCAGGGAGGAAAAATTAGAAAGAAAACCTCTGAGAAGAATCTCGACAATTTTTACCCCCTTCAATGATGAGAGGCAGGAAGCAACTAGCAAAGTTGCTGTAAGCCAGCCAACTTCAGATTTCCGATTGGTTCAAACTAAATATCCTCATGCAGATGCAGAACAAATGTATGAACATCTTGAAGTTATGAAAATGAAATCTTCACAAAATGAACATGGAGATATGAAAAATATTGAAAACAGAAAATGTGAAATAAGCAAAGAAGTTGATGATGGTTTGATATATTTAGATGCTGAAGAAATGTATTCACACAAAGATAGGTCTGGTCATCATTCCAGTACAAAGTATAGGAAGTCAATCTCCCAAACTGATTGTAATCAAACTAACAATTGTATAATGGAGGGTACAGTACACCAAAACTTGTCTGATGTCAGACATGTTTCATTGCACCAAAACCAATCGTCCACCAATGAACACAGTCTGAGGAAGGATTCTGGCATAAGTACCTTTTATACAGAGAGTAGTTTTGGACCTCAAACACCACAGCAAATCCTTACAAAACTCACATTGAAGAATGTGGCTGATTTCAATAGTTCTCATCTGACTGAAGACAGCTTGGTCAATGTGTCCCAGGACAGTAAGAACATATCTCTGTCAATGTGTCCAGGAAGTGCCATAAAAGTTGAACAATGGCTAAAAGAAGTTGAGCCTGATGTGGGTAAGCAAATATCACCAAGACAACACAAATCTTCGGTCTCAGAAAAAGTTGATGGACAAAAATGTTCCCCTCTAAGGTCAAAAAGTCCAGTGCAGAATTTCTTTCTTTCGCCTGAAAGTCAAAGTTGTGCCAAGTCTGGCCATCCATTGAGAAAGTTAGCTGGCACCTCTCCTCATTCTGGAAAGGTAATGTCACAATGGAATGAACTGGTAGATAATATTATCAACAGTAGTGCTGCCAGAGACAAAGGGAAACAATCTCCTGTGGCATCCCCTGGCTCACAGTTGACTAATGTTGAACCAGCAAAGGTTTTTAGGCAGCTGAAATATGGCGAGAATGAAAACTCTAAAAGAAAGGGCAGGCATGAAAAAAACATGAAATCTAGTGAGAGTCCGAAAGTAAGTCATTCTGAAAGAAAGGAACGGTACAGAGAGAGTGTTGAAATGAGGTTGCCAAGGAAACGTCTCATCAGAGACATGATGGAGGATGCTGCAAATGAGTTTGATGAAATGGAATATTCACCAGTTCCTGTCAAATCAAGGCGCACTTGTGAATCAGTTGCTAGGCACACGAAGACTGTGAGTAACGAACCAGTCAGATGTGTAGAAACACAAGAGGATATGTTTTTGAAACCTAGGCAACAGAATGAGAACAGTTACAGACAGAATAGTCCAAGGCAAAGAGGAGAGCTAAGCAGTGGTAAATACAAAGAAGCTAGTATCAGAAAAGACTTATTTGATTCTGGCAGAGCAGCACATGAAATCCATGTAACTGAATTGTATGATGAATATAATAGAAGGAAAGATCAATCCGATAATAATTATATGCCAAGATATTGTAGATCCAGCAAGAAACCAGGAGAAATACTTAAGCAATCAAGGTATGAAGGTAAAGAACAGTTTGATAATAGAGACCGCAAGTCTTTTGAAGAAAGCTCTTCGGAATCCGATTTAGACAACAGACGTAGTCCAGAAAGTGTAAATCATGTAGCTTTAAAAGACAGCTGTGACAATAATGAAATCGCTCAAGACTATAACTGTGACTTAAGTGAAAGAGGAAACTTAAAGTCTCCCAAGGAATTAACTTTTAAAGAACAGACTGCAACTCCATCTGAGGACATTTTAACAGGCAATAGAAGACTGTCCCATTCTAAGCAATCTCCAAGGTTCAGAGCAACCAGCCCACGAAATTCCAGTCAACTAGATCACGGAAGTGGTAATTTGAGATTTTACAGCAGACAAGAATCCCCAGTCATTGACCTTGAGAGAATGTCACCTAATGTTAGAAGAAGCATTCAACAACTTCAGCTGAGAGAAGACATGAGTGTCCAGTACCCAGATTCACCTGAAATATCCCACAGAAACCATGGCAATGCAAGAAAAAAGGAATTTTTTTCACCCAGTGCTTCCATGGCTCGATTGAAACTTAACACTCCAAAATCAAGGAGCCATTCAAGGTCACACAGTGGTCATGCTTTAGATAGTGCAACCAAGATTGAAAGAAGTCAAAGGATGCAACATGCACACACTCCACAAAATGTTGAGACGTTCCAGCAAAAAGGTAGGCAATCAGAACCTCTGCAAACGTTTCCAAAAGGACACCATGATTCAAGAAATAGTGAAACAAGAGAGGGATATTATACTGGAAGAACTGGGGAGGGGTATAAAGATGGAAGAGACAGCAAAACAAGCCAGGCATATTATGAGGACATTGAGAGCAATTATGAATTGTGTAGAGATGGAGGTGACTTACCAAATCAGGTCAATCGAGGCAGGAATGTAGATGATACTGAGGAACAAATTTCTTGTCATCCAAGCAGAGGTATGCCTAAGAGGCTGTCACAAAGAGGTTTGCATTTTAACATGGCAGAGCAAGGACAAAATGGTCCAACAACTTATCTGAGACATGGACAGCATGATCAGAGACATGGACAGCATGATCAGAGACAAGGACAGCATGATCAGAGACAAGGACAGCAGGATCAGCGACAAGGTCAGCTTGATCAGAGACAAGGACAGCATGATCAGAGACAAGGACA
Source organism: Sinonovacula constricta (assembly GCA_007844125.1). Taxonomy (NCBI): domain Eukaryota; kingdom Metazoa; phylum Mollusca; class Bivalvia; order Cardiida; family Solecurtidae; genus Sinonovacula; species Sinonovacula constricta. The sequence continues at coordinate 4,137,828 of CM017556.1, forward strand.
GCAGGATCAGAGACAAGGTCAGCATGATCAGAGACATGGACAGCATGATCAGAGACAAGGACAGCAGGATCAGAGACAAGGTCAACATGATCAGAGACAAGGTCAGCATGATCAGAGACAAGGTCAGCATGATCAGAGACAAGGACAGCAGGATCAGAGACAAGGTCAGCATGATCAGAGACAAGGTCAGCATGTAGATAGATACAGACAGCAAGGAAGTGGCTTTGTAAATATTGAACATCTAAAGACACCAGGGTGTGAAAGACATGCTAACATACAAATTCAAGATGCCATTTCTCCAAGTGATGCTGATTGGAATATAAATGTTCAGAAAGGTGAGTGTAGTAATAAAGATAGAGATAATAATAATTATGGTGAAATGTATGGGGCATACCTCAGCAGTGATTATGTTTCAAGTAAAGAGAATGCAAGTGGGATGCCAAGTTGTTTTGAAGGTGGGCGAAAATCGTTTGGACATAGTCAGACCAAAACATCTTCCAAGAGAAAGATACACAAACAGTTGGTGTATAGTGAGAATGTGAATGCAGCAAAACATGGCATTGCTTCTGATTTAGCAGCCATACGGGAAAATACTGAAAATACATCTGAAATGGAGAGAAAATTAAACAATCCAAAAGAACAAAGCCAAATTGAGAATTTACAAGAAACAGAAAATAATTATCTATCAACCAGAGACTATTCAGTGAATAAAAACTTTACAATTCCAACAAGTCCATCAATGAATGCTAGAAATCTTCAGGTCTCCCCGAGGCAGTCACATGAACTGCTACTAGTAACATCCAGTTCTGCTCGTAGGCTCATCCAAAAGTCACCTTCTAGGTCTACATCTACCCGATCACCCCATGTGCCTAGCCACCATGCCTATAATCCTCCTAGTTATCATTCAACCTATCCAGCTGATGTATGCTCTCCCTGCCATATTAATGGGCTTGTCCAGAGTCCAGCAGCAGGATCAAGTGAAGCTTGTCAAAATCTACCTTCAGCATCCCATGGACTGTCCAAAAATTCACATAAACTGACTAGCTATCTTGGTAACATTCCTCATTCAGTTGTGTCTCCTAAAACAGAAATTAGGGGTGGAAGGAGGACAGATAGACAGCCCTTTAAGTCTAACACAAGGAGAAGTGTGCCACACATTTACCAGAGTTCCCCAGTTCGGCCAGGTGCAAAGTTTAGTCTGGACCTCACCCTCTCTACCATAGCTGGTCCAGAGGAGACATCCAGTGAGGCTGACAGTAGAAACTCACCCAGGGTTGCTAGGAGACAAGGGAAGCTACCAGATGATGATGACATAGTCTTGATTGATGCTTGATAGAATTATATCCCCTTATAATACGCTATTTAATCCTGTTGTGACTCTTTTTTATGCACCTTATTGGATTGATATTTGAAGTTTAAAACTTCACGCACTGTTTAGTATTGAAAGCCTAGATTTCTTCCAGTACAGTGATTTAAAAGTAAAATTATTATTCTGATATGTTAATACTAATGCTACATATAAACAACAATAGTTATACATGAAGCAAGGTGTATACATGTAGCGAGGTGGAACTATCTGTGTGGAGGTTGACCCCATTTTTTATTATGGTTATACATATATTTACCAAACATAATGTCAGATAAGCAATTTTGAAAGGTGGTATCCAACAGTTTGGATCAAAGACTTTTTCATCAAATAACCAAGTAAGTCATTGTTACCTGAAAAGGTCCTTTAAAATACTGTCCATTGGTGCCCTAGATCTGTGTAAACAGTGAAACATTGATCCCCACTGTCACTGCAAACAGGTATTTCCTATCTGAGCCACACTGCAAAGATATCTATTTTTAAACTAAGAAAACAATGTGAGAACTTACTTTTGAGATCACATTATATCTTCCTCTGAATAGTCCGCTCTGATATTGATATCTGTCTGGATAGTCCGCTCTGATATTGATATCTGTCCAGATAGTCCACTCTGATATTGATATCTGTCCAGATAGTCCACTCTGATATTGATATCTGTCCAGATAGTCCACTCTGATATTGATATCTGTCCGGATAGTCCGCTCTGATATTGATATCTGTCCGTATAGTCCGCTCTGATATTGATATCTGTCCAGATAGTCCACTCTGATATTGATATCTGTCCAGAGTCCACTCTGTTATTGATATCTGTCTGGATAGTCCACTCTGATATTGATATCTGTCCAGAGTCCACTCTGATATTGATATCTGTCTGGATAGTCTGCTCTGATATTGATATCTGTCTGGATAGTCTGCTCTGATATTGATATCTGTCTGGATAGTCTGCTCTGATATTGATATCTGTCTGGATAGTCCACTCTGATATTGATATCTGTCTGGATAGTCCACTCTAATGTTGATATCTGTCCCGATAGTCCGCTCTGATATTGATATCTGTCCTGATAGTCCACTCTGATATTAATATCTGTCTGGATAGTCCGCTCTAATATTGATATCTGTCCGAATAGTCCGCTCTGATATTGATATCTGTCCAAATAGTCCGCTCTGATATTGATATCTGTCTGGATAGTCCACTCTGATATTGATATCTGTCCAGATAGTCTGGGCTGATATTAATATCTGTCAGGATAGTCTGCGATGATATTGATATCTGTCCGGATAGTCCACTCTGATATTGATATCTGTCCAGATAGTCCACTCTGATAGTGATATCTGTCCAGATAGTCCACTCTGATATTGATATCTGTCCAGAGTCCACTCTGTTATTGATATCTGTCCGGATAGTCCGCTCTGATAGCGATATCTGTCTGGATAGTCCGCTCTGATATTGATATCTGTCTGGATAGTCTGCTCTGATATTGATATCTATCTGGATAGTCCACGCTGATATTGATATCTGTCCAGATAGTCCACTCTAATGTTGATATCTGTCCCGATAGTCCGCTCTGATATTGATATCTGTCCTGATAGTCCACTCTGATATTAATATCTGTCTGGATAGTCCGCTCTGATATTGATATCTGTCCGAATAGTCTGCTCTGATATTGATATCTGTCCAAATAGTCCGCTCTGATATTGATATCTGTCTGGATAGTCCACTCTGATATTGATATCTGTCCAGATAGTCTGCGATGATATTGATATCTGTCTGGATAGTCTGCTCTGATATTGATATCTGTCCAAATAGTCCGATCTGATATTGATATCTGTCCGGATAGTCCACTCTGATATTGATATCTGTCCAGATAGTCTGCGCTGATATTAATATCTGTCAGGATAGTCCGCTCTTATATTGATATCTGTCCGGATAGTCCACTCTGATATTGATATCTGTCCAGATAGTCCACTCTGACATTGATATCTGTCCAGATAGTCCGCTCTGATATTGATATCTGTTTTTAGAATAGAACACTGTTGTGGTTATTTATGGATTTAGAAAGAATGAACATTTAGAGTGATTAATTCCTCAGTTGGTACTGTCCAACAATATAGATAGTGTTCATAATTGTCTTTCCTACAAGTATGAGTTTTATTTAGAAATTATGCCTAACTTCCCTAAAGCTGTGGAATAAAATTGTTACAGGAATTGGATATAGACAAACTGTTGGATACCTCCTTTAAATCTGTCTGCAAGACAACTAAATATTTTGAGTCAAATCTATCATTGAACATGCTTGAATCATTTGCCTTGTGCAATTATTTGTTATAAACATAAATGAATAACACAATCTTTTTAAAAAAAAAGAGAACATGTTATATTTCGAGCTATTATTTAAAGAAAAAGAATGCATATTTGCTTTTTGAGTTCCAGATCAGAAAAATATCAATAAGTACAAAGTCAGATGCTTCATTTAGTTTTATAATGCTCTATAACAGCTTGGAACCATTACAATTGTTTGAGCAAAGTCTGTTTACTACATGTTGTATATATGATGAAAGTTGCAGATTTTTTCCCAATGTTTTCTGATGTTTTTTTAAACTTAAATTGGTTTTGAATGTAACATGGTTATTTTTGTATCTACAATTATCACACTTTTTCAGAAATACATATAATTTTATCACTGACCTCAATGTTTACTTATATTAATTGAACAATTATATAGAGACCACCATGTTATTAGTAAATATTTAACAGTAATATGTCCATCAGAGGTCATCAAACCTAGAATTCTTGTTAAACAAGGACAAGCAGAACAATGCATTACTCAAAATGAATGTTTCAGTTAATACTTCCTCTTAGTACTTATTGTTTATTCTTTTGGTATCCCCACTATCATTAGTGTCTATTGTTTTTACTGATGTACAAGTTCTTGTACTTGATGTTCAAAACTTAACGTTTTGCAACAGTATTGGTTGATTTTGTGATAGGAGTGGTTTTGTAACAGGAGTGGTTTTATAACAGGAGTAGTTGAAACATGAACCAAAATCTCATGCCATTTGAAAGTCAAGGATATTGTTTAAGTTTAGCTACAGTATGTTAAAAGTGGTATCTAACATTTTGGACCAAATATTTTTTCTCAAATACGGTAACCAAATCGGTCATTGGTACCTGAAAAGGTCCTGCAAAATACTATTAATTGATGTCCTAGATTTTTGTGAACAGTGAAGCATAAATCCACATTCATCATTGCAAAAAGCTGTTTCCTATCAGAGCCACGCGGCAGAGATAGCTATTTTTAACTAAGAAAATCACATGACATCTTACTTTTGAGAACGAGTTACATCGACATCTGTCCTCTGATGTTGATATCTATTTTTAGCAGAGAACACTTTCATGCTTATTTATAGATTTGGAAAGAATTATTATTTAGAGTGCTTTTTGATGCAGTGTATAGTAGCTTACAATATAGGTAGTGTTCAAATCATCTTTACTTAGACTAAAGTATGAGTTTATACAGAATATGCCCAAATTCCCCAAACAGTGGGAATATATTGTTACGTGCATTTGATGGAGGCAAACTGTCGGATACCACCTTTAAGACAAAAATAATACACACTCGCCTTGCATTCAGCAAAATTTTCATGAAAGGGTTTTTCAAAGTCTCAGAAAAGAACTTGATTAGGTTTTTGAATAAAATAATTGCAAATTACCTTGTTATGACTGGTGACTGAAGTAAACCTTATGTAACGGTGTATTGGGCATGTTACGCATTTAATGCAAAATAAGTCAATACAATCAAGGTTACATAAGAAAAAAAATTGTTTGCCAAAAACTCTGTCATGTTGGGTAACCTGTTTTCATTTATATTATTACATTTTACATGTATTGTCATGACCCTCTCGTCTGCACCAACGCTGATTAGTCTCTTTGTTAAGTTCCATTTTTCAGAAACCATCAAAGATATTGTCTTTAAAAATTTGAACACTTGTTCACCATCAAAAGAAAACCCCATTTCTAAAGCGAAGGAAACCCTAAAAAGTTTTGCAGAGTTATGTCCCTTTTTGGAGTTATCATTTTTTGGTGTTAGTTAAAGTTTAGTTAAAGAAACCCCAAATTCATTTTGGCACAGTTATTTCCCCCTTGATATAGAATTTTTTATGTTTTGTTAAGGTTAATAACAACTAACATACTGTCCAACACTGAGAATAGTGGTCTACAGATGCTCTACTTAGAATCATTTTGCTATATGTTGAAACAAATGTGCGCTGACAAGCAAGTCGTCAACATGATCCAATCTGTGGCTGCACAGTTTAACGTTGGAAGCAGCCAGAAATCACAGAGAAGTACTGAGTGAAATATGGTACATAGAGTTGATTTGCATATAATCACCTTTCGTCATCTTGTTTTTATTCAAGATTTGCTCTGCTGAACATCACCATGTAACACGTTTCTATTTACTGTGTATTACTTTCTTCCCATACCAAATGTCAACTCCTGTAACTGGTGCATTTTTTGATACTTTTGAAACTTACTTCATAATGTATCCATTTAATATCTTCAAGTACTATGTAAAATCATGTTATATTTTAATTGTTGTTACTTTTTGTGGCCTTCCTGAACTTATAATGTTTTATTATGCATGTACTGATTTGAAGGAATGATCCTTTAAGTAGATTATTGTGTAAGTAAAATATGTGCATCCTGAACACTTTGTAACACTTGAAACTTTCCTCTTAATGTCACTTACTATACATTGAGGGGTGCCTTTGGATGATGGGATCACTCACTTGTAAATCCTTACTCATCACTGCACGAGTTGAGTTTAGGTCTGGGCAAAAATGTCAGTATGAGGAAGTCTTTAAAATGACCAGCAATGTGTCTGTAGTCCTACTCTCCACAAATGGACGTCACCAGTATGAACCTAATACTGTTACAATGCTACAAAACAAAGAACTATTGTTTGAAAAAGGAGAGCTACTCCAGTGACCCAATTTCTGGTGCTGCAGTCAATGCTCTGGTTTAAGATTTGCTTGCAAATATTGTCATGCTTACATCTCATTGACCACTACATAGATTGGACTGAAACTTCACATGTCTTCCTGTTGATCAGTAATATAGATTCTGGTTTTAGTTTGTTTCAAATGTAGCCCTGGTGTGACATTTCTGACGTATGTTAATGCACATGCAGGTTAAAGATTTGTGTGCAAATACTATGAATCAAGCTTTACGTCATATTTTTAACCACAAACTGTTAATAGTTTGCTGTCCCGTGACAGCTTTTGTCATTCAAAGTCAAATCAGCACAGCACGTATTTAAAAAGTTGTCTTATAAAAAAAAGCAGCATTAATATGACGTTTATTTGTTGTGTAAACCCTAACAACATTGTTGATTATAAAAGCTGTTTTTCATTTAGCTAGATAGGATCTGTACTATTTATTGATGAAATGTTAGCAACATGTACATGCACCTTTTCATGTATACCTCAAGTATGACCAAGAATAAGTATTGGTAGGGAAGAAAATGTGGCTTGATAAGGGTCAACCTTTTTTGTCCAGTTTTAAAGCATAGGTATAGTGTCTCCTCTAAAAAATTTATGTCCCTTTTTACCTCATCTAAGTACAACCTGCCTACGGTGAGCTTTTCTGGTATCTCATCCTGTGGCTGGCTGCATCCGCAGTTTGATTGTGAACACTCTCGGCACCAATTTTTATCCAATTCTCACCAATTTCAATCAGAATGTTTGCATGTATTTAGAATTGGATAATTTCGAAACTGGTCTCATGGTGGTCTCATGGGGGAAAATAACAACTTTAACATTTTGAACACACCAGTTGAAATGTTTATAGCACAATCTTCACCAAACTTGTTCAGATTGTTCATCTGCAGGAAATCTGGGTTAAGTTCAAAACTGGTTCACCTGGAAGTAAAGGTTTGGTCACTAGCTCAAATTTCAGAACAAAACATTGTAAACACCCTAATGGTTTCATTTATGAACACTCTTCCCCAAACTTAGTCAGAATGTTTGGCTACATTTAATCTTGAATGAGTTTGAAAGTAGATTCCAAATGCAAATAAATTTCAAAAGTCTACTGAAAACCAGGGTATTCAAGTCAGCAATTCAGGGCCATTCTGACTCTTGTTACAAATATTTTATTATGACTTGACCGCATGAGCGCCAGTCTTGGTCGGGATGTGAACTTTTATGTTGGTCACTTGTCTCAGCTGACCTGCAGAGTTCAGGTGGTTCTATCTAGACATGTCTTTGGTCTTTCTCTGCCAATTATAGCTTATCCTCATAGCTGTGAATAGCTGTGATAAATATTTTTTAACTGAAATAAAAAGAACTGCCTAGTAAATGACTTAAATAGGAATATGCCATATCAATGATTTTCATGTACAAAATTCACCCAATAAATTTCAGCACATTTGATATCTTTTCAACCTCTAATTTTAATATACATTTTGTACAGATTTTAATGTTGTCATTTAATGCTATTTTTGGGGGGTGCACTGTGGCAGAGCCATTAGATTCGGCGTCTTGCAACTCCTTAGCTCTTCAACGCATGGGTTCGAGTCACAGTCAGGGCCCAAACTTTCATGTGGGGAGGTTTTCCAGTTAACCTGCATCTGTTGATGGTTCTACCCAGACACAAGTCTGTGGTATTCCTCCACCAATAATTAGCTTGACATCACCATTTTGAACATGATTATGTTGTGTGATGTCACAAAAAATAAATAAAAATACCGCTATCTTTATTGTAAAGGGTATTTAACAGTATTTTACAGACACCATTAATGACTGTTACATAAAACAGTGACTTGAGTTAACTGAAACTTGTGATTGGTACATGTAAATAGTACTCTCCTAGATAGAGCCCTTCACAAAGCTCTCAACCTGCATCATGCTACAGTATTAACCCTTAGCTTGCTTACTCCTTAACAACACTTACTAATTCTTAGTCATCATTGTACATTGACATGCAAAGTTCCTAGTTATGTTGTTAGTGATTCAAAAGCAAGTAGTGCAGTCTCATGAAAGAAATTTTAAAATACTGAACGTTCGGTCCACTAAGCTGGCAATATCTACTGGACCAGACCAAATTTTACTGGACCAGTATGATTTTGGCATTTTAACTCAAATGGCTGGTAAGCTCACCGTGGTGTTACAAGTGGTTGGGATTAGTAAGTCTGTATTGCATTGTTTATTTAAGCTTAGTATATATGTTTTCATAGTAATTCAGAATTTTGAAAATGATTTTGGCTGAAATTTCTGGTGGATCATCGAGCCACTTTACTTATAAACTATAATGTGCCGATAGAGATTTTGGTGGATACCGGCCAGGGTCCACCGGGTTTTGTCAAAGACTGTAATGCAGATCCTGATCTGACATCTCCCAGCGGGGATCTGACATCTTCCAGCAGGGATCTGACATCTACCAGCAGGGACCTGACATCTTCCAGCAGGGATCTGACATCTCCCAGCGGGGATCTGACATCTCTCAGCAGGGATCTGACATCTCCCAGCAGGGATCTGACATCTACCAGCAGGGATCTGACATCTTCCAGCAAGGATCTGACATCTACCAGCAGGGATCTGACATCTCCCAGCAGGGATCTGACATCTTCCAGCAGGGATCTGACATCTTCCAGCAGGGATCTGACATCTACCAGCAGGGATCTGACATCTTCCAGCAGGGATCTGACATCTTCCAGCAGGGATCTGACATCTCCCAGTGTGGATCTGACATCTCCCAGCAGGGACCTGACATCTTCCAGCGGGGATCTGCCTGATCTGGATCTACACTATTTGCCGACCTTGTATAAATAGCTAGCTAAGGATTAATAACCAGTGTTTAATTCTTAGTTTTCTGTCCCAAAGGTGCTTAGAAGTGTTGCTATAGATTTAGCAGCTAAGAGTGCAGATCGGGAGTTATCAGACCTGGTCCACACTATTGGCGTAGCAAGCTAAGAGTTAACATGTATAGCAATTAACATGTTTGAGGAAAACGGATGTGTTCCTCATTTTGATGTAACTGCTTTGTAACAGGATGCATTTTCCTGATCTTATCTTGTTTGCTTTTTAAATTTCATCATAAAACTAAGGATGATTTTTATCTTCCCTAAATAAACTATTATTAAATTTATTATGTGACATGGATCCAAGAATACAAAGTTTACACTATATGGCTAGTATAAGTTAGTTCTTTGATTAATACTGAAAATTTTGTGAAACAGTGATTTATTTCCTTCTAACACGACCGGCCGCAATAGCTCAATTGGTAGAGCATCGGCTTGCAGATCGGGAGGTCGTGGATTCGAGCCCCGGCCGGGTCAAAACAAAGAAGTTGGTAGTAGTGGCTAGGGGGACAGCATTACGCCTGACTCATCGGAGTCAGTATAATGGTCTGGTCGGGTTCAGTCCCTGGGCACCTCATAAGTGCCCCTGTGCTATAATGATAGGAATGTCGCTGCACAGTTTTGGCCAAATGCCGGCAAAACCCATCCCATCCCTTCTTACACTTGTTAATGCAGCCTGGACACAGCATTATTTTTGCTTGTTTATACCCAAGAGACTGCTACAGCACAATGTTTATATGATTAAAATTATCACCACTAATATCTTTTTGAAAACATGTTCACCTTATTTAACAAATTATTTTTTTATGTTTCTGTGAAAGCATAAAATACAGTTTTCAAACTTGTTGAGCCACTTGAAACCCTATCCAGTGTTCTTTCACAATATGCATCACATTTTTGTAGTCACAAATAATAAGTGAACACAGTTTTTTACTGTTTCCTGCCAGAAGCTACCAACCTAACAATGTAACACTATTATTGTCTCATCACAAAATGTAAGTCTTTATATTTCTATAATAGAATGTGAAACAATTAAACATTAAATAATGAGCTCATATTTTTTCTTGTCAAATAATTTGTGTATATTTGCAACTGTTGATATATTACTTGTATCTTTGTTAAGTAAACATGCAACACGAGTTATAGCTACTGCTTGAAGTTATTCCGTTTTCGTATCTGTTCATTGTTTCAAGACTTAAAATGGAACTTATCAGCATATTATTTTAATATATATCAACCTTGTAAAGATATAATGTAAGTCCAGAGACCTGCAAAACATTTTAATTTAATTTTGTTTCTAAAGCATGGAGAATCAGCTCAGTAATAAATGGCTTAGAAGTAGACCTGCTTTCACCAACCAGTCTTTAAGAAGAAACTGCTTAAGTCATAATTATCACAACAATATCTCTTATTTTAAGATAAAAGTAATATTATGCAGGGAAGTTAAACATTACTATGTTGGGGTGACAATCACATCAAACTATGTAGACTGTCTTAGTTATGATGAAATGGAAAAAGTAACTTGAGTTTAAGTTATGAATCCAACCAGCTATTTTGCAACATCATTTGATCCTTCATGATTTAACTTAAGTTAATGAATCATCATTTGGCACCTTGAAAAGTCCCCATACACTACCATCTCTTAATATGAGAATACAATAAAGCCCAATGCATATTACTGCTCAGACTAGACACACAAGACAAAGGTATACAGTGTGCCAGTTGAAAATGAAAAAAACAGACAATGAAATGAGACTGAACACAAATGACAAAATAAAGGGAAAAAAAAGAGAAAAAAACTGCAGCAGATATGACCTGGGGTTCTTTAACTGGTGTAGCACAACTTGCTCAAGGTGAGGTGTTCTGATACACTTCATAAATAGTGCAGCATTAATAATTTACTTGTGAATATTCTATAGGCTTCAGTTTTTATCCAATCTTCACCAACCTTGGTCAGAATGTTAATCTGCAGAGTTTGTAACTGGGTCACCGTGGGTCAAAACTATGTATTGGAGTCAAATTTTATAAAACCACTGTGAACATTCTAGCCTGATATGCGTATAGCCCAATCTTCACTAAACCTGTCTAGAATGTTCGCTTGTATAAAACCTTGGAGAAATTCGTCAAGTCTGACTCAGGGTCACTTGGGGTCAAAAACTATGTCACTATGTCCTTAGAAATGTCCTTAGAAAAACGCTGTGAACACGCTAGATGCCAAATTAATAACCCAGTATTCACCATACCTGGCGAGAATGTTTGCCTGCTTAAAACATTGGATGAGTTCTTTTACTGGGTCACGTGGGGTCAAAACAAGATCACTTGGCCAAATCTTAGAAAACCCTGTGAGCACACTAGAGACCGCATTTGTAGCCCAATTTTCATCAAACCTGGTCAGAATGTTTGCATGAAATCCTGGATGTATTCGCAAATTGGTCGCGTGTTGAAAAGTATTTCACTAGGTCAGTTCTTAGAAAACCATTGTGAACACCCTACAGGCCATATTTATGACAAATTTTCACCAAACTTGGTCAGAATGTTTGTGTAAAGTTTAGGATTAGTTCATAACTTGACCACAAATGGTAAATAAATAGGTCACTAGGTCTAGTTTTATAAAAATCTCATGAACACCTTCGAGGCCACATTTATGGACAAATCTTCACCAATCTAGGTCAGAATGTTTCTCTTCATGAAGTCTTGAATAGGTTCATAACTGGGTTACGTGGGGTCATAAATTAGGCCAAATCCTAGAAAAACATGAACAACCCCGGAGGCCACATTTCTGGTCCAGTCTTCACGAAACTTGGTCAGACTATTTGTGTGAAATCTTGAATGAGTTCGTAATTGGGTCACAAAGGGTCCAAAAGTACATTTCTAGGTCAAATGTTAGAAAAATCTTATAAACACGCTAGAGGCGATTTTTTAGCCCAGTCTTCAACGATTCTAAGGTAAATCACTTGGTGCCAGACATGAGCCTACTAAAATTCTTGGCCGGTGAGCGGTTAAAACGATCGACCTTAAGACATCTCCGATTCCTAAATTTGTATCGAAAACTTCGCTTTAAAGCCTATGCTTTTTTATCAAATAAAACCTTTGGAAACTTTAGTTTTTACTGAGACCCCATGACCTTGGTGTCTGTGTGTCTCTGTACGTCCTTAAACCTTTATCTTTAGATTTGCCAAACTAATTAAACAATTTATTGTTTTACGCTTATCTTGAATATTGGTTTTACCTCAAGATACTTGTACATATTGTTGCAAGTATCAATAACTTATAGACAATGAACAGGTATATTAGGTTTAAAACTTTGTTTTTATAGTACCAATAAACATATTGAGTACAATTTATTGTTTTGTTTTTGTATATCACATACGAAATATGTCCCTTCTACCTGCTTTAATCATGACTTGGTTTGGATATAGGTACCTATAGTTTGAACAGCCTTTTTCATGAAATGCAAGTGTCAGGTTGATTAACTTGCCTGCTAGATCGCCTGGCTATTTTCTCCAAAATTAATCGTTTAACAATTAAGCAAAATTGATATAATACTGAAACTATTGAAACATGCCAACGTAAACATTATTTCTCATAATGTACAAAGAACCTGACTTATTGGTGAACTTCATTACTTAGATATTGTCTTCCTTCTTTATACTTTCTGTGCATCATATATACTTATTTGTAACCCTACTACCCTATGGATACCGGACCTGGTAGCGCAATCGGTAGAGCGTCGGCTCCAGGTACGGGAGGCCCCGGGTTCGATCCCGGTTCGCGACATACCAAAGTCGTTAAAAATGGTAGTGGTATAGCTCCCTTGCTAATGCTCAAGCAAATATAAGGGTAGTTCCACGACTGGGTGGCCCGGTGTCAGGATAATGTGACTGGGTGTGGTAACATGCTATACACAGTGAAGGCAGCACTATATCTGCTTCAAGTGGACACCGTCTCCAGATAACTGAAATACTGTTGGTGGGACGATAAACCCAATAAACAAACAAACTACCCTATGGGATATTGGACCTGGTAGTGCAATCGGTAGAGCGTCGCTTCCAGGTACGGGAGGCCCCGGTTCAATCCCGGGCCACGACATGCCAAAGTCATTAAAATGGTAGTGGTACAGCTCCCTTGCTAACGCTCAAGCAAATATAACTGGTTGGCTCGGTGTCAGGATAGTGTGACTGTTTTTGATATCACGCAAGGTGTTCTGGGCATGCTATACACAGTGAAGACAGCACTTTATCTGCTTCGAGTGGACACCGTCTCCAGATAACTGAAATACTGTTGGTGGGACTATAAACCCAACAAACTACCCTATGGTACGGTAGAATGCTGTATAGAAGGCATTCTGTATGTCTGTCTTTTTGTTCCTATGGTTTCTTGGGCTGCAATGTCACAAAGGAATGATGGATTTGCAAATACTCAACGGTCAATGTCAACACACATGTTGCCTAGACTGCTACCTCAACGGTCAATGTCGGCACACATGTAGCCTAGACTGCTACTTCAACGGCCAATGTCGGAACACATGTTGCCTAGACTGCTACCCCAACCGTCAATGTCGGCACACATGTTGCCTAGACTGCTATCTCAACGGTCAATGTCGAGACACATGTTGCCTAGACTGCTACCTCAACAGTCAATGTCGGCACAATTGTAGTCAGACTGCTACCTCAATGATAAATGTCGGCACACATGTTGCCTAGACTGCTACCTCAACGGTCAATGTCGGCACACATGTAGCCTATACTGCTACCTCAACGGTCAATGTCGGCACACATGTTGCCTAGACTGCTACCTCAATGGCAAATGTCGGCACACATGTAGCCTAGACTGCTACCTAAACGGTCAATGTCGGCACACATGTTGCCTAGACTGCTACCTCAACGGTCAATGTCGGCACCCATGTTGCCTAGACTGCTACCTCAACGGTCAATGTCGGCACACATGTTGCCTAGACTGCTACCTCAACGGTCAATGTCGGCACACATGTTGCCTAGACTGCTACCTCAACGGTAATGTTGGCACACATGTTGCCTAGACTGCTGCTTCAACGGCCAATGTCGGCACACATGTTGCCTAGACTGCTACCTCAACGGTAATGTTGGCACACATGTTGCCTAGACTGCTACCTCAACGGTCAATGTCGGCACTTATGTTGCCTAGACTGCTACCTCAACGGTCAATTTCGGCACATATGTTGCCTAGACTGCTACATAAACGGTAATGTTGGCACATATGTTGCCTAGACTGCTACCTCAACGGTCAATGTCTGCACATATGTTGCGTAGACTGCTACCTCAACGGTAATGTTGGCACATATGTTGCCTAGACTGCTACCTCAACGGTAATGTTGGCACATATGTTGCCTAGACTGCTACTTCAACGGTAATGTCGGCACACATGTTGCTTAGACTGCTACCTCAACGGTAATGTCGGCACACATGTTGCCTAGACTGCTACCTCAACGGTAATGTCGGCACATATGTTGCCTAGACTGCTACCTCAACGGCCAATGTCGGCACACTTGTTGCCTAGACTGCTACCTCAACGGTAATGTCGGCACACATGTTGCCTAGACTGCTACCTCAACGATAATGTCGGCACATATGTTGCCTAGACTGCTACCTCAACGGCCAATGTCGGCACACATGTTGCCTAGACTGCTACCTCAACGGTGATGTCGGCACACATGTTGCCTAGACTGCTGCTTCAACGGCCACTGTCGGCACACATGTAGCCTAGACTGCTACCTCAACGGTAATGTTGGCACACATGTAGCCTAGTTTTAAATTACTTGGCACATAAGTTCTAACTAACGAGCGAGTGTCAGGTGCAAGGCAGATTACTACCTACAAGGTAAAGGTCATACGAACAATTCAAAGGTAAAAATGACTGAAAATTTGCTTTTCCTACGTTTGCTTTAACAGAGGCTTGATGTATTATTAAAACGCTTGGTACACTGGCGGACATAAGACACATCTGGTTGTCTTAAGGTTTATAGACAAACTGACAGATCAAAGATGAAAGTGACTGCAATTTTGCATGTTTGGGCTCTAACTTGTATGGATTCTTGGATTGATAAATTCAAATAACTTGGCCCAAATGGTTGCCTTATTACAACAAAATGTTTTGCACATAAAGAGTGTAGAGTGTTAGCTCAGGAGTCAAGGCCTACAGCCAAAAGGCACATTTATTTATTTATTTTTGAGGGGTGGGGGAGGAGTAATAATATCTTTCAATTATAGTCTAGTTTGCATCCGACAACACTCTTAATACTGCTAATATATCTTAATATAACTTACATTCTTTGTTATTTAACTTAAGCATAACACTGACACAAGCTAAAAAGGTCAGCTCTCCACAATATGCAAGTGTGGCCGACTTAAAGATTTAGAAACACACTTAAACAATTACACAGTTGTTTTTTTCTGCCATTTTAAATTTTAAATTTGACAAGTGTCATTTATTAGAAAAATTAAACTTATTGTGCCATAGCTATTCTTTATTCGCCTTCATAATTGCGTTATGGCCATTTTTTGTCGGACCGGACCTGTAACATAATTTGGAATAAAAATTGTAAAAAAAAAGATTGCCGAGTCATTTGTATTTTTGGTAAGACTCCGAGTCACGGTGAAAAACGTGGGCGGTGTTCTCCAAATATTGTTCTAGGGACTCTAGCCAGCTGGACGTTTTTTGCATAACGTCATTTGTTTTAAGACATATGTTTGAGCCCTTGTCCTGACAATGTATAAGATAGCGGGAATCGACCAAATTTTCCTACAATTAAAATCATCTATAAATAGACTACAATAAATATCAACTTATTCAAAAGTGGTGATTTTTAGGGTCGTATTCCAATGAGGCAATTTGAGTGGCGCCCGCGAGTCATGGCACATGTAGGCAACACATGATGTCAGAGTGAAGTCGTTTTGTGGTTGTATTTTGGTTTCGACTTCGAATGACTTCGAAAAACGGCATTAAGTCGACGTTAGGATATCGGCGGAAAAATATATGAATAGATTTACATTTTTTTTATATTGTGTAAACAGTGCGTGCCCTCGTCTACGGGATGAATATTAGCTCACCACACTTTGATACTTGATATACAAATCAAGAAAAAAAAAGATAAGCTGCTGTAAACGTAATTAAGTAAAATCCACCTCTTTTCGAAAATCAACTTTGTGTAATGAACCAATATCTGTCTCAATATTGCACACTGCCTCTACAAATACAATGCAAAACATCTGAGGATAACTATTTATACTTGTTCGAAACAAACTAAACATAAATAATAGATTCGGAATTTGAAGCCAGATTGTTCACACTCGCACTCAGCGCTCGTTTCTTTCAAACTACACAAACACTCAGTGCAGAAACAATGTACGTTCCTGTCATATTACACAAACACTCAGTGCAGAAACAATGTACGTTCCTGTCATATTACACAAACACTCAGTGCAGAAACAATGTACCTTCCTCTCATATTACACAAACACTCAGTGCAGAAACAATGTACGTTCCTCTCATATTACACAAACACTCAGTGCAGAAACAATGTACGTTCCTCTCATATTACACAAACACTCAGTGCAGAAACAATGTATGTTCCTTTCATAGTACACAAACACTCAGTGCAGAAACAATGTACGTTCCTGTCATATTACACAAACACTCAGTGCAGAAACAATGTACGTTCCTGTCATATTACACAAACACTCAGTGCAGAAACAATGTACCTTCCTTTCAGCAATGGTGTATGTACAAATTTAAGCCGAGTTAATTTTTACGTCTTTTTATAATAAACTTATTGGCATATATCCTATAGGTCCAAGATTGTTTTACCAACCAGAGCTAAGTCATAGTTATGACTAGTGTAAACACATGGGTAGTTAAGGATATACTTGATTTTATTATTGATAAATATAGGTGTCTAGCAAATTCTTTCGATTTCAAATATTCGCCGTCTGACGTCCCACCAAAATTGTGCCTGTATTACACATATTAAAACTAGTCTAAATTTAGAAATACAAATGGCACGAAAGTGCGCCTAAACTTATTATTAAATATGTAAGATTGGAGTTTTCTTAAACTTAAGTAGTTTCGCTATTTCATAAACTCGTTCAGCTACTGTGGTACTAAATGTTCTTATTGCAAACACCATCAGAACATTACAATACAATATAATAGTTAATAGACTTAAAATCTAAACTTCTTGTGATTCATGTATATTGCTTTTGTAATACAGAAACAGAAGAAAATTGCACAAGGACCGTAGAACCCCTATATTTTTAAATAACTCCCTTGGTTGATTTAAAGTTGGCCGAAGCAAAACCTTCAACATGGCTTGGACTCCTTTTGTAGTATAGAAGAACACAACTCAAGAACCGTAACGAGAGTTCATTAAAATATTGAAATAAAAATTATTTGAGTTTGCAAACAGAAGAACAGCTTTGTGAAAGCATTTTGATACCCACAATAAGACGGGGCATAGGAACAACCAGTCGCTGGACTGAAAAGCACCTGACAAGCTTATTGTCGTGTATGACCTCTCCCGCGCGCATCCGCTTCCCTACCCCCACCCCGGAGCTAGCAATCAGATACTCATGCGTGAAACTACGTCGTCATAAGGCAAAACTGCGTGCTTAATCGTTTGAAATTTACACACATTTTTATCAAGTTGTAACATTCAGAAACAAATGATCACCTTTTGATAACTTGAACCATCGATTATGGCTGACATTTCTTGCTCTTCATCTGAAGCATTTGAAACAATTTTTTTAAGTCTATTAATCCTTTGGAAGTAAAAACCCGGCAAATAGGCACCCTTTGTCATCTTTAACCTCACAGCCAGATAATCCCATTTGAGGTAGCAACCTAATTCTGAGCCACAACGCTCTGTTTAATAAGGAAAACATTCGTTCTAAGCAAGCATTTTATAAAATTTACCGAGTCTTTGATGTGACAGCCATATGGATGTCGCCCAAACCACCTATGACTCTATTACAGTTTTTTATGAACCCTCAAGGTAAGTCTTTGTTACTACTCAGGACAATCTCTGACAAACAGAATGCGACAGTATCATTGTAGCTTCAAATGGTTGTTACAATATTTACTTGTGATAATTTTCCAAGCTGAAATAATGATTTAACGTTAAATTTTAAAATGTCGCGTTTCAAAGTCTATGTTTTGTGTACAAATTCAGAAGATGGAATCGGATTTCAAAAACTGTTATTTTTCCGTAAAACAGCATTTTCTTAATATTTGTGTGCAAAGCTTTATGTTTTCCTCTAAGTCTCCGTAACGTCTAATTTCCATAACAATCTTATAGAACAGAATTACGAATAGCTATATCGAGCAGATTTCACCAACTTTGTTTTTCGCACCGTTTCCGGTTAAGCTTCCAAACATCGTCAGCAGCTACGCAAAATACAGTGTGATTAGCAAATATACATTGGTTGTTTATTTTCCAAAGAAGCATGAGAAAAATGTTCAAAGCTACGTAGCTGCCTCAAACTCCTTGAGTCACAATGCATCAGCTGTGTATGCACTCTTAAAGAAGTTGGTTTCATTAGTAAAAAATGAATTTCCAGCACTTTATCAAATACATTATCTAACAGACTCGCCAAGCAGTCAATACAGAAACAAGCGCATTTTCCAGTTAGTTATTGATCATGCACATGAATGTGAAGCTCAAGCCCGATGGATTTATTTAGAGTGTGGGCATGGCAAGGGCCCTTGTGTCGGGCTTGGGGCATCCGTCATGAGAGCTGCTGATATGGCAGTGAAGACGGAACAGTGCATTATACAAGATGTGGTTGACTTCTTTGAGTGGACAAAGTCAGTAGAATCGTCAACAAAGGTAAAGTACATATGGTATACTGAAGAAGATATCATTGCTGCTTTATCTGTCATAGAGAGTAAAGATCGGGTGTCTGCCATTCCAGGCACAATGAAGCTACATGCAGTGGTTCCACTTACCACAGACACACTATTAGTAAGAGAGTTGTCATTGCTATTGTCAGAAGTGTCTACTAGATTGCGAAAGAAGTTGTTGTGGGTGGAATGTCAAGTCGCTGAGAAACATACAACCACAGACAAGTGTTGATAATGATGGTGATATTCATGAACCTCCGATGACAAAGAAACCAACAGATACAACTGACGAACTGCCAGAGAAGAATAATGTTGAAATAAAGATGGATGACTGGATCGTCGCACTGTACGATGACGACTGGTATATTGGTCAAGATACAGAATGTGAGACAGAAAGTGAGGAAATACAAAGAAACATTTTGGAAAAGTCAGGAAAGTATGGCGATGCCTATAGGTTTCCATCGAAAAGGGACGAAATCAAGATACCAAAGTCAGATACTATTATCGTGTTGAATGAATTCAAGGCTATAGGAAAAACAAAAAGGATCAACAAGCTTCTGAAAAGGACAAACAGACAATAACCAAAAA
Source organism: Sinonovacula constricta (assembly GCA_007844125.1). Taxonomy (NCBI): domain Eukaryota; kingdom Metazoa; phylum Mollusca; class Bivalvia; order Cardiida; family Solecurtidae; genus Sinonovacula; species Sinonovacula constricta. The sequence goes on from CM017556.1 coordinate 4,157,514, forward strand.
GTTTAATGAATGGTAATTAAGTAGTGCCTGATTTATTATTAAGTATATACCAAGTGTAATATAAATCTGTTCAACAACAAAAGGTTTGTTCATTTGTTGTGAAAACCTATATTCCGTAACAGTTATGACAATGTTTTCTTAATATTGTTGAACACATGCAGTTTTTGCTAATTTTAATTTGAATCTGTTTCAAGATGAATCAATAATAGATTCATAGCCGGAAACAGCAAACATGTCTTATTAGTCAAAATGTAGATCATTTCTATGATGAAACTTATGCTTCCTAACAGTCAAGTCTGTTTCCACATTTAGATAAAATGTACAGAGCCAAAACGATATGTGCAGATCAGTTAGTAGATGCACTTTGGAGAAAAATATTCTAAACAAAAACCTTTTTGAAACCTTTCAAATCTATATGCACCCTTGTTAACACTATAAAACCAGCACAGATTCAATTCTTAAGTTACTTAAACATCTCTTTTCTGTTAAATATACAACACATTCCAAGCTGGAATCAGACATATTATATAACCTTCATTTAAGATAAACATATAAACACAAACAAAATTTAGAAAGTAAAGATACTAAGTACAATAGGGGTGCTTTTCAGTGTTTATTTTCAAAAATAGTTATTTTACAAGAGATACAAAATCTCGTTATTTTTGTAGGTATCTTTTCTCTTTTGTAAATATACAATTAAATACAAAGGTAGAAAGCAAACAATACTGTAAGATGTTATAAAAAGTTCAACTTACCTTGAGATATGCTCCATAACAAAGTGACGTGATATATAGAGAATACCGAGTGCTTTCTGATTTTCGGACAGAGCATGATAACATTTATCTATATCAACACTAACCTAGTATTCCTTTTATCCCACCATCAACAGTTTTTTTTTTCAAATGGATTAAAAAGGGAAACATTTAAATTTACCGCTACTGCTCCTCCCCTACATGATCTGACATTCCAACGCAACACGAAATTCATGCGCGTGCATAGAATAATTCGGCTAAAAGAAATAATTATATTTTACAATAAAAAAATAAGACAATAAACATGCTATTTCTTTTATTTTATTTGCACTATACATAAGGTTGCAATTTTATTTATTAAGATAATTTAAAATAATGGTAGGAAAATAACAACAACAAAAAACAAACCCTCGTATAAAGTTATACATGTAGTGTGTAATGTCAAGGCCGTGTAACATTGAAACGCACATGACATTAAGAAACGCGAATTGCATTCGAGGTTTGTGTGTGTTTGTGGATGTAACAAGCAGTTTGCTCATAGATTTTAATTGAAATTCAGAACATTGACTATAGCGCCATAAAATTGCGAAGATAGTTGTGTTTTTGACAGAGTGACTTGAGAAATTTGGAGAAATGTTGGTATTGGAGGTGGTGTGCTTGTGTTCATGTTTAAGTCCAGAATCTGTGATTTATAAGCACATTTGTCCAGATCTGTGCAATCAGCCGTATTTGGTCCAACTTAGGATTGAGCTCTATCTAAACCATTTGAATGTTCTTCATGTAACGACATTTGATCATCTGGGTCTTTCCTCAGATTAGCCAGCTGATTGCTGCTTTCTGAGACAGTCACAGATTCAACCTCCTTCTCAAAAATGTTAAGGCCCGGTCACACAGCCTTTAGCGTCTGTATCGCGGGTAAAACTTCGCGATTTTTTTTGCCCATGGTGGAAAATGTGCAAAATTGGCTTACCCGCGGTTTACCCGTGGTATGCCCGCGGAACAGACGCCGGCGACTGTTCCGCGTCCTTATCGCGGGTGAAGCGCGGCAGTACCGCGGCCTACCACGGGTAAACCGCGGAGAAAGGCGTTTGTCCGTGCTTACACGCGGTACACACGCTAATGCACGTGATAACAACGCGGTACAGACGCGGAACAAACGTGCTATGACCGTGCTCCACCCGCGATTACCCGCTAAAATTTCGCGTCCTACCGCGTGTAACCACGTCTTAACCGCGGCCGTAGCACGTCCTAGCACGTTCGTTCTGCGTCTGTACCGCGTCTTTACCGCGTGTGTACCACGTGTACCGCCCGCGATTACCGGCGGTCTAAATTTTTGGGCAGCCCAAAACTTTTTCGCGCGGCCAACCGCGTGAGAATTTCTTACCGCGTGTAACGACGGGTAAAGTACGGCTGTATCGCGTCTTTATCGCGACCATAAAGCGTCCAACAGCGTCTGCTTCACGGGCAGAAATTTTTGGCCGTGATTCGGCCGCGAAACGCCCGCGGAGGGCTGTGTGACCGGGCCTTTACTCCGATTAAAGCCAAATTTGACCTCGAAATCCTCGTAGCTTTCTCTCCAACACTGCTTAGGTTTTCACACGATTCTTCTTCACATTCTTTTAATTCACACCAAATAACACCAAATCAACAGGAACTCACATTTTGACAGTTGTTTTTATTTTTGCAGACTACAAATTCGTACTTTTCTTGATTTTATTACTATTCCTAAACAGTTTTAATTTAATCATGTGCCTGTATTACATCTTTTTTCCAGATTTTTGAATTGTAAATGCGTACATTTTGATTAATAAAGCTTTTATATTTTTTGTTTACAAATTTTCTATATCATTGTTAAATAGAACTTCAAAAGATCGCGATGAACACCGCACTTATCCCCTTTTAATGGTTTCGTTCACGTAAACATTCCTGATCGTTTCATCTTAAAAAAGTAGTCCGGCTTAGAGCAGATGCGCGAATATCGGCTGATAAAGCTCATCTTTATCACACGGGTTATATCAATCGATATTTACAGAGATGGTGGAATAAATATGTTTAAACATGTGTATCTCACTTACATTTCAAGTGGTGAGCGTAATAATTGGAATCGTATTAATATATGTATGAAACATCGAAAATATTCATTTTTCAATAATAAAATGAAAAGTTGCTTTTTGACATTTGGCTGTTTAGAAATGTACCCATTTTGGTAGAATGGTAGCCTAGATTGTGCGGACTGATCGACAGACAGAGAGACAGACGTACAACGTAATTCCTTTGTAGCCCACACCCCTTCAGTGATAGATGAGTTATATCAAAAGAAATAACAATAACAACAACAACATGGACATGGTACAGTTCGTTGAATGTAACAAACAATAAAACAAGCATATAGCACAGCAATTAATGTACATGTATTTTATATGTAGACTGAAGTCGCCTAATTCAACAGTCTTTACGAAAAATAGAGGTATTTACAGTATAATGCAAACTCAAATAAAAGTTTACTTGGCCTTATATAGTAGTATTTTAGTATAATATAATATGCAAAACGGAAATAAATAAAACAGGGACATAAAATTGTAAATGGTATTTATCATCGTGTTTGTATGTACATGTAAGTGCATTTTATCACTTGTGTCGCTACGCCATTATATGCAGCTTAAAGCAAAAACATAAACAAGGATAACAGTAGCTAAAGGAAAGTGATTAATGAACGAACAATGCTGTCAACAAGGAAATTTATGTTTGTGTGAAATGTTTATATGTAGTGCATCTTTGTTCAGTGAAAATCATTCACTCAGTCCTCGACCTACTTAACACCAACTGATCATTACAAATCAATTACAACGAGCCAGTATCACTGGTGTCGAGACCCACACAGTCTCCTACGAGCCAGTGTCACTGGTGTCAAGACCCACACAGTCTGCTGCGAGCCAGTGTCACTGGTGTCAAGACCCACACAGTCTGCTGCGAGCCAGTGTCACTGGTGTCGAGACCAACAGTCCGCTGCGAGCCAGTGTCACTGGTGTCAAAACCCACACAGTGTGCTGCGAGCCAGTGTCACTGGTGTCGAGACCCACACAGTCTGCTGCGAGCCAGTGTCACTGGTGTCGAGACCCACACAGTCTGCTGCGAGCCAGTGTCACTGGTGTCGAGACCCACACAGTCTGCTGCGAGCCAGTGTCACTGGTGTCAAGACCCACACAGTCTGCTGCGAGCCAGTGTCACTGGTGTCGAGACTCACACAGTCTGCTGCGAGCCAGTGTCACTGGTGTCAAGACCCACACAGTCTGCTGCGAGCCAGTGTCACTGGTGTCAAGACCCACACAGTCTGCTGCGAGCCAGTGTCACTGGCATCAAGACCCACACAGTCTGCTGCGAGCCACTGTCACTGGTGTCAAAACCCTCACAGTGTGCTGCGAGCCAGTGTCACTGGTATCAAGACCCACACAGTCTGCTGCGAGCCAGTGTCACTGGTGTCAAGACCCACACAGTCTGCTGCGAGCCAGTGTCACTGGTGTAGAGACCCACAGTCTGCTGCGAGCCAGTGTCACTGGTGTCAAAACCCACACAGTGTGCTGCGAGCCAGTGTCACTGGTGTCGAGACCACAAAGTCTGCTGCGAGCCTCTGTCACTGGTGTCGAGACCCACACAGTCTGCTGCGAGCCAGTGTCACTGGTGTCAAAACCCACACAGTGTGCTGCGAGTCAGTGTCACTTGTGTCAAGACCCACACAGTCTGCTGCAAGCCAGTGTCACTGGTGTCAAGACCCACACAGTCTGCTGCGAGCCAGTGTCACTGGTGTCGAGACCCACAGTCTGCTGCGAGCCAGTGTCACTGGTGTCAAAACCCACACAGTGTGCTGCGAGCCAGTGACCCTGGTGTCGAGACCAACACAGTCTGCTGCGAGCCTCTGTCACTGGTGTCGAGACATACACAGTCTGCTGCGAACCAGTGTCACTGGTGTCAAAACCCACACAGTCTGCTGCGAGCCAGTGTCACTGGTGTCGAGACCCACAGTCTGCTGCGAGCCAGTGTCACTGGTGTCAAAACCCACACAGTGTGCTGCGAGCCAGTGACCCTGGTGTCGAGACCAACACAGTCTGCTGCGAGCCTCTGTCACTGGTGTCGAGACATACACAGTCTGCTGCGAACCAGTGTCACTGGTGTCAAAACCCACACAGTCTGCTGCGAGCCAGTGTCACTGGTGTCAATACCCCACACAGTCTGCTGCGAGCCAGTGTCACTGGTGTCGAGACCAACACAGTCTGCTGCGAGCCCGTGTCACTGGTGTCGAGACCCACACAGTCTGCTGCGAGCCAGTGTCACTGGTGTCGAGACCCACACAGTGTGCTGCGAGCCAGTGTCACTGGTGTCGACACCCACACAGTCTGCTGCGAGCCAATGTCACTGGTGCCGAGACCAACACAGTCTGCTGCGAGCCAGTGTCACTGGTGTCGAGACCAACACAGTCTGCTGCGAGCCAGTGTCACTGGTGTCGAGACCAACACAGTCTGCTGCGAGCCAGTGCCACTGGTGTCGAGACCCACACAGTCTGCTGCGAGCCAGTGTCACTGGTGTTGGAGACCCACACAGTCTGCTGCGAGCCAGTGTCACTGGTGTCAAAACCCACACAGTCTGCTGCGAGCCAGTGTCACTGGTGTCAATACCCCACACAGTCTGCTGCGAGCCAGTGTCACTGGTGTCGAGACCAACACAGTCTGCTGCGAGCCAGTGTCACTGGTGTCAAGACCCACACAGTCTGCTGCGAGCCAGTGTCACTGGTGTCAAAACCAACACAGTCTGCTGCGAGCCAGTGCCACTGGTGTCAAGACCCCACACAGTCTGCTGCGAGCCAGTGTCACTGGTGTCGAGACCAACACAGTCTGCTGCGAGCCAGTGTCACTGGTGTCAAGACCCACACAGTCTGCTGCTAGCCAGTGTCACTGGTGTCGAGACCCACACAGTCTGCTGCGAGCCAGTGTCACTGGTGTCGACACCCACACAGTCTGCTGCTCACTTCTTCTATATATTCTTGTGCTAGTAGCTGTAAGCATGACGATTTGATCTTATCTTATAAAAGTATCATTGTTTCAGTTGAAAGGAGTTGTCAGGCGTCAAACAATAATGTTTTTGCTTTTTGCTGAAAGAAGTATACGTATGTTATCCAGAACTTTGACGAATTTGACTAAAGTCCGTGGGCATGTTCCCCGGGAAAAAACATGTTTCTACAATGTCGGAGATGCTGTCTGCAGTGTATCTGGCAAAAGGTTAATCGTTTTTAATGGTTTAACTAAACTGACTTTGAAAGTTTGAAAAAATGCAAAGACATAAACCTTAGGCAACATAACTTTATTGTTGAAAACTGGTTCGAATCTTTCACAGAAATATGCAGAAACCGGTAAATAGATACTTCCCTTCCAGTTGGACCATAAAATAAAGCTATATTATTTTTGTACCTCTCTTTCCCATCGATCGTCATGTGCATATATTGTGAAGGAAAATAATTAAAAAAGACACCAACAAAACAGTCTTGCTGTCTTAGTTTTTTATTAAGCAATCATTGCAATATTGTCAGATTTTATGCTTAACAGAATACAATAATATTTTCTGAATTGAGATTTCCCTTTTCTCTTTTTGCAACTTGATACATAATTATATAAACAGCTTATTGCTAAAGAGTACGGACAAAATACTTCCAGAACAAAATTCCTTCTGTTCATTTTAGCAAAGGAGGGCACTTCCGTAGATTTCCAATGTCTATAAATCCCCTCCTGTAAATTTTTCACATTTTGCAATAGTGTTTATTTGGTTCACACAGTTAAGACTCGTAAATAAAATGATATTAATGTTCAATTTTTTGTTATAAAATTCCAACTTCGAGATATATTTTAATAATTTGCCAGATTGCTTTGTTAAAGTTAAGATTTCGTCCGCCAGTGCTTAAATAAACAGAAGGATTTTGTCATACAAATGCTAACAACTATTGTCACTATTTGTGTTTTCACAACAGAGAGAAACAGAGAGAGAGAGACAGAGACAGAGAGAGCCAGAGAGTGAGAGAGAGAGAGAGATAGATTGTGAAAAGTTCATTAAAAGCGACACATACATCGAGCTATTACATTTTCTCCGGCGAGATCTTCGACAACAATTCCAACTATATGACATACTGAAACACAATAAAAATGCGCGTTCATTTAGTTGCTTACGAGTATTATGATAAAAATGTGCGAATCAGACCCGTCTAATGTATTTTGCCTTCTTATGGAGCCCAAACGTGAATTAAAGACTGCTAAGTTTACCGTGCATATTGAAATCGTAATTTAGAAGACTGGTTACCATTCAACACTGCCACTTATACATGGCACTTTTTGAAATCGGTCGTAGAGGAAACGCGTGTAAGGAGTCGAATACGCCTGGATTACAATTAATCGTTTTAGTACGTTACTCATTCGTATATCGTATCGTTTTATGTTATATTCATTCAAGTATAAAAACAACAACATATGCATTCTAATAGTGTAACATCCTTCTATAAATGAGTTCATTTTGTCCTCTGATTGATGCAAGAAATACTCAGAGATGGTATCATATGTTGAAGATAGCTTTATAATTTGATTTGATTGAGTAGAAAATAGATTATAACCTGATTAAAAACGGAGCTCCCGTTTATAAAAAAGACACCGACAAGCTTATCTACAACGCTACGGTAGTTTCTTGCTAAGGACTTGTGCAAGTATACATTCATCGATACAAAAATTACGGATTTTACCGACAATTCATTTGTCGTTTTCGTGAAGAATACTGCATATACCGACAATTCCTTGTTAATTGATTATTTATTGAGTGCCATTAAAGTCTTGCCAACTACAGTTATGTTTAGTGGTTGCGTTGATGCTGTTTTGTAAATACTAAGTTCAAGGAGATGTAGTACTTGGGTCTCCGTAGACCGAGCGAGTCTGTGACGCACAAGGGACGAGGCTCAAGTAACGTCGACACTTGCCAGCTGCCAATCAGCGCTCTATCATGGCCATATCCCTAAACTGTATCGTCCTATGCAGAGTTATCGTTCGTTACTTCCACAACTCCTCTGAAACAGGTAAACATATTGAGGTTTATTATGATTTATGTTGATGTATACTGTTCACTTGGTGTTTTTATTAAAGATATTTTGGTTTGGTCTAAAAAACTAAATATTCTTAAAACTGGCAATGAATATTGATAATATTCTGTACTTTTTAAGCAAGGCAGATAAAAACGTAAAAGTAAACAACTACGTATGTTTAAAACAAACGAATTATTGACTGATATTTTTAAGTAATATTAAAGTAATTTATACTTATCCTATATAGAATTCATATGCTTAGCGTGTAGCTGATTTAAATGTGATATCCGACAGTTTGTCGTCATCAAATAAACCTGGTTTGGAGGATTTAGACCATAATTTCTTAAAAAAAATAAATAAAAATAAAACCCAAATCTAACAAAAGACAGTTTTGAACACTGTCTAAATTGTAAGACCGTAGAAATCGTGAACCAAATCACACTACATGCCCATTCTTTCTAAAATTATAAATAAGCACGATTGTTATTTATGCTAAAAATAAACAGCGACGTCAGAGCGGATTAACCTAATGATTATATAAAGTTTCGTTTTACGTAGATTTCTTAATTTAAATAAAGCTAACTGTGCAGTGTGGCTTAGATAGGAAATACCTATTTGTAATGACGTGTTATGTGTTATACTTCACTTTTTACATAGCTGTAGGACATCAATAATTTGCATTTTGCAAGATCTTTTCAGGCAACAATAATTTATTTGATTCTTTGAGAGAAAAAATCGGGTCCACACTGTTGGATACCACCTTTAAGAGTTCAATTTTCAAATTCATTACCGACGTTGAACCTAACGTCATATTGTGTCACGTGGCCTACAGTACTCTGTCTGTGACGACGTAAGTTTTATGAAACGAAAGTATAAGAGAGTGCAACTGTATAGCTTAATTAAGGATATGGCAATGTTTTTTTAATTTTTTGTTTTGTTTTTTAGAATTCCCAAATTAAAAATAATGTTTATAATAACTTATAATACTGCCATAATGCGCCTGTTATTCTCACTTGCGTATTCATTACGCGCATGATGTTGACATTTTCTGTTGCTGTTGATAATGTTGCCGATGTTGTTGTTAATTCAGTTGTTCGTTGCTGATATAATGCAATTTCGATCAAGTCTTGATCATCATTTCTACCGAATCAAAACAGCGCCCTAGTGTCGTCTGTTTGCGACTAATTGTTCCGGGTTTGGCGGACTGTTCAAGTGCACCGGAAGTGCTTATTTCGACTCATTATACGCGTTTCCTCTACGACCGATTAGAAGGCAAGAAGACTTAGTAGCTTGTTGCCCATTTACGAGTGTAGGCTAATCCATCATTTGCATGTTTAGTTGTTATTTTTTATAAATCATGAAGTGATTATATACACTAATAACGGAGTATAGATAACTTAGTTTGCAGTGTTCTGTTCCCGACAGGGAAACCAACGTGTGGGAACTTCTTTTAGAACTTGGGTATGTTTAAATATTTATATTGTTTTGTTGTCCCTTTTGTATTGTCATACATTTTTTAAATTATTTTATAACTGGTGGTTTAATTGCAGTAAGGTAATGATTTCATGTATATTTGTAATATTATTATTATTTGCCATGGAACACACACAATTTTTTCTCTACACGTATATATGTAACGTAATTTGTAATCGGTTTCATTTTATAACAATGATTTTGTATTATCTATAATTGGAGAATCAAACGTCCACTTTTTAAATTAAATGCATGAAATTGTAATACAGCAACATATCTAAACAAGTTAAGTTGACAAGCAGCCATATCTGAACGTGTAAAAATTAGGTTCATTCATACTGAATATAACGGATATAAACAATGGTGATATTTTCGTCTGTAGTGACAGTGTGATAAATGTTATACTGTATAATATTAAGTGTTCATATGTTAACATCTGTACAGCATGACACTTTAATGCTTCATTCTAAATCAATCCCGACGACATATCAACAGTCAATAATGCAACCGGACCTGTTAGCGCAATCAGTAAAGCGTCGGCTCCAGGGACGTGAGGCCCTGGGCTCGATCCCTGACCGCGACATACAAAAGTAGTTAAAATGGTAGTCCTAACACTTAAGCAAACATAAGGGTAATTCCACGATTCTTCGCACTGGCGTCAGGATAATGTGATTGGTTGTCGTGTCATGCAAGTTGTTCACAGCATGTTATGCACAGTAAAGTCAGCACTATATCTGCTTTTAGTGGAAACTGTCTCAAAATATCTAAAATACTGTTTGTGGAAAAATATACCCAACCAAACATCAGCAACAAAAAACAAAAACAAAAATCCCACACAACAACAACAACAACAACAACAGAACAACAACAGTAAATATTGTAGCTACTGCTAGACACTGTAAATATTCAGTAGAATAAAATTGATTCATACATGTGAATATTAATATTGATGATTAGATACAATGTGCAAATTAATAGTAATTCATATATGAATAGAATATACCACGCGCGTTTCTGCCATTACGCACTTTACGCACGTGTGTAACCTCCGTTCGAAAAATCAAAAATCTAAAAGTACCAAAAAACACTAAGAAAGTCGATGCCTAACCCGGGTTAGGAATGATATATTTTATTTCTGTAGTTTCTATTTTATAAAATCTTATTACCACACCAATCAAGTTGAAAACGTTTAAAATGACTAAACTTATACACGTCAGGATTTGAGTCGTTCATATTTTGCGTTAAGTTCCTCGATTGTCCGCATTTTACCTGTTATTCATTAAAAAAGAACCGAACATATTCAAAAGTATTACTACAAAGGTTATTTCCCTTGTAATTGTGCGTAACTTCAAAAACGGTCCAGATACGCGCCTGGAATATACAATAAACATTTTTGCAGAGAAAAAAAGTAAGAATCGGCCACAAAATGCCGGTATACACTTTCTTCCAGTCGAAGTTGCACAAAATGGGAACACTATTCAACTGACTGTACAAAATGGGAACATAAGTGATATGACTGTACAAAACGGGAACATAAGTGATATGACTGTACAAAATGGGAACACTAGTGATATGACTGTACAACATGGGAACACTAGTGATATGACTGTACAAAATGGGAACACTAGTGATATGACTGTACAGAATGATTACACTAGTGATATGACTGTACAACATGGGAACACTAGTGATATGACTGTACATAATGGGAACACTATTGATATGACTGTACAAAATGGGAACACTAGTGATATGACTGTACAGAATGGGAACACTAGTGATATGACTGTACAAAATGGGAACACTAGTGATATGACTGTACAGAATGGGAACACTAGTGATGTCACTGTACAGAATGGGAACACTAGTGATATGACTGTACAAAATGGGAACACTAGTGATATGACTGTACAACATGGGAACACTAGTGATATGACTGTACAGAATGGGAACACTAGTGATATGACTGTACAAAATGGGAACACTAGTGATATGACTGTACAGAATGATTACACTAGTGATATGACTGTACAACATGGGAACACTAGTGATATGACTGTACAGAATGGGAACACTGGTGATATGACTGTACAAAATGGGAACACTAGTGATATGACTGTACAAAATGGGAACACTAGTGATATGACTGTACAGAATGGGAACACTAGTGATATGACTGTACAGAATGGGAACACTAGTGATATGACTGTACAACATGGGAACACTAGTGATATGACTGTACAACATGGGAACACTAGTGATATGACTGTACAGAATGGGAACACTATTGATATGACTGTACAACATGGGAACACTAGTGATATGACTGTACAGAATGGGAACACTAGTGATGTGACTGTACAGAATGGGATCACTAGTGATGTGACTATACAGAATGGGAACACTAGTGATATGACTGTACAAAATGGGAACACTAGTGATATGACTGTATAGAATGGGAACACTAGTGATATGACTGTATAGAATGGGAACACTAGTGATATGACTGTATAGAATGGGAACACTAGTGATATGACTGTATAGAATGGGAACACTAGTGATATGACTGTATAGAATGGGAACACTAGTGATATGACTGTATAGAATGGGAACACTAGTGATATGACTGTACAACATGGTTACACTACTAATCGGACTGAATTATGCATCTTATTGTATAAAACAGTTTGCCAAACTTTTATTAACAATGTAATCATGAACGCAGAATGTACATTGTGTGTGGTATTATGATATGAACAATGTAATCATGAACGCAGAATGTACATTGTGTGTGGTATTATGATATGAACAATGTAATCATGAACGCAGAATGTACATTGTGTGTGGTATTATGATATGAACAATGTAATAATGAACGCAGAATGTACATTTCGAGTGGTATTATGATATGAACAATGTAATAACGAACGCAGAACGTACATTTCGAGTGGTATTATGATATGAACAATGTAATAATGAACGCAGAATGTACATTTCGAGTGGTATTATGATATGAACAATGTAATAATGAACGCAGAACGTACATTTTGACTGGTATTATGATATGAACAATGTAATAATGAACGCAGAACGTACATTTCGAGTGGTATTATGATATGAACAATGTAATAATGAACGCAGAATGTACATTTCGAGTGGTATTATGATATGAACAATGTAATAATGAACGCAGAACGTACATTTTGACTTGTATTATGATATGAACAATGTAATAATGAACGCAGAACGTACATTTCGAGTGGTATTATGATATGAACAATGTAATAATGAACGCAGAATGTACATTTCCAGTGGTATTATGATATGAACAATGTAATCATGAACGCAGAATGTACATTTCCAGTGGTATTATGATATGAACAATGTAATAATGAACGCAGAACGTACATTTCCAGTGGTATTATGATATGAACAATGTAATAATGAACGCAGAATGTACATTTCCAGTGGTATTATGATATGAACAATGTAATAATGAACGCAGAATGTACATTTCCAGTGGTATTATGATATGAACAATGTAATAATGAACGCAGAACGTACATTTCGAGTGGTATTATGATATGAACAATGTAATAATGAACGCAGAACGTACATTTCGAGTGGTATTATGATATGAACAATGTAATAATGAACGCAGAACGTACATTTCGAGTGGTATTGTGATATGTATTATCCATACATGGCATACTTCTAATTTTAATGGTGTACTTATTGCTCTGATTTCACCACTTAGACCTTGGGTCGTATTCATAAAGAATTAGTGATTTTTTCTTATTTTAACTAAGAAATTGTCTTAAATTTGAAAAGAATCTTAAGAAATTTTTAGATAAAATGGTTTTATGAATGAAATTTAAGAAACTTTTATATATTAAAGAAAATATTCAATCTTTTATATTAAGATTAAGTAAAAAATAATTATATATAACTAAGATTCTTCATGAATACTACCCCCTCCTTTCCCCAACCCCCCCACCCCCCACCCCACCCCCACACACCCCACACTTCCAAATTAACTATACTATGAGGGTCTGTCCACATATAAAATCTGCTATTGAAACAGCGCTTTCTTCGAAAATGACTTGACAATTGCTTTTAATGTCATTAAGTCAACATTTATTATTTGTATATCCAACAAAACTTTAATCTGTAGCCTTTAAACTGATATAATTATTGCATGCCTTTATTATGTCTGTTTAGCAATTGTTTGTAATGCAACCTATATTGTGAAACAAGTAGTTGATTTACTGTGCTTGACTTGGAAATTTCTTTTTGGGGAAACACATAGTGTACAGCCTTGAACATAAATGAAAATTTTATCAGCTCAATTTGTTGACTTTTTATCATTTTAATGTGTGAATCTCCAAGCTTCGAAAACAAAGCCTGATTAATACTATTATAATGTTTTTGTTAAGCTTGTTTTGTTTTCATCGTGTTAGTCAACAATATCAAATCGTTTCCTGTTGTGAAAAATAATTCAATGAAAGATAACATTAGTAGTTCATGTACACTTTAAGTGAGTGAATGTGTATAAACGTGTTTATGTAATACATTGTTTGCGTGCTCATTATTATGTTAAGTCAATGATCTTATCATGTATCTAAAAAAGTGAATTAAAATATACACGCGATTAAATCGGATATACTTGACTTGTTTTTACATGTCGTGATAATAGAACAAAGCGCTACTTGACTTTTATTCAGCTTCATTGTACGTTTACAAAGATTGTCCACTTAACGAACGTACACAAGCATACGATTTCTAAACATAGTAAGACATGATGACATTTTTATTTCTCTTTAAAAATGAAGTCCAAATAAAATCTTTACCTCTTTAAATCTCTTAATGTTTAAAGCCATTATACAATGTGCAAAACACGATGCATACCTACTCCAAAACCAGTTTAAAGTTGTATGTGATTAGAAGATGATACATTACAACGCAGTCGATAACTTTAAGGGGTGTAAACAATTAGCCAATAACAAGGGCTAAAATACATAATGTGAAAGAAGCTTTTATAAACATCCTTGCTTTAGGAGCCCTTGTATGGCAGTCCATCTGTGTACACAATTCGCCACGGATACTTAGTATATATGTGGTTTATGTACTTCTATGTGACCGACACACTGTTTACATACAGCTTTCATTAATACTCGAAGCGGATCGCATGTTAAATCGAAACATTCGAGTGATTCGAGATATTTTTTGTTATTGTAGACAGATTGCAGCGAGGTCGCAGAGTTGTACGTAAATGGTGGCCGATGGGTTGCCGACCAGTTGACTTCAATTATAAATAATCACCGTTCATTTTAAGTGGCAGCATGTCTCCTTTCAATCAGGGTTTACTCTTTAACCTGTCTAAGACCAAACCGCTACCATTTATGGGATCGGTCACCGATCAGGTGATCCACACTATAAATATCCATTAATTTTGTCACAGTAATCTGTCGAAATAAAGATCTGCTTCAGCAATAGATTATTTGTTTGTTGTTGTGTTGTTGGATTTATTGTCACACCAACAGTTTTCAATTCCGGAGATAGTTTGCACTGAAAGCAGATATAGGTGCCATCACTGTGTATAGCATGCCGTGCACACCTGCATGATACCACACCCAAATACATTATCTTGACATTGTATAAGCCAGTCGTGGAACTGCCACTTAATCCGCTTGAGCGTGAGTAGGGTAGTTATGATATTAACAATGGTTTAATTTCTAAGTTATAAACTATAATCCTTTGCTTGTATTTAAATCTGTACGAATAGCTAAGATAGTACTAATTTTGTGCTGCTTAAAGAAATTTAAGTTAAAATAATTTGGTTTGGAATATTTCTGTTCTGGTGGCTTTCGCCGATGACTACAATAACCCACTTAATATTTTTTCTAGGATGTTACATATTTAGAAAAAATGGTGATTTGTGCAGACGTTAAGGCAGTTTTCAATTTATTGTAAAATATCGAGCATAAAACTTTGATCAACTTCCAGGTAGAGATAAAATGCCGAACATATTTTTGAGTGTTAGATGAAAGTTCCCAAGCAACACAGCTCGTCATTTATTGAACATCATTTTCAAGTGACATGGTAAAGTCTTTAAGCAGAAATAAAATCAATCGGAACTCCGCAGGTAATTCCGTCCTCGGGACAATCATCCCTCGGATGTATCTGGTGCAATAATACTTAATGAAATCACGATCGTTTTGTTCGCCGGAAGTCGGAAGAAGAATATGCCTAAGTAGTTCGCACAAAACATAATCACTGCCATCGTTTGACTGCTGCGTGTCTGCTGCGCTGGGTAAATTAAAATCGAATAATTTAAATTTGAAGCCGCCACAAATTGAAGTTTTACTGGCATCGTACTGTAGTGAGCTGTCACCCGAGTTGCCATCTTTGTTTTTACGTCTGTCTCAAAAGAAGTCCCATTTAGATAAATGGCCGAGGTGATCCGACTACCTACATACATCCGAGAGATGATTCGTGAATTATCCGAGGTGTTCCGATTGATATAAAATGTCAGAAACGAGCTTCCCACAAACTACTTTCTTCGAAGCTTTCACTACAGCGATGAACCATCTTTGGACAATATCACGCAACGAAACATCTTTTTAAGAACACTTTCCATATAAATATGAAAAATTACGGTAGAGTGACGGAAATAATCAATGCCAGTTTAATGTGTCATCATATTGTTGATAAGCTTTGCTGTTTTTACATGAGTCTTGCATGTATTGCGTTTCATCGGTCCAACTACAATATGATGGCGCAAAATTGCTTATCGTTACACTTTGTCGACGTGATTGATGTATTGCACGAAAGTGAGGAAAGTGAACTACATAGTTAAGGTATATTTCACTACAAAGTTTTGGTAAACTTCATTACAAAGGAATGGTAAACTTCACTACTAAGTTATTGTATACTTCACTACAAAGGTATATATTATAACTACATAACTATACATATAACTATAACTCTATATCTATAACGATATTTAGTTCTGTATTTTTGTTAAAATGACGATTTGGTTACAATGATTCGTCTTTCTTTTGTTTTATTTCATACAATAAAGATAATTAGTGTCAGTGTGTATTTTGAGAGAAAAGAAACGACCAGAGAAAAGCGGACCTGGTAGATTGTCGACTCCAGGTAAGGGAGGCCCAGTGTTCGATCCCGGTCCGCGTCATATCAATGTCTTTAATATGGTAGTAGCATAGCCACCTTTCTTACGCTCAGGCAAATGTAAGGGTAGATTCACAATTTTCTGGGTCGATGTCATCATAATGTAACTAGGTGCGGTATTGCGCCAGGTGTTCACGTGGGTCGATGTCATCATAATGTAACTAGGTGCGGTATTGCGCCAGGTGTTCACGTGGGTCGATGTCATCATAATGTAACTAGGTGTGGTATCACGCCATGTGTTCACGTGGGTCGATGTCATCATAATGTAACTAGGTGCGGTATTGCGCCAGGTGTTCACGTGGGTCGATGTCATCATAATGTAACTAGGTGTGGTATCACGCCATGTGTTCACGTGGGTCGATGTCATCATAATGTAACTAGGTGTGGTATCACGCCAGGTGTTCACGTGGGTCGATGTCATCATAATGTAACTAGGTGTGGTATCACGCCATGTGTTCACGTGGGTCGATGTCATCATAATGTAACTAGGTGTGGTATCACGCCAGGTGTTCACGTGGGTCGATGTCATCATAATGTAACTAGGTGTGGTATCACGCCAGGTGTTCACGTGGGTCGATGTCATCATAATGTAACTAGGTGTGGTATCACGCCAGGTGTTCACGTGGGTCGATGTCATCATAATGTAACTAGGTGTGGTATCACGCCAGGTGTTCACGTGGGTCGATGTCATCATAATGTAACTAGGTGTGGTATCACGCCAGGTGTTCACGTGGGTCGATGTCATCATAATGTAACTAGGTGCGGTATTGCGCCAGGTGTTCACGTGGGTCGATGTCATCATAATGTAACTAGGTGTGGTATCACGCCAGGTGTTCACGTGGGTCGATGTCATCATAATGTAACTAGGTGCGGTATTGCGCCAGGTGTTCACGTGGGTCGATGTCATCATAATGTAACTAGGTGCGGTATTGCGCCAGGTGTTCACGTGGGTCGATGTCATCATAATGTAACTAGGTGTGGTATCACGCCATGTGTTCACGTGGGTCGATGTCATCATGATGTAACTAGGTGTGGTATCACGCCAGGTGTTCACGTGGGTCGATGTCATCATAATGTAACTAGGTGTGGTATCACGCCAGGTGTTCACGTGGGTCGATGTCATCATAATGTAACTAGGTGTGGTATCACGCCAGGTGTTCACGTGGGTCGATGTCATCATAATGTAACTAGGTGCGGTATTGCGCCAGGTGTTCACGTGGGTCGATGTCATCATAATGTAACTAGGTGCGGTATTGCGCCAGGTGTTCACGTGGGTCGATGTCATCATAATGTAACTAGGTGCGGTATTGCGCCAGGTGTTCACGTGGGTCGATGTCATCATAATGTAACTAGGTGCGGTATTGCGCCAGGTGTTCACGGTATGCAATACAAAGTAAAGGCAGCTATATCTGCTTCAAGTGAACTATTCTCCAGATAATTGCAATACTGGCGACAAACCCCAATAAGCAAACTGAACAAAAAAAAAGACAATGTATCAGACAAGATCTTTTTTGCTTATTAAGTATGTGCTCTTATACAGAGATTTCGGTAATCGCGAGCATCTTTAGTAATAAAACCGAAATCCCACAGCAACAATGATCTCTAATTACCACCACCAACAAAACATTAATCAAAACAATAAAACAGCGACTAAACATAGATGACAAACAGTATCATCGAGATTCAATAGTTTGGTACATGTGTGTATAATGACTATGCCAGTGTTGCTTCTTCAGCACCGAACCTTCGTTTTCAAAAGTTAACACAAGTGTTTGTGTATACATGCAGCAAACAAGGCAAAATATGAAACTGCGCATTTGCTTTTGAAGGAAAGTAAGTTTTGCTACTGGAAACTTCTACAAAATGAACTTCCGCCAATATATGATACGCAGTTGAACGTTTTGCCTGGTAGGTTACATGCAACAAATTCTACATAAGGATTAAATATATCTGTGATTTATATCGCATTCAAACTTTATATACAGACGATATCCAAGGAGGAAGGTCGACCATGCCTGCAGGTCACGTGGTCGTCCTAATTCTACTTCCGGTAGGTGTTGAACTTTATTTTCTTTTACTTTGTATAAACATACGTATCCTACTTCAAATATCGACTTTACATTTATAAACAAATGACACAATTATTTTTACTTATTTTAGATATTTGTTAAAATGTAGAAGAAAACCAAAGAAAAACAGCACGGGGTCCTGTGGCAAACTGTGCAGATCCTGATCAGACACCTCCTTTTGGAAGCTGGCTAATCTGGTTCTACACAAGTTGCTTCTGCTTGATTAATACCTGCTTAGCATCACGATACGTAATAACAAAGAGAACGTGAGAAACTGACGTTATATTAATTAAATCGACTGAAAATTGTCAATAAAATAAACTCATATGCATTCTTTCTTCCAGTTTTGCCTCGGGAGTGAGCCTAACAACACAACCGATGCAGAAAAAGAGACTACATCGGTCAAAGGTAAAATGAGTTAATACTTGCAGTGAAATTTAGCGTAGAAAATGTGATAATTAAACTGGATTTAGCAGTTATAGATAAATTTTAACATAAATAACAGACAAAATATCGTGTACACAATTACATTCCAAATTAAATAGTCGCTTTCCTGTACACCTTTTAAATCCAACATCAGTTTCGCTCCATGTACATCATTAAACGTTCAATCGAAATCGCTTCTTGTACACCATTTAAGGCCAAATTCAGAGTCAAGTTGCTTGTTGTAATCAAACGCAAAGCTTAAATACAAGTTGATTCTTGCACATCATTTAAACCCAAATCAAAGTCGTTTCGTGTACAAGATCGCAGTTACAAATCAAAGTTGCTTCTTATACAAGATCGCCATGTCAAATCAAAGTCGCTTCTAACACATCATTAAAGGCCAGATCAAAACAAATTGTTGCACACCATTAAATGAAAAAAAGATTTAGCTTCTAGTACACCATTAAAGGCAAAATCACAGTCGCGTCTTAAACGCCATTTAAGGCCAAATAAAAAGTAATTTCTAATTTTGAACACTATCGCAATGCCAAATTTAAATCGCCTTTAGACATCATAAACTTCTAAATGAAAGTCCTCCTTGCACATCATTAAAGGCCAAAATCATTGCCATCTTCTGTGCACAATCCTAGGCCAAATAATTGTCACCTTTGTACACAATCCAAGGCCAAATCAATGTCACCTTTGTACACAATCCTAGGCCAAATCAATGTCACCTTTTGTACACAATCCTAGGCCAAATCATTGTCGCCTTTGTACACAATCATAGGCCATATCAATGTCACCTTTTGTACACAATCCTAGGCCAAATCAATGTCACCTTTGTAAACAGTCCTAGGCCAAATCAATGTCGCCTTTGTACACAATCCTAGGCTAAATCAATGTCACCTTTTGTACAAAATCCTAGGCCAAAACATTGTCGCCTTTGTACACAATCTTAGGCCAAATCATTGTCACATTTTGTACACAATCCTAGGCCAAATCATTGTTGCCTTTGTACACAATCTTAGGCCAAATCAATGTCGCTTCTAATACAGGCCAAATCAATGTCGCTTCTTATACATGCCAAATCAATGTCGCTTCTTATACATGCCAAATCAATGTCGCTTCTTATACATGCCAAATCAATGTCGCTTCTTATACATGCCAAATCAATGTCGCTTCTTATTCATGCCAAATCAATGTCGCTTCTTATACATGCCAAATCAATGTCTTCTTATACATGCCAAATCAATGTCGCTTCTTATTCATGCCAAATCAATGTCGCTTCTTATACATGCCAAATTAATGTCGCTTCTTATACATGCCAAGTCAATGTCGCTTCTTATACATGCCAAATCAATGTCGCTTCTTGTACATGCCAAACCAATGTCGCTTCTTACACATGCCAAATCAATGTCGCTTCTTGTACATGCCAAATCAATGTCGCTTCTTACACATGCCAAATCAATGTCGCTTCTTGTACATGCCAAATCAATGTCGCTTCTTACACATGCCAAATCAATGTCGCTTCTTACACATGCCAAATCAATGTCGCTTCTTATACACGATGAAAGGGTAAATTTTAACCAACTTCGTGTGACCATTTAAAGCCAAAACAACAAAGAGTGTTTTCAGCATTTAAGGTTAAATCAAATTTACACAGTTAGGATGTACTCAAATAAAAGGCACCAAGCAGAAACCAGAAAACTGTTTTACAGTCCTCAGATAAAGCACATGAGAAACTTATCCGTGGACTATTAAACAATTTCACCGACAAATAATAAAGATATGAATAATTTGCTCTTGGTTCTAAAATGCATTTTTCCGAAAACAGACCAAAACCATAAACAGTAACATTTTCATTCATTATCATGTTAAACTCTCTTTTCATTACATGACACATAATAACACATAAGCGAAATGTTAAAATGTTTTTAAAAGGTGATTGTAAAAAAACAATTATTAATTTTGCATTTGCCAGTGTGTAGCAAAATCCGAGATTTTACAAGACTGAAAAATACATAAATAAATTCAAAACCATAACCTTAAAATAGGAAAAAGGAGAATTGCAGTACACTTAAATTTGTCTATATTGTACTTGTATATACATAAAATCTATAAAACATTGTCCGTTTTATTTAATACTTGATGTAAAAATGTTTCTTAAAGCTAAAAATTGCATATTCAAGAGGAAAAAAAATGAGGATCACTATGAAAAGTCAAGATTAGCAACGATTGTAAGTGTCCATTACATTGCAAAACATACATAAAAAGAAATATATATGTTCTTAAAACAAAAGTACATCACATTGGATAGATAATTTTACAATACTTCCTGAAGAAAGGAATGCATTAAATATAAATATAAATTATCGTCAGTAGCTAAGCTCCATGTATGAAATTTAATTTCCCTGATATAACTTTTGTCAGCATCAAGATTAGATTTGAGAAACTAATAAATTAAGGTGACAGTAAGTCCCCTGATTGGTACATACAGTTGCTTTTATGTACCATTGCCTTTCCATTTACGGTTAATTAGAATGATTATAGATTCTTGTTTGTAAAAACCCGGGATATTTTTTTTAAATATTGTCCTCCGAAAAGAACCGATCAATCCCCAAGTAAGCTCAGAAATGCCATTTCGAACATAATCGACTTTGCCGATTCATATCGAAATCAAGTGAACTACTTGCCTAAATCCTAAAATCAAAATCAAGGTCAATTCTTGCAAACTTTTAAAGACTTATACAGTTACAGGCTAAACAAAAGTCGCTTACGCCTGAAAAGCTAAATGATAGTTGCTTCTTGCACACAATAAAACGCTACATGAAAGTCGCTCCATGTACATCATTCCACGCCCAATCATAGTGTCCTTGTACATAATCGCAAGGCATCATCAAAGTCGATTAATGTTTAACACAAAATGACAAATCATACACGCCTCTTGTTCATCCAAATGCCATATCATACACGCTTCTGTTCACCTCAAAATGCCAAATCATACATGCTTCTTGTTCACCAAAAATGCTAAAACATACACGCTTCTTGCTCACCAGAAAATGCCAAAACATACATGCTCCTGGCACACCAAACAATGCCATATAATACACGCTTCTTGCACACCACAATATGCCAAATCATACATGCTTTTTGCACACCACAACATGCCAAATCATACACGCTTCTTGCACACCACAACATGCCAAATCATACATGCTTCTTATACACCATCACGAGTCAAATCATGTTTGTTTCTGTCACCATTGATTGCCAATTCAAAGGTTCTATTAAGACAAAACAAAATCATTTCTTGTACATCATTTATTGCCACATAAACAACGCTTCCTTTACACCTTTAAAGGCCAAATCAAAGTCGTTTCTTGTATTCCGTTAAAAGCCAAATCATATTAGCTTATTGTATATAATCTAAGGCCAAATCGACATTGCTTCTCGTACCAATAATATGCCAGAATCAAATTCGTTTCTTGCACACTATTAAAAGTCATATCGAAGTCGCTTTTTGCACACAATCGCAAGGTAAAATCTAAATCGCTTCGTGTAGACCATTACAGAGTAAACCAATATCGCTTCTTGTACAGAATTGCATGCTCAAAGTCCCTTCTCGTAAACGACAAAATGCAAAAGTTACCACAAAAATAGTCATCTTTGTTAAAGTGAAAGTCGACAATAAAAATAAAAATAAATGAAAATTGATAAAACAAGTTTAGAATAGGAAAATAAGAAAATGTCCAATAAGAATTATCACAAATATATAAATTTAAACTACCACTAGACAAAACATACATAGCAAATGTAAACGTGACATAACACAGAGATAAGACGGAATACACACACAAAACCCCCCAGCAGTTACCGCCTTTCAACGGTCAGTCGGCATAAAAGGTTTGTGGAGCTCTCCAACCTCGCACTTCCTGAATTTTTTCTCGCAGACAAATGCAAATTAAAACATCCAATCAACATGAGAGAACTAACAGTGAGTGCCTGCATCGACATATATAACAAAGCTATGCAAAGTGCTGTTTGGATGGTGGAAGTTTTACTTTGTTTACAATTAATGCATATTATAATCACTCAAATGTTTCCGTGGTAACTCGACTGCGCCCCGCATTTGATAGCAAGCACGTCTCCTGCTCCAAAACAACAACGTCTTCTAAATATAGATTATACATTGGGATAAACACTACAACTCAGACACTAACATCGGATCATTGAAACTGTTATATTAACCATACAACACATTCCATGACTATCTATAGTAAACGGCTCCACGACACTCGAGATGATTTATTTCGTCCACACAACACCCCTATTATATGATCCTTAATTGATCCCGATTGCAAATCCTGAAAGAAATAAAGCCCTGCGCCGGTAATCGTAAATATATCGGCCTAGTATACTATGCATAGCCAGTGGAATGCTCGTCTAATATAATTGTTCTCTCTTCTGTCTCTTAAGTTACTAAGTATATATATAAAAGTGATTATCCAAAATATGGCTTTTAGTCTCAGCGAACTGTCCGGCCATACAATTTAAAAGCATAACAAGTTCTTGACTGTAAAAGGGTCAGTTGCAAGCAATGTAGTTCAACAACAATCCAGGATTTTAACCATCAACATTAAAATTCTGATAAGTTTTGTGAAGAGACCAGATATGTTATTTGAGACCCTTGATTTCGTTTGTCTTTTATTAAACATGTCCATATAATGAAGGACCGTTACTGCTGCAGAGGTGGTTTTATATTGCTATTACATGTTGAAGCAAATCATGTTAAATCATCACGGTGCGAGAAGTTTAAAAACACCTTCCTTAATTTGTGGAAACTAAAACCTTGTAACAATTTTGTAAGGAGGAACTGGTTTTAAGCATCAAAATCTTCTTCTTTAGTACAAACTCATGCATACGTTAAGAAGTTGGGTTATATAAATACCATATGAGCTAGCACCATCAAGGTATGAATAATTCACAATACTAAAAATGAAATCGTCTCTCGTGCCAGTCATGGATTTTAGTAGAGATGTTATTATTGGAAATAGTGATCTCTAAAGAGCCATTATGATTGCATACTCCAATTCGTGCCACACTATCTTGCATACATTCTTGCTACATTTACTAGACATGTAACATATATGTAATGACTCTGCCTATGGGAATAGAAAGACGAAGCGCGACAAGGATAGTTTGTAGTTGTTTCGTGCTTCGCTAATTATCGCGTATCAATGGTTGCGACAGCGTGCTACTTAGTCGCGACGGCGTGTCCGCCGGCGCCAGGATTTGCACCATCCTGACAAAAGTGTATATATTCGCTACGGCGAGACATGGCCTTTCAAGGGCGACAACACGAGGGCGCGAAATGGCAGAAATCATCAACCATAATAATTTACACTTTTACATGGAATTTATGGTATTTAAAGCAAAAGGCAGAGGTACTGAAACAGTATAAATTTATATGAATGTTTTGTGTGTTTATGTAGAAATATAACAAATGTAATGATTACCACCTTTATGGAAAACATTTTGTATCTGTTCGTACATGATTCTTATAAAAACTGACTTATCGATTTGTATTCTGCTTGGCTTTTAATATAATAGAAAAAAAAACAAGTTATAGATATAGCGCTAACGTTAAATGGAAAAAGTAAAACATAATTTACTCACCCAAAACCATTACCAAGTCATACAACAGTCATACAAGCAATCAAACGAAATTTTCAATTTTGAAAAGATAAACTATTGTTACCTTTTTACACAGTTTCAATTATAAAACGCCTGTAAATTGCATCAAATTCGGACATATGTTGTGGTTTGTATGCATTTTTTTTTCTAAAATTGAAAGAGGCACAACCCGATACGACGGCACTGATAGAGCGGAAAAAAGGATATAGAATCGTTAATTCCATAATATTATATTTCTTGTGGCATTTTGTTGTAATAATAACACCTTTATACATTGTAAAACCTGCATTGGTTTTTATCTTTAAGGTTGCGGCACTCCCAACACTGTGGATCATTCTTTCCATGAAATGACAAATGGTACCCAAATTAACTCGATAGTCACTTACCGGTGTGATAGAGGCTTTACCCTATCTAACGGAGAGACGCTACGATGTGATGAGAACGGCAATTGGACTGGCCCAATGCCATCATGTAACCCCATTGGTATGTACATTATTCAATGTAATTTTTTTAAAAATCTAAACATACCATATGTGTCTATGTTGTAATTCTTAAAAGGCCTTGTTATATTTTTGTTTAATGAAAAATGAAATTACAGTTCGGGAGCGAAGAAATGTAAACAATGTTTTTCTTGATCTTACGATCAGATGGTTAGCGCACCTATTTAATTTACATATCCTATCAACATATTGTGGAAACCTACCACATCTTACCAATGGAAAGGTCGGGCGGATCAACAAATCAATGACATTTTTAGTTTTATAAATATAATTCAGACAAGTTCACCACCATTGTAAAAAAACATGTTGTGTTTTTGTTGTATAAAGAATGCATCAAATTCGGACAAATGCTGCGGTTTGTATGCGATTTTTTTCTAAAATTGAAAGAGGCACAGCCCGATACGACAGCACTGATAGAGCGGAAAAAAGGCTATAGAATCGTTAATTCCATAATATTATATTTCGTGTGGCTTTTAGTTGTAATAATAACACCTTTATACATTGTAAAACCTGCATTGGTGTTTATCTTTAAGATTGCGGCAATCCCAACACTGTGGATCATGCTTCCATTAGAACGACAAATGGTACCCAAATTAACTCGATAGTCATTTACCGGTGTGATGAAGGCTTTAGCATATCTAATGGACAGACCCTAACATGTGATGAGACCGGCACGTGGACTGGCTCAATGCCAACATGTAACCCCATAGGTAGGTACATGATTCAAAGTAATTATTTTTTGTTTTAAAAATAAACATACCATATTTTACTATGTTGTAATTTCTAAAAGACCTTGTTATACTTTTGTTTAATAAAAAATGAAATCATAGTTCGGTAGCGAAGAAATGTAAACAATGTTTATCTTGATATTCCGATCAGATGGGCAGCGCACTTATTTAATTTACATATCCTATCAACATATTGTGGAAACCTTCCACATCTTACCATTGGAAAGGTCGGGCTGATCAACCAATCAATGACATTTTTTAGTTTTATAAATATAATTCAGACAAGTTCACCACCATTGTAAAAACATGTTGTGTTTTTTTTGTATGAAGAATGCAGCGCTCCTCAAATTGTTAATGATTTTTTGGGTCAAAACTCGTCATCACGACATTCTTCAACTCTCCTGTGACATGCCGTTGTAACAAAGTCTTTTACACAAATAGAGTCCAGTGTTTGGATCTGCTATAAAATATTACCTTTGTGAGATTTACATAGTAGCGTTTTATGGTAGTGAAACTATAGGCTATAGTGCCATAACATGCCGACAACAACAACAATAACAGCAGCAGCAAAAACAACAGCAGCAGCAACAACATAAGTAGCAGCAAAAACAACACGACAACGATAACAACAACAACGATAACAAATCCGGAGACAAGACAACAACACCGAGGCTTTATTCCTTTAGACCGCGCCCTTTAAGATCAGAATCTGCGCGTGCGATTTAAAAAATAACAACACGTATGCCAATTATGATTGCTGAAAATATTACCTTTTAAAGTGATGGACAGTACAAATATGACAGTAAAATGTTAACAGTTATTTAAATTGACAATTATGTCGCTTGTGTAGTCTGTATCTGCGATGAACTTTCCTGTCGATCCGTGCTATGATTTGCTGATGCCAAAACACCAATTATTACTTAGACCCCGATCCTCGCACCTCCCTCCCCATACATCCCAACAAAACAGGTTCCCAATGTTTTGGGGCATATTTAATGTTATAATTGGAAAATAGTAATACATTATCAAAACGGTAAGTTTAATACAAAAACTAAGTCATGCTTCAGTGACAGACAAAATTAAGCATGAATTTCCGGACAGTCATCTCTACTCACCGAGATTTTTAACTTATTTTTATAGCTTAATTTATAAAACGTGACTTCTCTTAATTGGCATCAAATCCGGCCAGGAGCTTTCTTGGTTGAGCGAGTAGAGTCGCTGAATCTCCAGCCCCTTACTTCGTGGGTTCAAGTCCGGGTCGGGTCGAGAACTTTCATGTAGGGAGGTTTTCTCGCTAACATGCGGCACACCAGTGGTTCTACCCAGACATAAACATAGGGTCTTCCTCCACCAATAAGTAGATGGACGTCACAAATACAAACATTGCTGTTTCAGTGTGATATAACAAAAACAAAACAAACCAATTCGGAGAAAAGTTGCGGTTTCCATGTTCATATGAAACTGCAATGTGGCACGGATAGAAGGGAAGGAATGACTCAATAGGAAAAAAGACTCTACGGTTATAGGGTTGATCACATGACCTGTGGCAATTCATTTGCTTATAATTTAAAATGAACACATTTATATAGTCTGCCTGTTTCCGTTTAAGATTGCAGCAGTCCCATACAAGTGAAGCATTCTTCCATTCACACGCCCATTGATACCCGATTTAACTCGATAGTCACTTACCAGTGTAACGAAGGCTATGTGCCAACTACTAAACAGACGCTACAATGTGATGAGAATGGCAACTGGACTGGCTCACTGCCAACATGTAACCCAGTAGGTACGTACATTTTCCAGGTCATTTTTAAGGTAAACAGACATTTTTTCTATTTGTATACAAATTATCTGATTTGTAAACATGTTTGCAATCTAACATGTATCAACTTCACCAGGACAGACTAAACAGTCGCTGACATAAAAATACACACATTACATCTTTAAACAAACCCACTCATTCAAATACAATACATATTAATGAAATAATGACACATTTTGTCTTATAATAATAAACCAATTTTACTGCAAGTTAATAATAATGAATCTTGCTCTCTACTGTACAAATACTGTATATATGTATGAGTTCTGTGTCTATATTTTTGTAATAATTTGAATACTGTTTTTAGACTAAGATATTGTATTGTGGAAATTCTTGAATTATTTTCGTTTAAAATAGAAGACTAAAACTAATAAAGGTCACACCACCACCACTACTACCACCACCACCACCACTACTAACACCACCATCACCACAACAACAACGACACTACTAGTATGACATATGAAAATGGTCTACAGTCGAACAAAATCCCAAAATTTCATGTAAAGAGTGAAGATATGTTATCGGCTTCATTGTAGTAAGTAGTGCTTAATCTTTTAAACGTTTCACATAGTTATTTCTGTAATAACAACAACAACAACGTTTTTCTTGATCTTCCGATTAGATGGGCAGCCCACCTAGTGTCTTACATAATTTTCATACCCTATCGACAGATTGTGGAAACCCACCAAGTGCAGTAAATGGGAAGGTCAGCCTTAGCCAATCAACGACATATTTATCTCAGGCCAGTTATACATGTGACAACGGCTTTGTACTTGATGGTGGCAAGAATCCAATCCAGTGCGAGGCAAACGGAAAATGGGAAGAAAACACGCCCTCCTGTTGGAAGATTTGTATGTTATTTATCAATTGGGAAGACACAAAACAGCTGTCGAAATAATACTAATTTAAGTAAACAAACAAGACTTAGTAATGTCAGACACAGAAGAGTATCCATAATGACATTTTTTTTAGATCTGTCTTTATTTCTGATAAGCTGAAAAGCGTCTTCGTAAAAGTAAGTCAGTAAGATGATGTTTTAATTTTCAAATACTTGCATGTGAACGTTTCACATTATGCCGGTTGATATAACACATTACACAGAGTCTCGAGCGCCATGCATGGAAGTGCGTGAATGCGTGACAGTTGAGGAGAATTATTGCAGTGTGTTATGGTCATAAACCATAAACCATAAAACATTGACAGTTTTCAACATTGGAATGTAATGTACCATGCGAGTTACTATAATGTTTTAAACACAGTAAAAATTAACGTTTATTGGTATTTCAAAGCCGACGCATATATTCATTGGAAAGCTTCATGAACAGACCAAAGTTTCATAAGGTAATTGAAGAAACGACTATGATGTGATTGTGTCAGTTTTATGAGTGTTCCCGAATGGGGATCAGGAAAGATAACCCATCAGAATATCTTGTGGCACTCTTTAATTTCTTCAGTGCTGCGTAAACAAACTGATGGGCTAGTGCACGTGTATGCCTGTGCCCGTGTGAGCATGTACGCGTGTAAGCTTGTATGCTAAGAATCTGTGACAACAGAAATTTACAAATATTCGGAAAATTGTCACAAAGCAAAATAGAAAACATTAGAAATTATATCAGTGAAACATTTACATGTATCAACTCTCCTATTGTCAGATAAAGTAGCTTGTATTATATTGATACAGTATAAGCATACTCATATTCAGTAAAACGTTCTTAGAATACACGTCTGTATCATCAATTGCTAATAAAACCTAAACAAACTATTAATAACAACAGTTACAAACACCACTTTCATAAAGCAATTTTGTAAAGCGTCACTTACTAGCAACACCGGACCTGGTAGCGCAATCGGTAGAGCGTCGACTCGATGTACAAACGCCACTTTCATAAAGCAATTTTGTAAAGCGTCACTTACTAGCAACACCGGACCTGGTAGCGCAATCGGTAGAGCGTCGACTCGATGTACAAACCACTTTCATAAAGCAATTTTGTAAAGCGTCACTTACTAGCAACACCGGACCTGGTAGCGCAATCGGTAGAGCGTCGACTCGATGTACAAACGCCACTTTCATAAAGCAATTTTGTAAAGCGTCACTTTCTAGCACTTTTACGGTAAGGGTTTTTACAAGGAAAAATACGGTAATCCTATTTGTCATATGAACACTGAATCCTCGTAAAATACAAAAATGCATATAAGACATCGTTTTCCAACAAAGCTGTGTTTACCTACATATTTATACGCAACACAAAACAATTTTAATAATTAAATTGGTCAAACACTGATGTTGCAGCCTAGAATCATGATACAGTGAGTGCAACTATTTACTAATTAAACAACACAGCATGACAAATACTATTTAGTATACAATCTATCAGAACAATGATACTGGAACTTAAAATGACTAGATTAAAGTATTACTTAAATAACAAATTGTTTAAACTTCACATCAAAACATAGACAAAACAATGAAGACAATGGTGGCTACCGTCATAATAATTCTAACTTGAAACATACCAATAAATGTCTATAATTGAGACTTAAATTTATTAAATTAAATATTAAATGAAAGATACTGGATTATAAAAATAGTCTGTTTTGACTGAAGGTAAAAATGACCTTTCTGGATTTTCCGGAATTTATAAACATGTCTGATTTTAAAGACAATCGCATAGAGGTTTTGGCGCGAACTTCTTAACATAGATGACTCGAGGGGAAATAACTCTTGCTAGCATACTTGACATAATGACTAGATGCTAATATACGTAATATATAGGATCGAACCCGGATCATCCCGTACCTGGAGCCGTTCTGGTTCGTTTCCAGTGGTTCATTGTGTCATATTTTATAATACGTTTATGTTTGGTAGGGAAAATCCAAATCAGAATTATGAAGAAAATACCGAGAACCACATATGTTAAAGATGTTATGATTTTTATCATTTACATGCAAAGACAAAACACACTTATGTGCAGGATGAGAGACTGGGCATGGTGCAATTGTTTTTCATGTCTTTAAAATATTTTATCGGGTACGTTTGACAATGCAAAAATAAAGCAGAAAAAAAAAAAGAATCTAACTTTTAGCCAATTAAAGTCAAATGCTACTGTATACATTTGAAATTTATTTATCTTTGTGAGTTTTATAACTTATGGGATTATTCTTTTGACAGCTATCGGGTATAATGAAACATGTGTAGGTCTCAACTTCACAAACGAGTGCTCGGCACGTAACACCGAGTGTAGACAAGGTATAAGTCGGCGGCAGTCTGATCTCCGATGTTTGTGTATACACATGTTTGAGTTCGATCAAGACAACAATAACTGTCGTAAGTACATAGTGTTCTCTAATGTGTCACCGTGTTTCCACTTTTAACAATTATAAATCCAGTGTATGCTGCAGATGGCCGCAACCAGAAATGAATCTCTGAACGCATAGTGTTGACATATTTTAATTTTATATTGAATCCATTTTTTTCTTTACGAACATTTTCAACGATTGTTGGTAATACTTTAAACCATTGTTATACAAATTACAAAAGACTAAATGTATATTGAAATGGATACTGCAGTTATTATCATATATTATTTGAACGATAAGTCATAATATAAACACTTTAGGATTATACTCTACTTTAAGTTCATTATATTTATTGTGTTGAATAGTATATTAACATTTCTGTAATTTTTGTGTTATGCAGAATGTCGATTAACAGAAATGTGTTGAATGACATGAGTTTATATTTATCTGTTAAAGGCCCTACACTGCCCGAAAATATCCAGTGTAGTGTTGTTGATGTCAGAGACTACAGACTGCAATTAAGGGTGTTCCCTAACTGTACAACGGGATCCAAAAGGCTGCATTTCTCTACATATATCATCCATTTCAACCAATCACGCTCTGAAGTTGCCAATGTTACTTGCCAAACTCCGGAGAAAACCTTCTATTCCCTAACACCAGCTTCACCATATATGGTACATGTTCAAGTTGAAGAGGGAGGATTAAGAAGCCGGAAAGTCGAATGTGCTTCAGGTTATACTCGTAAGTGTTTAACAAGTATTGGCTTTTTGGTCTTAAATGGCTTTGTCAAAATACAAACCGATTGTACATACAGCTGTTTTTTGTATCAAGCCTTCAAGAGTAAGTGGTCCAGTGTTTAAAGTAAGCATCTTCCATCACATGGATAAGACGCAGGACTCTGGGTAGGAGGGTTTCGTGTTTGAACCTCAGACCAACCACATCATGTTGGTTCTTAGACAGGCTGTTGAATGCACGCTGACCTATTCAGTACTGGTCGTACCAAAATAATTAGCAATCGAGATAGGTTTAAACTTAAATGTAAGGAGTAAGACTGGTAATCGAACGCTACCAAATTCTCAGTTGCTATAACAATCATGTACATGCCACCGCGTCGCCAAAATTTATGTTTTCCAGGTCCGTCGGCTCCAGATAATCTGTCTGTTACCGACATCGATGAGAGCAGTTTCAGCGTCAGTTGGGGTTATACAAGATATACGCCTCCACAAGGGTTCATGTACAGGTTGACCGTCGGAACTACTGAACAACAAATCATCACCCCAAACACCAGTCACGTGGTATCAAACCTACGCAGCGACACCAATTATACAGTCACCGTTACAGGAATAATAAATCCGACAATGGAGTCTGCTGCGAAGAGTTCTTCTGCCTGTACTTGTAAGATAATTTTGTTTTATTGAATTAATAGTGCCAAAATATTTGTTGTCATTTTGATACGAGGTTCACTCGTAAAAAGTAATGTTATGTACACTGTGACAGTATGCAATTACTGATTTATATAAGAACAAAAATGTTTTTGAATGTAACCATGAAACTAGATCAACAATTTTATCCTGAGCGCAATCAAGGGTAGATTTTTATCATTTTTTTTTATAAATGCATTCTGCATACATTTTTTTTCCATTAATGCGTGGTTTCCTTCTCCTCTAATGGAAAGTACTATCACATTCGCCCTTTCATAAAATATGTCATACTTTCCGAAATGTAACACTAAACATGCCATAATCTGTAGCAAGGAAGGGCCTTCGAGTAGTTTCTTGTATTTGGCATGGAAAAATGTTTTGTCAAAATTAACAATAGTCTAAAAACAACATATTTGTTATTGATATGTTGTTAATCTTTGTGTTTTTCATTATAACATTTTGTCATTTTATAATTTACATTCCTGCACAGTCAATGTTAATTACTATTTTGTCTTT
Source organism: Sinonovacula constricta (assembly GCA_007844125.1). NCBI lineage: Eukaryota > Metazoa > Mollusca > Bivalvia > Cardiida > Solecurtidae > Sinonovacula > Sinonovacula constricta. The sequence continues at coordinate 4,190,514 of CM017556.1, forward strand.
CAAAGTTTCTTTCCTTTTCTTTATACATGTTGTAATTTGAAGTAAGATAAATATATAAAAAAACGACAACACTTTATATTAAGTATAAGTTGTTGCCTTTATTCCCATATATACTTTTGCGATCTTGTTACTCCATCTTTCATTATAGTAATATATAGTAATATATATAGTTTGACTGTATCAAGAAATTCAGTTTATTCCCCCAAATGTTGCATATTACCAAATAAGAGGTCGAACTTTTTTATTTCTGAGTTACAGAAATCAAACATATGAAATAAAGGTACGTTACTTTTGAAATCGGACCCGCAAAATACGCACAAAACGAACGCATATTACTATGTCATCAAATTTCTTGTTATTGTTTTACATATCTGGTTAGTAAAATTCATCTCTCCACAGGCGAAGAGTACCACGTGAATCAAACAGACGACTATAAATCGTCAGAGTTTGAACAACGATTTTTCGTTTGCTGTGTCAGTAATAAATATAAATAAATAGTCAAAAATAAATAAACTTTTTAAAATAATGCTTATTAAAATTAAATGAAGACAAATAAATTGCATAGTTTAAGTAGTGACAATCATATCCTTTCATGTTTACATTCGCGTATTAGTCTATATAAAATTGATTGTAAATTCAACGTTAATGCTGAATACATGTATTAATGAAGGATTTAAAAAAAGTTTTTAAAGTGACAAGAAAAACCTCTCAGATCATAATGGACCATTATTTTCTAATTTCCTGATGTTTAAATTTTTCTTTCCTGTTCAGATGATTTATTGTCGTCATATTAACGACATTTAATTATAAAATTAACTGTAAATTGTTAAATAATAGTTGTGTTCTTTTAATTATTTACAGTACCTGACCCTCCTCACATCATATTCAATGGCGAAATGAGAGAAGACAATGGCGTTAGTCTCAATGTCTCTGCCGACGCTGAAATTGCAAGTATCGTTGCTGATAGGAAACGTTGCGTCGTCGATAGAAACAGTAGATATTGCACAATAAGCGGCCTCCGTCAAGGGCAATCCTACGATATTACAGCACAAACATTAACACTTACATGCAACAAGTGGAGCAAAAACGGACCAACGCTCACCGTGTCGACACGTAAGGATTACGACAATAAATACTGTAGTTCTATTTTACGTGTGTATTAGTTTAAAACGTGAACATGGTTATATCAATATACATTACGTATGTATACAACACATAGAACTGCTGACAGCCCGCTACAATATTTAAAATGCCAGCTTTATAAAATGTATAAATTCAATATAAGTCAGACATCAGAGATAGTTCGTTGTCTTCGGCACAGGAAAGGTCTAAGGTGTCAACGTTACGTCCACTTCTATGGTGTTTGGTCTTTCTTCACGAACGTATACTTACGAGTATATGCGGTTGGGCCGTATCAACGTGATGCACTTTTAAAAAGAACCAACATACATTTAAGGTCATAGCTAAATGATTTTTAATTCCTACTCGACTCACCTACACTTTGTAATACATAATCATAAATACAAATGAAAGAAAAACACTCAGGGCATCTAGAAAAATATATTTATATTTTGGTTCTTTATCGTATTATTTTAAAAATCTATAAACTTGTAAAATTAAATAGACGTTTACTTTTATCGCTATGAATATAATTAAATGCACAACCTCTTCCGGGAACATGTTAAGTTAGTGCAAATTGTTGTCTGTTCCAATTATTGTAATTTATCCCCTGTGCTGTTATATGTACTTAAAGATAATAGTGCCATTCGTGTGTGTTTTGAACACTTTTGAGTTGTTGTTTTTTAAAGATTTTACAAAAAAGAATGCTTGCCAGTGTAACACTTTAGAAGTAATTTAAGTGGAGCTATCTGATCTGGATCTTAACAATACAGTGTTTCTTTCTCTCGATAAGCTGTTACTTCTTAACAAATGTATAATACAAAACATGTCTCGTTGAAGAATCTAGCGTGTTAAGAGAATACACGACTTAAACTGAATATTGAATGCTAAGTTTAAACTTTTGTAAACTATCTAGGACCTGGAGAGCCAACAAATCTTTTCATTCACAACAAAACCGAGACGACATTGTGTGTCCAGTGGTTACCTCCAAGGTCCGGCGGTGTTGACAGTTACATTGTTAGGTTAAAACAGGAAAACATAAGACCGAAATCTAACGAGACATCCTACTGCTTCGACAGTCTTGACCCTGGCTCGGAATACACAGTGATTGTCAGGTCTGAGTGGAACGGATTGACTAGCATGGATAAAACCAAAGTGGATACGTCAACGGGTATGTTTTATACTAAGCTTGTTTGTAATTAATACAGCACAGTTCAATAGTCTAGGTGCATATTTGTAATATTTTGTGAATCATGAATGCGGAATCGACGAAGGCCGTATATTAAAAATCTTGAGATTTAAGACCAACATCAAAATCTAATTGGTCAGACTTCTTTTCTAATAAAATCTGTCTAATGAGATACTAAGATATTGCCTCAGAATGTATGTGCTTGATGACTTCACACCACAATCATTTTTCATGTAAAGTTTTTGCTAGAACATAAAGTTTATACTTGCACATTAGGGTTAGACTATTTATGGTTAACACTTGTTTAAATTTATTGTTAAACAAAAACGCACATAAGAAAGTGGGCACACATACACACACAAATGCCCGCAAACACGCACAAACTGCAAATCTCACGCGCGCACATACAGCACGCACACACGCTTGCGCGAACACACTGCGCGTATTAGATAAGGTAATCTTCATTTAATGTCGGTTTTGTTCAGTATAAGTATAAGCATATGTTGTAAGCTATTTTTCAACACCGACAACTTACCTTTAAAGATAACACTCATTTTAAAGACACGATGTTTCGATGCGTTAAATAAATGAGCACGTATCTTCTATCATATATAGTACCCTTACCACCAGCTGTATCCATCGTGCACGTGGGTGAGATGGCAGCAACAGTGAATGTGGCAGGCTTTAACGAGGCTCTTTCCTGCGAGCTACTTTTGGACAACACATCAACAATTCAGTTGACTGCATTCCAGCAAGAAATAAAACACCAGACCCTTCTACCTGGTACTCTCCATCAAGTAAAGGCCAGATGTAGCTTTGATGGAAATCGGTTTTTCAGCCAGTATTCAAAAGATGTTAACTTCAGACTCGGTAAGTGTTTTTAGGAGAGGGACATGAGGTTCAAATGTATTTAGGTCTGCAAGGAGTTTGGAAGGAGAGTGTTTTGATTTCTCTTTTTTGCAACAAATTACATTGTCAACGTAATGAAGACTGATGGTGAAGAATTTCTTGAGTATTAATTTAGATAAATACTCATTTTCATTAACTTTCTGTTTCTGATTGCATTCCCATTGCACATTTTAAACATAGCCATAGTAACTGCTTCTGTTGTGTCTTAACATAGTACCAGGAATGGTCCGAGATATTTCCGTGAACGTCAGTGCCACTACCGAGTCATCTCTGTCAATCTACTGGACTGCTCCTTATGGGAATGTTGATAGATTTACTGTTAGCCTCGATTGTAAAAGCCCGAACAAGAAGAAACAAAGCAAAGATGCCATCAGACAAAGAGGCATCACAGATGATGGCATAGCAAACGTCATTTCATACTCCTACAGCACAACCAATACAATGATTACGCAAAAGGAGCTTGATCCTGGAACGTCATGTACTGCAAATGTGACATCACATATAGAAGAAATGAACGGGCATCCGGTGGTTAAAGAACTTTTACAGACAACTCAAGAATCTGGTAAGTTATACATGTATGTATTGCGTCATAAATGCAAACAACGTATGGTAAACTTGAAAGAATACCGTTGTCTTATGTTTTTATTTTTAATTTTAATTTTAATATGTTGCAATACTGATAGAGCCTTGTATGATTATTCCCATTGCTTAAAACTCCTTGCTGATGTCCTGATATCCTTTGAAAGTTGCCTTATAACACAACAAACATTATTCTAGTAAGATTGCAACTCATGGGTAGAGTAAAATATTGTTCTGTATTCTCTATAAGGAAATAGTGTGAAATAAGAATAATACGACCTCAAAGTTTTATTAAAAGCAAGGTTTTTCATCATAATTGATGTCTTCATTAAACATCTATCCCTTTTGCTTCTAAATAGATTAGATAATAAGGAAATGTATGTTCGAGTATTTCATGATCTTCACTTACCAATGAAGTTGTGGTAAAATACCCTTAAAATAAAATAAAATAAAAAAAACACGTAGGACCTATGAACACCTATGGTACCTATGACCAGTTACCATTCACAATTCCTCAAGACAATATGTTTGTATCGTTACAATGTATTTAATATATAGTTGGTATGTCGGAACCTACATGTAAAGGGAATATCACTTTATGAAATGCGTGTTTGTGAGCGTAAGAAAACTATTTCTGGACATACGAATATTCTTGTCTTTAGCTATGATGATTTTATTACTACCCTGATAGTATGACGGTGTTTACCGCGAAATCTTCCATTTGTATCGTCAAATCTATTTTCAGACGCTTCTTCGATATCCGCACTATTAAGATATCGAATCGGAAGTATAAAATGATTGCTACTTACTGGGTAGATTTCAGATTTACAAAGAAATGCCGATTACATCGGTATAGTTTATCAGATGATTAATTTAACATAATATGTCAAGAATTATATATATCTCTGTATTTTGGGTATTATGGCTGTCAGAGACTATGGGTGTTATGGCCATTCTGAAAGACAGGAAAAACAACAAATTATTATCATACTCTGACATTGGCATAGTTTGAACAATAATTACAATACACATTATACAATTGTGTTAAAACACAGAGGCAAGCAAAATAACACAGGTAAAATGGGAGTATAAGTCACCTTGTAGAAAAATCACATTAACATCGTACAGTAAATAAGTATAAGTAATTAGCTTGCAGGTAAGCGTTCATGCACTGAAGTGAATATGTAACCCCCTGTCTGTCTGTGCTGTAGAGAATAAAGGTCATGCAACCACATACATACCAATGTACAAACGTTATAATGAATTGTTTCGAAAATGACTTGTAGAAACGAATACTGTGGTTATGCAATAGCTGGTAATACAGTAATATGTAAATTCTTAGTCAGTTACAATGTATGATACAAAACTCCCCTTCAGATCATATTTGAACACATTGACACAAATTGAACACATTTTATGGATGTGTATTTAGCGAAAATGCCTATTTATTTGTGGTTGTTAATTGTTTGTAGTGTTTACTCATTACAACGTCTTGGAATAAAATTGTCCGGACAGAGTCATACAGTGGACATGCAACAAGAAAATTTTATTCGTTTTCCGCAGGGTTAAGACTGCAAAAAATACAAAGTTTCTCACCAGGGGTTTCCACTTTATACCGCCCATTTTCTATTCTGAGTGGCATAATACAGCACCTTAGTCAAGCCAACCTTGTGCGTTCGTGTCTCTTTATGTCTAATTGCACGGATAGCTTACACTTAAAATCGTGATTGGCTGTTCTATACGTTCGTACTGTATGCTTTGTTTTGCATTGTTGGTTCCATGACTATGAGTAGTAGTCTGTTATGTTGCTCGTAACAAGTTCATGTTAACTAACATGTTTTGGAACTGGTCACTTTGTCCCTGATTTTCGAAAATTATATTGATTTCGGCACAACAGTTAACTGTATTACCAGCACAACTTTTGTAGTCGGCTAGAAACACTTGCTATGTCCTTCGTGTATCACGTAATCAGATTAGCCTGTTCCAGTACCTACTAATCATGCATACTGATAGTAGTTTATACAGGGTCTCTATATCTATAAATAAAATCAAAACAATTTCTCAGATCAAATCATGTTGTGTTTCTGGCGGTCTGTCTACCGTCTTCCTTTTGCCGCTGACCGTTCCAATGCGGTTAATTGTTGAGTTTGCTCTTTTTGTTTAATGACTCATCACAGAATTGTTCTTACTATAACATTTGGCTTCCATGTGGACAGTCGACAACGATGTGGAGGTCATTCGGGACGAACCTACAGAAATTATCAAAGGCCTATGAGCATTGCAAAGTATACCAAAGTTTGAAATGGCAGAGGACAAAGGTATCCACATGGAAGCCAAACGTAAAAGTGAGAACAATTCTGCGATAAGTTATTAAAAAACAACAACAAAAAACAAACAAACCCAACAATAATGAATATTATGTCTTGGCCCAAGTTGTTTTTGCCAGAAGTTACTCAGATTGGTCGATGCACAATCCTCCAGATCTACATCTACAGCATGTCGGTACTGGCGTCCTGGCCTGTTAAGACATCTGTCGAACTTATCTCACTCTTGTTTATAATTGTATATAATCCTGCGACACAAGTTTCTCACTACATCGGTTTGAACGTCTTAAAAAGACGTTCTTTCACTCTCATGTCGTTCCACAAACCAGCCAGATCTCATTCCAATATGGTTTGCCGTATTTTGACTGTTTCTTTGTTACTTTTTTTTCAAACTATATTTTTGGAACTGATTTATCCAGTTAAAAGATAATAATGTTACAAAAAGCCTGTCGATTTGCTTCTGTGTTTTCAGACAACTTTCAGTACTATGTATTGTTATGTATAAGCACCCGCCGGGATGTCTCACTAGTCACTTCTAATAAATGCACGTGGTATTTTGTTACCATTATACCATACCGGTATAGTTGTCCCTTGATTAGGTGCGCACGCTCGGTCCGGGCAATTGCTATCACACAGAACTCTGTGGCAGGTAGCACGAGGGATACAAAAGTGGACGCTTTTTATGTTCTAATCTTGCCCCAAGTATTTCATCCTACGACTTGTCAAAAACCATGTTTCAATAATTACAACATATAAAGTTTTTCACTAGCACAACCAACCTCACCGACCGGTTTTGGCGCGATCCTGTGCAGCCTTTGGCGATTTAATCCGTGCCACAGATGTAACTTTCGTGTCACCCGGATGTGTTTCACGTATTGATACGATATTACCATCCACACTTTTAATAATTCCCGGTCTAATCTCACAATTGTCTAAATATATTAAACTGTCCTAGTTTAACGTATCCGTGAGATGGTGTATATCCTAGTCTGCGTCAGTGTTAGAATGTGCTTTTACAAATGTTTAATTACATTCAATTACAAAGTACAACATCAACAATTAAAATTATATGAAATTAAGCTGTGTCATTTCCCAGTAATATCAATTACCAACTATAACAATTACAAACGCTATTGTGCTAATTCATCTCAGTTATCAATTTAGCACAGTATATAGCTATACATTATAAATATACGTAAAAGAATACTAAACAACAACTCAAGCAAACTCTGCTTACAGAAATTAAAGGCCTCGTGTCCCACTCACTATCTCTCCACTAGGCGCACGTGTTGAAGTGCTGAGCGGCGTGCTGCGGTGCTTTTGCAATTTAGTGCAATAGTTTGTTTTCAGTTAAAAGAATGACATAGTTTTGAAAGGGCGTGTGAAACTGTTCATACTTGGTCAAAGTCATGTCATTTTCAACTATTTAACAGATCAACACACTGCTCTTTGGATAATTAACGAATAGAGAAGCTAATTCAATGGCTAACTGTAATTAAATGTTAAGAAACAAAGTTAACAGTATAACTTACCAGAAAATAAGAAATAACTGACCACGTTTTGAGCTTATGATGAGCGAAAAAAGATGAAGCTTACCCTTAGTCTGGAGTTCCTTCCCCTGGTCACTTTGTGATGGGATCAGGCAACCGCAAATAATGGCGACCTCAGCAGTCTATAGCTTATATAGGGAAATGTGTATTTTTTTGGCTTACGTGATCAATTTCTTTCCGCAATCGATAGAAAAAAAGTAATCAAATGATGGATTAGTTTTCCTGGTTCAGTCCTCTGGGCTAATTAAGAATACGAAAATTTAAAGAGTACTGTAATTTCGGACTGCACTTTATTCCGGATAATTATATGGATGAACATGACGATCTTGGCCGAACTCAGTAAATCCACGTGACCGGCATTTCAATGTATCAAATGTAAATTATATAAAACAAAAGAAAGAGTGAAAATTACCATACCAATCCGGTTTCTAATGATAATGAGAGAGAGAGAGAGAGAGAGAGAGAGAGAGAGAGTGAGAGAGAGAGAGAGAGAGAGAGAGAGAGAGAGAGAGAGAGAGAGAGAGAGAGAGAAGTTACAACTAAAACTCGTCTTATATGACAAATACAACAGAAGTCATTCGGTGTGTCACCAGTGCTTCATGTTTACGTTGTGCTACAGTCAGTTTTGTGATTATCAGTTTTGTTAGTATCGGGCAGCTTGTGACTTATAGTCTGTGTGTCTTTCTGTAAGGTCGGTGCATGTGGGCGTGGTTGTTTGCGTCTTGTCTGCGTGATTCACGGGACTTGTCAAACCTGTTTTGTCATGTCTGTCTAGATATATGTTCTCGTGAGGGAGTGATTTTGTACGCGAGTTGAAAGTATTTTTTTTACACAATCCTTACGATCAAACATTGCACCCGCCCCCCCACGTACCGACAACAGCTCATTTACTCTTACGTTCACTTTAACGCTAGGATAATTCTCGAAAGAGAATGTTGTAAAATAATGTAGAACTTGCGTTACAGCATAACTATAGTTTTAACTTACACTATAGCTGTATCTACACTATTGGTAAATGACCAGTTCTGTTTGGTAAGTGATTGTAGTATTGATATTGCAATGGTTGTATTTCTGTATTTTACTTGTATTGTTTGAATTGGTTCATGTCTGTTTTGTAACTGCAAATATTTGTATTGCTAAATTCTAATTTGTTATAGCTCCGCCAGTTGATAATGTGGCAGTATTTATTTATTGTTATTTATTATTCGTAGGTATTCTTCGTAGAGCAAAAACAAAATAAAAGTTTCTAAATCTTGCACGGACTGGTTTTCAAAATAAATTTGACTCCCACCACGACCCGTCACAGGAGCAATCTGTACATATGGTTAGCTTTATATTAATAAATATTATTAAACATTTTCGCAAAAATCGTTCACTGTTATGTTGGCCGGACAAAATATATTCAATATTCTTTCCTCCAAACTATACATTGGAGTGTCGGCACAAAACGTATGGTTAAATTAAATCTCCAAGCAAAACCTTTATCTAAAATACGACAAAAATCACCGCCGTGTTTTCATACACACTTCACTTGGAATTGAGAAAGCGAAGGGCGGACGGAGGAACAAAGAGACATGCACAAAGAAATAGGAATTACATACTATGCTTTTCAGTTGAGATATGGTTGTTTGAAGTGAATAAAAATGTGCTTAAACGGAAAATATGCATCCGGATGCATAACGTTCACGATGTCAATGGCAAAAAGTTAAACGATCGACATGACCCTGCACAGTGAAAAAGTGTTTTTATTTGAACTACGAGATAAAAAAATAAATAAAAAATTAAGATATAAGTCTACATTATATCTGATCAACCCTCGTATAAAACGGTTAAGCCAAATATTACTATCACACAAATATAATCAAATGTTTTAAGGCAACAAGTATACATATGTCGTGTTGATAAATCAATTTAATATAAGGCAAAGTGTTGCTCCTATTACTTATGAAGTTAAACATATAAAGTATATAAGTCACATTAATCTGAAAAAGGAGAATTATTAAATAGACGTTTTTCTTTTTCGAGAGAAATAACAAGGTTCAGATTAAAAAAATTGGGGTAATTGCAAGACTTAGTGTAATGCCATAACATTGTATGAGATGAAAGTGATTTACGACTTATAGTCATCATCTTTGAGACAATCGAGTGTATATAATCTGCCATTTAATTATATTAAATATAGATTTAAGTTTTTCTACATATTTTCTTCTCAGACGAAAACAACCTCCTTATTTTGACATTCAAAATACAGTAAAAGTTGAATATTAGTTACAACGTACAAATGATAAATGAATATTATTACAACTATAATAAGCCTGGCTCTTGAAAACTCCATCACTCTCTCTTTCGCTTAAGTTATTAAAATATAATTTAAATGTCGACTTTTCACTCTTTCTCTTGCTTAAATAAGTATAAATCTGATTTAAATGCCGATCTTATACGTGGCATATTTATGTCTGGTAGAGTTATGTCAAGATCGTAAGTAGGTCATGTTCATCCATTAATTTATCCGGAATTAAATGTTGTCCGTAAAAAATTGTAAAAATTGTACACGTGAGCAACAAAATACAGCATTTCCCTACATAATCGAAATAATCATAATAGACCATTATTGGCCGACGTTATTTGCGTTTGCCTGACGTACTGTTTGTCATATCAGTACGCAGGGAACCAGATTAGGTTACCCTTGCCAGGCCAGCGAGTAAATGGCTAATATTCAACTAGGCTACAATCGCGACGACTCCGTGCGTTAACCCGTATGTGGACAAAACAAACACTACGCTTAATATTACAACGAATTCCTAATATTCTGAAATATAAACACACTTAAAAACTTGACAAATCAGTAACAGTATGAAAGTACCACACTACTTCATATTTACTACATATTTCTTTTCGTTTCTTTTCTATATTCTCTAGACAAGTTTGTGTGTGTCTTTTGAGACTAGCATATTCTGACGTGATAAAAGACATACCCATATGTCGTTTAGCTTCTTTACACTCTAGGGTCAATATTTGGGTTTTGTTTTTTTTGCTAATATCTGCATCCGCTAAAACTGGTCTCCACAGTAACACGTTTGCTCTCCACAGAACTACAAAGCTTGCATTTTCCTGATACTTTGAACCACATGCTTAATATTGATTAGCCGAAAATATTTATTTAACGTATTTGAAACATGTATTTCTGTATTATTCAGCTCCTGAGCATGTACAGAATCTCCAGGTGAAGTACTACAGCACCACCACCATGGCGATAACTTGGTCCAGCCCAGACATTCCAAATGGCGTGATCAGACGCTACCTCGTTTACATCACTGCTACTGATTGCACTTGTTGTGCCCCACGTCGCACACTACTTCAATGCCGTCCACAGATAAGCGCCACATCGCAGAAATCTTGCACAGTAACATTACAGTTTTTATTATTATAACAAATGTTGTATAAGCCGTTGTTGTCCTGCAACCAATTTGGTCGTTATTGTTTCAAGTTTATATCATCAACATTAAATAAAACGTCTACCGGTTATGTTGTCAAAGACTGCAGAGATTGGCTCCAGATATAAAAACCTCTAGATTAAATGTCAGGCGCATACCGGTTCCATATCGTTGACATTGCTGTTCTATAGCTCTAAAACGTACGATTATGAAGATAGTTAAACTACTGGTTCTCCGGTATAAGGATAATTTACTGGTTGTGGTATTATATCAATTTCTACATTAAACTGATTGTCTATCTGACATGACAAAAGATCGTGGCTACATTTTCAACCTCTCGTGTTTCAGGATACATATCCTGGACTTTCCGGAAACCCAAACCTAACAGTTCGGTGCACCGATGATAACGTACGTTATGACGCTACAGGACTGAATCCCGGTAGGAACTATGATGTGTCTATTGCTGCATTCACGATGTGCTGGGGACCAACTGCTACCATTCAGCAGACTATGAAGGAGACAGGTATTGACGGACAAAATCTCACCAAGACGCATTTGCATGAGAATTGGGACATACACTCGATATATAAGAAAGAAAGCAAGTTGTCTATAGGAAAAGGAATCTTTCTCGCCTTTGGTCACGAATTCTCAATTTTAGAACAGATATATATCAATAGTCAATAGATACGCCTAAAATGTCTTGAAAGAAATCCGCATTGAAATTAAAGTATTTGTGTAAAAATACTGTCTATGATGGTCTGTCAATCATCTGAAATGCAGGAAATAGCACTATTTTGGCTTCTAGATGTCAACACTCCTCCTGTGGAAGTATGCTTCCAGACTCTCTAACACTACTCGTACCTATGTTTGTCCCCCATTTTGACTTGTCCCCTCATTCCATTAACAAAATACGATTACAGATTAGCTTGTCGCCGATAAAATACAAACAGTTTGAACTCATGGAAAAAGTTTATAGAAGCTTTTGAAGTGCGAGAAACGTCTCCATTTGGCTGCTACATTTAAAAAGTTTTCTGGGGGAAGCATGTTCATGTCCTCCCCCCTCCCCCGTTAGCACGGCTAGCACCTTTGGTGCTCGCTTGTTAAAAGCACCCCACCCACCCTGAAAACATTTTTTTGGATCCGCCATTTAACAAGCGCAGTAGTTTCGAAACAAATATGTCAAATGAAAATAAGCACACGTCAAATCGAAGTCAGAAACCAGTGGCACTTATTTAACTTGTTTGAACTTGTTTGTAAGGAATGTTTTAAACAGACAATAGGAAAAGTGACCTACAATTAACTTGACTTTTATCAAACTGGGAGAAATCGTAGGAAACCACTGTAAATAAATGTAGTCGATTCCCAGATTGTATTCGTAAGATTGCTGGAAAAAGATACCCCACTCCTTGCTGTAGTTGACATTTATTTCTGTTGATATGTCTTTACCATTATTTTACCCTAGTAAAAGATTACTAAATGGAGTCCTCACTTGCAAGAGGAGCGGTCTATATGGATCATGAACGATCAAAATAATAGCAACACAATCCAACAATGCATTCCAGAACCATCGTCGCCGCCAATAAACATAGAAGCCAATGCTACAGACCAAGGCGTGTTGGTTCGCTGGCACCCACCAGCCTGTGAAGGAGCGAATGGGCGAATAACCCACTATGTTGTCAAGCACAATGTCTATACCGCAAAGTGTATAGGCGAAACCCAAGGCGGTTCGACCACTCAGGATAAAATATTTAATACAACAGAGACGTCAGTAAACGTGACAGATTTGATGGCACACAGAGAGTACCGTATAGAGGTGGCCGCTGCTACAAGTGTGGGAACTGGGCCTTACAGCAGATACAAGAATGTGACGACAAAGGAATCAAGTATGTTTAATACGACACATAATAGTATTAAATGTACATGTATATTGGATATCATAAATTGCGTTAGTTAATTATCAATGACTATGATACAGGAATTGAAGTTTCGTGCTGCTTTAAGTGTTTACTTGTGCTATGTGCTGCGGTCATAATTTTTTCCCTTGCATATAGTCTAGGTTGTCATTAAATTCATCCTTTCAGGATAGTCAATTAATCCTATACGGACTTTTAACTTTTTACTTTAAGAAACTTAGAAACACACACACACACACACACGCACGCACGCACGCACGCACGCACGCAACTTATTGTTTTTGTGTTTCTATCTCTTATTCAGCAAATTATTTTTCGACAATTATTTTTTTCATTTTGCGCAAAATCGGACTGTTTTGTTTAATATGAATTGTTTCCTTAATATGTTTGTCTTTGGTCAGATTACCGAGACAGTACTATGATATAACAATGGATAACACTGGCAGGCCAGTTGGTCCTTTTGCCTACTGACTGTTCCATGAAGGACTATCGGTCTTCTTCATTTCCGACTATTTGTGTTATCGTTGTCTTAGTGTTTTAATCACTATTTAGTCCAGTTTTGCTCGTTTAAGGTGTTTAGACAGACGTCATTGCAAAATAGTGCATTTCTTCATTTCCTTAATTTACACAATATACCTGTCACTAAAAATGATATGTAGATGCAGCTTTTATATAATCGAGGTAAAAATATACACTGTCTGTATATAAAAATCAAAGAACTGTAAGTACTATCTTAGTATTATTCTTTTGAGAAAACAAATAGTCAATATGCATGTAAATAGACAGTATGATTGCTTATTGGATTTTACCTATCGCTTACATTCTTACTTAGATTGAATTTTCATAAAATATATATATTGCAGCCATAATTGCAATTGTTACGTGCGGAACTAACGTATTAACCACACCTACTCAGATTATCCTGACACTGGGCCAACTAGACATGAAAACATCCTTAAAATGCTTAAGCGTAAGCTTGTGCGCTTAACAACTTAAATTTATCTACGACTTTAGTATCCTGCTGCCTGTGTTTATATCCGGAGCCTTTCGTATCTGGGGAATGAAAGCAAGAACATTTTATTTAAGCAGTATTTCAGTTTTTACACTAGTGGCAGACAAACGATTTCAGATGGGAGCGAGTACTGAAAGATGCGTACAACTGGTGCGTTACTACATACTACTGATTCTCGTATATCAATCCCATGAAGGAATAAAAAGACAAAGTACATATACATGTATATTAGTTTAAAGGTTTGAGCTAAGATCTGGTAGCCATTATCCCATGGCGATGCCAAATGTAATGTCTCAAAATCTGCCTAAAAAGGTCTTTATTGAAGAAGACGAGTTTTGAAAAAAATACTAGGGTAAACTTTGAGACAGCTTGAATGGTTCTGTTTAAAACAAAAAAGAAAAAGAATCGCCATCTTGCTGTTTATAAGTTGTTGTAGCAAGTATTGTAACTATACACATTATTTTGACGACAAAGCTGTCAATTACACTTTTGAGGCGGTCGGCCTATCGACCGCCTCTTTAAAAACCATCGATTTCGCGGGAAATGCTGTCACCGGAACCATCTAAAGGGACTATTTTCGACAGTGCGCAGGAATGATGACAGAAAATAGTCATAAATTGCCAATCAAGCGTCGACATTTTTCTTACATATATAGTTAAACTAAAAAATATCTATATTGAAAGTAGCGTCTTTTAAAAGCAAAATGTGCTTTTATTTGTCGAAAACATTGCAAAACATGTAATCACAAAATCGCGTAGTAATATCGTCAGCAGAATAGCATCATTCAGCATCCGCCATCTTTCCGTGCAAAACGATCATCCTGCTAGATACTAAAGGAGTCTTTCGGTAAGTTGTTTACTTATATTAGTGAAGAATAATGTGTGATTTTCCAGGCGTTTTGTATACATTTATCTTCTTCCCCAGCCATTCAGTAATCTTTGACCTACTAAGATCTAGATTCTGGTCCTGAATTCTTTTGCACAGCCTCAGACCAGACCTTGCAAAGCAATGCTATTTATGCTAATCGTCAAAAATAAAAAAAATTCTGCAAGAGGCAAGTATATTTAGCCCTAATAATATGCATGATTTTTTCAATTTCTCTGTTTCGCAACATTACACGGATTACGAAAATAAAAACCTACTCAATTTGCTTTGGTCTGATAAATTGTCTAGGATTACCAGACCGATTTTCCGGTTAGGAAATGCTTTAAACTACACTAGCGGATCCAGGCCCCCAGTTGACAAACAGAACTTTTGAGCTTTATCATAAATTATAATTGCATGTATATCATTTGAAATTTGGGGTCAAATCATTTCAAAACTCCCAAGAAAAAGTATTGTATGTGGTATATTTTTCATCCATTCAATGCTGCCATTGTCATCCTCTCCATAGTTGAAATGTTTGTAGTTTACATACATACACGCGTACTTGTTGGGAAAAATGTTCTTTGTTTAATCAATAGCTCCATTTGATGCAAGTGAACTATGATGTCACCATACTGGGATCAGTCACCTTGACATGTGGAAAACTGCTAAAAGTGTTAGGAAGTGGCAAGGGATACTGGACCGTATCTATCCCCCCCCCCCCTTCTAGAGATACTGCTGTGACATCACAGTTGTACCTGTGGGCATACAACAACGTAGGATTAGTTATCAAAATGACATACACATTATCATAACAAAAGTAAATAAGCGCAGCCTAGAGTTTTCTTTTTAGCGCAGAAATGTTTCTTTCCTATCAAAAGTCTAATAACTAAGTTTTCAGCCCATGTGCATCAGTTTAAACAATTTACCAAAAATAATACCAAAATAATATGTGATAAGTATTCCTTAAATGTTGGGTCAGCTTAACAGAATGTATCCCGAGGGTTTTTTTTCTACAGCGAAGGAACTTTTCTCCAACTTTTGCTCAACTAGATCCTCTATTGTACATTCAGTTGTATTTTACTTTTATAAGACAACAGAAAAATAGAACTAATTCACCCTTTTCAAATAGATTGCTAATTTGTCGGAACTTCGTTGTATGTGTACAAAATTGACAAGCAAGTGTGATAGTGTAAATCTCCAAAATCACCAAAGCATGAAATTTATGGGTGGTAAAAAATCTATGTATCAGAGATATGCAAGCTCTGTCTTCCATTCACATAATCTGTTATAACAGACACATTCATACCTAGTTTTGACTTTCATAACTCTTAATTAGATGAACTGAAAATGCAATGAGAACGGAATTTGGTATCAGGTCGGAGACTAATTGATACTTAACATGTATCAGTGTCTCGGAATACTTACCGTAAAAATCAGTCTAGTTCTAGCAAATCCATGTAGGTCTGGCTACAGGCATGGCTGAGGCGCCAGAGCCCTATCCCTAGAACTGGAGGCTAGGGATACGGTCCCATATCTCTAACAATTCAAAATAGTAAGTGCGCTGAACTGACAGCATTTTCAAGATACATTTGTACACTTAAAAACTTAATTATCATACTTACTATATTAACCGAGTGCAGTTACACTGTTTATTTCTAGCAGATTTATGACCAGTTTTGGTCAAAGATATAATGACTTTTGGTCTACATTGATTTTTATACCCCTACTACCCATAGGGGTGGGGGCTATATAGGAGTCACTTTGTCCGTAGGTTGGTTGGTCTTCGGTCAGTCTGTCCCCAGACATTGGCCTTAGCATAATTTGAAATTATATGAGATGTCATCAGGAAACTTTATAGGTAGATAGATATGAATGAGGAGAAGTGTCATTGATAAGATCCATAAATCTGCATTGAATATGTAATGAATAATCAATTGTCTCTCTCTCTCCCCCTGTTTCAAACCTTTCGTTTCGTCTGAAGCATCATGAACCATTTCATGATAGTTTCCATGTGATGTCATAAGCATTGATAAAACAGTTTAAGGCAGCCATCTTTGAAGGCAGAATCTAATGCAGCTGAAATCGGGAAATATATATGCTGTATTAAACTCACCACTGTGTTTTTATTTTTCCGTCTGTTTTACTGAATTTTATATCAAATTTAACAGCCTTATTGAAGTATTTTAAATATAAAAACTATATTTTGATAGTTTAAAAGGTAAAACAATACAACCAAAAAAGATACACTGTTCATTTATTTAAGGATGAGCCAATAATTTTATTTATTTCTGTGTTTTATTTCTTTGTGCATATTTCAATTTTAAAAATATTGAATTCTAAAAGTATGAATTCTAAGAGTTTTCCAATGGCGTATAGCTTTTAATTTTTGGACCACAAATGAAGAAATTACAAGAAAATAAAATATACGCTTCTATACAATTCATCTGAAAATCCATTGAAGTTGTCATCAAATATGTCTGCCAAGATAAGGGATCTTCACTGATGTAGGAACAATAAGGACAAGAGTCATTTACGAGAACCTTACTTTCCATTGAATATTTCATGAGGTAAAATTTTGTCGGAAGTATATCGCGAAAATTATATGAGATATCATTATGAAACTTCCAAGGTAAATTCATCTTAAAGAGGAGAAGTGTCATTGATAAGAACCATAACTTTCCTTTGCATATGTCATAATATATTTCCCTTTCAGTTTGTTATTTTTTCAGTTTACTGGTCACTCTAATACCAATGCGTGCATAGACCTATCTAGGAACTCTAAGTCTATTGGACTTTATTTTCAGTATATTTAATATATAAGTCTAAATTATTTAAGTTGTCTTAGAAAATAAATTTTATTGATTATTTATGAAGTTTATGATTATGATTGCAATATGTTAATAAGTATAATACAAGAACACTAAACTTACAAAACTCCATTTAATTAACAACAACAAAACAACAACAACAATCAGAAATGATTTTCATTGAACATCAGTAACAGTGACATCTGCCAGCACTTGTACTTGAAGTAATTTAAAATAATTTTCCAGTTTAATCTTAGATGTTCACTTTGAAACAATGAATTCTTGTTCGTTGTTTATGCAGAGATAAGTGGTTCCCTCTGTCTGCTTGTCACCAAAACACATTGGAGTTGCATCTGGGGTAAAGTTGAACAGAGCTACTTTTCCATATTGACATACTTAAATAAGTATGCATATTGAATTAATTTACTTATATATTTTATAGCATAATTTCACATACTTAGATTACAAGACCTTTATTTGATCTGATTCTGTACCCATCATTGTAACCTTTCTCATTTTGGTAATGATGGATAAGAATACCTTATGTATAATAAAATGTATACTTTTTTAAACAATAACTAGAACTTTGTTTTATATCAGAACAGTTGAAATCCTGGTTTCGAGTAGATCGACGTGTTTCTTGTTCGCTTTACATTAATGTTGTGTAAGAAAAATCATGTAAGGTTTATCCCCTCTAAAATATTGTTTTATTGTGTATTTTAATTTACATACTTACAACTTTATATTGATATTACATAAATCATGTATTACCTTAATTTTCTTAGCAAGAGCCCATGGGCTTGAGTTTAGTTTAAGTCATTCATGGTGGCATTTATGTCCATGCATTGGTTGCCTCTCATGAAAATGTCAAAATGGAAAAGTTCCCTTCACTTTTTCCAACCTCATCATATATAGCATAACAATGCTGTATACATCTTTCAGAAATCTGAAGCTCCAATCAAAGAGTTAGAAGGCACTTTAGATGCAGTAGTGTACAATGAAAAAGCTGCAGACATTGTTCTTGTGCACGAGGGCACCCTCAAAGACTTACTTAAGAATTTGATATGCTGCAGTCTGCCTTGAACTGCACGTCAGAAGAGGAAGTAGTGTCAGCATTGCCAGCCCCAGTCAGAATTCGGGTGCGTCGGGAAACATGTGTTGGCAATAACATCTGCTCAATGAATCAAATATTAATCTTAAAAAAATATTGCTCTAGATCGTCATACTACTAAGCTTTTGCTCTACATCATCATGCTACTTAGGATTTGCTCGACATTGTTAATCTACTAATTTTGTGCTCTTTAAAAAACTGTGTTCATTACTTGTACAATTTAACATTGGAAGAAAATCTTGTTTTTCAAATCTTAGAAATCAGCCTTTTACTACTTCAAGATTTTCTGTAATGTTAAGGTTTTTATGCTATGTTTTGTATGCTATGGCCAATTCAGTTTACTAGTCACAATCTGCTGATATTTATACCCCCGCAAAACGAAGTTTTGAGGGGGAATATTAGAGTCGCTTGGCGGTCCGTCTGGGCATCTGTCTGTCTGCTTTTTTATATTTGGTGCACAAAACTCATACGTTTTGAATCGGATTTGGTTCATACTATACAGATGTTGAAAAAGCGGTGCCTGGGCTAATTACCTTTTACCTCCATAAAGGCTTTACAGAGTTATTGCCCTTGGAACATAGCTGCATATTTTAGAATAATTGAGAAATGATGGCAATTTTGTGTCGCAAACTCCTACATTTTTATTTGAATTTGGTTCATGCTATACAGATGTTATAACCATACAGTGAAGTGGTGCCTGAGCATAATACCACCAAGGATTTACAAAATTATGGTCCTTGGAACTTATTGGTTTGTGTTTCTGTGTCTAGCACTAAGCGGGGCCATGAGACACCTTCAGTGACAATTCCATTTTAATTTCAGTTCAATATTCTCACTGACAGGTTTAAAAGAAAACAAAAATTGACTTTTATGTTTATTTGTCATCTAAGGTTATAAACTGTTATAAATAGAGATGTTTTTACTGTTTTCATTTTCACAATATAAGAATATATGACAAAGTCCTATAAGTATTGCAACATATACCAAACTCCGAAAAGGCGCAGAACAAAGGTATTTCACATGCAAGCCAAGCGAAAAGTAATAACAAATCTGTGATGAGTCATTTAAGGAAAAGAGCAAACCCGACAGTTACCGCCTTGGAACGGTCAGTCGGCAATATGGACCGACTGGGGTCCACATAACCTTGTAAAAATACAAAGTGTCTTTTCACATTTACCAAGGATTTACAAAATTATGGTCCTTGGAACTTTTTCCTTTTCTGTTGCTAACACTAAGCTGGGTATGAGTCACCTTCAGTAACAATTCTAGCTGTATATTACTTTTAAGGTATGACTAAATATATCATGACAATGCATGTAATAGTCTAAGAGTATATTGATCACTTGCTTTTGTTCGTAGAAGAAAACTGCTTCTCACTAAAAAGAAACAACAGTCAAAACTTTAACCTAAGAATTGTTTGTGTATACCATTTTATAAGTCCTGTTATACTTGTATTTGTTGTGTTTATGCCAGTAGCTCTTTGTTCATTAATGTTTTCTTGCACATCACATGTATCTTTATCTTTAACTGAACGTGTACATAATGTAATATATTGCTTGTTGCTAGTTTTCTTACTGTAGCATCCTCTTTTTAAATTGAGGGTTAAAATGTACATTGATTAAGCTTACATCAGGTTATAATTAGAATTGCTCAGAGGTTAATAACTTGCCCAGGGCAAGCATTAGAGTTATCCCTAATTTAGTGATCATCAGTGCATTTAGTATCATGTCATGTTCCTTAATTTTTCAGCTATGTTGTACATAATAATGTTTTTGCTACATTGTTTTGTTGTCTTTTCATACTGCATCAGACATTTATCAACACGTGCTAAATATATATGGGTTTCTTTTTATGGAACAACACCACCTTGGTATGATATCCGTTATGATTAAACATTTTAATGAAAAAAATACACCTCATGGCCATATTAGGAGTGGGTTTTTTTCGTTCATTGTAACATTTAAGACAAGACTTTATAAGTATATTAAACAATCATTTCTTGTTCTTGTCTTTTGAAAGATGTCTAAAACCAGTAATTTTGTTACATTTGCATTTCCATACATATATGTTTGATATCATGTACTACACACCGAAGATGTGATAACACAAACTTGTTCTACTTATATTTGTTTTTAACATATTGAAAAAACGTATCCTACATATTGACGTAACATCTGGGTAATCTTTAGGCTTATTTTTTAAAATAGCAACAATTTATGTAATTTTACATACCAATTATAGGTAAACAAAAGTCACAATAAGTTGATTTAAGATAGTTATTCCTTAAATATTGTTAAACTATCAACTCCTCCACGTGGTTGTTATGTACATATCATCTTTATTATATTCCAGTGCCAAAATCTTGTGTTCAAATGAGTTGGCTTCCTTCATGCATTTAAGTGCCATGTTCTGACACTGTATCTTATACCTTACTGATTAAAAATCCATTTTCTCTTTTTGTTGTTTTATACTTTATAACTGTTTTCCCACGAGTCCTTTTTTTTTCCGTCCAAAAGTAACTGTTGTGAAAGTTTTCAATATTTTGTTTACTTTGGTGAATTCACCTTACATGCTTACTCAAAAATAATATAAGAAATTGTGCTACTGTTGCCATCGAAACTACATGAACTATGTATTCCCATCATAAATCCAGCATTCATGAAAATGCTTTAAAATAGGTAGCATGAAAATATTTCATGCTTTTTTATTGGTTTTAAATATCCAAATTTAAATAATGCCGTATTAACTGGTCAAGGTAGTGAAACTTTGTACATTTTGAAGACATGAATAGCTTTGCGCTTTTGACTAGAACCTTTTGATTGGCAATCAATATTAATAATTATTGCATTCTTTTCTTTTTATTGCATGTTCTTGAACTAAATTTTCTTAATAAAAATCTTCCGAATTTAGTGGTTTCTTGTATTTCTGCTATTTTTCACAATATCTGTGCAAAAATTTCGAAGTCAATTCCACCTAGCCCATTTAAAGAGAAGTCTAATTACTAATTCTGCTCCATCTTTAGTCATTGTGTCCTTTGCGGTCCTTGTTTCTGGCTCACAACTACGTTATTATGCATGAGATACAAATATCAACAAAAGCTGTTATTTGACTCCCAAATTGTATCAAAATGTTTTTCATAATCAGACCAATATTGAATTTCCTGTTAAGAAATTGTTTCTTGTTTTCTCTACTTATTTCCACTTCATCTCATGAGATTTATATAAGCAATTAATAAAAAAGATTTTGAAGGGCCAAACATTTAAGTCAATTTGCGTTGTTCAACACCTACAGATTGACGTTTCCCGCTTTTATAGTCCATATATTGAAATCAATAATTGCATCGGAGGTCAATATGCTACTAATTTCCAAACTCCCACCATGTTGGTCGCTCTCCACTACGGGTGACCGGCCCCTGGAATTCTAAGCGTGCTCCCAGGTGCACATTCGATACATGTCATTCAGCTTCCCCCGCCCAAATAAAAATCCTTGTCACACATTTTTAAAACAGAAACTCTGTCTTTAATTTAGAATGTCATTGAAGTTTCGGCCAACTTTGCGTATAAGGAACTGACGCTCTATTTCTTTATGTACCAGAGCCATTTCAGGTTTGTTTTAATTTACACTGTTAATCATCAATCAATAAAGCGTATATGTGGAATCAGGAACCAGTGTCTTCTAAATGGGGAGGGGAGAATGCTTTGCTAATGCTGCACATGCTTCTTAAAAATTGTCCAGTTATTGCTAGTTCTTGGATTCACATGCACGTCTTGTTGATTGCCAGAACCAAATACAAATCGAAACAACCCTCTACTACTTCCATTCCCTATACCCTGACTGGAGGACCTTTGCATGTAAAATTTGCCGGCCGCCTTACACTACTTCCCGTACTTTGATTAAACCTGCTTATGAAATGTGACGCGAGATATGCGTGGGTAAATATCACAACTGCTTTCATTGGTAGAAAAACGTATTCTTAAGGAAAAGATATCTGCCATTAAGGCTACTTAAGCAAAAATAACAAAACGTTGTGTTAGATTTACAACTAGTTGAAATACATGCATTGTTTCTTTTTAAAATAGTTTGACTTAATTATAATTTCTTTTATGAACTTAAACGTAGTTTTATTCATAAAATTAATGCCTCATATCTTTTTTCTTGTTAAGACCTGCTGTCTCTAACCACAAAATAGGTGATTTCTAAGTATAAAAATACTCGGTCTGACAATTTATCTTCGCTTTTTGATTTTCATAAATTGCTCACAAAATAAAGATATTATAATCATATGGTTCACCAGGTTATTAATCATTTGTCAATTATAAATGGATAAAAAGTGTTCATATGCCTTTTTAGGCTTTAGTGCGCAAAATTAACAAAATCGGACAGTAGTCAGAAACACACCATGTAGCGTTCTTATTTTGATAAACAAAATGTTTCATTCTTAAAATTATATCATTTATATACAAACGTAAACTGCATAAGAAATATTTAAAGTTACGACATTACGGTACCAAAAATGAGGCAGATTAAAATACTTTTGGCTACTGGTCACTTAAACACGAAGATTGTCATTCGTGGAGTTAATTGTACTTCTCGGCAATGACATATATAAAGTTCAATGCCAATGTGTGACAGAACTCTAATTTTCTTGGCTATTTTAAGTTAGGCTTGAAAGGAGAGAGGCATAATACTCAGGCCCGGATTTAACGGGGTGGGTGGGGGGGGGGGGGGCGCCCCCCCCCCACCAGTCGGCCCGGACATACACATTTTATGAATATATTTCGTAATTTTGTAGACCGTGTAAAGATAATCACTGCCCCCTGACTTATCCGTCCGAGCAGTAGTAAAGGCCACTCGGGCCCCTGCTGCATGTTTTACACCTTAGGCTATCTGACTCGTGTACAACATTACTTTTGTTTAGTATCACCACCCCAACTTATGAGCTTCATCAGCACTCCTCTTTGATGATGCAGACGGCATTAGACGAGATGTTACGATTGTCTGTCACCTTGCATCCTAATCAAGGTACACAGTAGATTTTCAGTGTACTTAAAGTTATTTTTTTCGGGTCATGACAAAATGGTTAAAAGATGCGAACAATAACTTGTTTTTATAATAAGATGTTTTTGTGAATTATGAAAACATATTGAGGTCACCGCTTTGAGATTGATTCTGGTAGAATAGACCAAAAATGCAATTTAAAGTTACATTCAAGGAAAATAAGAACACTAACAGTGGCAGTAGTTGTTAGAACTTGTATGACAAAATGCCTCCTAGACAAAATCCCCTTCCGTTCCATTTACCCTAGGCGGACACAATCTAAAATTTAACAAAAACAGACAAAATCACTCCCGTACATTAATAAAAATAAAATATATCTCGAAATTGGAATTTTATAACAAAAAATACGATGTTATTATCATATTATTTTCGAGATTTAACTTAAAAATTTATTATATTATTTTCGAGATTAAATTAAAAATTTACAGAAGGGTCTGCCTGTGCTAAAATTAATGGAAGGAATGTTAACTCTGGAAGGATTTTGCCCGTACTCTGTTTTAAGCAATAATTAAGGCTTTACAGAAATAGGTATCTAGTTGCAAGAAAAGAGAAAAGGGAATATATATTGCCAAGTCGATGATGGTTTTATTGTTCAGTGATCTCTAGCTGTTAGAAGAACCATGAGTATCAATGTGCAGTTTTCGTTGGCTCAAAAAATGTTGCTGTTTCAAACACTAAAACAAATCTATAATATGTTAACCGGAAAGTGAACATATTTGGAAATATTTTATTATATTTTGTGTTGCCCAAAGTATAAAGTATAGATGTATATATGTATGGGAATATTTTTGCTTGTATATTAATATTTATCGTAATTATATTTTCCTTAGCTAATACTTTGTACTGGAACACGACGTAGGTTTGGCGTTGTATGCACAAACGATTTGCTTGGTTGATGTGCCGAAAATCCATTGTAAAGTTTAGAGAAAATAGATTTAAAATGCTTAGTTAATTTTTTTTGTTCTACAATATTTACTGATAGTTGTATATTAAACCTAAACTGACAGTTTAGAAACTTTTTCTTCCATGTGAGAATACCCACGGACTCCTCCCTCCCTCAGCCCCGACCCCACCTCAGAACGTATGTCAAATTCAGTCATTTTTTTTGGATCCGGGCCTGATACTAGCGTTAAACTTTGGAAAAATTCTAACTATGCTTGCTGTATAATTACGTATGTAATTACTTCTGAAACAAAATCATCCATCATGTAGGAAACTGTAGTCTCTGTTACTGTATTGCCAACATGTTTTGTCAAGTCTCTATTTAATATGCATATTCGTTTTTTCGAAAGTAAAATTGTGTTGTGATTCTCAAAGAACCTTGTTATATTCTATACTCCTTGGGGAAAAATAAAAGCCTTTGATTGTGAGAGACTGGTACGAACATCCGCTTCCTTTAAAATTCAGATGACTCAACAATTTACATGTATACTTTTTATGCTAACTACCCCATATTAATTCTATTTAACAATCGGGTTAAATTGACTGAATATTAAATAGTTCAAAGTTTGACCCCAAAACGATATTTTCTCGCATTTATACTTTTAAAATACCGTGCATATTTCTACAGTGTTAATTGAAGTATGTATCTTGATCTAACAGTTATATTATTTGTAAGGATTTATATTTCGTTACTGTATTTACACTGCGATACATGGTGACGAAGGGTGAATTCAAACGAAACGTGATACATACACCAGCAAGTGCCGAATGGCAAAATGTCTATTTAGGCATGCATGTCTGCATAATAGACTCTTTTCCCACATAATGGGCTTTTTTCACTTTTTCTTGTACATATATAACGTTTGATACTTTTTACAATGTATAATTCCGTCACCTATTTGTATGTTTAGACACACATTAATAAAAACAACAACACACAATCAGATAAATTATGTTTCTTTTTCAAATTGTATACGTGGTTCAATACTTAATTGAATGATGTCATCGCATTATTGTTTAATATAAGGACCATTTTTAATGCACTTATAATTAAGTGAGTTTTCGAAATGTCGAAATTATAATTATTAAAAAGTTGCGCAAATCTTTATGCTTGCAACTGCATAAAGAATCAATGTATAGGTCTTTCGTCGCCGGTCAAGAACAAAACCTTAATGATTATGTCTACCTCAAGATCCATTCTATCTGGACTATTCTCATTTGACATGCATGTGAGTCCTTTGTCTGGGGTATTTTAAATTTTAATATATGTTGTATTACTCAGAGACATTGTCATATGTTCGTAAGTTCTTAAGAATAAATGTTCTGGTTGCTTCATAAAGGTAAATAATATATACTAACTTGTTGATAAGATACCACTTATTAAAAAATCGGTGGTAAGTAGGTATAACGGCATTAGTTTTATTTACATTTATTTATCAGACAAAACTTTCACTGCCCACAGCAATAAAGGTATGATAGTCATAAATTCTACATTTTTTCTTAGACATGCTCACAACCACAAATTATAATGTTTTTGATATTATATTACATTCTGACAACTATAGACCGTGATCTGAGGCGGACCTTTTCTTTTAACGACTGAAGTGTTGAGTCTGATCAATTTCTTCTTTACTGTTATCCTTTTCAGTCCCGGGTGCTGTTGCTCCTTGGTCGATTTATGCTAACCACATCGATATAAATAACTTTACCGTGGCTTGGAGTATCCCTTGTTACCCCAACGGCAATATCACTAGCTACATCGTCCGTATCTACAATATCGACACCAACAGTCTGGTTAACGAAACGTACACAAGTCATCGTCAGATGCTTGTCAGTAATTTGCTGCCATACAGTAACTACACAGTTTCCGTAGCAGCGGTGAACACGGCTGGACAAGGTCCTTATACAAACAGCACGAATGTGACAACGAAGGTCGCAGGTGAGTTCTACATGCTTGTCAGTTTAGTCATTTATGTGTAAAGCACATTTTTTACCATTTTATATATAATGTGGTACCATCTATTTGTGTGTTATACTTTATTTATATTTAGGGTAGTCTTCTGTACCTGGAAGTCCTGCTGATTGACCGAATCACCTTATAACAACCCTTTCATTGCAAAATTATCTTAATTATTTTAATTAACAAGTACAGTGCAATATTTGATACGTTCTTTGTTTTTTCTTCTAGCTCTTAATGGACAGAATGCCATTTCAGTTTGTTTTTGACATATCATTTCTTCTCAGTCGATAATAGTTTGTTTTTGACATGACATTTCTTCTCAGTCGATAAATAAAACTATCTACTACCACTTACGTCACTGTTTATGCCCCCGTCTTACGAAGAATCGTAAGAGGGCATTAAGAGCCACAGCTGAACCTGCGTGCGTACGTTCATTCAACGACCTTTATCTCTTATAAGCTTTACAAGAAAAAATATTTTATTTAACAAACGCGTTTCAAACTATTTATAATTATATAAACGATTTCAATAGGGTGATATAGTTTAATCATAAACAGAAGCCTTAGAACAGTTTTCCAGAACATGCTAGAAGTCTCAGGCATCAACAAAAATAATAAACATGGCCATCGAGAAATTTCTATAGCTGCTGTTAACAGTGTCCTATAACTGAACCTCACATGGTTGTCAGTTCTTACATAACAGTTTTTCTTTACTCTCTAATAAAAAGAAGGGAGGATTATTGCCCTTCCTGTGATATGTTAACAACTTTGGCAGGTCAGTATCTCGTTAATAAAACAGAGTAAGTTTGATTTTAGTTACAGTCAGTTAAATTTAATGGGAACCACCAAACTTTAGTATTTCCTTTTCCTTAAGCTGTTGTTGGGGTGGTCGATTCAGTCGAAGTCATCGGTCACTGTGTATAGTGATTAGTAAAATAAATTATCATTGCTTGCCTATGTTTATAACAAAGCGCTGAAAAGCGCTGTTTGGGCATTGTAAGGTCTGCATTGTAACCGAATAAAGGTATGAATGTAATGCTCACTTTATTTTTTTCTGTGCAAATCGATTGCGGAAAGCAAGGGAAAGCATGAAAACTTGCAGGTGCAAAACTACCACATCTTTTAAATATAGATTTTACATTGGGACAAACTCTATAACACAATCACTACCGATTATAGAAACTATTATATTAAACATACAATACTTTACTTATGATTATTGGCTGGTTGGCTGAAGTTTTGTTAGGATTTAAACTGTTTGGTTGTATTTTTATGGTTTCTATGTATTTAGTGCCTGCACACTTAATATAGAAATGGTCTGATAATTCGCGATTGGTATACAAGCTAATTCACATGCATATTGTATTGTAGTTAAGCATTTTCCATCCATTTTGAATTTCCAGACACTCATGTGACCTCGGTCAAACAGTGCTAATGTAAAATGTGTCAAATATGAATTCACAGATAGATGCCTTGTTTTATTTGTTTCCGACTGAAATTAAAATGCTATCGATACCAGAGGGATACATTTTATATGGTTTTACATATGTCTACAGTTAATGACTAGTAATAACAACTTAAATTCACCCTGAACTACATACTTGGATCATTACATACAATGTAAGTGAACATATAAACGAAACAATATCTGTACGAATTCACATTGTAATGACAGACAATGACCAACAAAGACAGGCATAGACCAACAATTCGGAATTAAAGTAAATTATTGTGTATTAAGAATATTGTATGAATGTTTGATTTGGATGATGATTTATGTGTTTATACTAAATGGGTTGTTCTGTTAATTAATAATGTACATGTTGGTCCGAGGTACAAGGCTGTCAAGGCTCATATGTGAAAATGCATTGCGAAAACATTTTCCTTTGTTGAATGCTCTGTTTACATTTTATTTAACATTTTTCCGGCAGCCTTGATGCTTTCCATCAACCTTTTCTGTATATTAACTAAAATTTGGTAAAGTAACTGCTCATCAGTGCTACCGGGCGCGACCAAAATACTCTGATTTCAATGTAACTGGCATTTATTCCTTGGTCTACCGTAGTAAACGGCTCCTGTACTATCCCTTTGATTTATTTCGTCAACATTTTAAATTTTTACCCCTGTGATCGGAATCTAAATCTCGATTGGAAACCTGATAGCCGCAGGAGGCAGTGACTCCCTGCGCGGGATATTGCAAATATCTCGGCCTAGTATACATTGCATAGCCAATGGAACTCTCGTAGTAATAACATTTGTCTCCCTACTTCTGCCTCTTTAATCACTTAGTGAAATTCCTGCGCCGCATTGTTCATTAATAAATCTGTATCTCATGTAATGTCTGCGCAGCCTAATGTATTAACATGAACATGTAGTTAAAACAGAGTAAGATATTAATGTTAACTTTTGAAGCATGCCTAGACACAATTGAGTCAAGCCTCCTTTAGCAATGATATTTGTCATTTGCACACACTACTTTTTCTCAGGCAGTTACTGACCACGGGTAGTCAAGATCATCTAGGTTCAATTATTCGTGCTTCCAAAGTTCCGCTTTCTCATAACTCTCAAGCTAGACCGCCCCAAAAACAATGCCATCAGTATACACTTTTGTTTAAAAAATGGTTATGAATGGAATCTTACAATGAATGGTTTGTTACATAATTTTGTTTAAAATTGTACATAATTTGGGCACACGAATACAGACGCTATACTTAAGTAAAAACACAGACTTAAGAAAGAGAAAAAGTGCATCAATATTCAATCAACCTAACAACAAAAGTGTTTTGTTTTGAACTGTAATATGTTGTAAAGAGTGTTAAATTGTGATCCTTGTACCGGAGACACTTCTGTATAAATTACAAAAGCTTCTGTCCTTCTTATTGGGCATACTTCACAAAAACTGCATTTCTGCAATTAATACTTCATATCAAGTTAGCAATTCAATATATGCATTTTCATGTGTAAAACCTATTGTGATATTCTCAAAGAATGTATGCATACAGAGCTAAAGAAATAGTATAGTTCCATGGGTTTAAGTTGGAAGTTTCCAAACACTGAACTTTTGAGCAGCGGGGACTGAGTGTCACTTAGATCCCCGGTGGGCCCTGGGCAAAGCCCAGTTCCGGAAATACAACACATTAGACGTAGGAAATGATCTTTTCGTGAGACGAGGAACGGTGATTTGTCACAAAAATGAAACAATACAATTTTCATTTACTTACTGGTTATGATCAAAGTTCGCAGAGCACAGTACATATATAATTCCACACAAATGTACTATCTGAATATGCCTGTATACAAATGCAATTATTTTTTTATTCTGACATTGAGTATGTTTAAGTCATTTAGTCATATTAATGTTCAAGTTTTTGTTCTCTCTTAAATGTCTGCATTTGGCACATGCAAATCTCCTTGATATTACAGATCTGCAATTTGTATGTAACTTATTCCACTATTTATATTTTGATAGTTTCTATGATAATTCATCCTTAGTTTAAATGCTTAGACACAGTGTCACAAACAAAAAACCTAAGTTCGTGGAATTATCTGTTAATGTAAATCAACTATGTCACATTAATACAAATAGTCAACACTTCACAGTAAATAACAACTATTCCCAAACTTTATTATTTTCCACAATCTTTTATTGCTCTCAGCTTGAGGTTTTTGTTTCCGTTTCACTGGTTTGCTGAAAACTGTTTGGTAACCAATCGACATGGAATTGCGCTAAAATATTAGTCTGGCAAGCTGATTTAAAACAAGTCACATGATCGGCAACAAGTCATGTGATCGATATGTACAAGTCATACCAGAATTTCCAACTATATCCCTTGATTCTCATAAATATCAGCAAAATAATGTAACTTGTCAATCATATGAATAATTATATGCCGTGAGAAGAAAATTGCGGTTGAGCGTGAATACTTTAAACTTGGTCGATACTTTGCCAGTGCAAAATATTTAATATGAGCATATTCGTCTTATTTAAAAACTCATTTGCAAAATTATATTCAGTATTCAAGTCTTATATAATTTCTTTAAGTAATTTGGTTAAACTATGTATTGTATTTCCATAAACAAGTCGCCCTTAACAGTCATGTTGTACTAAACGAAGAGATCGAACATTTTTGCGTCCGCCATTTTGAAATTTTACCCATGTAATAATTTCACAAATAAGCCTTGTTTAGCACCATGCAGTTAATTGTCATTTCTCAGAGAATTCTGAAATATATTAGGACATTTGTCATATTTGGCGAACACTTAAAAAATTGAATGCTTCGTGTAGTATATGTATTTTAGCAAAAGAAATATTGAAATGAAAATACGAAAAGGGCTGAAAATACGAGAAACCCCTTTACTGAAAGCTGACTATTGTAAAACTTTTAAATACAATGCATTAACTCATTGGTCATTCAGTTCATATTGTACTTCACAAACTGTAATCACTAAATGCTAAAGTGCCATAAGTGCTTTGATTTTCATTGTCACTGTCAAAATTGTAAAACCTATTAAGCCAGACCACAGGCATAATGTTATATTACTTTCCAGAACACTACGCGCGATTGTATGTTATTTTACATTACAATATTTAGTGTTTTATTATAATTAATTTCTATACTTAGGACATTAAATTACATAAAATGCAATGCTGAATATTGCTGCATTTGAAAAAAAAAAGATTTTTATTGGTTTATATCTATATATTCTTCAAAATACATGCGCTTAAACTGTCGGTTAACCTTGCAGCTCCCTACCCTGTCGATCACTTAAAGCCACTGGATGTTCAACCAACGAGCTTGAAAATTGGATGGAAGAAACCATCCCTCTACACGGGCCCCACTAAATACAACATTACCGTAGATGACCTATACTCCAAAACATCTACGTTAACAGTGGTTTACGGTATAACAATTTTGTATTACACTTATTTAAGTTTGTTTATCAATGCACATTTTATCGCCATGTATTTTATAATTGAGACTATATATTTTTGACATCGCTACACATTATTCATGGCTAGTTTGAGATATATTTAAATATTGATAGAAAACCTGCTGGATTATATGTTAATTCCACATTGCAAAAGTATATATCAATATTTTTTCTGTACATTTGCTTAAAAATTGATAATGTCTTGTGTGTTGATTTTTTTCTTTCCATAATGTGGATCTTTTTGCAAGATAGAAACCTAGACTACAGCTTTCCTGTATGGATAGATTTCGATTGTCAACATCGTGTCTTCTCTGACGAGATAGTCCTATGTATGTTTAGTCCGATTTTACTTTCAGGCTTTCATAATGAAGAATACACTGTCTCTAAACTGAAGCCCTTCTGGAACTATACAGTTTCTATAGCAACCATCACGTCAGCAGGGGTCAGCGAGACAAAACATATGTCTACTACAACATCAGAAGATTGTAAGAATTTTTAAAAATCCTCACCTTATTGTATTATTAAAGCAAAACACAAACTGAATACAAACCTACCGACAATGTAAAATCCATTCTTAAATTTAAAGTCAAAGTTATATTTCCTTCTCTAATCGCTGCAACACTGCTTACATTTTCCGTGACCATAATCAATCATAATACTAGGTTGATATTAAATTACCAATTTCATGCGTGTCTATTTATAGACTTCAAAAAGGTTGTTTCTTATGCTTATGCATATGTTCAAGAAATATATTAACTACCAATGTTAATTATACTGAGCCTTACCTACAGGCCTTTACCCTGTTAGAAACTGTCCCTGGTCCGAGTCCCGAACTGGCTGCACATTCCCCACCCCCACTCCACACACATATTCTTTTTTCAAGGGTACCAAAATGTTTGTTAGGGTGTCTAGAAACAGAATCTCCAATGTACTAAACGCCGCCCTCTTCGCCCCGCGCCCTCTAGACATTTTTTCATGGGAACCAAAATGTTCGTCAGGGTGACCAGAAATAGAATCTCAAATTTACTCAAAAATAAACCCATTTAGGCTATATCAAATTTAATGGTTTCCATGGCAACCATCATGAAATTGTGATAGGAGGGTATGTTTAGAAAAATGCTTATAACTTGTCCATAAAGTGGTGATAGAAGTATAAAACCGGTACTCACTTAAAGGTTATTGAAGGGTCATTCTGGTCATGTGTCAATTTAGCAAATTAGCACTTATAAATATTTATAAATTTTAATGAGAATCTAAAAAGACTTTATTTTTAAAAAGATGATTTGATTCTTTTTATTTCAAAGCAATATTCAAACAAACTAAACAGTTTCTAAAGCTATATACATACCCCTCTTTGTCTTACACATGCTGATGTAAGTTTCATATAATTTGGATCATGTTATGATTTTCTATGATTTTTAAAAATGTATTTTTGTCCAAATTTTGCTCATTCAATCCTAATACATAATTTGGTTAGAAGTCTGCTTATAACTAACCGTAACATGAAGAATATTTTTTGTATCGTTCCTTAAGTGGAGGCTATCACTAAACATAGATTTTAAATTATGAATTATGCAAATTAGCCAACATGAAAATTCATATATCTTAATGAGAATCGAAGATACATGTCAATTTTGACAAGTTAATAAATATTTATTTCATTTAAAAGCCATATTCAAACAAACTGTACTGTTTTAGTAGGCTCCCTCTTAGTCTGATATGTGTTTTTTAAGTTTTACATGGATAAGCCCAATTCTTAATTTTGTGTGAAATTTTTAAAATAAATTTTGTCTGAGTTTTCCTTATTACATTTTAACGAATATGTTAAAAGCCTGCTTATAACTGTTCATAACATGGAAAGACCAGTTTAAGGCTGGTCCCTTGGTGAAGGTTATCATTAAGCTAAAATTTGAACTGTGCACATTAGTGCTCATGTATATTCAAAACCTTAATTGTGAGCCTTGCAGTAACCATATCTTGCTGTCGGAATAATACCAATCTATTAAAAAACGAGAATAAATAATTTATTTAAATGTTTTTTGCATAATAAAACTATATCAAGCATGTCTGATCTAATACTACAGCGATTGAGACAATAGATAGTTTCCATG
Source organism: Sinonovacula constricta (assembly GCA_007844125.1). Taxonomy (NCBI): domain Eukaryota; kingdom Metazoa; phylum Mollusca; class Bivalvia; order Cardiida; family Solecurtidae; genus Sinonovacula; species Sinonovacula constricta. The sequence goes on from CM017556.1 coordinate 4,224,330, forward strand.
TGATGTCATAGGCACTGATAAGACAGTTTAAGGCAGCCATTTTTTTAAGGCAGAAGCCAATGCAGGCCAAAATCTGGAAATATGTGCTGTATTAACCTCACTACGGTGTCTATTTAGTCTTTCAGTCTATTTTACTGAATTTTATATCAAATATAACAGCTTTTATAAAGTATTTTAAATATCAAAACTATATTTTGATAGTTTAAAAGGTTTAAGAAATACAAACAAAAAAGTTACACTGTTCATTTTGTGTAGAGATGAGCCAATAGTTTTATTTATTTCTGTGTATTTATTCTTTGTGCATTTATCAATTTTAAAAATATTGTATTCTAAAAATATGAATTTCAAGAGCTTTCCAATGGTGTATAGGTTTTAATTTCTGAACCACAAATGAGGAAATTACAAGAAAATAAAATTTACGCTTCTATACAATTCATCTGAAAATCCCTTGAAGTTGCCTTCAAAGATGGCTGCCAGGATAAGGGATCTTCACTGATGTGGAAACTATCTATATGAATGACAAGTAACTGAGATATATACTATTACAAGTTGTCATTCCATATAAAATATAACTGAGATATATATACTATTACAAGTTGTCATTCCATAAAAAATATAACTGAGATATATATACTAGTACAAGGTGTCGTTCCATTTCAAAAGTCTCAGCCGGTCATCTCCACCGAGAGACACGCCACACCTTGTTTCTGTCTTTCTTCATGAATATCTATTGATATTGCCTGTTACTCTCGTATAACCCTGATATAAATACACAGAGATGTGGGGTTTGTGACTATATTGAAATGCTTTTAAGCTTTGGTGTGTGAAAACAGAACATGTCCATTAGAGTAAACGTATAATATTCCTTTAATACAAAGTTTTGCAAATTATGGATCGTTTTGAGTTCTTTATTGCTACGATCATAAATATTTTAGTCACTGTTTACATAACATGTCATGGCGATAGCTCTGTTATTTTAAAATTTGAATCAATCAAGCTGTTTAACTGGTAAGAGTCTACTAAGCATATTAATTAACAAATTATCTACTATGTACACATGTTACCAAATATACTTTTTTATTTAGTTCCAGGCCCAGTTCAAGGCCTTCGAGCGACATCGACGGATGACATCCTGCAGCCGCGGTCAGTCACTGTCACCTGGGAAGCACTAGATGTTGGACAGAGAAATGGTGTACTTCAAAGATATCATGTCAGACACGCTGTTTCCGGCAAGGTGACTTTCATAGCAATATTTTATGACTTGTGTATGTCTTTTTTACAGGCTGCCGAGGTTGTGGGTGGGTAACGTCACGGCAACGGCTTGTGGTTCTGGACTATTTTATTTCGTATTCCTTTTGTATTTTATCCATGGTTTATCTTTTAAACGAATAAATTATTTCTTTTAAACCTGATTAGTTTTAATTCTTTTTTGTTAAAACATAAAACCGGTGCATGTACTATTTTAGAACAACTCATTACCGATTTCTAAGCAGCATGGAAAGAGACAATAGCCTGTACGCCCAGAGTCAAGTAATGCATGCTTCATGTTCACTTCAAATGCTACGTTACAGTCGGGATAGTCATTGTAAGATTTATGACTGACGTAAGCACATGATGGATATTGCGCATGCGTAGCTGGACAATGATTTACCAAGGAGATTAAAAGCAATTATAATGTCGATTCCCTCAATAGTAGGACAACACATGCTTATGGACACTATTTTCACATCTATAATATGTTATAAATTAAATTACTTAAATTGATTTATAATAGTAATTATACTATAACATAAGTGTCACAAGCTTTCTAGCATGCTAAAATATTGGAATAAGCTAAATTTCCTTGCATGTAATTCCTGTTTCTTCCTGTTTTACAGAACGAAGGGCACATGGCAGTTAGTCCTGCAGAAAACAAATTGACGATCTATAATGTAGCCACAGGAACGGTCGAGATTCAGGTAACAATCAGAAAGAAATATTTCCAAAAGTCAGCATAAAACATAGTAAGAACAGCCATATCATTAGTTAATAACTCTAGCCAGATACAACCATACATGTATACTATAACCCCAAGAAGACATTTTGTTAGCAAGTTTTCCTAACGATATATTCTTGGCTTTAATTGTTTGAGTTTGCGTTGGTAGGCACTCCTAATAGCTGGATAACTTCTGGTTACATATAACAATGCATATGATTTAAATCTATAATAGCATTCTTAAAACATGAATAAACATAAAGTTATAATAGTTATATAAATCGTTATATATTACATAACACAGACACACATAGAAAACAAAACAATGAGAACATTCAGGACAAAGTGTTACAAAAGCTATTGTTTGTTTTAGAGATAATTATAATTTCCATGCAGACATTTACAAACAAAAAATAAAAATTACTTTCAGAGAGTTAGAGCTGACCGACGCCATTTGTCAAGCAATGTCACTGCTGACTAAACAATGTCCCGCTTATTTCATAATATAAAATTCAGTGAATATGAATAAACCCAATTACCGAGAAAAACAACTCCTTTTTAAAGACATATTCTCTAAACGTAATGTAAATCATGATGGTTAAACTAGAAGATTCTATCTGATCTCAAACATTGTTCTGCATATGGTTAACTACAGGTAACAACATTGCATTAACGATTACTGCAGAAATAAATATCTACTCAACAAAGACAATTCGTTTATCTGTAACTGCTACACAAGATAGTACGCTTACACTATATAGAACAGAACATGACAGAACAGTCTTTTATTTGTCTCAACGTGTACATAGTACATAGTTGCAAGATAATTACAATCAATGTTACTGTCACTGATCGTCAAGTCTTCTCAAAACCACATACAAACACAGACAAAAACGCATACACGCACGCTTGCACACTCATACATACACACGTTCTCAATCGCACTTATCAAAAAGGAAAAGACCAACACTTCTCACACCACTTCACATATCCCATGCTTACGAACAGTGTAGTTGGAAACATGCAATAGTAACAATACGTAAGAGTTTATTATAATATTATCATATATAAATACTTTGTATTTTCAGTTATAAAATAAAAAATCCCCCAAAAAGCAATATATATGTAGTATATGACAATGTAAAGTTTGAAACGGTTTAATGTTTACTAAGGTGACAGCAGAAACCAACCGCGGGGAGGGTCAGCCGGTCAACACAAGTGTGAATGTACCAGTTGGAGGTAGGGACAGGCTAAACTAGCAGGTGTTTTTTTCCATTCGTTTCTAGAGAGAATTACAACCTACAGGTGTCAAGTTCAATTACCTTTTTCTTCAAAGTCATTATTTGTGCGTAATGTTTTCTTTTTGTCCAAAAAGTATTTACTATCAATGAAATAAATATTTTGTCAATAAAAAAGCAAATTAATCGCTTCTAACATGGACAGTGCGCCTTTTTATAAAAATTGTTTTCTAATATGTATAACTGCAATATTGTAGCTCCTTTGAAAATTGACGAGTCCAAGCAGATGTTGATGAAGCCATCAGATGCCAGTGTTTCAGATAAACTGACGCAGATTGCAGTTCAACTTCCAGTCCAACAGTTTTTGTGTAACCATAGCAACGGAAAAACTGTTTCCTGGGGAGTTATAGTTGCCGAAGCATCGCGCGCTAAAGGTAGATGTTTAAGTTTATGTTTGTGTAACAATACATTTATCACAGCTTTAAGCACGATGCAAGGGAGAGGATCATGATTGCATGATTGCAAATAAAGGTTTACTTTTAATAAAATAAATTAAATAATAATAATAATGATGATGATGATGATGATGATGATGATGATGATGATGATGATAATAATAATAATTTTTGCCGTCATCTCATTTAAAATAGTAATCGTTATTGAATGTTTAAATTAATTTCACGTTTGTGTAGACGAACCATTTTTTGGAATGAAAGCCGATTTCGAAAAGAGGCGATACAAGACGTGGTTTGACTTCCGAGATACGGGAGTTGCCGAGCCATACATAGCAACTGATCAGAAATGGAACCCTTGTGTACCCAAGTCACAAAATAATGGTAAATATGTGGACAATCTATCGAATGCCTTTACTGGTTAATTATCAATGCTTTTCAGATTAGTTTCTTTCAACCGAAGCTAACTGTCCATTTAATTGTATATTATTTATGTTGTAATATATGTATCATAGTTATTATTGCTTAATCATGTCTTCTCCTTTAAATGTGATGTCCGACAGTTTGTCGATACCTAATGTATGTAACAATATCTAACCCACTGCTTTGGCGGAATTAAGGCATAATTTCTGCATAAACTCATACTTTAGCCTAAATAAAGGTGATTTTGAACACAAGCTATATTATTAGACTGTACTTATAGCGAAAAAAGTCGCACTATCTCGTACATTCTTTCAAAATCTATAAAAAGGCGATAGTGGTCTTCTCTTAAAAATAAATGTCGACGTCAGAGCAGATACTCAAATGACGATAACATCATGCGGTTTTCTTAGTTTAAAAATAGTTTTCTCTGCAGCGTGGCTCGGATAGGAAATAACTGTTTGCAATGACGAGTGTGATTTATGCTTGACTGTTCACACAGACCTAGGGCATCAATGAACAGCCATTTGCAGGAAGTTTTAATGTAACAATGACGTATTTGGTTATTTAAGGAGCATGTTTTGGTTAAAACTGTCGGATACCACCTTTAAAGTCTAAAATTATTAAGTAATACAGCAATATATTTAAATAAAATACCGTTATTCAAGGGTTTTGTTAGTTTGCTAATAAGCAATTGTGACTTCAGGATAGCATCACATGAAATGAATTTCGTTAGAGAGATGATTGTAAAGATTAAAACATTCTATGTTAAATGTTAAAATGTACGGCGAGTTGGAAGATGAAAAAAAATAATAAAAACTTTACCAAATTGACTTTCCTACTGTGATTAGATCGAAGACGCAGATCTGTACCGGAGAATGAGCAATCGGTTTTTCTCGTTGGCGTAGATGGCGAATGCAGCGGAAAGCTGCCACCTGATGTCTGTAATGGTCAGCTGAAACATGGACAGGAATATAGGTATAATAGATGCCTATAATTGTGTAAGAAGTGGTTCTTATGTTCAGTTAATAAGGCAACTATCTTTCATTGTCGATATATCGCAAATTTTGATTGTTATGAGAAACATGTTTTATCTTCATTCCTTTATGCTTGTACAGAAGATCATGTTTAGAGTTGTATTCAACCCGTTGTGCTCAATTATATTCGTTTGTATACATTGGTATGTCTTGTGTTGTATGCAAAACTTTACCTTCAGTCCATTAAAATTCTTTATGTGTATACTAATTCTTTTTGTATACACGTGTATGTGTTGTACTCTGCGTGTTGGTATGTCTAGAATTTTATGCATCTCTGTATACAATCTAATTCATTTTGTTAGCAATGTTATTCAAGAATTGTTTACAACAGAGTGTGCAATCTATTTCATTTTGTTAAGATTTTTATTCTAAAATACTATGCAACTTTTTGTGCAATCTAATTTATTGTGTTATTCTAGAATTTTATACAACTCTTTGTGCAATCTAAATTGCAATCTAATTCATTGTGTTAACAATGTTATTTAGAATGTTATATAACTCTTTGTGAAATCTAAATAATTTTATTTCCGGTGTCTATATTTGCATGCCACTCTACATTAATATTTCTGGATTGTTTAAGTTTGTACACAGCTCGGGTGCAGTCTTACCTATTTTTTTATTTTGTTACATATTTTTAGATAAATCTTATCAATACCTAGATTTGTATGCAGCTGTTTCATAAGTATGCTTAAACTCATATAGATCAGTGTCATAACTTGACTGCTTAATGCCTGATGGTGATAAATATGCCTTTGCAAGCAACACGCAATATTGGAGAATTAGGAGGAAGCGCCTAACTACAGTAGCGATAAGTCGAACAAAGACGCACCCCCGTCGTCAAAAGCGATTTTAAAGCTGTATACATACCAACAATATCGACAAACACGTCCTTCTGGTTAACATTAACGGATTTTGGGTGATTGGTAAATGTTAACAGACATATTTACTGCCTGAGCTGACATTTTGCTGTTCTAGTCTACTACGGGTTAAAAACATTCTCTTAATTGATTGTCTTTGTATTGCACCAAGTAGTTTTGTAATGTAGAGTGAAGGGTCTTAAAGCTTGACGGCGGTCCGCTTGTGATTCTACTCAGACATTTGTCTGAGGTCTTCTTCCACCTATAACAGCTGTGCGTCGCCAAAATAATCATTATCGATAACAGAACAAATTAAACAAGATCATTTATGGTTACTCCAGGAACAATATCATAAAACTTAATCATAGCATAATGTTTTCTCAGGGTGCGTTCGTTTGCATGTACCTCTGCTGGCTGTACAGAAACAGAATATTCACAACCTATTAAAACAGGTAAATATGGCACCCTTATTTTATTATTTTGTCACATTTTTTTTTTCATTTCCATTGTTATTGTTTAAATACTTTAAACCATTCTGTAGAATAGTCTGATTTACTTAAAGCAGAAATTTAAATATTCAAAACCTTCGTTGTGCTTTTATACAACCAATTTACGTTCTTTTTATTCTTAAAATTGATTTGAATTACTGTTTGATCATCTGAACGCAAGCTTTACGAATGCAAGTCTTGGCTGTGTTATGAATTATACACATGATACATGATACAAGTTTACCTTTGAGCCTAGTTACATACCAATTAAATAATATTTAATAGCAAAACACAGTGATTCATTTTATATTGCATTTGGCTGCTATATACTATCTTTTTCTTGCAAAGATAAAATCAAGGATCCAGAAGGTATACGAATTTTCCTTCTAAGAAAGTGACCCATATATTCAACACTGTTTCAAACGTAATCAAAAGAAACGAATTCCACTACCCTTTCTTCTGTCCCCGAAAAACCTGTACCCGACTTTAATCATTTGGGTACCACGTCCATTTGCCAGCAATGAAAGTACAATGGCATAACCTTATAATTCCGATATATTGCATTTTTCTATTCTTTTTAATACTACCATTAACACAATGAAAGTCATAGCCCGTTTACGTATGTGGCAGCTCTAAATCGCGCTCCATCTAGATCTATATATAACCTCAAAATTGATGTGATAATTCAATGTCAACCAAGGCTGTCTTAACCTCTGTTAATTAGTAAGCCCCGTGGATCTGGTCACTATACCATGACGTTTCTGTTATCCCGAAAGCATCCAAAATGTCTTAAATTAAAACATGCCGACATGCTGCTCATGCTAATCTATAGTATACTCTATGCAGAGTGATGCTGCTATTCTACGTGATGATAATGAACAGTTAAAGCAATTTGCATGCAAATGAACGATACGTTTTCTTCTTTCACTTTTCCTTACATATACCGATCCGTATTTAGCTAGAACCTCATTATATGCAATGAATAAGTATATTGTGCTTTTATAACAAAACTGTTTTGCATTTTCCTTTGTTTAATCTGCATGTCTATAGAAGATAACACACCGATGGTAGATGGTGCATGCTCACGAGATAATACCGGCTATTCTAGGGCTTTTCTGTAAGTGGCAAAAGTAAGTTCGTGTTTCGATAAAGATTGTAAACATTTATTATGTAGTTTATGCCATTCAAACACTGTTCAAACTAATAGAGCATCTTTTATAAAGAATTTGCAATTCTGTAAATGTAGCATATTATCAATCCGACCACTGTAAGGCATTTTTTCTTATTGTATTACCAGCGTACCACTTAAACGTTACACAACGATTATAAATTCTAGTCTAAATAACTATAATACTAATATAAATACTAGCGTCAATATGTGACGTAAGACACTACACAGGATATGGACGTATGAATCTAAAAACGTGTTTCATGCCCTACATATTAGTAATAAGCATTTTTCTAAACTATTTCGACCAGGTCTCTGAGTTAAATGTATTTCAGAAAATGAGGCTGTTTATAGTATCATTCATTTGTCTATAAAATTTATATATTTTGATAAATATTATAAGGCTGTTTGATAAAATCGCAAGGTATTTTTATGCATGACAAGAATTAATTGACGAGTTATTTTTAAACAGCAGAATAATTGGAATTGAAGAAATGCCGTAAACAGTTTATTGATATTATCTACTTAAAGTACATAATCTGTATTTGATTTTTTTAACATCAACTTCACTTTTTTTTAAAACTATTATTTTACTTAAAGCTACATAACTCAAACATATATTTTTAGTTTATTTAAAAGAAAAAAAAGAATAATGTTTTTAAATTTATTCTAATATTTTGGAGGTTTTCTTGAATTAATAACGATTAAGTAGCAGAACTGCGCAGTATATGTTAAATACACCAGACTTACCTCTTTTTCCTTACAGCTTCTAATATAATGCCATTCGTGATTGCCGGGATAGGTTCATTCATTGTGGTTCTTGTCGTTGTCGTGGCCGTTATGTTTAAAACCAAGAAGGGGTAAGCTAGCGCTCCTATTTGTCTGCTTTGTTTTATAAATCATAAGGGTATACTATAGAATACTATAGATGAGAAAACTGTCTCTGCTGTGCTATTTTGAGGCAATTACAGAGCAAGACCCTACAGACGACTTCGTACAAGAGCCATCATAATGTATAAAAATCAATCACTTAATAACATTCCAGCCAGAAAACTTAAACCAGTCCTTTGTACATTTTAATGAGACAATTAAGTTGATATAACAACAAAAGGGAAATGCAAATATATTTTAACGAAATGGTTTCAATTTACAACAACATACAGACCTTATATAACCAAGATACAACAACATATAAACCTTACATAACAAAGATACAACAACATATAGACCTTATATAACAAAGATGAAAGCTAATGAAGCGGTTATGAAATTCCTCTTAACTTGGTTTAAGTCCTAAAGTTCTTTTTAAACCCGATGTTTATATGTTTTGTACAGGGATTGTGATTTTTTTTCAATTTTAAATTCAACATTTATTGAGAACCAATGATATTATTCCACATTGACGTATTTATTAAGACACTGATCATCAAATATTTTACTATGAAGTTCTTAATTGTACATGCAATCCAATAAAATAAACTTTATGATTACTAATAAAGAATGTTTCAAAATATAACAGAAGAATCTATAAATAGTATCTTCTCGAGCATATTTAGAATCACAGAATTTCAATAAAAAGGGGGTGGGGGCATCCAGATGTTTCTTTGATTAAGACATATTAACAAGTTTTCTTTACACTGGACCGTCACAAGATCATCAATGAGAGGTCCATCATTACATTAACATGTTTCTTGATGTAAAAATTAAAAATTATATCAAGAAGATAGTACAAGGAATTAATTAAGAAAAACTAACGTAAAACGCCTTGTAGATTTTAAAGCAAAGGACTCGTATACGCCAATTCCACAAAGTGTTTATAAATATTAAATATGTATGATATGTATAATATTAATAACAATAGCCTTCAACTGAAGTTTTTATAACAAATTTAACAGATTCTCGTTGGAAAGATAGTAGTGACGTCATATATACAGATTTGTGGACATTTTCTCTTTGCATCCAAACAAAAATTAATTATACATTTTAGTACTGAACTCTTTTTGTTACACGTAGTTTGAACCTAATGATAGGCAGCAGCTGACCATTCTATGTGTACACGCAAATATCAAAATCACACTTAATCCTCGAATTATCAACATTAAACACTTTAACTGAAGTATGTTGCACCATCAATCGCATCTTGTATTGTGATTTCGAGTTCTAAAACACTTAATGCATCAAATCTTTGTATCTCCTAGGTAAAATCTTATTGAGATTAAATGGCTTTTCTGCTGTTATGTAACGTTTTACCCGTAAATATTTCCTTTGGTTCACAGTTGTTTCAGCCAGGAAGGGCCTGCATCGTCGTACACAACCAAACCGCTGGTGGTTAACCAAAGCAACGAGATGGAAGAAATGTCGCGTAAGAAAGAGTCTCCATTTAAGTAAGTGTACAGATATTAAGCACACGATATAAAACGATAAAAGTTGTAAACCAGGCATCATATTTGTTTAAACATTTGTCTTTACAGCGATATATCTTTACGGTTAATGTTAAACGTATAAACATTTTTTTATTAATCTTGTCAATTTACGTAATTTATTGTACTATTATCCATTTCTGAGTCATATTATCGTGCAATATAGTTTTGAAGTATAATCAAGAATAAAACAAACTTAATTGTAAATTAATCGTATACCATTGTTACTTTTTTAAAAAGTGTATTCTTAGGTCATATTACTTACCTTCTATCACACCACATTGTAAAAATAATGGTTAATTTCTTTATGATTTATTTGAACAATTATGTGTTTCTCACTTAAGCTTGCAGTATTACGCGGTATGTAAATAGAAGAAATCACATTGTGACTATAAAACATACAGTTGTTACTCCTTGTCTTCAATCAGTTAACTCCATAAAGTTGAGAACATTGAACCTGTAGGTACGTCGTATCACTTGTTACCAGTTTGTTTGTATTTTCAGTTATTTTAAAGCAACTATACGAAATGTATTTGCATATTTTCTCCAAATCGATTTCAGCCCGGGTCCAGTAAACCTTGTTGACTTCCCATCCTACGTGGCCACCATGCACCAGGATTCAGGACTTCTGTTTGCAGAAGCATACAAGGTCTGTCGTGTTAAAAAGACGGTTTCTCTCAGAAAGAGAGAGAGAGAGAGAGAGAGAGATGAGAGAGAGAGAGAGAGGAGAGAGAGAGAGAGAGAGAGCGAGGAGACAGAACAGGACAGACAGACAGGACAGACAGACAGACAGACAGACAGACAGACAGACAGACAGACAGACAGAAGACAGACAGATTAGATTATACATTTTGTAGTAACGTTTTCAAATGTTAAATTTTGTTCTAAATTGTATATATATTCTTGTTATTCTATGCATGTTTCCATAATCCATAACAGATCTCTCTCTCTCTCTCAGAAAAAGAGAGAGAGACAGACGGAGAGAGAGAGAGAGAGAGAGAGAGGAGAGGAGAGAGAGAGAGAGAGAGAGAGAGAGAGAGAGAGAGAGAGAGAGAGAGAGAGAGGGATAGAGAGAGATCTGTTATGGATTATGGAAGCATGCATAGCATAACAAGAATATATAGAATATATATACAATTTAAGACAAAATTTAACATTTGAAAACGTTACTACAAAATGTATAATCTAAATCTAATGCATTGACATGCATCCAGCACCAAGGATAGCACAAAAAGAAGTACATTCTTATTTCCATTGTGGTCTTTTATGTGGTAGCATAACAGAGAAGCAAACTAGGAGTAAGTTACCATATTGAACTGAAAACAACAACAACAAACAAACAACAAACAAACCGTATTTCATGTTATGACACAGTTTATAATCACTGTTTTTATTTCAGAAACACTGGCAATGCAAAAAAATATTGCAAGCAAGATCTTATAAATACAGTTGTGTTAAAATACTGGTTAGCACAAACTTTCTGTCATGTGTATCTTACTCCGCTTCTATTGTAATGTTGGTACTAAATTCTGTAAATTACTAAATTACTAAAACAGTATTACAAACAATAATCATATGTTCTGCGTGGATGGAATGACAACCGTTTACTATGTTAATTACAGTAGTATTGATGGGATAATGCATGTTATACAACCTGATCGGATCGATAGTTTAAAATTTAACCATTACAGCCAAGAGAAAGTGTGAGATATTCGATATATTCGCAAACACTGTTATATCGAACGATTCGAAAGATCTACCTGTTTAAGATTATGTCAATTTAATTGTTTTTTCTGTCGGCTTTGTTGATGTCATTAATTATTAATGTAAAATTGCATATGAGATAATTATGAACGCCACGAGGATGCATGACACAGGCTTAGCGATAATGTATGCTATAAATTTACCATGATTATTACAAATGTTTTTTTTTTTATATTTCTGCATGTACCAAGAAGCCTATGTATGCCTGCCTTGTCTAGTAAAATAAAAATTGGGTATGTGCTAGTGATATTAAAGTACATAGAACCGTTAGTAAAACGTATCTCTTAAAAGCTATTTGGCCATACAACTTTAATTTATGTATATCAGATCATAGTGAACATTAATACTGGCGAAGCAGCTATAAACGAACATTTAAAAATAATACACCATATTATGTATATGATTAATCGTCAAAGTTAGCGAAGCTTTTTACCCCGGTATATTTCCATTTTTCATTCACATTTACAGAATGTATTATAATTATATTTAAGTCGTTTTGATTTAAACGATATCAACTGGTATACGTCCTTCCAGAAGATTATCTTAGCATTGAAGGTTATTGTCGTATAACAAACTTGTAATGTTTATTCAAGTCTAAAAGAATACGGTATCGTATAATCATTTCAGTTTATGTATAAACAAGTCTAACTGAATATGGTATCGCATAATCATTTCAGTTAATGTATAAACCAGTCTAACTGAATATGGTATCGCATAATCATTTCAGTTGATGTATAAACCAGTCTAACTGAATATGGTATCGCATAATCATTTCAGTTAATATATAAACCAGTCTAACTGAATATGGTATCGCATAATCATTTCAGATGATAAATGAAAACAGTCCAGCTTACAGTACTTCTGTGGCCGAAATGCAGGCATGCCGACCGAAAAATAGATACACCAACATTCTAGCTTGTAAGTATATGCAATAAAAACGCCCCTTGTTGAAAATCCCAATAGGTAAGTGAACATTTCTCTACTTTTACACGACATTAGATTTATTCATGTTCAAACTATAAAATATTTGTTTGAATCTACACATTGTATCTTATTTTAAGAGTCATGTGATAATTTCTATTTTTTCTTACATTCAGCTGTTCGAATCAGTAAAAACTTTATATTATAAATTTAAAGCAAATTGGTCACAGGTGTTCAAATGTGCATTTAAATTTAAAAAATGATAAAAATCCTAATGGAACAATATACTAATATTTTTCGTCGGATCAATAGATTATACGTGAACATGCTGTACTTCACAATATAAGATTGCTCTCGTGTGACGTTACGCCTGCAAGCTATCCGGCAATTATTGTTTATAGTATCAACTGCTGGCCGGGCAATGGTTTCAACTGTGGGCAGGGTCAAGAGTATACAGTTATTTCAGCATTCTTTGTGGGGTTGAGGGATGACTGTTAGATCAAGTAAATAAATAAATGAATAAATAAATAAATAAATAAATAAATAAATAAATAAATAAATAAATAAATGAATGAATGAATAATGAATAAATAAATAAATAAATAAATAAATAAATAAATAAATAAATAAATAAATAAATAAATAAACAAATAAATAAATAATAAAAAAATAAAAAAATAGATAATATAAAAATAAATAAATAAATAACATAGAAATAAATAAATAAATAAATAAATAAATAAATAAATAAATAAATAAATAAATAAATAAATAAAAATAAATAATAGTTTAATTCATTTTTGTAGAAAAGTAAGAACGATTGCCCCTCGGTATCGTCGATGAATGACATTTAAAACATGGGGGGAGGTGAAAGGCACAGGTATATATAACTAGGAAATAAATTTTAAGTTTTCGTGATCTAATGCCCAATATATCACGGTTTTGAGTTCAGATGCGTATTTATTCAACCACGAAGGCCATCACGCAAATCTCTTTCCTTTCTAACATGTTCTACAAGAAATCTTGACTTAAAGGGGACACAAATGCGAACTACAATGCGAACTACACTTTACGAAATGTTGTTACGTTGTTTCCCTTGTTTGATTTATTTAACCCCGCGTACTTCCGGGTTATTTTTTTTTTAAAGAATATCAACAATCGACGAAAATGCATATTTTATTTATTTATTTTTATAATAAATTAATAAGTATGTTATTAGTAATACAAAACCGTTTCTTTCCGAGGTAGGGTAATATTTCGGGCGAAGGCCATGTGAACGAAAAGAACAACTTATCCCAATGTGTCAGTTTAGTCAACAATACGAAAATGAGTAGGAAAAGTAAAAAGATCAGCTATTCCATTGCCCAATGCAGTAAGATAGTCCCGATTTATGGCGTGATATATCGTTTATTTCATCATGACAGAATGCTTCCTTGTTTATAGAAATAAAATATTGATATAGTGTAAGAATACACAATAGAGTAAACCCTACGGTTACCGCTTTGGAAAGGTCAGCCGGCAAATGGGCCGACCAGGCTGCTTTAACCGGTTTTACAGAGCTTTAACCTTCCACTTCCTGGTGTGTGTGTGTGTGTGCGTGCGTGCGTGTGTGAGTGTGTGTGTGTGCGTGTGTTCTCAAGCAGACATGAAATTACTGTTTTATATTGAATAACTATTAACTGGATACACAAGGAAGTAATTTGTATTATCGGTGTGAATTATCTTAGTAGCCCAAGAGAGCCTGATACGCCGATTGCAAAATTAGGTAACCTGAGACACTAGCGCCTTGCACGCATGCTTTTAATACGTAGCAGCAGTAATTTCAGACCATAGAATTATTTTTTCTAAATATGAACCTATATGGACATATTTAATATTTTCCACTTTTTCGTTTTAAGCAATATCTTATAACAACTTATGTTCACGAGCTGTATTTTGTCACGCTTTATACACAAATGCTTAATATCACAATGAACCGATGTTATACACAAGTCAAAATCACACAGTGAATCACACTGTACACATATCTTCATACAACTAAACACTTTTCGATAGACTGCAAATATTTTACATTCAGGCATGGTTAATTTATTTCTATATTTATTCATTTATGTTTGGTTACAGTTGACCATTCCCGTGTGAAGTTACTTCCCCTTGATGACGTAGAGGGTTCGGACTACATTAATGCCAGTTATATACCTGTAAGATTAATTTACCAAATGTAGATAGATTTTCACATCTCTTGATTGCAGTCAGCTGCTATTTCAGCAACACACTTACACTTCGATGTTAAGCCGCCACGAAATCTCGTGATTGCTCTTTTGTCTTGTATCTTTTTCTGTTCGTATAGATAAATGTTGATAATATCAGTGATATGCTATTTATGTTTTTAAGAATATAATGTTTCAGTTCCCAAATATAATTCACCTAATGTTTTTAGGGTGAAAAATGTGGCCTGTAAAGAAATTAAATGATAAAGATGCTCTCTTCTTACATATTGTGTTGACTGTGCTTCATGTCGTCACTGTAGTATGCATAACGAGATCCATTATAGGTTATTTATAATTCGTTGCTAGGGCTACACGTCCCGTCGAGCCTATATCGCCACCCAGGGCCCTATGACGGCTACATTTGATGACTTTTGGAGGATGGTTTGGGAACAGAACGTAGACACCATCGTCATGTTGACCAAACTGGTCGAGAAAGGAAGGGTAAGCGGTGCTAAACTGTGCTATAATCAAAGTCTAGTCTTCTTAATCTATTTTTGTAAACAGAATGTAACGACCATAATATTTGAAAATCTAATTACTTTATAATTTAATATAAGAACATGAAGACCTCAGAAAATCAAAAAGCTTTTTCGGAAAATGCAACACACGTTATAGGAAAGCGGTTCAGTTGCCGAGTTACCATTATATATAATCCATTAAGGGTTGACATTGTAAATGTCGATGGCCATCCATATGTTCGAATAAGCCATTTACTTGAAGCAGATGCAAGCTGCTGAATTTATGACTTTTTTTTTGTCCAACTTTATGTCACACCGTTTTGTATGCTTTCTCTTTCAAATAATGATAAATTTAAATAAATTCTCCTGGCACCAATATCAATCATTACACGATTGTTGGTCTTTCTTCATAACCTTCTTAATTTGTTTGAGTTAAATGAACTGCCGGGGCAGGGAACGCGCAAATATAAACACATGTTTACAGTGACAGCATGCCACATTATATCACCACACAAGCAACTAAGAGACGCTAAACAATACATTTTCCCAGCTATTCTAGCGAAACGTCGCCACAGTAACCAAGACCTTTTTCATAACGTGTACATCATATTACAACAAACATACACATATCATTTCAGGGGAAGTGTGACAAATACTGGCCGGACCTAGGAGAGCCCGTGTATTATGGGGACCTAGTGGCGTCGACACAATCCGAGTCGAACTTATCTGATTATACAATCCGCATAATTGAACTCAAATTGGTAAGTATTGTCTTAATACTTCACCTTGGGGAAAAAATCATTTAGTTGAAATACTTTTTTTTCACTTTCGATCTAAATAATTTAATGAGGAACAACTATCAACGAGCAAAATGAGTGTTTCGCTAATTACATTTTTACTATTTTCATTTATTTCACGGTATGTGTTCAATTTCATTGTTAATACACTTTAATTTAAATTATTTTAAGCGTAGTGTTTAACTGCCAAATCGATTATTTCATTTGTAAATATAAATATTTCATGATACAATTATATTGTTATTTGTAAACTAAAACATTATACTTTTAAAACATAATTGATGTAATTGACAAACAATTCTTATCGTATATCTTAAATGTTTTGGCTTTTCCGATAAATTCGAACGATGGCTTAAATAACTTCAATACTTGTTAAGCAGGCCCCGCCTAATTATTCTACTTCTGATCGCATTAGATATTTTACCCTAAAATAAAGAAGAATACGAAACAAATGAAGACTTTAGATTATAATTTGAAGGTTGTGTGGCATATTCTTGCCAAATAATTATATCAGCTTCGTAATAACTTTGAATGCCAGATTTTAACGAAGCTGGTATTGAGCAACAAGTACGAACATTTTGTTTAAAAATAAATAAAATACTTCCTCATTTGGTTTTAAGGAAAATGTTCTGTCAAGGAAGTCTTCATTTTTTAACATTACTGTAGTATGCTTTATGTTGCAAGCGGATATCACAAAAGTAACTCTCGGATAAACATTAACAAACTTGGTTGTTGACTTGTACAATGTTTTTTTCTCAAGAGTTAACATCCTTAATTAAAAATTAACAAAATTAACATGTTCATTTATGCCATAAAAATCCTTGCTAATGTTCGCGAGTTATTGAATGATATTCAAACGCTTAAAATATGTCAGACAATGTTGTTTTGAAATAACCATCCAATGAAAACAAAACTTAACGTCTACGTTATGAGCTCTTTACTGTTGGCTGTTGTAAGAGTGGGTGTTTGTTGCTCTTGCCGAGATCACTTATCACAATGACACCCAAGTACCAAGTGTTGTCAACTCAAGTACATCCTTATGCGTGCAACAGGGAAGTAAGACACTGAAAGTGAAACAGTTTCACTTCCTGAAATGGCCTGACTTTGGTTGTCCCAACAAAACCTGGCCTATCATCAACTTCATCACCATGGTCCGTCAGTACCGACCACCGTTCCCGAGCGGACCTCTCTTAGTACACTGCAGGTAGCCGGCAAGGAAGATGCGTTGCCCCCACCTTCCTCCCCCCACCCCTAGTTAGACTCCCGTCCGCATGCGTTAATTGCCTGTTGCAGTTTAAAAGAGTCGAAGATTTCAAAATGCGTCATTTAGCAACACATAGTAAATTGATAGTGTTATAAACACATCTGCAGTAAACTTGTATTAGAAATAAGTTACAGTTAACATTTATGAAGAATTCAGGTAATGTTGGTAGCAATTTAGGTAAAACGGAAATGATTTATGTCTAAAACGAGGTTTTTGGGCTTAATTTAACATGTGTTAAGAATACCTGAGTATGAGTTATAATTGCATTTGGCCCTCAGATTCTTTAAGGGCATATTCTTGATTTTTGTCCTTTTGAACTTAAAAAATATACTCACCCGAGATGCCAAACCTCGCATCTTAACCTTGTGTGCAAAATCGTGTATTCAGAATGAAGTTCACTTTAATTAAATTGTAGCATTGCCTCTCCCTATCATAATAAACACCTAGGCTGCAATTGCTAATATTTTATAATATTAACAACAACAACAACATGAAAAATAACTTAAACCATCCATAACGGGGTACATTTTAAATACAATTAAATCCTGGCATCTTAAAATAAATATTTGTAGAAGAGTGCGATTCGAACCGTGCGCCAGTTTTGTTTCCTAATCTGGCCGGATATGGGCTGTCCGCAATTCCCGGCCGACCTTTTGTCATTTGTCAAAAATGTCCGAAATAGTCAACCGACCGGCCAGCGTACCAGTGGTCCCACGCTGGTGCACTGCAGGTAGGTATACCACAACTCTGCTTCAATTTCCTTTTAAATAAAAAGATTTTGCTTCAATATTTCTTTACTGTCCATGTCGACTTTACATTAGTTACATTAATTAATACTGGAAAATAAAAAAAAACTTTTTGATATGCCGTATAATTAATTAGCTTCTTACAAGAACGTATACTTTTTTATATTTTATTTGCGACAGCATATACCGAATATCTTATAGATACATTATATTATACCAACATTAACGCGTATAAACGATGAATTGCGACATACTTGCACACCTATAATACAACTGGTCACGGGAAAACATGAGCTCTTTTCTTTAGTACAATTTCTGTTAATTACAATTTCTCTTAATAATTTTGACATATTTACTTAACTGCCTGTATCACTCCATCTTATCTGTGTGTCTTACGTCACACAGAGAGTCTTCCAGCCGTCTGGACTATCACTCAAATAACACAACGTGCTTCCTTAACTTGTCGGCATGTTCCAACACCTTGCATGATACAACCCTCTGTGACGATATCCTTAAACCGGACCGACAGCAATTGGAACTACAACTAAAATCTAAATATTTATTTCACGAACATCATTTTATATGTTGGTACATGTATATCTCAACGTATCTCGATCCTGGTACCTCCACTAAAGTTTACCGTCCACGATACTCGGTTCATTTGATCTTGTTGAGCGCCTTTAATAATTTAAAATAAATGAACGAACTTTTAGTTTATTTTCGTGGGTAAAAGGTATCATCCCAATGTCTATTCGTGTCTCTTAGATCTTTGCTTGTAACATTGTAACCGATTTTGGTCGAAGGTATCATATTATTAAATTATAACTCATACCGCCTTTTCCTGTTATGCAAACCGGGCATGCTGTTTGTTTATTACATAACATGCGTGCCTGTGTGTGAACCGTGTATTATACCTTCTGTTTGAGCTTATGTTTGTGACTGTAGCGCGAAATCCCGGACCTCCCCCCACCCCCGGACGAAATCCCTTTCGGTCATTAATACATAGGTGAAGAGAATCCGCCCGACCCCATGTACGTTCCCCAAGACGGACGGATCCATCCACCTGATTTTTTCAAGGCGGACAGACACCTTTGTACTAAGATTTCTCTTTTAAATAAATAAAAATATGTGTGATTGTTTTTAGATTTATGAAAATGATTATCGGGTTGATTTTGTCCACTTTGTAGAAGTCATGGGTGGGATTCTGCTTAAATGACCGGAAGGGATTTCATTCGGGGAAATTTTAACCAGACCCCTTTGCTTGTAAGACTTTCTCAGTGCTCCGGTTTTATTTCATAATGCTTATGTCTTATAAAATATAGTTATCTGTACTTTAAGCTGCATATTTCTAAATCATTTTAACACTTATTGCTTTAATACACATGCATTAGTTTGTAGTGTCCACGTTACTTTATGTATTAATTTTCCTTCGTCTTTAACAGTATACATGGTCATATGACATACAGCCTTATATCAGTGAAGATCACAAATCATTTTTCGTGGTAACTTCTGGAACAAGCACAGCTTGTCGGAAATCCTTCTGATGTACAATGTATCGAGAAATGTTTGCCTTGATCTTAAATAAAACACAAACCAGCCAGCCCTTCTCATAAAATACATTGACATGTACATATTAATTAATAGTACATAGACATAGCCTGTATGAACCACGAGGCCCAGTTACAACCGGTATTTGTAGTTTAGATATGCACTATAAAAATCAACATTACACGTATATTCATATGCAAATTAATTTGTTTTACTGCAAGCTTTATTATTTCACAAAGCAACTAGAGTCTAGAAGAGGTAATGTATAAGAATTACACACTGCAGCAATTGCATATTAAGCTAGAGTATAACCAATCAATAATTATTCGAGTGATTTACAATTTAAAGACACGATTTTTTTCTGCTATTTTTAAACATAAAATATATGCTTGCATCTTTAAATTATTATCCATAGGAAACTTGATTAAATTCATAAATGCATTTAACCTACTTGTGACTTTGATGCCTGTATGCAGGTATCTAACCAATATGCCATTTGATTAATGGTTCAGTGCTAAACCTTAGGCGCCAACTAAATGAGCCAGCTAAATTGATTCTAATGGAGCAGTATAAAGTGAATATATTTCTAAATTGGACTGCTTCTTTTGCAAGTAAAATTATGAATATGCAAAATATATAAATAAACATATTTTCCCCCTTTTTTATGAAATTGTTCTTAACATTGTCCGTGGTTTTATAAGTAAAGTTTCATACAGCTAGTCCTGGACTTCTTGTTTACATATGTAATGTGTACATCATCCCATCAAACTGAAGCTGCTCCATTATGAATGTGTCGTGTATATATGACAATTCATGATACATATTGTTGTAATGGCCATTATCACAGTGCTGGTGTAGGGAGGACAGGAACATTCATCGCAGTAGACCACCTGCTGCAACACATCCGGGACCAGGACGATATCGACATCTACAGTATTGTGCTGGAAATGAGGCGACACAGGTGCAAGATGGTGCAGACCGAGGTAAAATATCTTTCCTTATCCAGTATTTGTATAATCCAGAGCACAGTGTGTACTTACAGGTACAATGGGACAAACCGAGGTAAGACAAAAAGATGCTTAGACATCTTTCACTCCAAATAAGCTAGGTTATATTATTAGGGTAATGCATTCCCTTATTTGTACATATCTAAAACAGAGTGGGTAGTCACAGGTCCCAAGATGGTACGGACCGAGGCATTACACATTCCCTTATATGTACATACCTAAAACAGAGTGGGTGGTCGCAGGTGCAAGATAGTTACATTACATGATCATACGGATCGGATATTTTTATCTGAAATCCACACTCTGCTTATTTATATATTTGGAAGTAATGAACATTTAAAGCGACACATTTCACGTTGTCTTACAATGAGAGGCATTAATGAATAGTCTCCCCTGAATAATCCCTAAATGAAAGTAGGTCCTTTCATTTGTTTTACTCGGTTTTTATGTTTGTGCTCTTTGGAGTGTATGTTGACCTATCTGCCTTTCTTGTTATACGCAGGTTACCCATCATCAATAAACACTTCCATTTTCTTTTTTAAATAACAAATCTCTGTAAGTATGTAAATGAATTTTAAGCTTATATTTGTGCAATAGTAAGAAATTTCTACTATTTGTTATTGCAATGTCTACAAAAAGAATAGGCAATAAAGTCCAAGAATTTCAACTAAAAGGACCTAACTATTGTTTGGAATACTTCATATATTATCTAACAAGGGAGACAATTTCCATGTCACCTATGTACCCCATTGAGGTCTTGTTATAAATAGCCTTTGCTTAAACTAATTATAGTTTTGTGTTGTAATTATGCAGATATTCACCAGACGAGGATAACGATGTTGTTATATGTATTAAATGTTGGCAAACTGTTGGATACCACCTTTAACCGGACGGACCCTAAAATATCTCCCGAGCAGACTGTTTTACCTTGTTAATAGCGGACATAACCGCCCTTTGAATCTTTGTGATTTGGCTTTCCTTAAGCTGGTATTTATTAACAAATTTGCACGTAAATAACCTGCTTTTACTTTATTTGAATTATTGTTAAATGAAAAGAAAACGCCCAAAGTATATTTGAAATGCGTAAACTGATAATCAAGTAACATAAAATAAGATATTGTGAAGTTCAACATGTATAAGTCAGTTTACATAAAGATAGCATTGGTTTATATGATAAAGAACATGTACACCTTTGAAAAGGTATCTTGTTTGTCCAAGAAAAGATAAGGGATGTTGCCTTATGCCATATTTCGAGAGGACGTTTGTTCGTATAAACTAAGCACAAGATTTCTGTGTATCTTACCCCAGATAAGTAGTTAGTTCCATTACGAAGTGTCCTCTGCATTGTCTATTGGCCTCCTGACTATGTAAAATACCACTAGTTTGGAACTACAGAGAATGTCTGAAGACTGTTTTACCATGATGGTCAACTCACTATCGGCGATTATGGCCTTTAAAGTTGATTTTATGAGTCGGTGGCTCGGTGTCAAAAATAAAATGGCTTCTTGGTTTAATCTGGTCAGGTAATAATGGCAGCAAACTATATTCATTACATTACATCCCTTTCATGTGAATATATCGATAGCAAGGATGCGCGTGTAGCTGAAAACAGCATTTAATATTTAACACAATCTTGTTTAAATTTACAGTTCACGTCTCAAACAGACCATGTCACACAGAGTTGTTAATTTGAGATAATCTGAAAATGAAAATTATAATTATCTAAATCGACCACTGCATATTTTACAAATCTTTTATTCAGCATAACAATTTATATTTTCATTGTTTTTGTTCAGGACCAGTATGTCTACATTCACGAATGTCTAAAGGAATTTATCACCACAGATGATAACGACCAAGATGACGACAGTGACGAACGTGAGTTATACTCTTTCAAACGTCTTCTTTGTCGCGTTATAAACATACACACATGTACGATTGTAAACTATGCGCTATATACAATACAATACAATACAATACAAAGTTTATTTCGGCATAAAATATTACATTTGTAGTTAAAAGGTACATTATAACAACGATGTGCTGTATGTAGGGGTTAGTACATTTGTTAACGAGACTGTGATGTTTCTATCTCTACAAAAAATATGTTTAAATTTTAATTTGGGATAAGTCCGTAAATTCCATGAAAATATTAAAGTAACGTTATTCATTCTATTTGATGATACTTCACTTGTGTGGTACATAATGCTTTTTGCATAAATTCTTTAAATTCTTATATTCTTAATTTATATTTGTTAGAAGTTGTACACAACATATTTGCATAGTAAAGCTATACAGTAATATATACACAGATACTGTGCGTATATAAACTGAGCGGCGGCTGTTAACACTTTGTTCATTGAAGAGGTCATAACTTTAGATGATAAGAACAGTGTGGGTCCTTCAGATACATAGTAACAGCACAGCAACTACTCGAGTCACTACAAGTAGTTAATTAAATCTATGGATTGAATCTCGTGTATATGACAAGAACCGTTAAGTAACAACCAATACTGCTGAAGTTTCAAATGAGGATGTAATGAAATATCAAGGAAAGATTAAAACTTTCCTGTGATGCAGGATGTACATACAACGTATTAAAAGGATGTATGCAACAAATAATATATTTTATCTCCCAACGCAAACCTTTTATGGAGCGCAATACACAGTACGTTATAATCGTGCTTGGTGTACAGTTTATTAGCTACAAAACGTTTTCTGTTTTTCGACTTTGGTGATAGTGCATTTCACATGAATACAATATTTAGTGCAATCAATGTAAAACTTAATGTAAAGCTTACTGTGACCACATATTTATTTTTCTACATCGTATATTCTATCGTTGTTAAATTTAAGTCCCATCCCTTTCTTTTTATACGCAGCTAAAAAGTTAAATGTCATTTGGCAATATTGAAATGGCAATTATTAAATAAGCAGTAGAGTCCGAAGACTTCACTAAACGATTAATTAATTGTCGGTAAAGTCTGTAACCTTTCTATCGAAATAGTTCCTTTTTCACTAGATATCAAGACACTTTGCAGCGGCGCAGTGGTTACGCGAGCCTTATTTTGATAATTCAAAAGGTTATTAGCTGGAAGCTTAAATATTTCTACGCAATATATTCGACATAAAATTATCTTCCCAATGTAAATGTGGTGTAAGCGTTCTTAGCCAATTTACATAGCAAGCTAGCAATCGACATTTTACATTCTTTATCACTTATATATTCCAGAAAAATATGGAAACATTTAAATTCCGTAAAATTTCTAACTGTTGTTAATAGTCATGGGGATTTCAAGATTGATTAAGAGAAGACCGTTAACACATACTTTGCATAGGTGTTGCATTTTAGGCATAATTGATTGGGGCGATTAAAATAAATAAATAAAAGTAGCTTCCTAGAAATATCCCTGGTAACAGAATACCGAAATATAAAAATTGTGATCGAATAAATAATAATTAATTTTCTAAGGAAACGAAACTAAACAAGAAACCAAAACAAGGTTACTTCTTGTCGGAAACATTGCTGAATGTTTGTGGAAACTAAAGACATTTTCGTTTAAATGTGTTAATATATTGTTTTCTCCTTTTGTTTCAGACTTGTACGGCAACACAATGGAAGAGGAGCACGTATATGGAAATACCCATTTCACCTGAGAACTTCCGGTTTATGAACATTGTTTTATACTGTGTAATATATTTCAAGAAGATATACACTTTTGAGATACGATATATTTCGTTTTAGAAGACACGATGATGCTATGTGTCTGCTGTATCTTTTGAAAGGCCAAAATGAGCCATTATGATATTCGGATGGAGTTGCTTTGTATGTTTTCTGAATTTGTGTCGTATTGTCCAATCAAACGCCCATTTTGATTTATTTCATCATGTTCGTTGAGAGTCATAAGAAATTAGTTTATATATATTTATGTTTCATACATACCAGAAAGGCCAACACATGACGGACAGGGCGGAAGTGATGGGAGCTTTGATGATATGATGAAAGAAATATTAAATAAAATTTTCAGTGAGTGTAAAGTAAAAAAGACAAACCAGCAAATACATTATACAATGTTTATTGTTGTAATGCATTCAAACACGATGTTTAGTTAATGAGGTGAGCATGTTGTTAAATGTCTGATTGTTACTCCATATAACGATCAGCGAGTAATTAAATGTATTTTTATCTTCCTAAGAGATGTAATAAAACTTCGATCATTTTGCGTCACCAAAGGTACAAATAGAGTAGGAAAGGATAATAGAACATGTTTGATCAACAAAGCAATCAAACGATGAAGTATATCATGATAATGTTTTTTTCCTTTTTCTCTTTATATTTTACATTTAATTGTTTCTTTCACATCATTTTGAAATTGATTTATTAAATTACATAGATTTTTAACTTTTGTTTTGTTTAAATTGCATGTTTAACTTAATCTTTATCTTGTTTATTGCTGATTGATTCATTTATCAATGTTTAATTGTAGCGGTCGCTCTTGCTATTTGACATATACTATATGTTATGTAATATTGCATTATGGAACTGTGTAAATCCTTACTATATTTGTACAACTTTACAGTTCTTTACAGATTTTAACGAAAATGTTTGTACAAATAATTTTTCAGACACTTTTGTAGTATATTATACAGCCATACAGAAACATGACATTAAATATTTATGCGCTGGGTGTATCATACCTGATGTATGGTGTGTTTCTATATCGTCATTAAATGAAGACTTTAACAAGACAATCAGTAAAATCAAACATCTAAAAATGTTATTGCGATATGTGTCAGAAAACAACGACATTCTAAGTAAATGTGTTTGTTATAAAGCTTTAACCGGCAGATCGCGATTGATCACAGTTTATTGTATTAAGTACATTTTCAATGTCAAACTTGCTATTGTTAGTATCGCCATCTAATACCGCTGTTCATTTTCTGTTTTTGATTGTCCCATTTGTAATTTAAAAAATGATAAAACATTATTGGATCATCTGCCCGCAAGACTTAATAATTTCTTTTTTTAAGTTTTCCCTTATTAGTCTGGCTGTTATATGCACACTGTCTGTATATGTGTTATATGTATTTATCTATTTTATCATGTATAACCACTATTTCCTACATTCACGTTCCGGCATGCTAAGTAAACTTAAACGGTCATTCGTACAGAAGCTTTCTTTCATCATAGTCAATAATGATATAACCATGATAACAACCCATCTATGATTGGTTGTCCACAAACTTTGATGTCTTAATGTTTTGTGATGACGAAAATATCGCCGGACATAAATATCTTTTATTTAGCAATGTAAGAAATCTGATTACTGCAGGAAATCCTTGACATTCTTCGCCATAGACGTATTTGAAAACGACAACGACCGAGTGATATGACTATGCAAATAAGATGTTTTACACCCATCTCACAATAAATATGCTACAGGATGCTACAGTTACCACTGCTGTCTCGCTGGAAAAGCACGTTCATATTGATTAGAACATGTTTATTTGACTTATGAGCCTCCGTGGAAATCGGTGTCAGTATAAAGTTGTTGTAAATAGCTGAACTATTGACAAATAAAATTCTCATGTTAACACGTTTAACATCCAAAATCCGTGTCAATAAAGCTAAAATATCATTAAGTGAACTTTAAAATATAATGAACGAAGCATAATTAAATGTAGATCTTGATATACTGCACTGCAAAAGTATTTTGGTGTGGGATGTTCGAACAGAATAAAACAGAACAGAACAGAACTTTATTATATTAAGACTGAAGCAAGACTGAAACAACCCCTCGTTTATGAACAGCTAATTACAATAAATGTGATAACTCAATTATACATGTACAAAAATATAAATCACTGGCACGTGACATGCGTGCAATACGGATGATTTATAATCACTTACGAAAATACCCGAAAATTGCAAACCGATTGTTGAAAACGAAAATTGATAAAAGAATGAAACGAAATCTACTTTATTATGCTTCTAGATTATCCAATTGCTCATTTAAACGAATTCGAAAATGCTTTGCTGATAATGTTTATCCCAGTGTTAACAACAAGGGTATGTATACAAATCAACCGGACGTGAGGAAGGGGTTTGCTAGAGAGTTACCTGTGTACTATATTATTATTACTTTGAATTTGTATCAAAGGAACTGGCATAGTGCTAACGATGCTGAGTTATAAATCATGTTCGAAACTGTTGATTATATTGAAATACTTGATTATATTTTAGTACTTTACAGGCACGGTATAACTGATTTGACTGATTTTGTGTGCTATTTATTCTCAATAATATACAGTCTAAATGCATATATACATAGATCAGCAGAAGTTAAATGTGACAAAATAGAAAACCCGTTTAACTAAAAAGATTGTCTGGTTAAATAATAGCATTGTTAATGTGAACAATTATTGTTATTGTTTATATTGTTTTCTGATGTTTTATCAGTAACCTGCATAAAAAACCTGTTACGAGATTTGATACGAAAATCTTTGTCTTCCAATAGAGAAGTTCTACAACTGCTCCACTTTCCTTTGTGATTTTCTTATTGCAATCAACTTTAAATATCACATGCTTTCCAACCTCTTCAAGTAAAATAGGATCGCTGATAACGTGAACATTATCAAATTTTGCTTATACTAGTTAAATTCAGGCCACGTTGAACGTTATTTATGATTTATTGCTGACCAACTTGTACGAAGGCCCATTGAAATGGAAATATACAACTTGTTATCTTCAGTACGTGGTATGTACTTACTTGTTTGTATTTGATTGCGACTAGTTTCACATGTTTTGCTAGATATTTATGACGGACTGGTAGATATATACCCGCTGCTTGTGGTATCTTACATAGAACCATGGCACAGGTTAGCGCATCTTATTCAATATCATAAATAAACGGATATATATTGAACCCGAATACAGGACAAAATAACAGGATTTATTTACTTTGTGCCCAATAAGAAAGTTGACACGGTCATATCTGAATCCCAACATACATGACATAAACATTAAACCGTCGATCAACTCTCACGAGAATCACGCATATTCCAAGTATTTTTAAAGATATGAATGTTGAATCAAGTTCGCACTGAAACTGTAACAATTATATCACAATATACTAGTACAACGTTTGAGCTGCTAAAGTACCTCTTTGAGTTATAGGGGTCTCTTCAAAAGTGTTTTGATTTACGCTTCTGTTTCAACCATTTGCTTTGCAGAGAGCTAATGTATGATGTAAATAATCATTTCGGAATTTTGTACTGTTAATTTTCATAACATGAAAACAATATTTAATGTTAGTGTTTTTTATGTTATGTTAGAGACATTTTTGTTATTGATATACGTGAATTTAATAATTGATTTATGGTGCTTTTGATGTATAATTGATTTTTTTCTTTTGGCAAATGCAAGTATGGCCATTTCTGGGTGCATTGATCTATATATAAACTAACTTTTATGATTTTCTTTATTAAATCCTCTATTGAATATTGTTTTATTTGATGTTTAAATGACAGCTACATTATATTTGACAAATTTTAAAATCTTTTTGTCAACTGCGTGATAATTTCAATACTTATATGACTTTTTCTTCCTTTAACAGTGTGTGAACACAATTAGATTGGTGTCAATTTAAATGTGGTATCAGGCAATTTAAACCAAACTATTTTTTTCAAACAACCATTTAAGTTATTGCGTTCTGAACCGGCCGTGCGAAATAAAGTTTATTAAAGGGTTCTTTACCTGACCACGTGACACCTTACTGCGAGCATGTTAATTAAAGGATGAAGGTTCTGACGTGGACCTCCATATTTAGAGGAAATCACCATTGTGTTTATTTACAGATTTGTAAGGAATGCCCAATTATATTGATTCTTCATTACATGTCTTATCATGTAGGTAGGGTTAAGATCGTCTTTACTAGACTAGAATAGGCATTTATAAAAAGATTATGCCCATACTTCCACAATCTGGGGGCAAGATATTGTAACGTTACTAGACATAGTGTCGGATACCGCATTTAAAATATTTTTAATGGGTAAAAGTGTGTGTGTGTTTTTCTTGCTTTATGTGTGGTTTCCATTATTTAAAACATTACTTCAGTATGAAATAGACGAACTAGTAACTTTAAGTAATGGAAATTGAAGCATGTCAGATATCTTAATGTATGTCTGTTTCATCATGTTCTGCTTTTGTGTTTCATGTCACTTACGTTAAATGGATATTTAAATGGTCGGTTTTAACTCCTTCAAAGATTAAACACTCTTCAATAAGAAATGTTTGTTGTTTTATTTGACAGACACAAAAAGAGACTCACAAACTCAAATCTCTGCCAATTGTCAGAAGCCATTTTAAATCTACACGTACAATCCATTTATTGAAAATTCGTATAGTCGGAATTGTGTTGTAGTTGAGTTTAATTTAATGCACTTCTTACGCAAAATTTACGCTTGATAGCCATTTATACCAAATAAGATTAAATTCAGGTAATGTACATGTATATATAAACACTTATTAGGAAATATGGCGGTTTAGTTTGATAACAGCCAACACGGCACATCCTTAAGGGACTTAGGATGAAAATACGTTGACCTGCTTGGTATTGACTAAATATACAAACGAAAAATATAGCGACTAAAAATCCTGATGTGTATAAATTTATAAAATAAAACAGATGTTAAAGTGGAAAAGAACCTTGAAAATTGGAATGTAGCTTTATTTGGCTTCACAGTGGTGACTGAGTTGGGAAGGATAGTGTGGATTGGGTGTTTTCACACTGGTGACTGGGTTGATGGGAAATAGTGGGCTTGGGGTAAGGCGAGTGGAGTAGGCGGTTGTCACACTGGTGAATGGGTTGGGGGAAAATAGTGGGCTTGGAAAAGGCGAGTGGAGTAGCCGGTTGTCACAATGGTGAATGGGTTGAGGAAGGATAGTGGAGCTTGGGGTTGTCACAGTGCTGTATGTGTTGGGGAAAAATCGTGGGGTTGTGACAGCGGAGAATAGTTTGCGGAAGGTTGGTGGGCAGTGGTGAATGGGTTGGGAAGGATAGTGGGGCGTGCGTTGTGACAATGGTGAATGGGTCGGGTAAGGAGAGTGGGGTTGGGGCTGTCACAGTGGTGGATGGGTTGGGGAAAAAGAGTGGGGTTGGGGAAGGATAGTGGGGCGTGCGTTGTGACAATGGTGAATGGGTTGGGGAAGGATAGTGGGGTTGGGGCTGTCACAGTGGTGGATGGGTTGGGGAAGGATAGTGGGGTGTGCGTTGTGACAATGGTGAATGGTTTGGGGAAGGAGAGTGGGGTTGGGACTGTCACAATGGTGAATGGGTTGGGAAGGATAGTGGGGTGTGCGTTGTTACAATGGTGAATGGGTTGGGGAAGGAGAGTGGGGTTGGGACTGTCACAGTGGTGGATACGGTTGGGGAAGGATAGTGGGGTGTACGTTGTGACAATGGTGAATGGGTTGGGGAAGGAGAGTGGGGTTGGGACTGTCACAATGGTGAATGGGTTGGGAAGGATAGTGGAGTGTGCGTTGTGACAATGGTGAATGGGTCGGGGAAGGAGAGTGGGGTTGGGACTGTCACAGTGGTAGATGGGTTGGGGAAGGAGAGTGGGGCTGGGGCTGTCACAGTGGTGGATGGATTGGGGCAGGAGAGTGGGGCTGGGGCTGTCACAGTGGTGGATGGGTTGGGGCAGGAGAGTGGGGCTGGGGCTGTCACAGTGGTGGATGGGTTGGGGCAGGATAGTGGGGTTGGGGAAGGATAGTGGGGCTGGGGCTGTCACAGTGGTGGATGGGTTGGGGGAGGAGAGTGGGGTTGGGGCTGTCACAGTGGTGGATGGGTTGGGGAAGGAGAGTGGGGCTGGGGCTGTCACAGTGGTGGATGGGTTGGGGCAGGAGAGTGGGGCTGGGGCTGTCACAGTGGTGGATGGCTTGGGGCAGGAGAGTGGGGCTGGGGTTGTCACAGTGGTGGATGGGTTGGGGAAGGATAATGGGGTTTAGGAAGGATAGTGGGGTTGGGGCTGTCACAGTGGTGGATGGGTTGGGGAAGGATAGTGGGGTTTAGGAAGGATAGTGGGGTTGGGGTTGTCACAGTAGTGAATAGTTTGAGGAAGGATAATGGGGCTTGGGGTTGTCACAGTAGTGAATAGGTTGGGAAAGGATAGTGGGGCTTGAGGTTGTCACAGTAGTGAATTGTTTGAGGAAGGATAGTGGGGCTTGGGGTTGTCACAGTAGTGAATAGGTTGAGGAAGGCTAGTGGGGCTTGGGGTTGTCACAGTAGTGAATAGGTTGAGGAAGGATAGTGGGGCTTGGGGTTGTCACAGTAGTGAATAGGTTGAGGAAGGCTAGTGGGGCTTGGGGTTGTCACAGTAGTGAATAGGTTGAGGAAGGATAGTGGGGCTTGGGTTTGTCACAGTAGTGAATAGGTTGAGGAAGGATAGTGGGGCTTGAGGTTGTCACAGTAGTGAATTGTTTGAGGAAGGATAGTGGGGCTTGGGGTTGTCACAGTAGTGAATAGGTTGAGGAAGGCTAGTGGGGCTTGGGGTTGTCACAGTAGTGAATAGGTTGAGGAAGGATAGTGGGGCTTGGGGTTGTCACAGTAGTGAATAGGTTGTGGAAGGATAGTGGGGCTTGGGTTTGTCACAGTAGTGAATAGGTTGAGGAAGGATAGTGGGGTTTAGGAAGGATAGTGGGGTTGGGGTTGTCACAGTAGTGAATAGTTTGAGGAAGGATAATGGGGCTTGGGGTTGTCACAGTAGTGAATAGGTTGAGGAAGGCTAGTGGGGCTTGGGGTTGTCACAGTAGTGAATAGGTTGAGGAAGGCTAGTGGGGCTTGGGGTTGTCACAGTAGTGAATAGGTTGAGGAAGGATAGTGGGGCTTGGGTTTGTCACAGTAGTGAATAGGTTGAGGAAGGATAGTGGGGCTTGAGGTTGTCACAGTAGTGAATTGTTTGAGGAAGGATAGTGGGGCTTGGGGTTGTCACAGTAGTGAATAGTTTGAGGAAGGATAGTGGGGCTTGGGGTTGTCACAGTAGTGAATAGTTTGAGGAAGGATAGTGGGGCTTGGGGTTGTCACAGTAGTGAATAGGTTGAGGAAGGCTAGTGGGGCTTGGGGTTGTCACAGTAGTGAATAGGTTGAGGAAGGATAGTGGGGCTTGGGTTTGTCACAGTAGTGAATAGGTTGAGGAAGGATAGTGGGGCTTGAGGTTGTCATAGTAGGGAATAGGTTGAGGAAGGATAGTGGGGCTTGGGGTTGTCACAGTAGTGAATAGGTTGAGGAAGGATAGTGGGGCTTGGGGTTGTCACAGTAGTGAATAGGTTGTGGAAAGATAGTGGGGTTTGGGGTTGTCACAGTAGTGAATAGGTTGTGGAAGGATAGTGGGGTTGGGGTTGTCACAGTAGTGAATATGTTGTGGAAGGATAGTGGGGCTTGGGGTTGTCACAGTAGTGAATAGGTTGAGGAAGGATAGTGGGCTTGGGGTTGTCACAGTAGTGAATAGGTTGTGGAAAGATAGTGGGATTTGGGGTTGTCACAGTAGTGAATAGGTTGTGGAAGGATAGTGGGGCTTGGGGTTGTCACTGTAGTGAATATGTTTGGGAAGGATAGTGGGGCTTGGGGTTGTTACAGTAGTGAATAGGTTGGGGAAGGATAGTGGGGCTTGGGGTTGTCACAGTAATGAATGGGTTGAGGAAGGATAGTGGGGTTGGGGTTGTCACAGTAGTGAATAGGTTGTGGAAGGATAGTGGGGTTGGGGTTGTCACAGTAATGAATGGGTTGAGGAAGGATAGTGGGGTTGGGGTTGTCACAGTAGTGAATAGGTTGTGGAAGGATAGTGGGGTTGGGGTTGTCACAGTAATGAATGGGTTGAGGAAGGATAGTGGGGTTGGGGTTGTCACAGTAGTGAATAGGTTGGGAAGGATAGTGGGGTTGGGGTTGTCACAGTAGTGAATAGGTTGAGGAAGGATAGTGGGGCTTGAGGTTGTCCCAGTAGTGAATAGGCTGAGGAAGGATAGTGGGGCTTGAGGTTGTCACAGTAGTGAATAGGTTGTGGAAGGATAGTGGGGCTTGGGGTTGTTACAGTAGTGAATAGGTTGGGGAAGGATAGTGGGGTTGGGGTTGTCACAGTAGTGAATAGGTTGGGGAAGGATAGTGGGGCTTGGGGTTGTTACAGTAGTGAATAGGTTGGGGAAGGATAGTGGGGTTGGGGTTGTCACAGTAGTGAATATGTTGTGGAAGGATAGTGGGGCTTGGGGTTGTTACAGTAGTGAATAGGTTGAGGAAGGATAGTGGGGCTTGGGGTTGTTACAGTAGTGAATAGGTTGTGGAAGGATAGTGGGGCTTGGGGTTGTTACAGTAGTGAATAGGTTGGGGAAGGATAGTGGGGTTGGGGTTGTCACAGTAGTGAATATGTTGGGGAAGGATAGTGGGGCCTGGGGTTGTTACAGTAGTGAATAGGTTGGGGAAGGATAGTAGGGTTGGGGTTGTCACAGTAGTGAATAGGTTGGGGAAGGATAGTGGGGCTTGGGGTTGTTACAGTAGTGAATAGGTTGGGGAAGGATAGTGGGGTTGGGGTTGTCACAGTAGTGAATATGTTGTGGAAGGATAGTGGGGCTTGGGGTTGTTACAGTAGTGAATAGGTTGAGGAAGGATAGTGGGGCTTGAGGTTGTCACAGTAGTGAATAGGTTGTGGAAGGATAGTGGGGCTTGGGGTTGTTACAGTAGTGAATAGGTTGGGGAAGGATAGTGGGGTTGGGGTTGTCACAGTAGTGAATAGGTTGGGGAAGGATAGTGGGGCTTGAAGTTGTTACAGTAGTGAATAGGTTGGGGAAGGATAGTGGGGTTGGGGTTGTCACAGTAGTGAATATGTTGTGGAAGGATAGTGGGGCTTGGGGTTGTTACAGTAGTGAATAGGTTGGGGAAGGATAGTGGGGTTGGGGTTGTCACAGTAGTGAATATGTTGTGGAAGGATAGTGGGGTTGGGGTTGTCACAGTAGTGAATATGTTGTGGAAGGATAGTGGGGCTTGGGGTTGTTACAGTAGTGAATAGGTTGGGGAAGGATAGTGGGGTTGGGGTTGTCACAGTAGTGAATATGTTGTGGAAGGATAGTGGGGCTTGGGGTTGTTACAGTAGTGAATAGGTTGGGGAAGGATAGTGGGGTTGGGGTTGTCACAGTAGTGAATATGTTGTGGAAGGATAGTGGGGCTTGGGGTTGTTACAGTAGTGAATAGGTTGGGGAAGGATAGTGGGGTTGGGGTTGTCACAGTAGTGAATATGTTGTGGAAGGATAGTGGGGTTGGGGTTGTCACAGTAGTGAATATGTTGTGGAAGGATAGTGGGGCTTGGGGTTGTTACAGTAGTGAATAGGTGGGGGAAGGATAGTGGGGCTTGGGGTTATCACAGTAGTGAATATGTTGTGGAAGGATAGTGGGGCTTGGGGTTGTCACAGTAGTGAATAGGTGGAGGAAGGATAGTGGGGTTGGGGTTGTCACAGTAGTGAATAGGTTGGGAAGGATAGTGGGGTTGGGGTTGTCACAGTAGTGAATAGGTTGAGGAAGGATAGTGGGGCTTGGGGTTGTTACAGTAGTGAATAGGTGGGGGAAGGATAGTGGGGCTTGGGGTTGTCACAGTAGTGAATATGTTGTGGAAGGATAGTGGGCTTGGGGTTGTTACAGTAGTGAATAGGTGGGGGAAGGATAGTGGGGCTTGGGGTTGTCACAGTAGTGAATATGTTGTGGAAGGATAGTGGGGTTGGGGTTGTTACAGTAGTGAATAGGTTGGGGAAGGATAGTGGGGCTTGGGGTTGTTACAGTAATGAATGGGTTGAGGAAGGCTAATGGGGCTTGGGGTTGTCACAGTAGTGAATAGGTTGGGGAAGGATAGTGGGGTTGGGGTTGTTACAGTAATGAATGGGTTGAGGAAGGCTAATGGGGCTTGGGGTTGTCACAGTAGTGAATAGGTTGGGGAAGGATAGTGGGGTTGTGGTTGTCACAGTAGTGAATGGGAAAGGGAAGGGCTTGGAGTTGTTGGGGAAGAATAGTGGGGTTGAGGAAGGATAATGGGGTTGTTGAAGGACAATGAGGTTGGGGAAGGCAAGTGCAGTTGTCCCACTGGTGAATGTGTTGGGGCAGGACAGTGGTGCTGGTGGTTGTCACAGTGGTGAATGAGTTGGGGAACTATAATGGGTTGGGGAAGGATAGTGCGGTTGGGGAAGGATAATAGGGTTGGGGAAGGATAATAGGGTTGGGGAGGAAGAGTGGGGTTTCGGAAGGATAGTGGGGTTGGGGAAGGATAATAGGATTGGGGAAGGATGGTGGAGTTGGGAAAGGATAGTAGGATTTGGGAAGGATAATGGGGCTGGGGAAGGATAGTAGGATTGGGGAAGGATAATGAAGTTGGGGAAGGATAGTAGGATTGGGGAAGGATAGTAGGATTGGGGAAGGATAATGGGGTTGGGGAAGGATAGTAGGATTGGGAAGGATGGTGGAGTTGGGGAAGGATAATGGGGTTGGGGAAGGATGGTGGAGTTGGGGAAGGATAATGGAGTTGGGGAAGGATGGTGGAGTTGGGAAAGGATAATGGAGTTTGGGAAGGATAGCGGGTTTGGAGAAGGATGGTGGAGTTGGGGAAGGATAGTGGGATTGGGGAAGGATGGTGGAGTTGGGGAAGGATAATGGAGTTGGGGAAGGATAGTAGGATTGGGGAAGGATGGTGGAGTTGGGAAAGGATAATGGAGTTGGGGAAGGATAGTAGGATTGGGGAAGGATGGTGGAGTTGGGGAAGGATAGTAGGATTGGGGAAGGATGATGGAGTTGGGAAAGGATAATTGAGTTGGGGAAGGATAGTAGGATTGGGGAAGGATGGTGGAGTTGGGAAAGGATAATGGAGTTGGGGAAGGATAGTAGGATTGGGGAAGGATGGTGGAGTTGGGGAAGGATAGTAGGATTGGGGAAAGATAGTGGAGTTGGGGAAGGATAGCGGGTTTGGAGAAGGATGGTGGAGTTGGGGAAGGATAGTGGAGTTGGGGAAGGATAGTGGGATTGGGGAAGGATAGTGGGGTGAGGAAGGATGGTGGAGTTGGGGAAGGATAATGGAGTTGGGGAAGGATAGTAGGATTGGGGAAGGATGGTGGAGTTGGAGAAGGATGATGGGATTGGGGAAGGATGGTGGAGTTGGGGAAGGATGGTGAAGTTGGGGAAGGATGGTGGAGTTGGGGAAGGATGGTGGAGTTGGGGAAGGATAGTGGAGTTAGGGAAGGATGGTGGAGTTGGGGAAGAATGGTGGAATTGGGGAAGGATAGTAGGATTGGGGAAGGATAGTAGGATTGGGGAAGGATGGTGGAGTTGGGGAAGGATGGTGGAGTTGGGGAAGGATGGTGGAGTTGGAGAAGGATAGTAGGATTGG
This sequence comes from Sinonovacula constricta, assembly GCA_007844125.1. Classification (NCBI taxonomy): domain Eukaryota; kingdom Metazoa; phylum Mollusca; class Bivalvia; order Cardiida; family Solecurtidae; genus Sinonovacula; species Sinonovacula constricta. The sequence continues at coordinate 4,260,571 of CM017556.1, forward strand.
GGAAGGATGGTGGAGTTGGGGAAGGATAATGGGATTGGGGAAGGATGATGGAGTTGGGGAAGGATAGTGGGATTGGGGAAGGATAATGGAGTTGGGGAAGGATAGTAGGATTGGGGAAGGATGGTGGAGTTGGGGAAGGATAATGGGGTTGGGGAAGGATAGTAGGATTGGGGAAGGATAATGGAGTTGGGGAAGGATAGTAGGATTGGGGAAGGATGGTGGAGTTGGGGAAGGATAATGGGGTTGGGGAAGGATAGTAGGATTGGGGAAGGATAGTAGGATTGGGGAAGGATGGTGGAGTTGGGGAAGGATAATGGGGTTGGGGAAGGATAGTAGGATTGGGGAAGGATAATGGAGTTGGGGAAGGATAATAGAGTTGGGGAAGGATAGTAGGATTGGGGAAGGATAATGGGGTTGGGGAAGGATAGTAGGATTAGGGAAGGATAATGGGGTTGGGGAAGGATAGTAGGATTGGGGAAGGATAATGGAGTTGGGGAAGGATAATGGGGTTAGGAAGGATGGTGGAGTTGGGGAAGGATAATGGGGTTGGGGAAGGATGGTGGAGTTGGGGAAGGATAATGGGGTAGGGGAAGGATGGTGGAGTTGGGAAAGGATAATGGAGTTGGGGAAGGATAGCGGGTTTGGAGAAGGATGGTGGAGTTGGGGAAGGATAGTGGGATTGGGGAAGGATGGTGGAGTTGGGAAAGGATAATGGAGTTGGGGAAGGATAGTAGGATTGGGGAAGGATGGTGGAGTTGGGAAAGGATGATGGAGTTGGGGAAGGATAGTAGGATTGGGGAAGGATGGTGGAGTTGGGGAAGGATAGTAGGATTGGGGAAAGATAGTGGAGTTGGTGAAGGATAGCGGGTTTGGAGAAGGATGGTGGAGTTGGAGAAGGATGGTGGAGTTGGGGAAGGATAGTGGAGTTGGGGAAGGATAGTGGGATTGGGGAAGGATAGTGGGGGTGAGGAAGGATGGTGGAGTTGGATAAGGATAATGGAGTTGGGGAAGGATAGTAGGATTGGGGAAGAATGGTGGATTTGGGAAAGGATAATGGATTTGGGGAAGGATAGCGGGTTTGGAGAATGATGGTGGAGTTGGGAAAGGATATTGGGATTGGGGAAGGATGGTGGAGTTGGGAAAGGATAATGGAATTGGGAATGGATAGTAGGATTGGGGAAGGATGGTGGAGTTGGGAAAGGAAAATGGAGTTGGGGAAGGATAGTAGGATTGGGGAAGGATGGTGGAGTTGGGGAAGGATAGTAGGATTGGGGAAGGATGGTGGAGTTGGGAAAGGATAATGGAGTTGGGGAAGGATAGTAGGATTGGGGAAGGATGGTGGAGTTGGGGAAGGATAGTAGGATTAGGGAAAGGATAGTAGGATTGGGGAAGGATGGTGGAGTTGGGGAAGGATAGTAGGATTGGGAAAAGATGGTGGAGTTGGGGAAGGATAGCGGGTTTGGAGAAGGATGGTGGAGTTGGAGCAGGATGGTGGAGTTGGGAAAGGATAGTGGGATTGGGGAAGGATAGTGGGGGTGAGGAAGGATGGTGGAGTTGGGGAAGGATAATGGAGTTGGGGAAGGATAGTAGGATTGGGGAAGGATAGTGGAGTTGGGAAAGGATAGTGGGATTGGGGAAGGATAGTGGGGGTGAGGAAGGATGGTGGAGTTGGGGAAGGATAATGGAGTTGGGGAAGGATAGTAGGATTGGGGAAGGGTGGTGGAGTTGGGGAAGGATGATGGGATTGGGGAAGGATGGTGGAGTTGGGGAAGGATGGTGGAGTTGGGGAAGGATGGTGGAGTTGGGGAAGGATGGTGGAGTTGGGGAAGGATAGTGGAGTTGGGGAAGGATGGTGGAGTTGGGGAAGGATGGTGGAGTTGGGGAAGGATAGTAGGATTGGGGAAGGATAGTAGGATTGGGGAAGGATGGTGGAGTTGGGGAAGGATGGTGGAGTTTGGGAAGGATGGTGGAGTTTGGGAAGGATCGTGGAGTTGGGTAAGGATAGTAGGATTGGGGAAGGATGGTGGAGTTGGGGAAGGATAATGAGATTGGGGAAGGTTGGTGGAGTTGGGGAAGGATAGTGGGATTGGGGAAGGATGGTGGAGTTGGGGAAGGATAGTGGGATTGGGGAAGGATGGTGGAGTTGGGGAAGGATAATGGGATTGGGGAAGGATGGTGTAGTTGGAGAAGGGTGGTGGAGTTGGGGAAGGATGGTGGAGTTGGGGAAGGATGGTGGAGTTGGGGAAGGATAGTGGTATTGGGGAAGGATGGTGGAGTTGGAGAAGGATAATGGGGTTGGGGAAGGATGGTGGAGTTGGGAAAGGATAATGGAGTTGGGGAAGGATGGTGGAGTTGGGGAAGGATAGTAGGATTGGAGAAAGGTGGTGGAGTTGGGGAAGGATAGTTGGGGTGGGGGGTAAGGAGGGTTCTACCTGGCTGGACATAACCTCGTGCACTCTAAAGATGACAATTCCCAATGCCTTTAACTGTTTCAAATCCAAATGAAAGGGTACACATTTTGTTAAAATATAGTTTACAAACTAATGTAAAAGAGGATAAAATAACGATAAGACCGATGTATCGATTAACTAATAGATGAACGATGACTTGATTACGATTTTTGATATGATTAAACATTTAAAGATTTTCACAGCAACCATTTTTCGCGCTGACAAGTAACATGTGTGCAGAATAACGTGCTATATATTACCCTACTTCCTGTTAGATGTGGCGATGGGGGTGGGTTGCATACCATGCCCGGTTTATTTAAAAATTAAGGGTTTACCCCCATACTTCAACATAACAGTGACACCGAATGTGAACTCATATGAAATTTGAATGTGGCCTTATCTCTGATCACAGTGGGGGTCTAATGGGTTTGTGCAGTAAGCCTACGTGCGTCAATTGTGTTGAAATGTTTTACGACCTCTCCCAATAACATCTCTGTATATAATACACAGGTTAAGTGATCCAGCTGTGTTCTTATTGTCTTATATTTAGGGGGCTGGCAGGGGCCTCTATAGATGGTCGTCTTCAATAGCTTTAAGGTCAATTGGTCAGGATTACATTCTTTTTTAAAGTGTCTAACAATGTCCACCTTCTTACCTTCTGTGTTGAGATGCCTACTGTTAAAAGTAAATACTGAAGAAATGTCATTATTATTCTGCAAATTGTGCAACACACACATATTTAACCAGTTTTCTATAAATCTTATACATTACACTTATATCACCATTCACATTGTATTTGCTAAACTGTAAACACTGAAGTATTATAACGTGAAACTTCCATACCAACCGTGCTGACTAAATCCAGTATTATTTGTGTATTTAAACGTGTCTCTTTTCACTTAAAACTTTTTTAAATCCTTAAATTTATTAAAGACCCATTTAAGGGTACGCTTTTAAGCAAAAACGGACACACATTATGCTAAAATACAAGGTAGCAGACAACATAAAAAATACTTTATACTGTTTGATTGATTAATTGGTCGCTTTTTAAAACGATTAATCAATTACAAACCGCGTTATCGTCGTCATCCTTAAAATAAAGAGATGGCAAAAATGACTGTTATTCGATGAAATGTACACGGGTGATGTTATCAACAAAAGCCTAGACAAAAGCTTACTCGGACTATAACTAAGGCATCATGAAATGCTTTAAGTTGCCCGAAATCGAGCTAAGTAATATACAAACACGAGTCAGCCTTGTCCACTTTAAACAAATGATGGGTGTGTTGCCCGCTCTGGGACAATATGGATTTAGGTTTTGTCCGCTTTGAAAAAGAAAAGATGGGTGAACGATCGTCCGCCCTTAGAAAAGGACGAAAGAGCTTTCGTCCGTCCATGAAGAAAATGACGGGTGAGTTTTCGTCCATGTGAGCTTTTGCACGGACACATATAAATAAGCATAAAAATAAAATGCCCCGAAAATATGGGAAATGATAACATCCTACCAGTGTATTCATTGATGCAATTAAATCGAAATTAGTACGAGAATGCCTCCAGAACTAAAATCAACGGCCCTTGTTGGCCCTGTTAGTGTACTTAGTTTCTTTTCTATCTGACTCCAAATAAACGCTATTTGTAGCTGGTTAATACACTCGACCTTCATCCTGTCTAGTTTGATAAAATCTCTTTACGCATACTTTTGTTGTTTCAGTTACATCAGGTGAGTTGAGGTTAACTAACCTTCGTAATTATAGATCAGCTCTATGACCTCATGCACTGTGTATGTAGTTGGGAAACATACGATAGGGAAGCTACCTGACCTACATCGATATAGACCAATGGGCATAAACCAAATAAAACCACTGTATAGTTTATGCGACCATTGTTTAAGACCATTCTAAATTCTATGATTGGTTAAACGCATAAATGTATATCTGCTTGTCCATTTGTTTGTCAAATAATAACATAAAATATGCATATAATTAAGTGCACATATATACATATACATATATATATATATATATATATATATATATATATATATATATATATATATATATATATATATATATATATATATATATATATATATATATATATATATATATATATATATATATATATATATATATATATATATATATATTATAATTATAAACTAGTATACATTACATAGATACATTAAGCTTGTATTCTTACTTAAGGCTTGACATATAAATGTCCATGCTCTTAATTATGTGCATATTATAGTCATTATTCGTCAAACATCACGACAAGCAAAGCATATATAAAGAACTACATTAGTGTAGTGTAAACAATATAGATAGAATATCCCTTCTTTGTTATCATTAAGTGCACATTTAATAAAAATGAAAAAAGCTAAAGTTGTTTAACCCATGGTTGCTCTTTGTCATTGGTATGATATCGACAAGGAAGTGTAGCTAACCAAATATCTCTAAATCACGTGAAGACACTTTTTGTTATCAATAAAAGGTTACAAAATTTGTTAAGTGCGTGTATATGTCTTGCCGATAGTTTAAGATAAATTTTGTTTGTTTGACACCGACCCGCGTTTTATTTGTATGGGGAATTTAACATTTTGTTAGGCTACGTGATCGTTTTTACAAATCGGCATAGTTGTCTAACCTTCCTTGATCTTCTTAAAAATGCTGACGCAAGGGTAAATTGATTTATTTGACACAAACATGAATTGACAAGTCCACTGTGTCCAGGCATGCTTCATATGCTGACATTAATATTGTAATTAGTTTAAATTAGAAGTTCAAGAGATTATATTGTGAAATGCAGATATACATGAAATGGCAGATGTTTTAATGAACAGTTCCGCCCAGAACTATTACACAGTGACTAGAGTATAGGCTCAAAACATGGAGCGAATTGCTCCATTGTTCCAGAGACTATGAATTATCAATAAGGCAAAAATATTTTGCCCGGGGCCTCACCGCCTTCTGCGGCTATGTCCCAAGTTATGAATGACAAAGGTCATACTATCATCTCAGCATCTCAGTCTAAGGTAATCACACGCGTTCAGAACAGAATGGCACAATAGGTTTCTTTCAGATTCAGATTACAGGCGTAGTGTTGACGAAATAAGGAAATGGGAGCTAAATATAGAATGACGAGTATTTTGGACGTGTCCGGTAGTACTTATAAGCATATATTTTAGACCATCTTTTAGTAAAAAGTGAATACAGAACATATTGTATGTTTTATAAAAAATAGTTTTTATAATCAGGTGTTAGTGGCTGTGTTATAGCATTTGTCCCAATGTATGATATTTATTTAAGAAGTGGTGTAATTTGCTTCTAAAGCCTGTTTTTCAATGCGTTTCAACCATTAGATTTCCTACTGAACAATTTTGGTAATTATTTGCCCACTTTTAATCGCTTACAGGGTTTAACTTGGACCGCACAATCAGCTTTTTTCTTTTACCCAGCGCTTTGATTACGTTTTATTTCTGTTATTAAAATAATATATTTAAACGATCATTTAAATGTCGGTCACAATACTTAAAAATACATTGTATACCAAATACCATTGTTATACTAGGTGTATGTACATACATATATATAATACATGTACGAGCTGTTAGTCCTAAGTTAGGAGTAGGCTATTTACTACGTATTAGTCCCCGAAGTTAACCTGAGTACTAGTGCTTGGTTAATCAGGAACTGTCCTTTCTAAAATTGCCTAAATATACTTAAAATACGTTCAGCATTCCAATAAACCATTCATTTGCTTTAAGGTTTAATTTCAAGACATTATTATGATAACTTATATAAATATAAATTACTACATCTACATACATCGCTCCTTCTATGTGCATACCAGCTTCAGATTTACAATGTGAAGTTAACAATCGTAATATACACATCTTCTATATAACATGTGAATAGTTTAAGGAAGAAAGTCATACTACTCTTCAATTACATAGTTACATGTCTGCAATGTCGACTTAACATGTCTGGAGTTTTAGCATAGGAAAGGCTCCCTAGGAATGAGTTACTACTACTACTAACACCGCCCGAGAAGTCTGAAAACTTTTTGCTTCTATAAAACTTGATAAAATTTAAGCCTTTTTCGGTTCTAATAAGTATTCTTTGAAGGTTTTACTTTAATAGTTAGTTATAAATGTTTTATTTTTAATAGGCATGTTTAGAAAGCAGATATAATGTTATAATGTTAGTAAATAAATATTAATGTTTATATTGAGATCTTTAAAGAAATGTACCTGACTTTGAATAATCTATGAACGTATTGGTATAATTTTTAGGCAATTCTATAATGTGTTATCAACGTTTTACAAAAGATTACTGACTTACTGCAAGAAAATATGCAATTATTAGGTGTTGTGGTCCTTGTAATCTCTAGTTTGATCTCTTTCTGAATATAAACGATCAATAGATTGTGTTCATTTAGGCAACTTAAACGCCGTATATCTTTCTGAAAATGTTTCTTGTTTCATTTTGGTATCATATGCTAACCATTGTTAGGTGCGACCAGACGTCCCACTTAAAGAAATCAAAGTAAATTTGTTATCAGCAAATTTTCGCTATATGTCTGTATGTGCCCGTCTTACGGTGGATCTCTTTATTGTCTAGATATCTCACATATACCCCATCTATCGTTCAGAAGGATTGAACATGTTTAATATTAAAGCATATGTGACTATAAAAGACAGTTGCAAATTAAAGTGTCCAGTGTTTGGTGTTTATAACTTTTCCCAATATTTTACTTTATTATCTTCTTAAAAGAGCAAAATTGGACGCCCGTGGTCGGCTAGTAATAATCCATGGCATAATTCTACCCCTGCTCACAGTGTGACTTTTATGTTCAGTGCACTAGCCATAGCTATTTTCTGCAGTTTCTCCGTATCATATGTTAAAGGGGAAAATGCATCTTTTTTCAATCAGTGATTGAAAACATTGAATAAATTAATGAACCTACTTCCGAATGTATACTGGCCGTTACTGGTAAGTAACTAGGCTTCATCGCTTCATGGCAGATAGCTTCTGTTCCACATAAAAATACTTATTCTGAGGAACTTAAAGAAGAAAGCTGATTAAACTTTGTACGGTTGCTTGACTAAATAAAGGCCACGAACTTATCGACCACAGAAAGTGAAATTCAAGCATTTAATATCAATGTATTGTCAGAGGCGGCAGTGGAAGGGGGTCAGTGTAACAGCCGCTGGCGATTACAATCAGCATCTGATTGGTACACCACCCTAGCCAGTTAACTAGCCCCGCCTCCATTATATAATAGCCACTGTAAGTGCACGTGATCAAGACACTTGGAATTCTTCAGTAAACAGTTAAGGCGCGTGTAAGACAATGACTCGACATCTTCCTGTTTCATGTAAAGAAAGGGAAACATGTAGACTGGAGCAAGCAGGCATTTTTTTCCAAATCCGAGTATGGGTAGCGAAAGTAGCTCTTGTAATGATTGTTGTAAAACACAAACCTAGACGGCTTCCGAAAATGAAATAACAATCGAAATCAAACTAAGAAACTGTGGCTAAACGGGATTTTCGTAAGGATTGACTCACCAAATACCCGTGGCTGCAAAGTGCTTACTGCTGAAGGAAAAGACAACCCATTTACCCAGTGTACCAACATATTGTCATACATCGGCTACTATTCTAGTGGTCTGCACTAAGACGTTTAAAGGTGGTAAGCGACAGTTTACCTACATCAAATGCATGTAGCAATATATTTCCACGGTTTTGGCGAACTTTAGGCATAATTTCTGCATAAACCCATACTCTAGTTTAAATAAAAAAGATTTGAAAAACTACCTTTATTGTAAGGCAGTGCAAATTGCGAAACTGATAACTCTAAATGTTCATTCTTTTCAAATCTTTAAATCACGATATTGATCTCCGCTAAAATTAGGTACCGACGTCAACGCTGACGACGCAGATGGCAATATAACGCGATATCAAAAGTAACTGTTCAACAGGTTTTCTTTGTTTAAATAGCCATCTCTGCAGGTGGCTCAGATAGGAAATACCTGTTTGCAAATACGATTGCGGATTTATGCAGATCTAGGGCATCAATGAACTGCATTTTGTAAGACCTTTTCATGTAACAATGACTTATTTCGATAATTGAGAAATTTTTTTTTGCCCAAACTGTCGGATACCACCTTTAAAGGTGAAACAATTCCAGAAAATGTTGCAACACCCCAAAATTTAGTACAAGAAGCTGCACAGTGTGAGGTATTGTAAGCAAATTTATGTATCTATGTCAATATATGATAAATGTTAGTCTAATAAAAGAATCAAAATTAATTAAAATCCTTTCAAAAATGTCTCGATAGAATTGTATTGTTATGCACATATACACTTCCAACAGTCTTGCTGCTGGGTTAACCCTTTAGCGACGTGGTTGAGTGTTTCCCTACAGAACTAAAGGTCTCAGGTTCGACCCTAGTCAGGGACAGGATTTTTCTACTCCCAGGTTTACTTTAATGGTGTCCGAAATGTTTGACTGAATCAGATTGTTGCCTGCAGGGTCATTCTGGAGAGCTTACTAGCTTACTAGCTCTGAAAAGTAAAGGGTGTGAAGTGTAGGGTAATTCATATATCCACTCTCAACAGCATTGCGGTTCGGTTAACACTTTAGCGACGTGGTTGAGTGTTTGTCTACAGAGCTGAAGGTCCCGGGATCGATCCAAGTCAGGGACAGAATTTTTCTTCTCCTATTTTTACTTTAAAATTAAAGAGAAGAATCTGATTTTTCCAGACTAACTGCATTATAATATTTTCATTAATTCAAAAAAAATAATCTAAAGCATACAGTTTAATTTTAAATAAAATTAATGTAATGTATTCAGTTTTATACAAATCATAATCATCTACAATTTCATTTTTATATCTCACATTGATTAATTGTATTATGTCTTAAATGAGGCTTAATTGACATTTGTATTACATAAACAATTTATTGCAATTGACTGTAGTGAACATATTACTTGCTGCTATAACTTAACATTACATTTTTCATGAATATTTAGATAAACAGAAGAAGTTCAATAGGCACATAGAAATAAATATAAAAGAAAAAAAAAGAATAACGTCTTCTGACAGGAATTTATTCCATGAATATCGTATAGATTAGTGGTCCCGGGCTATCAGCTTAACACACTGGGCTAACATTTCAAAATTTGTAACAGTGATGTTCAACTTGTTGTTCTTCTCTTCGTCCAGACGATTTTCCATGTACTCAGCATTACAGACCCTCTTCAGAAAAGGGGTTTCTATAGCTACATACATAACTGTGAAATGACAGTACCGCAAGGGGTTTCTATAGCTACATACATAACTGTGAAATGACAGTACCGCAAGGGGCTTCTATAGCTACATACAGAACTGTGAAATGACAGTACCGCAAGGGGCTTCTATAGCTACATACATAACTGTGAAATGACAGTACCGCAAGGGGCTTCTATAGCTACATACATAACTGTGAAATGACAGTACCGCAAGGGGCTTCTATAGCTAAATACATAACTGTGAAATGACAGTACCGCAAGGGGCTTCTATAGCTCCATACATAACTGTGAAATGACAGTACCGCAAGGGCTTCTATAGCTCCATACAGAACTGTGAAATGACAGTACCGCAAGGGGCTTCTATAGCTACATACAGAACTGTGAAATGACAGTACCGCAAGGGGCTTCTATAGCTACATACAGAACTGTGAAATGACAGTACCGCAAGGGGCTTCTATAGCTCCATACAGAACTGTGAAATGACAGTACCGCAAGGGGCTTCTATAGCTCCATACAGAACTGTGAAATGACAGTACCGCAAGGGGCTTCTATAGCTCCATACAGAACTGTGAAATGACAGTACCGAACGGGGCTTCTATAGCCACATACATAACTGTGAAATGACAGTACCGCAAGGGGCTTCTATAGCCACATACAGAACTGTGAAATGACAGTACCGCAAGGGGCTTCTATAGTTACATACAGAACTGTGAAATGACAGTACCGCAAGGGGCTTCTATAGCTACATACAGAACTGTGAAATGACAGTACCGCATGGGGCTTCTATAGCTACATACAGAACTGTGAAATGACAGTACCGCAAGGGGCTTCTATAGCTACATACAGAACTGTGAAATGACAGTACCGCAAGGGGCATCTATAGCTACATACAGAACTGTGAAATGACAGTACCGCAAGGGGCATCTATAGCTACATACAGAACTGTGAAATGACAGTACCGCAAGGGGTTTCTATAGCTCCATACATAACTGTGAAATGACAGTACCGCAAGGGGCTTCTATAGCTCCATACCGAACTGTGAAATGACAGTACTGCAAGGGGCTTCTATAGCTCCATACCGAACTGTGAAATGACAGTACTGCAAGGGGCTTCTATAGCTCCATACAGAACTGTGAAATGACAGTACTGCAAGGGGCTTCTATAGCTCCATACAGAACTGTGAAATGACAGTACCGCAAGGGGCTTCTATAGCTCCATACAGAACTGTGAAATGACAGTACCGCAAGGGGTTTCTATAGCTACATACAGAACTGTGAAATGACAGTACCGCAAGGGGTTTCTATAGCTACATACAGAACTGTGAAATGACAGTACTGCAAGGGGCATCTATAGCTACATACAGAACTGTGAAATGACAGTACTGCAAGGGGCATCTATAGCTCCATACAGAACTGTGAAATGACAGTACTGCAAGGGGCTTCTATAGCTCCATACAGAACTGTGAAATGACAGTACTGCAAGGGGCTTCTATAGCTACATACAGAACTGTGAAATGACAGTACTGCAAGGGGCTTCTATAGCTACATACAGAACTGTGAAATGACAGTACTGCAAGGGGCTTCTATAGCTCCATACAGAACTGTGAAATGACAGTACCGCAAGGGGCTTCTATAGCTCCATACAGAACTGTGAAATGACAGTACCGCAAGGGGCTTCTATAGCTAAATACATAACTGTGAAATGACAGTACCGCAAGGGGCTTCTATAGCTACATACATAACTGTGAAATGACAGTACCGCAAGGGGCTTCTATAGCTACATACATAACTGTGAAATGACAGTACCGCAAGGGGCTTCTATAGCTACATACAGAACTGTGAAATGACAGTACCGCAAGGGGCTTCTATAGCTACATACAGAACTGTGAAATGACAGTACCGCAAGGGGCTTCTATAGCTACATACAGAACTGTGAAATGACAGTACTGCAAGGGGTTTCTATAGCTACATACAGAACTGTGAAATGACAGTACTGCAAGGGTTTTTTTTCAATAAAGTACCACCTATTTCTTCATAGGAACAACACATCTTCTCATAAGACATCACACCCAGTGTTACCCAGCTGAGTTTGTTCTTCCAGAAAGAAGACATTGACCTTGTCATGCTTCAACCCTGTGTAGACAGTGTTGTCCAAAAGCATGCATGTGATCAAAATAATCTACGTGTTGACCCATATTTTTGAAAATAATGTCCTTTTCATCTCCTCATTTATTTTTTTAATTATTCGTTTATAACTCTTTTTTCTAAAAGCGAAGTTGATGACAAAAGGAAACAAGGTATAAACTGTTGTTGTAAAGGTGCTATCAAACAGTTTGATTCAATCAAATAGAATATAATGTAACAATATATTACTCCTGTTGTGCGGAATTTGGGAATAATTCTACATACCCTCAAACTTCAGTCTAATTTAAGGCAATTTCAAGAACACTTCTCATTTGTTAGACAAAACGAATTGTGACAAAATTTCTCTAATTAATCCTTCTTTCAAAATCTATAAATAAGCATGATATGAATTTCTGGTAAAAATAGGTATCACAGCGGATTATGTTATAACGTGATATCAAAAGTGGTCACATGGTTTTCTGATTTTAAAATAACGAACTGTGCAGCGAGACTCAGATAGAAATGACATATTTGTAATGACCAGAGGTGTGCGTCACCTTTCACATAGATGTGGGCCGTCGTGGCGGAGCGGTTAGAATCGCTGACTTGTAACTCATCAGCCCCTCACTGTATGAGTTCGAGTCGGGACGAGAACATTAATGTTGGGAGCTTTTCCAGCCAATTTTCTTTGCGACGGTCGTTCTCACCAGACGTAAATCTTTCTTAGCAAATAATTAGCTGGGCGTTGCCAACATGACCATAACTGTGTCTGTGTGAATTCAAAAGAAAACGCTACAAAACAAAGAAAACATAGATGTAGGATATAAAAAAGCATTGTTTAGCCGGACCATTTCAGATAACAATTACTTATTTGGTTGTTGGTCCAACCTGTCTGATACCGCATTTAAGGTTACCATAACTATTTAACAGATATTGTTCATTCACATATGCTAATCAAACCATACACTTAAAATATGTGTTACATGATATTCTCAGTTATAGCCATTCCTTGTAAATAGCCAGTAACATGATTTTGTAACTTTTAAGTAGCAATTGTAGACCACTGACTGAAATAAGTCCTACACACCCATTTAGTCCCAAACAGATTTTTGACGAATATTGGGTAAGTTGCAGTGTTTTAGTTATGAAATTAAGCTAATGTTAAGTTTTCTTTTCTCCTGTCTGCAGAACATTTAACTTTTAAAACAACAACCTCTCGTATATAAGAAGTTGTATATAAAAAGACTTATATAAAGGTTTTTGTTGTATATGACTTCATGTTTATGCTTTATACATAGTCCTAGATTGATGCAAGTCTTTATTAGTATAAATAGGCTATGAGCATTCTTTGTACGTGGGCATTCTTTGTCCGTGGGCATTCTTTGTACGTGGGCATTCTTTGTACGTCTTTGTTAACATACAGTTTATGCAAAATATTTACAACTGTAAACTGCGGCTTTAGTAATTGCATTCCAGACTTTGTATTAAGATTTTGTATTTACAAATATACTTTTAAAGACCTCTTTCTAATTACTAGAGCCATTCCTTTTTTCTGAAACATCTCTTTTTAATTTGTACTATTGCAAATAATTCTTATATCCGTTTTCTTTGTAATTTTGAAGAAATTTATTGCCATTCTTCTGAACCATTTCAATGTTAGAATATTGTCAGAGTTAGGTATTAAAATAACAAAATGTGTTCACATTCTTACACTACTTTTGGCTTAACTATTTTAGCTCAACTAAGCACAACGTGCTCAAGGTGCTTTCTCGATACCCATTCGTCCTTTGTCCGTCGTGCGGCGTCAACAATTTGTTTGTGAACACACTAGTGGCTACAGCTTTTATTCAACATTCACATTCAGATTATTTGTCTGCGAGATTTCATGGATAAGTATGTTATTGGCTTTCGTGGGGTAAAAAAACTAGGTCACTATGTCATCTCTTTAGAAAAACATAGTGCACAGCATAGAGACCACATTTATGATCCAATATTCAATAACATTTTCCAGAATGTTTGACTGCATGAAATATAAGATGACTTCATAACTGGGTCAAGAGGGGTCAAAGATTAGGCCACGATGTCAAATCTTATAAAAAACAAAACTTGTGAATATATTAAAGGCCACATTTATGGCTCAATCCTTACTGACCTTAATCAGCATGTTTTCCTGCACGAAGTCTCGGATGGTTTCATAACTGGGTGACACTGGATCATAAAGTAGGCCAATTGGTCAAAACTTAGAAAAAGCGTGTGAACACACTAGAGTCACATTTATGGCCCAATCTTTACTAAACTTGGGCAGAATGTTTGTCGGCATGCATCCTTAGAGAAGTTAATAATTAGGTCACGTGGGATAAAAACTAAGTCACTAGGTCAATGTTTGGAAATAATTTGTAAACAAGCTAGAGGCCACATAGTAATTCTGTCGTTGTTTCATATCAGTTGGCAAAACGTACAGCACGGTTGAAGGCATTTAAATCACGTGGTGACAGAAAAGTACTTAATGTGTATTCTAACTTGTATATATGTCTTAACCAGGAAAATAATATCAGAATTAAGATAAGGTAATAATGTACGTTGGATGAAAAGGAAGATATTGCTTCAATGATACTTAAGTACTAATAAGTAGATACAGTGTATATGTTGATTATACATTTTGTAATACAATCCTCAGGAAGAAAACGCACCAAGCCAAAACGGTCCTTATAATCATCTCCGTAAATACGTTATGCAATAGCTCAGGTGGTAGAGCGTCGGCTTGCGGATCAGGAGGTCGTGGGTTCGAACCCCGGCCGGGTCAAACAAAAAACTTTAAAGTTGGTAGTAGTGGATTCCCTCCTAACGCACGGGGCTTTGGGGACAGCATTACGCCTGACTCGTCGGTGTCAGTATAATGGACCGGCCGGGTTCAGTCCCTGGGCACCTCATAAGTGCCCCTGTGCTATAATGATAGAAATGTCGCTGCGAAGTATCGGCAAAAATGTCGGCTAATCCCTAATCCCTAATTAGTTATGTACACCCCAATTGCAGGTTTGGATCGGTGGTGGGGTAGGGTGTTAGGTGGGGGATGCAGGTAAAACCTTTTAACCAGGTAAAAGAGTAGAGTTGTGAAAACACATACATGTAAGCTTAAAAAGTACTAACCTTTTAAAGTAAATGTTGTCTGTTGACTGCTTAGGTCGAAGTTAGGGTCCATTACTCTGTATCAAGAATTTATTGCAATAAAGTTGATTGGACCTTAAGTCATACCCCCCACCAAGATTTCTGGATCCGCCCCTGCCAGATTGTAACAAACATGCCTTAAAGGTGATATCCGACAGTTAGGAGCAAACATATTTTCACTAACCATCATAATAAACCATTGTTACCTGAACAGATCTCGCAAAATGATGTTTATTATTGCCCTACACCTGTTTGAAAAGTGAACCATAATGCCACAATCGTCATTTCAAAAATGTATTTCCTATCTGAGCCACTCTGCACAGTTAGCTATTTTTAAACTAAGAAAACCACATGACCACTTATACTTGAGCTCACCTACGTCCTCCGCTGTGACGTCGATGTCTATTTTTAGCAGGAATCCCAATGGTTCTTATTTATAGATTTGAAAAGAATGAACATTTAAGTGTTGATTAAGGAGTTTTACTGCCCTGAAATAGAAATTTTCTAGAAAATTGTCAAAGCTTAGATTAAAGTGTTATATTTTTTTTTGCAGAAATCATGTACAAACACCCCTAAACAGGTCAGATATTGCTACATATGTTAGATATACGCAAACTTAGACAGCCTTTAATGCGGCTTGGTTAAAGTTTAATGTATGTACATGAAAACAAAGCAATGGACTGTCCGCGCTTAATATTTTATTTAGTTATTATTATCATCTAGTCAATCGCTGTAAGAGCAACGTATACAAATATGCTATCACATGCTTAGTTCTAAGCTTTATAAGGTGTTTGTGCTTTAAACGGCTTTACATTGTTGAAACATCGCGCTCATTTTTGTCCCAAATAAACATAACTCGGTAAGGAAAATATCCTTCTTATCTGACATATTAAATATCGTTTGTTTAGCGACTTTCTGAAAAAGTAATATTGCTAGAATAAGAATTTGCAAGTCAAAAGACGTTACAGATCTTTCCTTATTTGATATGCACAATTCAAAAATGAATCCGACTTTCCTCTTGTAGTTAACCGTACTTCATGTACGTGACACTACTGACAAAGTCTAGCCATTTCTTCTCTAAATAAGTTTCGCTACAAGAGAAGGCGTTAAATTTCACAAATGTAAAGTATGTTTTATTCTTCCTTGTTGCTCGACATATCTGTTCTGTTATCTGATATGTACATGTGAACGGGTTGACAGCAACTGTGGAGATTATTTTGCACCAATCTCGTCTGCTCTGATTATAGTGGTAAACCTTACACCTGTATAGTTATTTACTGCCTTATACACAAGTGTTTAACGACTGATTTCTGGTTTGGAATTAAACTATAATAGAACTTTAACCGTAAAACGCCAAGATGGGGAGCTAAGTGTTGTGGCCTGAGAAGTTGTGTAAAAACGGTTTATTTGGATATAAGCTACGCCAGCTGCAGCAACAATGGTAAGTCGCCCGTTCAACAATTTTCACGTTTCACCACCTCTATTCTTATAATCTTGTCCTTGTTGGCTTGTCTTATAAGTTATTATTTTATCGCAATTTCTTGACTCCACCAACTTGTTTAAAGCAAGTTGGTCAAACTTTAGCTAGAACCTCACGAATAGCGTTTTAGATGTATTGGCATTCCTAACAGGCCAAGTCATTGTAATGTTCATGACTGACGTACGTACACACATGACGTACAATCTTGCACGCGCAATTATGATCGAGTGTTGAGCTTCAAATGGTCGCATCGTTTTTCTATTCTTCCAACCCAAACCACGATATTTTGAAGGATATTATGATTACATTAAAGTTATTCAAGGTAATATCTGCAACTACCAATGATGGCTCAACAAAATTTTGCTTTTTAGCACACATTTAGACAGACCATATTTTTATTATAATGGTTGTCGTTCTCGTACGCTAATAGTATCGACAGAAACAAGTGTTATTTTGCGATTAAAACGTACAACAAAAGAGAACTAATAAATATTAATTGGCCCCACTCCTGAGAAAGGTTAGGAATAAACAAGGCTCGAAGACAACAAGCACTACATATCTACATATTTAAATGTGAATTTTTTTTTTTTTTTTTTCAGTTCATAAAAATAAATGATCCAGTATTATATCAGGAAATTCGAGTATTCATGTGTACATAGCATGCACTTGTTTCATAACGCACTAAAAATATATAGTGTTTTGTTTTGTTTTTGAGTTACATGACAGCGACCAATCATAATCATTATGTAACTGTTTCGGTGAAGGAAGACCCAGGATTTAGGAAGTGATATAGTGCTCCGATTAAAGATTATCCATAAATCAGCTAGAGTAACTGTGAACGGCACTGAAACTGAGGGTTGTGGGTTGAAATTCAAGATAGTTTTAATTTTTGTTTTAGAAATACATCGCAGCGACCAATTATGATCATTATACATGCAGCGACGTTCAGCTGTTTTGGTGGAGGAAGACCCAAGACAAATGTCTGGGTAGAATCACCGGCGCCCCGCAGGTCCGCTGGAAAACCTTCCAACATTAAGTCCTTTGCCCTGAACGGGACTCGAAACCACGCGGTGAGAGGCTAAGCAGTCAGTGGAGTTAAAAGTCGACGACTCAACCACTAAGCCATGGACGCCCCACAAATCCCAGAAAAAAAATCTTTTTCGTTCTATTATTTTCTGTTTGACTATAAATTTTATATCCCTAACATCAAATTTAGTAAGCGGACGTTTTACTTCATTATGAACATAGTATTTTTGGCATAAATCATCACAATTTTGTTAAAACATATTGTACTCAGAATACAATACAATACAATACAATACAATACACTGGTTAAAATTAGTTTATACTTGTCAAGATCAACCAAATTATTTAACAGAAAACTGTGGTAAAATTTTGGAACATGTCTCTCAATAGAAAACTCAGTTCAGTTATGGTTTCAAACGGGAAATATAATCACAAGAAATGGTTTCATTTATGTAAAATATATTTGGTAATGTTACATTTTTCAAAAAAATAACCCGGTTTTTAAAACGGTTGGGAAATGCTACATTTGTTACATATTTCAAATAATGTAAATCAGTTTGTAAAAATAGGTTGTGTTATGTTACACTCATTCACAAGTTTCAATTTTTTTCATTTGAAAAGTTAAACGCGTTGGTATTGTTTGGCTAATGTTAATATTGTTTCTAAATGATGCTCAATAGCAATACATGCTTGTAAAGACAATATTATTGTTCGGCTTTCCTTATTGTTAAAACAAACACAGTTTTTAATACGAAGAATGTCAAAAACGGGTGGATTTTGTTTACAACATACATCTGCCCTGCCAGACATACATCACAACACTATGGATGATTTATCAAGTATCCCTGGTACCTACAGACTTCATTTACCTTAATTTGTCGAACATAAATCAATCACAAGACACACAGACAAAATCCACCAGGTGGTATCCGACAGTTTGCAGTTTGGAGTTTTTCTCCTAAACAACCATTTATATGATTGTTACCGGAAAAGACACCTCGAAACGCTGTTGATTATCGATACATCAATGTAAACAATGAAGCATAACACAACACTTGTCATTATTAACAATAAATCCTGTCTGAGCAACGCTGCACAGTTAGCTGACGAATACAACCACGTGATCACATTATAGCATCATCCAGGTAATTCGCTCTGACGTCAGTATCTTCTTTAAGCCAAAATCTCCACAGATATTTTTTATCGAATAGGAAGGAATGAACATTAAGAGTGCGTTATTTATTTATTTGGTTTATCGTCCCACCAACAGGTATATAGTTCAGTTATCTGGAGATGGTGTCCATTTGAAGCAGATATAGTGCTGCCTTCACTGTGTATAGCATGTCGTTAAAACCTGACATGATACCACACCCAGTCACATTATCCTGACACCGGGCCAACCAGTCGTGGAACTACCCTTATTTTTGCTTGAGGGTTAGCAAAGGAGCTATACCACTACCATTTTAACGACTTTGGCATGTCTCTGTCCGGGATCGAACCCGGGGCCTCATATACCTACAAGATTTGTTATGGTAATCTATATAGATAAACGGTCAGATACATATTTAATAATAAGTTCTGTGTGTGTTAAATTTTTAACCAGAGAAGCTCGACTTAATCAAGCAAATGAAGATAGTGAAGACCAGGATCTGCACTATATGCTACATTGGACATTGACTTCCGCTTCCGGTAATGGTGGGTGCTCATTTCAAAGGCTCTGCAAATTAAACTTATATAACTTTAATAATCAACGGAGTTACTGCGCTAACCTGTTACTAAGATTATAAGTACGGTGTACCCAAGCTGCTTTGTGTATTGTTATTTGCTATTACAAATCATACTTGCCACCTATATTATGTTAACATACACACTCAGCGATACAATACAAGCATATCTTTTCGACACGGTACACCGGCACTACTTTGGCTACTTTTTATTATTCTTCATATCCATGCTTCGCATTTGCTTATGTCTCATAATTCAACCCCACCACCCCACCCCTCCCCCACTTTTACTTCCTCTTTCGCCTTACTCAGTTGATTCCATATACCACTAGTATTCTGATATATTACTTGTTTCTGAGCAAATGTACTGCACATATTGCTATATATTTGATATCATCTTTGTTAAATATCTCCATGCTGTATACCACGTATACCTGGATGAAATAAAGTTCTGTTCTGTTCTGATCTTCGAATGTGGTTTGTTACCATATACATTTTCATTGATCTAATCAAGATGTTGTTTGATACCGTTACAAGTTTTAATTTAGATACCGTTACAAGATTTTGTTATGATACCGTTTATCTGTGTTGGGTTTTAAAACGGGAGATAACATACGATCGACCAACAAGAGATAACATTTGTTTATGTAAAGGTCAAACATCTCCAAGATATCGAGATGGACTCGTGTATCTTAAATCGATGGTTCAAATTCTACTTGTTACGCATTTTGTTTTTATAAACGGCGATTTTCTTCCTAAGACTAGATTGTATTCCAATGAAGTAAAGACACATACGTCTTGTAAAAACTGGTACAATATTACCTTTCAGTAGTATATTATAATATTACATGTAAGGGATTATGTACATGTACATATTAATGGAGACTTAGCTACAATAGCGTAAATCCCGATCAGGTAGAACAGAGAGTACGTTATCGTGTTGACAAGATGGTCTGGGAATATATACCACCACACTTAGTATATGTGTTCTTAATTAGAAAACTATGCTATATTTGCTAAAAATCTTTTTCCATGAACATACAATGCTAGTTTAAAATTACGAAAAAACAACAACAACCCAACCCATGATTGAATGACAAAAACACACACAAAACAACAAAAACAATGATATAAATATGTACATTTGGTCAATATGTGCCGCGGGGCGGGGGAATTCCGAAGGGGGCTTGCTTCAGGTTTGAGGTCCCGATAAATGAACGATCCAATCATGACAGAACCTATAAAGTTATATATGAAAGTTTATCAACGCTAATGAAAGGTACACTCATTTATATCACCTGGACTATCAATGAAATTACAACTTCGGGGTGTTAAAATTTTACCAACTAACTCGGGGCAAAATAATTTCATTTGATTTGTAGTTCTACCTTTAATAATAAATTCTCAATAATAATCTTAAATAATATGTAATTTAAAAATAGTACACCAACACTTTTTGTCAATACATTTACGTCACAAGAGAAAAACAGAAAATTGATAAAATGTATAGCAGCAGAAAATACAAACAATACATAGCAATGTAGTAATCGAAACCGGGATCTCTTACATAACAGTCCATAGCTTTACCACGTGTATCCGGTGCGAGTATTGATACATGCACGATTTATTGTAGTTTAGCGACTGACACAATGATTCAGAAATAATACGGTGTAAAGTTCGCCTGGATCAAATTCAAGATGCACTTACTTCCTTGAATAAAGATCCACTGCCCTACAGCTTTCTGTAGTTTTTTATATAACATTTTACGAATTCTATTTGTATCAATACCTTTCCACTTGTTAATATTCCTTATTATTCCTTGTGATGTATTCACTTTGCTTATCATTATTTAAATACCATGTATCAAATTTTATTGTTATATAGTATTATAAGGCAATGTCTCTCATATCTTCATTTTCCCACTCACACTCTCTATCTTGCTTCAGTAATTAATACATAAGTACTGGTTCTATCCAGGAAGTGCACAGCTTGAGAGGGATAAATGATAGTTAAAAGACCCTATTTCGCTATGGATTTTTTATAAACATATATTTTTTTCTAACTATTGTGAAGTTTTTTCTAGTTTCTAGATCTCTAATTTCTAGCACTTCGTTTTCTTTCTTCTTTGTAAGACTCCTGCGTTCCTTGCATTTTGTTTCGGCAAGAATGTCTCACTATGGTCATGTATCTGTACATTGTATATGGCTTTAGTTTTATCTAATTATTTTGATCAAATAATGTTAGTTAGTTTCTGTGTCATTTATTGTTTTTATGAGGTGGGGGTTGCTTCCCTCATATATTTTCGTTCTTTCTCTTTTCTTTTCGTAATCTGTCTTATATTAAGCATAATTGTTCATATGCACACTTTCTCTTCTATACAATAGTTGTATGCTATTTTTGAAGTACTCCTTTAAGATTATAATCTTAAAATGTTGGTAAATATTGTACTCTTCTGTAAAGATGCGTATAGTGTCCATTTTAATTGTTGTCTTTAAACTGGACCACGCAATGATCACGCGAATAATGTCGGCGAAAATTATGAAAATGCTTTCGTTTTTATCAAATGTGAAAAAGGGACTCTTTTTAGAAATATGTAGCAAGTTTATTTAAAGTATTTTCTGTTAAACACACTTTTACTAAGAGGAATAACTATCGAATAACTATCGCAATCCTATATTTTTCTATGAGTTGCTTCCCTTTGTGGTAAATATACATCTCCGCGTGAAGCGGACGCGTATAGTAACGATTGATACGCTTTTCCGCCCCATTTTAATTTACAGAAATACTTTTAAATCTAATGTTGGCAAAGTGTGTAAAAAGACGCTGTTACAATTATACAGAGATACAACATTTTAATGTTATTTCTTAAGTAAAATGCATACTATCTTCTCTAAACAAATTCTAATTGCAAGGTTAGTATGCACTAAAGGTCCTGTTACCTAATTAGATTATAGACACCCCACTCCTACGCAGGCACCCAAGCACGTACACAAGCACGCACATCCGCACGCATACCCGTACGCAGTTACAATAAATAAAGAAAGCCTTGAACTACTGTAATTGCTGTGTTAAGTTTACACCTGATTCACATTTTAACCTCTTAAACATTGGTCTTTTCGTAGATTGTACTTGCAAAAAGGATATATACTCCGCCAGAAACCCAGTATAATTTAACACCATATTAGAAAGTTAATTCAACACAACGTTCCCGGTATTCCGACTAAGTTAATTTAAACTAACAACAGATATTTAATGTAATAAACTTTATGCAAAGAAAATATATGTCATTATCTCGGGTAATTGCATCTACAACGAACAGATAAACGGACAACAAAGAACAGACTGGAAGAAACTTTTAGATGGCTACTGTGTGGTCAAATTAATTACAGGCATGGCTGTCTGATCCACTTGCAGCATGACAGACCACAGTCTGACCCACTTGCAGCATGACTGACTACTTTTTGCTGACCCACTTGCAGTATGACTGGCCACAGTCTGACCCACTTGCTTCATGACTGACCACTGTCGGACCCTGTTGCAGTATGACTGACCACAGTCTAACCCACTTGCAGTATGACTGACTACTGGCTGACCCACTTGCAGTATGACTGACCACAGTCTGACCCACTTGCAGCATGACTGACCACAGTCTGACCCATTTGCAGTATGACTGACTACTGGCTGACCCACTTGCAGTATGACTGACCACAGTCTTACCCACTTGCTTCATGACTGACCAATGTCTGACCAACTTGCAGTATGACTGACCACTGTCTGGTCCACTTGCAGCATGAATGACCACAGTCTGACCTACTTGCAGTATGACTGACCACTGTCTGACCCACTTGCAGCATGACTGACCACAGTCTGACCCTCTTGCAGCATGGCTGACTACTGGCTGACCCACTTGCAGTATGACTGACTACAGTCTGACCCACTTGCTTCATGACTGACCACTGTCTGATCCATTTGCAGTATAACCGACCACAGTCTGACCCACTCGCTTCATGACTGACTACTGGCTGACCCACTTGCAGTATGACTGACCACCGTCTGACCCACTTGCTTCATGACTGACTAGTGGCTGACCCACTTGCAGTATGACTGACCACTGTCTGACCCACTTGCAGCATGACTGACCACAGTCTGAACCACTTGCAGCATGATTGACTACTGGCTGACCCACTTGCAGCATGACTGACTACTGTCTGACCCACTTGCAGCATGACTGACTACTGGCTGACCCACTTGCAGCATGACTGACTACTGTCTGACCCACTTGCAGCATGACTGACTACTGGCTGACCCACTTGCAGTATGACTGACCACTGTCTGACCCACTTGCTTCATGACTGACCACTGTCTGACCCACTTGCAGCATGAATGACTACTGTCTGACCCACTTGCAGCATGACTGATCACAGTCTGACCCACTTGCTTCATGACTGACCACTGTCTTACCCACTTGCTTCATGAATGACCACTGTCTGACCCACTTGCTTCATGAATGACCACTGTCTGACCCACTTGCAGCATGAATGACCACTGTCTGACCCACTTGCCTCATGAATGACCACTGTCTGACCCACTTGCAGCATGAATGACCACTGTCTGACCCACTTGCAGCATGAATGACCACTGTCTGACCCACTTTCTGTATGACTGACCACTGTCTGACCCACTTGCTTCATGACTGACCACTGCCTGACCCACTTGCAGCATAACTGACCACTGTCTGACCCACGTGCAGCATGACTGACTAATGTTTGACCCACTTGCAGTATGACTGACCACTGCCTGACCCACTTGCAACATGACTGACCACTGTCTGACCCACTTGCAGCATGACTGACTAATGTCTGACCCACATGCAGTATGACTGACTACTGTCTGATTCACTTGCAGCATGACTTACCACTATCTGACCCACTTGCAGCATGACTGACCACTGTCTGACCCACTTGCAGCATGACAGACTACTATCTGACGCACTTGAAGCATGACTTACCACTGTCCGACCCACTTGCAGCATGACCGACCACTATCTGACCCACTTGCAGCATGACCGACCACTGTCTGACCCACTTGCAGCATGACTGACCACTATCTGACGCACTTGCAGCATGACTGACTACTGTCCGACCCACTTGCAGCATGACTGACCACTATCTGACCCCCATTGCAGCATGACTGAACACGGTCTGAACCACTTGCAACATGACTGACCACTATCTGACCCACTTGCAGCATGACTGACCACTATCTGACCCACTTGCAGCATGACTGACAACTGTCCGACCCACTTGCAGCATGACTGACCACTATCTGACGCACTTGCAGCATGACTGACCACTGTCTGACCCACTTGCAGCATGACTGACCACTATCTGACCCACTTGCAGCATGACTGACCACTGTCAGACCCACTTGCAGTATGACTAACTACTGTCTGACCCACTTGCAGTATGACTGACCACTATCTGACCCACTTGCAGCATGACTGACTAATGTCTGAACCACTTGTATTATGACTGACCACTGCCTGACCCACTTGCAGCATGACTGACTAATGTCTGACCCACTTGCAGCATGACTGACCACTGTCTGACCCACTTGCAGCATGACTGACCACTGTCTGACCCACTTGCAGCATGACTGACTAATGTCTGATCCACTTGCAGTATGACTGACTACTGTCTGACCCACTTGCATCATGACTGAACACTGTCTGTCCCACTTGCAGCATGACTGACCACTATCTGACCCACTTGCAGCATGACTGACCACTGTCCGACCCACTTGCAGCATTACTGACCACTATCTAACCCACTTGCAGCATGACTGACTACTGTCTGACCCACTTGCAGCATGACTGAACACTTTCTGAACCACTTGCAGCATGGCTGACCACTATCTGACCCATTTGCAGCATGACTGACCACTATCTGACCCACTTGCAGCATGACTGACTACTGTCTGACCAACTTGCAGTATGACTGAACACTGTCTGAACCACTTGCACCATGACTGACCACTGTCTGACCCACTTGCAGCATGACTGACCACTATCTGACCCACTTGCAGCATGACTGACCACTATCTGACCCACTTGCAGCATGACTGAACACTGTCTGAACCACTTGCAGCATGACTGACTAATGTCTGATCCACTTGCAGTATGACTGACTACTGTCTGACCCACTTGCAGCATGACTGACCACTATCTGACCCACTTGCAGCATGACTGAACACTGTCTGACCCACTTGCAGCATGACTGAAGACTTTCTGAACCACTTGCAGCATGACTGACCACTATCTGACCCACTTGCAGCATGACTGACCACTATCTGACCCACTTGCAGCATGACTGACTACTGTCTGACCAACTTGCAGTATGACTGAACACTGTCTGAACCACTTGCACCATGACTGACCACTGTCTGACCCACTTGCAGCATGACTGACCACTATCTGACCCACTTGCAGTATGACTGACCACTATCTGACCCACTTGCAGCATGACTGAACACTGTCTGAACCACTTGCAGCATGACTGACCACTATCTGACCCACTTGCACCATGACTGACCACTGTCTGACCCACTTGCAGCATGACTGACCACTATCTGACCCACTTGCAGTATGACTGACCACTATCTGACCCACTTGCAGCATGACTGAACACTGTCTGAACCACTTGCAGCATGACTGACTACTGTCTGACCAACTTGCACCATGAATGACCACTGTCTGACCCACTTGCAACATGACTGACCACTATCTGACCCACTTGCACCATGACTGACCACTGTCTGACCCACTTGCAGCATGACTGACCACTATCTGACCCACTTGCAGCATGACTGAACACTGTCTGACCCACTTGCAGCATGACTGAACACTTTCTGAACCACTTGCAGCATGACTGACCACTATCTGACCCACTTGCAGCATGACTGACCACTATCTGACCCACTTGCAGCATGACTGACTACTGTCTGACCAACTTGCAGTATGACTGAACACTGTCTGAACCACTTGCACCATGACTGACCACTGTCTGACCCACTTGCAGCATGACTGACCACTATCTGACCCACTTGCAGTATGACTGACCACTATCTGACCCACTTGCAGCATGACTGAACACTGTCTGAACCACTTGCAGCATGACTGACCACTATCTGACCCACTTGCACCATGACTGACCACTGTCTGACCCACTTGCAGCATGACTGACCACTATCTGACCCACTTGCAGTATGACTGACCACTATCTGACCCACTTGCAGCATGACTGAACACTGTCTGAACCACTTGCAGCATGACTGACTACTGTCTGACCAACTTGCACCATGAATGACCACTGTCTGACCCACTTGCAACATGACTGACCACTATCTGACCCACTTGCACCATGACTGACCACTGTCTGACCCACTTGCAGCATGACTGACCACTATCTGACCCACTTGCAACATGACTGACCACTATCTGACCAACTTGCACCATGAATGACCACTGTCTGACCCACTTGCAGCATGACTGACCACTATCTGACCCACTTGCAGCATGACTGACCACTATCTGACCCACTTGTACCATGACTGACCACTATCTGACCCACTTGCAGCATGACTGACCACTGTCTGACCCACTTGCAGCATGACTGACCACTATCTGACGCACTTGCATCATGACTGACCACTGTCCGACCCACATGCAGCATGACTGACCACTATCTGCCCCCTTTGCAGCATGACTGACTACTGTCTGACCCACTTGCAGCATGACTGACCACTGTCTGACCCACTTGCAGCATGACTGACCACTATCTGACCCACTTGCAGCATGACTGACCACTATCTGACCAACTTGTACCATGAATGACCACTGTCTGACCCACTTGCAGCATGACTGACCACTATCTGACCCACTTGCAGCATGACTGACCACTATCTGACCCACTTGTACCATGACTGACCACTATCTGACCCACTTGCAGCATGACTGACCACTGTCTGACCCACTTGCAGCATGACTGACCACTATCTGACCCACTTGCAGCATGACTGACCACTGTCCGACCCACTTGCAGCATTACTGACCACTATCTGACCCACTTGCAGCATGACTGACTACTGTCTGACCCACTTGCAGCATGACTGAACACTTTCTGAACCACTTGCAGCATGACTGACCACTATCTGACCCACTTGCAGCATGACTGACAACTGTCCGACCCACTTGCAGCATGACTGACCACTATCTGACGCACTTGCAGCATGACTGACCACTGTCTGACCCACTTGCAGCATGACTGACCACTATCTGACCCACTTGCAGCATGACTGACCACTGTCAGACCCACTTGCAGTATGACTAACTACTGTCTGACCCACTTGCAGTATGACTGACCACTATCTGACCCACTTGCAGCATGACTGACTAATGTCTGAACCACTTGTATTATGACTGACCACTGCCTGACCCACTTGCAGCATGACTGACTAATGTCTGACCCACTTGCAGCATGACTGACCACTGTCTGACCCACTTGCAGCATGACTGACCACTGTCTGACCCACTTGCAGCATGACTGACTAATGTCTGATCCACTTGCAGTATGACTGACTACTGTCTGACCCACTTGCATCATGACTGAACACTGTCTGTCCCACTTGCAGCATGACTGACCACTATCTGACCCACTTGCAGCATGACTGACCACTGTCCGACCCACTTGCAGCATTACTGACCACTATCTAACCCACTTGCAGCATGACTGACTACTGTCTGACCCACTTGCAGCATGACTGAACACTTTCTGAACCACTTGCAGCATGGCTGACCACTATCTGACCCATTTGCAGCATGACTGACCACTATCTGACCCACTTGCAGCATGACTGACTACTGTCTGACCAACTTGCAGTATGACTGAACACTGTCTGAACCACTTGCACCATGACTGACCACTGTCTGACCCACTTGCAGCATGACTGACCACTATCTGACCCACTTGCAGCATGACTGACCACTATCTGACCCACTTGCAGCATGACTGAACACTGTCTGAACCACTTGCAGCATGACTGACTAATGTCTGATCCACTTGCAGTATGACTGACTACTGTCTGACCCACTTGCAGCATGACTGACCACTATCTGACCCACTTGCAGCATGACTGAACACTGTCTGACCCACTTGCAGCATGACTGAACACTTTCTGAACCACTTGCAGCATGACTGACCACTATCTGACCCACTTGCAGCATGACTGACCACTATCTGACCCACTTGCAGCATGACTGACTACTGTCTGACCAACTTGCAGTATGACTGAACACTGTCTGAACCACTTGCACCATGACTGACCACTGTCTGACCCACTTGCAGCATGACTGACCACTATCTGACCCACTTGCAGTATGACTGACCACTATCTGACCCACTTGCAGCATGACTGAACACTGTCTGAACCACTTGCAGCATGACTGACCACTATCTGACCCACTTGCACCATGACTGACCACTGTCTGACCCACTTGCAGCATGACTGACCACTATCTGACCCACTTGCAGTATGACTGACCACTATCTGACCCACTTGCAGCATGACTGAACACTGTCTGAACCACTTGCAGCATGACTGACTACTGTCTGACCAACTTGCACCATGAATGACCACTGTCTGACCCACTTGCAACATGACTGACCACTATCTGACCCACTTGCACCATGACTGACCACTGTCTGACCCACTTGCAGCATGACTGACCACTATCTGACCCACTTGCAGCATGACTGACCACTATCTGACCAACTTGCACCATGAATGACCACTGTCTGACCCACTTGCAGCATGACTGACCACTATCTGACCCACTTGCAGCATGACTGACCACTATCTGACCCACTTGTACCATGACTGACCACTATCTGACCCACTTGCAGCATGACTGACCACTGTCTGACCCACTTGCAGCATGACTGACCACTATCTGACGCACTTGCATCATGACTGACCACTGTCCGACCCACATGCAGCATGACTGACCACTATCTGCCCCCTTTGCAGCATGACTGACTACTGTCTGACCCACTTGCAGCATGACTGAACACTGTCTGAACCACTTGCAGCATGACTGACCACTATCTGACCCACTTGCAGCATGACTGACCACTGTCTGACCCACTTGCAACATGACTGACCACTGTTTGATTCACCTGCAACATGACTGACCACTGTCTGACCCACGTGCAGCATGACTGACCACTATCTGACCCACTTGCAGCATGACTGACCACTGTCTGAACCACTTGCAGTATGACTGACTACTCTTTGACCCACTTGCAGTATGAGTGACTACTGTCTGATCCATTTGCAGTATGACTGACCACTATCTGACCCACTTGCAGCATGACTGACTAATGTCTGACCCACTTGCAGTTTGACTGACCACTGTCTGACCCACTTGCAGCATGACTGACTAATGTCTGACCCACTTGAAGCATGACTGACCACTGCCTGACCCACTTGCAGCATGACTGATCATTATCTGACCCACTTGCAGCATGACTGACCACTATCTGACCCACTTGCAACATGACTGACCACTATCTGACCCACTTGCAGCATGACTGACCAATGTCTGACCCACTTGCAGCATGACTGACCACTATCTGACCCACTTGCAGTATGACTAACTACTGTCTGGCCAACTTGCAGCATGACTGACCACTGTCTGACCCACTTGCAGTATGACTTACTACTGTCTGACCCACTTGTAGTATGACTGACTACTGTCTGACCCACTTGCAGTATGACCGACCACTATCCGACCCACTTGCAGTATGACTGACCACTATCTGACCCACTTGAAGTATGACTGACCACTATCTGACCCACTTGCACCATGACTGACCACTGTCTGACCCACTTGCAGCATGACTGACCACTATCTGACCCACTTGCAGTATGACTGACCACTATCTGACCAACTTGCACCATGAATGACCACTGTCTGACCCACTTGCAGCATGACTGACCACTATCTGACCCACTTGCAGCATGACTGACCACTATCTGACCCACTTGTACCATGACTGACCACTATCTGACCCACTTGCAGCATGACTGACCACTGTCTGACCCACTTGCAGCATGACTGACCACTATCTGACGCACTTGCATCATGACTGACCACTGTCCGACCCACATGCAGCATGACTGACCACTATCTGCCCCCTTTGCAGCATGACTGACTACTGTCTGACCCACTTGCAGCATGACTGAACACTGTCTGAACCACTTGCAGCATGACTGACCACTATCTGACCCACTTGCAGCATGACTGACCACTGTCTGACCCACTTGCAACATGACTGACCACTGTTTGATTCACCTGCAACATGACTGACCACTGTCTGACCCACGTGCAGCATGACTGACCACTATCTGACCCACTTGCAGCATGACTGACCACTGTCTGAACCACTTGCAGTATGACTGACTACTCTTTGACCCACTTGCAGTATGAGTGACTACTGTCTGATCCATTTGCAGTATGACTGACCACTATCTGACCCACTTGCAGCATGACTGACTAATGTCTGACCCACTTGCAGTTTGACTGACCACTGTCTGACCCACTTGCAGCATGACTGACTAATGTCTGACCCACTTGAAGCATGACTGACCACTGCCTGACCCACTTGCAGCATGACTGATCATTATCTGACCCACTTGCAGCATGACTGACCACTATCTGACCCACTTGCAACATGACTGACCACTATCTGACCCACTTGCAGCATGACTGACCAATGTCTGACCCACTTGCAGCATGACTGACCACTATCTGACCCACTTGCAGTATGACTAACTACTGTCTGGCCAACTTGCAGCATGACTGACCACTGTCTGACCCACTTGCAGTATGACTTACTACTGTCTGACCCACTTGTAGTATGACTGACTACTGTCTGACCCACTTGCAGTATGACCGACCACTATCCGACCCACTTGCAGTATGACTGACCACTATCTGACCCACTTGAAGTATGACTGACCACTGTCTGAACCACTTGCAGTATGACTGACTACTCTCTGACCCACTTGCAGCATGACTGACTACTGTTTGATCCACCTGCATCATGACTGACCACTGTTTGATCCACCTGCAGCATGACTGACCACTGTCTGACCCACTTGCAGCTTGACTGACCACTGTTTGATCCACCTGCAGCATGACTGACCACTGTTTGATCCTTTTGCAGCATGACTGAACACTGTATGATCCACTCGCAGCATGACTGACCACTGTTTGATCCACCTGCAGCATGACTGACTACTGTCTGACCGACTTGCTGCATGACCAACCACAGTTTGATCCACCTGCAGCATTACTGACTACTGTCTAATCCACCTGCAGCATGACTAACCACTGTATGATCCACTCGCAGCATGACTGACCACTGTTTGATCCACCTGCAGCATGACTGACCACAGTTTGATCCACCTGCAGCATGACTGACCACTGTATGATCCACTTGCAGCATGTCTGACCACTGTTTGATACACCTGCAGCATGATTGATGACTGTTTGATCCACTTGCATCATGACTGACCACGGTTTGATCCACCTGCAGCATGATTGACCACTGTTTGATCCACCTGCATCATGCCCGACTACTGTTTGATCCACCTACAGCATGACTGACTACTGTCTGACCCACTTGCATCATGACTATCGGCGAAAATTTGAAAAATGACTAACGTTTTATCAAACGTAAAAACAGGTACTCTCTTTAGAAATATATAGCATATAGTTTAATTAAAGTATTTTCTGTTAAATACACCTTTAACTCAGAGGAATAATAACTATCGCAATACTATATTTTTCTATGAGTTGCTTCCCTTTGATGTAAACATACATCCCCGCGTGGAACAGACGCGTATAGTAAGGATTGGCACGCTTTTCCGCCCCACTTTAAGTAACAGAAATACTTTGGCAAAGTGTGTGAAAAGACGCTGTTACAATTATACATAGTTACAAAAAAGTAATACTATTTCTTAAGTAAAATGCATAATATCTTCTCAAAACAAATTCTAATTACAAGATTAGTATGCACTAAAGGTCCTGTTACCCCATTACATTATATACTAGTACACCCCACTCCTACGCACGCACACCCGCACGCATACCCGTACGCAGTTACGTTAAATAAAGAAATCCTTGAACTTCTGTAATTGCTGTGTTAAGTTCAGTAATTTTCTTACGCCTGATGCACATTTTAACTGACTACTGTCTGACACACTTGCAGCATGACTGACTACTGTCTGACACACTTGCAGCATGACTGACTACTGTCTGACACACTTGCAGCATGACTGACAACTGTCTGGACTATGACTGATTTCTGTTTTTTGAACCTCCATGAAAAATAGAGAAAAACCACAACACAATCTCTTACTAGGAGATTATGAGTGAAAATGCTTATGAGTGTAAAATATTTTGTTGTCTTTTGATTTGTTGGTTCATAAGCGTCGCATTCACTTATATTATCTACTTTAATTGTTGTTCAGCTCAATTCAGCTCAACTTTATTAAACTAATTAACCCAATACCAATGTTAAACAATATAAAAAATTCTTTAGCAAGAAAATTACGAAAGCACAGGAGACCATTTAAAAAGACAATAATATTTTACATGCCAATGACGTCTTGTGTAATTTCCATGAGCTACGCGAAGTATATCGATGTAAAGCTTTTGTTTGATTGACTAGTTGTAAATATTAGGTGTATCATGCGTAAACCTTGTTTGTTGACAGTGATAGTAAAGTAAATGGTGACGTGGTTTTTCCAGTTTAAAACAACTAACTGTGTAGATTGTCTAAGATAGGAAATACATGTTTATAATGATAAGTGGGGTCTTATTCTTTGATTTATATTCTTTCTTATAAGTCAACGACAAATGTCTTTATTAAGGTAAAGGAAGGTAATACATTGTAACAAGAGATATAAATGTACAATTAATATGTTTGCATTCTGTCGATATAATGGTTGGTCAGTTTATGACAATGTGTAGAGGACAAAAGTCAAAATATCAAACTCAAGCAGGAAACAAGGAATCTCAATGATTATTGATGATATAATATATACCGTGGATTGTTCTAATATAATATTATATCATATCTTGCACAATTGATGATATAATATATACCGACATCCGTGGATTGTTCTATTATAATATCAAATCTTGCACAATTGATGATATAAATATATACCGACATCCGTGGGTTGTTCTACTATAATATCAAATCTTGCACAATTGATGATATAAATATATACCGACATCCGTGGATTGTTCTATTATAATATCAAATCTTGCACAATTTATGATATAATAAATACCGACATCCGTGGGTTGTTCTATTATAATATCAAATCTTGCACAATTGATGATATAATATATACCGACATCCGTGGATTGTTCTATTATAATATCTAATCTTGCACAATTGATGATATAAATATATACCGACATCTGTGGATTGTTCTATTATAATATCAAATCTTGCACAATTGATGATATAAATATATACCGACATCCTTGGGTTGTTCTATTATAATATCAAATCTTGCACAATTGATGATATAAATATATACCGACATCCGTGGATTGTTCTATTATAATATCAAATCTGGCACAATTGATGATATAATATATACCGACATCCGTGGATTGATCTATTATAATATCAAATCTTGCACAATTGATGATATAATATATACCGACATCCGTGGACTGTTCTATTATAATATCAAATCTTGCACAATTGATGATATAATATATACCGACATCCGTGGATTGATCTATTATAATATCAAATCTTGCACAATTGATGATAATATATATACCGACATCCGTGGATTGATCTATTATAATATCAAACCTTGCACAATTGATGATATAGTATATACCGTGGATTGTTCTGTTATAATATTATATCAAATCTTGCACAATTGATGATATAAATATATACTGACATCCGTGGGTTGTTCTATTATGATATCAAATCTGGCACAATTGATGATATAATATATACCGACATCCGTGGATTGTTCTATTATAATATCAAATCTTGCACAATTGATGATATAATATATACCGACATCCGTGGATTGATCTATTATAATATCAAACCTTGCACAATTGATGATATAATATATACCGTTATCCGTGGGTTGTTCTATCATAATATTATATCAAATCTTGCACGATTGATGATATAATATATACCGACATCCTTGGGTTGTTCTATTATAATATCAAATCAAATCTTGCACAATGCGACATCGGAGGATTGAGTGCAATTATATGCAACTGGAAACAAGAACAAATGATGTAGTAAAGAAAATAACACCTTTTTATAAGCAATAGAAATAAATAAAGTTACAGACAGAAATAGATAGTATCAAATGTTCAAACACTGTAGATCTTCATTTTGTTAGAAGTAAATAAAACGAAGAGTGAAAACTGCAGATTTTATTGTAATTATTAAAAGCATGAATAGAACCAATTTCTTCAAAATACTTAAATGCATTTTACAGCTAGTTCAATAAAATGGGAGAATTTGTGTTATTTTTTTATTTCTTTCCTTTAAAATGTCGTTTTTTGTTAAGTATTCTGATGATATGGTTGTTTAAAAGTTCTTTAAATTTAATTAAGATGTTTGTAGAAGTACTTAAGTATGTATATTTCTCAAAGCGAGTGAAAAATGCGATTTATTGTGTGTATGCCTTAGACAGTTAACATGTTCTATCACTGACATGAAAGTTTACCAACAGCCAGTTCTCATAGGCAAGTAGTTAGCTGTTTTATGACAGTCTAGCAACTTTTCTTTAGAATCGTATGCAGATAGTACTTAAGTTCGTAAGTTTCTCTATCAATGGATTATTCCCTTTGTAGAAATGGCGAGAGAGGCATGCCAATTTTGTTTGTATTAATAAGCGAAATAAATACAATAATTAAATGCCAATCGAAATAAAAAACAATATGGGCAGTTGGTGAGGTAATTTATGTCAACATCTAAAATTCGTTATTTTCCGACTTTCAAAAAGCTGTATCGAAAACGATGAGTGCCGGATACCATCAGTATACGTAGGCTTTAAAGGTTTTACAATAATGTGTCGAAATCGTTGTGTGCCGAATATTCGTACTTTCTGTCAGATGCACTCTTATGTACTTAACGGTGAAAAAAATACAAAAGTGAAATTCTGAACATGTATGACTCCACATATTCCGATTATGAGTCTTATTTGGTAAAATTAGCGAAGAATCCGTGCCATGGTGATTTCTATTCTTTATTTCCTATTTCCTTTTCGGGCAAAATTTATTATTTTAGATTAACTTCAGTAAAGTTATCATCTGTATGCATTTTTACCTGTCTGTCTCTGTCAAGTGTCGGAAAGATACCATCATAATAGCAGCCTTTTCTTAGCTTACTTAATTTCTTAAGAGTAAAGTTATATTGTGGTTATATAATTTCTTTCTTTGTATAGATCAAAGTTTATGAGCAAGGTAAATGATATGAAATTAAGACACATTGGAATTTGTAAGAGCGGCTCCATGATCTAGTAATTACCGATTACAGCCTTAGATCACAATTTATTCATACAAAATAATAGTATTCTTTCTTTAACTAAAAATCTGCTAAAATTTACAATATAATAGCACTTTTTAAATAAAAATGAATATTTAAGAAGTGCTCTGATATCAAAGGAACTATGTTAAATTAAATAAGAATATATGTTAGTTTGAGTAAGAAAAATAAATGAGATTATGTATAAATTTGACCCCACATAAAGCTGTACTTGCGTATGCCTGACCCGAAAACTATTTTTATAGATTCAGGATATTGTGAAAAACTGGTACTAGTGTCAGGTATAAATTCATTCCCTTGATGCACTTATACTGTTAGCTGGTATTTTATCAGTTGTTAATTTATTCCTTTTTTACACTTATACCGTCAGTTGGTATAGCTTCAGTTAAACATTCATACCCATGTAACACTTTTACCTTACACTTATACATGGTATAGTGTTAGTTATAAATTCGGGACCGAAAAAGTGACATTAGTATTGTCACTGCTTTAAAGCAGGCCCTCGTGTTATTGAACGTGGCAGGTGATTTTTATAGGACTAATAACGTAAAGTTATTTAATTACAGTTGTTAATTCATTCCCTTGTTACCGTTAGCTGGTATAGTGTCAGTTATAAATTCATACCCATGATGCACTTATAACGTTAGATAGTATAGTATCAGTTATAAATTCATTACCATGTTACACTTATACCGTCTAAATGTCAACATTGTCTTTATCTCGTCTAAACAGGGTAGATTAGCCATTTTCTTTCTTAGGAGATCCTTACTTGTATTAACTATCTAATTTAAATGCAATATTACTTTTACTAACTCAATATTTGACTCTCAATGGACTGATCAATTGGATGCTATGTTAACTTATTGAGGTTTTATATAAAAAGTATTTAATTGATTATCTAAAAATATTAGCTCAAGAAAAACACTTTTTACCAAATCACATCAAGTAAGTACATCGTTAAAACAATTGTAAACACTTAATACCGTCACGGTGGATTTACTGGCTTATTTCTCCTAACTAGTACATAATAAAGTGACATTTTTTTCTTGTTACAGATGCTGATAACAACATGTCTATTTTTGCTGTTGGCGACAAGCGTTTACTCTAGCGTACGTATTCAGTAAATTCTAATGCAAATTGTATGATGATTGTAATAGTCATTAAATCATGCGCAGTAAAATGTAAGCTATAACTATTCTTTCTAGTTGTAGCATGTAACACATAGAGTCGTTAAAAGATACTTTCCAAAAGTGAGAAAGTGAGAAAACTTAAAAAAGACATCTGTTATACCATCATTATGGAAAAAATCTTTGCTTATTCTTTTATTTTGTCTTGATTTAAAATAAATTTTGACAAAAGCATAATTATATTTAATCATAAACTGCATAAAATGAATAATAATAACAGGAGGTCCACTTTTCGATAACATGAGATATATTAGAATGCCAGAAAACAAAGTGTAAAGAGAAATACCTTAAAAATATAATTACATGTGTATCTACATTAAAGCTGCATCCAGTATATAGTTTATTCAGAATAAAAGAGCATTGCACATGGAATACAATATCACAAAGATGAATAACACTTTAACAATTCACATTTGATAGGTAAATTTGAGTTATTAAAAATAGTAAAAATATATCAGTAAAATGTATTATCGAAATATGTGTATTTGATTTTATATAATACCATGTCAAGCAACAATTATTCAAGGATAGCACAAAAAAGAGCGAACTCTTATTTCCATTGTGGTCCCAATAAGTGTGGTTAACATAGAGAGGTTACCTTAAGTTGAAAGAAAACCTAAAAAACTTTGAATTTAAGATACTTAAAAAATATCACAAGTTTGGAAGTTCAATGGTTATTAATTGAAATTGCTATCATACGTAAGAAGTAAAACTGAATAAACATATCACAGGTTAAATATAATCACATATTAAAAAAGAAAGAAAACTGGTACTTGAGATCATATTCAGTATGTAGTATAAAATAATTACAGATCAAAAGAATAGTTATATCACAGAAAGGTAATGCTGTTTAATACTGTTTTTAAAAAGACTAAAAAGACTAAGGCTGATTTCCGACACAAATCTCCACACACCGGGAACACAAATAAAACAATTGTGAGGCCTTCTTGTAGTTTTTCTATGATGCTATCAACATATGCCAAGTCTAATAGAAAGCTATATTAAAATTCTAAACAATCCGCAATAATGGCGATATATTTCATTAATTCTCCAAATACACTGGATGTAATCCAAAATCCAAATTCCAACACTGCTTTTATTTACTTATGAAGATACTGCTGCTGTTGTTGGTGATGATAATTTGTTTGAAATTATTTTGCTAATAAGATAATTATGCTAGAAAAGTTTTATTTTATTGTGTTTATGGTAACGATATTTCATAAAATGTGATAATCGCGTAGACTGCTGTCTTAATTACGTGTACTTATATAATATTTTATTTATAATATAAAATGTATACATTAATTATGTATTATGTATAATATTCCTTCAGACAACAGGGGGCCAGATATCAACAGCGTCGACACCAGCAGCAACAAATGCATCTTCGACAACAACTGCACCAAAAGGTAAGTGCATTTTGTAACATAGAACAGTTTTAGAAAAGTAATGCCATTGCGTTGTTTGAACTACGGTAAAACCGTGAGTAAGAACGGCATATACACGGTTCACCTCAGAACATAGTATTATACAAATAAAGACTTGTTTTGAGGTCAAAATATAGTCTTTAAGTCCAGGGTAACGTGATATTGAGCGAGGACGCAGTCCGACTTGTTATTCACATACCCTAAAATCGATATTTTCCGCTGCAGTGAACTTTACATAAAATACGTTCATTTCTCGATGAACTACAATGTGATGTAGACAGCGCGCGCTTGTACTCCTGATTGCTGATTGGCTAGGTGGGCGGACTTTAATTTACTATGCACTGTTTTCATGAATGAACGTAAACATGACGTTAAAATACTGCACACAGCAGGCGTGGCTGTAAAACATTTTCAAAACATGAGTTCTTTGTTAAAAATTTTAATTTTCCATTTCGTCAAGTTTGTCCTTAAACAATTGCCACTGAAAAGAATTTGGTCTTGTACTTAGGATGTTGGACTCTTGCGTCATGTCTGTAGGTCAATATGTTATTACCTATATTTGGGAGGCAGGGTAAGGAAGTATCCTACACTAACAGTTGGCTGCGATGCGAACATCACGAAGGAAAAAAGCAAACAGAACTGTGAATCCATTTTGATTTGTGGCTTTTATGCAAGTTTTCGTTGTCACGCACTGTTGGTTTGTATGCACAACCCCACTGTTCACATTGGGATGTATATAATGAACTATTCAAGTAAATATCACGTATGTCTACTTATCTGTTAAAAGTATACATCTTCTATGACATATCTTAAAGTAATATTGCAAATCTAAAAGATTGAGAGAGATATATTTTCATAGCAATTTAGTAAGGGCATTTACTTAACAAAAACGATTACGCTACGCTAAATTGGTTATTAAGGTTATCCAGAACATAAAAATCGAAAAACCTATGGATTTGACCGGCTATTAATTTTTCGTGTAATATGCGGATTTTAAAGACTACGCATTAAATGGTATTTGTATGATCGAGATATTATGATACAAGGGATTTATACAGTGACCGTTAGGTACATGTTTGACATATGATATTGACCTTATGGACAGCACGGTGTGCACGAGGTCCTTGTGAATATTAAAGGTTTGTCTATTACATACCCACATAGATTATAATAGCTAAGCTTGTACTTAGTGATGTATAAAGAAACCATGCCAGGTAGACATGTCGATAGATTTATTATCATAATGTTTATCAGATTAATTCATCAAATACCTTCCTATTTACAAAATGTTTCAAAAGTTTCGTATGTCTAAGTAACAAATGAAAAGCTTTGAGTTCAGCCCTTATTGTAAAAAACGAACATGTTTTGAAATTATATCTTTAACAGCATCATTCTACGCTTCATATTGACACATTTCACCTTATGGAAGGTATTTCAATGCAATATTTGAGCAATGTTTTAAAGATGTCGGTTCCGTTTAGGTCAAAAATTGAAATCCTACGCTCAGTTCTCAAATATGTAAAGTATGATTGCGATATGTTAGTATAGTTTGATCGGCTTAGTATGCAACAATTGCCATAGTATATATATATTTTTTATTGGTTACAAAGCATCTATTTTGTATTAAGCATGCTGGCATAGCCAATTACATTTGGCAATTTGGAATGTGAGTGAAAACATTTATTATATATGGTCCTACCGATCACTAGCTTTCACCTACACTGTACTCAGTTTTAATGGCATGTCATGCATTTCTGTCATATATTACTAAGATTGCGGTGATTTGGCCAGCATTGAAGTTGCTAACGGGATATGGAACAACACGAATGGATCTACAACTATCAACTCCACGGCCACTCTAGAATGTAACTCTGGATACGCACCCTCAACTAACAATACAACAATCATCTGTCAGGATAACGGCACCTGGATCAGTAGTGCGGAACCTAAGTGTGATGTGAAAGGTAAATTTCGTTTTATATAGGAGTAGGAGGTCTGTCGTATTGTAATTTTCATATTTTGTTCGAGGGCGGGAGTTGGGGATAACCGTTGCTTTCGGAAATATACGATCATTGTTTCATGCTTCTTCTATTCCTCCTAGCAGCTTAACATCTTGAACATATTACGACGTCTGGTGTAAGAAAGGCCTGACAGAATAGTTGAAAGATTTCCATTGAGATGACAGGTTGTTGATCAATTTCGAATCGGAGCGTAGAGTTGAAGAGTTGAAAACTGTGTATAAGTTGATTGGCGATGGTAGGAATTAAAAAATTATGCATAAACAATTTATAAAATAACCCAAGCTCTACAATTTGTATTAAGGTCCAGCGCTTATACATATTTAAATAATCTTTAAAAATAGTTATTTGTAGATTATTAAACAAAGAAAAGAAAACACAATAAACAGCCATTTTAGCCTATATATAACGTTAAAATTTGTGCACGAGAATTACCTGACTTACCTTTTGTCTGAAATGGTTGGTCCTTGTTAAGTGTAGCGTTGTAATTTGTGGACTATACCGACTGACGCATATAGCCGAAATACTACTGAACATATAGTTCTATCATTTACACTATAGACAAGACTACACTGTATATTCAATAAAAGTTTTAACAGGACAATGTCCACAATTGACCAGTATTTACCAATTTAGCACCATGGTTATGTATCCAGTGAGGCCACTTCAAATTATCGCAATGTTTGCATCATTTCCATATCTTAAACTAAATCTTAAAGAATGAAATAATAGCTTATACCGATTGGCTCTTAATTGTGTCAGATCTCTTCAACAAAATTATACCAAAACACAATTAGGCCAATTCTGGCGACACCCAGCTATCTGTTCTTAATATCGGCCGATCCCCAGTCGAATGTATGGAAAGAACCACTGGCACACCTCAGAACTAATATTATAGCAAGTAAGACTTGTGTTGAGGTCAAAATATAGTTTTAAAGACCTCGGTTGCGTGATATTGACCGAGGACGCAGTCCGACTTGTTATTCACATATCCTAATTTCAATGTTTTCCGCTGCAGGGAAC
Organism: Sinonovacula constricta; assembly: GCA_007844125.1. Taxonomy (NCBI): domain Eukaryota; kingdom Metazoa; phylum Mollusca; class Bivalvia; order Cardiida; family Solecurtidae; genus Sinonovacula; species Sinonovacula constricta. The sequence continues at coordinate 4,302,163 of CM017556.1, forward strand.
TTTACATCAAATACGTTCAATTCTCGATGAACTTCAATGTGTTGAAGACAGCGCGCGCTTGTATTCCTAATTGGTGATTGGCTAAGTGGGTGGTCTTTAATTTACTATGCACTGTTTTATGAATGAACGTAAACATGACGTAGAAATACTGCACACAGCAGACGTGGTTGTAAACATTTTCAAAACATGAGTTCTTTGTTGAACATTTTAATTTTCCATTTGGTCCAGTTGGTCCTTTTGCCGACTGACCGTTCCAAGGCGGCAACTGCTTGTTTATTTTTTGTTTTATGTCTCGTCTTTGTGTTTTGTCACCTTTACATTTACCGCGTTTGCCATGGTCTAAAGGTAGTTTAGAGTAAATATCTGTGGTTATTTTGGACCTTTTTTACCATAAACAATTTCCACTGAAAACTGAAAAGAATTTGGTCTTGTGGTTAGGATGTTGAACTCTGGACCTTGCGTCATGTCTGTAGGTCAATATGTTTTTACCTATATTTGGGAGGCAGGGTAAGGAATTATCATACACTAACAGTTTGTTGCAATGCGGGCATCACGAAGGAAAATAGTAAACGGAACTGTGAATCCAATTTGATTTGTGACTTTTATGCAAGCTTTCATTGTCATGCACTGTTGGTTTGTATGCACAACCCCACTGTACACATTGGGATGTATATAATAAACTATTCAAGTAAATATCACGTATTTCTACTTGTCTGTTTAAAGTATAACTTTTCTATGACTTGTCTTGATGTAATATTGCAAATCAAAAAATTTAGAATAGGTAAATAAGAAAAGGTCCCATCAAAATTTCCGCAGATATTTAAATTTAATCTACCTCCAGACAACGGCTAACAGGGTAAACGTAAATATGACCAAAACCACAGAGACGAGACATAACACACAAAAAGAAAAACCACCAGGTACCGCCTTGGAACGGTCAGTCAGCAAAAGGACCGACTGGGTGCTTAAATCTGTTTTGTGGAGCGCTCCAACCTCGCACTTGCTGAAGGTTTTTCGATCAAACAAACAGTGTAAATAAAAATATAACGTCAAAGTGAAACAACTAACAGCATGCTCCTGCATCGGGTGTTAAAACAGACACAACGAACTTATAAACATACAAAATATCTGAGAAAGCTATTTTCATTGCAATTGATTTAGTAAGGACATTTACTTAACAAAACCAATTATGCTACACAATTAAATTGCTTATTACGGTTTTCCAAAACATAAAAATCAACTAACGTATGGATTTTACAGACTTCTTTTTTTATCTTTTTTATGTAATATGCGAACTTTACCGACTACGCATTAAGTTGTATTTTATTGATCGAAATATAATAATACGAGGGATTTATACAATGACCTTTAGGGACATGTTTGACATCTGATATTGATTTTATGTACAGCACAGTGTGCACAAGATCCATGTAAATATTAAAGGTTTGTCTTGTACATACCACATAGATTATAATAGCTAAACTTGTACTTGGTGATGTGTAAAGAAACCATGCCAGGTAGACAGGTCGATAGATTTATTATCATAATGGTTATCAAATGCATATAATACTTACCTATTTACAAAGTGTTTCAAAAGTTTACATATGTCTAAGTAACACATGAAAAGCTTTGAGTTTAGCCCTAATTGTAAAAAACGAACATGTTTTGAAATTATATCTTTAACAGCATCATTCTACGCTTCATATTGACACCATTGACTTATTAGAAGATATTTTGAAGCAATACTTGAGCAGTGTTATAATGATGTTGGTTCCGTTTACGTCAAAAATTGAAATCCTACGCTCAGTTCTCAAATATGTAAAGTATGATTGCGATTTGTTAGTATAGTTTGATCGACTGAATACGCAACAACTGCCATAGTGTATATATATATATATATTTATTGGTAACAAAGCATCTATTTTGTATGAAGCATGCTGGCATAGCCAATTACATTTGGCAATTTGTGGAAAGAATGTGAGTAAAAACATTTATTATATATGGTCATACAGACCACTAGCTTTCACCTACACTGTATTCAGTTTTAAGGGTATGTCAGGCATTTCTGTCATATATTACCAAGATTGCGGTGATTTGGCCAGCATTGAAGTTGCTAACGGGATATGGAACAACACGAATGGATCTACAACTGTCAACTCCACGGCCACTCTAGAATGTAACTTTGGATACGCACCCTCAACTAACAATACAACAATCATCTGTCAGGATAATGGCACCTGGATCAGTAGTGCGGAACCTAAGTGTGATGTGAAAGGTATATTTCGTTTGATATAGGAGTAAGGCGTCTGTCGTATTGTAATTTTCATATTTTGTTCGAGGGCTGGGGTTGGAGATAACCGTTGCTTTCGGAAATATACGATCATTGTTTCATGCTTCTTCTATTCCTCCTAGCAGCTTAACATCTTGAACATATTACGACGTCTGGTGTAAGAAAAACCTGACAGAATAGTTGAACGATTTTCATTGAGATGACATCTTGTTGATCAATGTCGAGTCGGAGCGTGGAGTTGAAAACTGTGTATCAGTTGATTGGCGATAGTTGGAATTAGTGTATGCATAAAGAATTTATAAAATAACTACACAACAATTTGTATTAAGGTTCAGCGCTTATACATAGTTAAATAATCTTTTCCAAATAGTTATTTGTAGATTATTAAAGAAAGGAAAGAAAACACAATAAACAGTAATTTTAGCCTTTATATAACGGTAAAATTTGTGCAAGAAGAATAACATGACTTACCTTTTGTCTGAAATGATTGGTCCTTGTTAGGTGTAGCGTTGTAATTTGTGGACTATACCGACTGACGCATATAGCCGAAAAACCACTTAACATATAGTTCTATCATTCACACTATAGACAAGACTACACTGTATATTAAATAAAAGATTTAATAGACGAGTGTCCACCATTGACTAGTATTTACCAAGGCCAGTGTCCACCATTGACCAGTATTTACCAATTTAGCAGCATTGTTATGTATCCAGTGGGGCCAATTCAAATTATCTCAATGTTTGCATCATTTCCATATCTTAAACTAAACTTTAATGGCACCCCAGTCGGCCCTTTTGCCGATTGACCGTTCCAAGGCGGTAACTGATGGTATTTCTTTATGTTTTTCTTTATGTGTGTTATGTCTCGTCTCTGTGTTTTTGTCACATTTACATTTACCTTGTTTACCTTTGTCTAATGGTAGATAAAATTTAAATATCTGTGAAAATTTTGATAAGACCTTTTCTTGTTTACCTTTTGTTAAGGTCTATACTAACAGAACTATTTTAACGGCGCCCAAAGTCGAATTGGTAGCATCTTTGATTGTGACTTCTCTGTCCCGTAGAAATTCTACATTTGACTTTTGGATTGTGTGATATGATTAAAAGAGGTCTTTTAACAGATCTATCAAGGCAATTGTTAGAGTCTCACTCCAACAATTAAAGCTGGAAGTGTAGCTCTTAATTGTGCCAGAGCTATACAACAAGATGACAATAAAACACAATTATGGCAATTCTGGCCCCATCCAGCTTTCTTAATATCGGCAGATCCCCAGTCAAATGTATGGAAAGAACCACTAGCACACCTCATGTCAGCTGGAAGGCCGAGGCCATATATACCTTTTTAAATTTATCGTAGGTGCTTCACTGGTTTCTGTTAAGAACCGTTTTAGTTCATACTATTGTTTGAAAAGAACCTCAGATATTCTGCAAGCTAGCTGCAAACCTTCATATGACACAAAATTGATTCCGGTCCGGTTTCTTCTTAACAAGCTGAGTGCCTGAGAGGTCATGTCAGACAATGACGTAATTTATTTGACCAATTTCTTTATTCTTATTAAGCAAGTCTTAAAATGACAATTTAAACTTACTTTATGCTTTTGACATTACTTTTCCCCTCTTCACAATGCTTATATTGAGATCAATTGTTATCAGCAGATTTCCCATTTTGGGCAGTAATTCGGTGCAATGAAACCATTCACACAGCACACAACAATAAGCTAGCTGAACACCTCAAGCACAGAGTGTTTCTGCTTAACAGTACAAAGCATAATATGAAATGAAACGAAAAACGCAACATGTTGCATATTTTTTTCCTTTTGTTATTGTATAATACAACTGATGATCTATTTATTTACAGACATTTGTTATAAAATCATCAATTCATGAACATTTAAAGAACCTCGGGTTTTGAGATAGGGTCGCAAATTTGCCACTATTCTGTCAGCCTCTTACCGTGAATGTTCGATATCCGGTCGGGGAAGACGATTTGATGTGAGAAGGTCTATCATCTGACATTCGGTTCGCGGTGGTCCTTAAGACATATTGTTTAGGATCTCCCTCCACCCAAACAGCTGAATGTAATTAGAATCTCTGTCATTGCATTTTTAAAACTAAAAAATGGCATAAACCAAGAGATAAACAAGTGTTTCGACAAGTTATGTGACAGATAGTAAAGGTAATCATAGTTATCCAATAACCACTAGATATTAAATGCATTCATGGAAACCCAAAAGTGTATTCCTAAAGTTGTGACTAAAAACCATGTAGTAAGTACCTAAGGCGTTTCAAGTCAGCAGTATAAAATCAATGCTCTTTTTTCATTTTGTGTGTTAAAGTAAACAAAAGCAAGAATGAAGTTGATGTATGCATTGAAAGGATAGTTGTTATCTAAACGTTCGGAAACAGCTGTTACAATTTCCCTACACAGTTAATTCACATACATTGAGACAATAATTTAGTGCAGGTACAGCACACTTTTTTCTGCATAAATGTTTTCACAATATTGAATATCATTTCCAAACATTTATAATCTAATTTTATGACTGAATATGAAAAGAAGAGCTATTATAATTATTATGCTAGTAAAATTAAGCTGTCTTTAAATATAAATTAACATGTCTGGTTTTAGATTCTACAGATTTTATTTCAGACCCATACATAATCTGAAGTCTGAGAAGCTAAAATGTTCTGTGTAGAATACTCTGGTTCTGAGATTGTAATTCATGATGTGTTTCGTATTAATGACGATGGCAAATCTAGCTGATACAGGTAAATTAAATCTTGATCAAGAAACTCACCAACTTATCACATCCAAAATTATGGACAAGCAAGATTTTAAGATATGTCTTTAGTGTTATACCTACCGACATGTTTCCAATGTAAAAATATGTTGTTTTAATTGTTCAGCATAAATAAGGTCTGTATACAAGTATGCACATACTTTAAACAATTACAGGCCAATTGTCTATAAATCATTATAACTGTATGTCATATTGATATGGATTTTGGTTATTAAAATGCAAATAGAATTAGTGTGCATATGTTGATTTTGCCAGCCTTTGCAATACGAATATTTGACGACAAGACTGGCATTTTAATAAAATAAATGCATAAAACAAATAATTTCCAAGTAATTCCACAAACCAGGTTTAAGCATCCCACTCGGTCCTTTTGCCGACTGACCGTTCCAAGGCGGTTACTGCTGGTTTTTCTTTTGGTGTGTTATGTCTTGACTCTCTGGTTTTTGTCACCTTTACATAGCCCGTTTGCCTTTGTCTAGGGGTAGTTAAGATTTAAATATATCTGGTTATTTTGATAACAATTTGCACTGATAAGACTTTGGTCTTGTGCGTAAGACTTTGGACACTGGACCTAGCGTCATGTCTCTAGGTCAACACGTCATTAACTATATTAGGGAGGCAGGGTAAGGAAGTATGCTAAAACAGTTGATTGCAATGCGAACATCACGAAGGAAAATAGCGCAGTGGTAGAAGCTCTGCTCTGCTCTGCTTTGGAACACACAGAATTGTGGATCCATTTTGGTTTGTGGCTTTTATACAAGTTTTCGTTGTCACGCACTGTTGGTTTGTATGCAAACTCCCATGGTACACATTGGGATGTATATAATAAACTATTCAAGTAAATATCACGTGTATCTACTTATCTGTTTACAGTATACAATTTCTATGACATGTCTTGAAGTAATATTGCAAATCTAAAAGATTGAGAGAGATATATTTTCATAGCAATTTAGTAAGGGCATTTACTTAACAAAACCGATTACGCTACGCTAATAAATTGCTTATTACGGTTATCCAGAACATACAAATCGAATAACCTATGAATTTGACCGGCTATTAGTTTTTCGTGTTATATGCGGATTTTAACGACTACGCATTAAATGGTATTTGTATGATCGAAATATTATTATACGAGGGATCTATACATTGACCGTTAGGGACATTTTTGACATCTGATAATGACTTTATGGATAGCACGGCGTGCACGAGGTCCATGTGAATATTAAAGGTTTGTCTATTAAAAACCCACATAGATTATAATAGCTTAGCTAGTACGTGGTGATGTGTAATGAAATCATGCCAGATAGACATGTCGATAGATTTATTATCCTCATGTTTATCAAATTAATTCATCGAATACCTTCCCATTTACAGCATGTTTCAAAAGTTTCGTATGTCAAAGTAACAAATGTAAAGCCTTGAGTTCAGCCACAATTGTAAAAATAGAACATATTTTGAGATGATATCTTTAACAGCATCATTCTCTGCCACATATTGACACATTTTACTTATTAGAAGGTAATTTTAAGCAATATTTGAGCAATGTGATATAAATGTCAGTTCTTTATAGGTAATAAATAAACACTCTCAATTCTCAAATATGTTAAGTATAAGTCCGAACTGGAAGAATAGTTTGATTGGCTGTATATGCAGCAATTGCCATAATATATATAGAGGATCTGACACGAGTTGTTATTTAATACAAACATTTATTAAACGAGTTCAGGCAAAATGATATTAAACGAGCCTCTTGGCGAGTTTAATATCATTTTGCCTGGACGAGTTTAATAAATGTTTGTATTAAATAACAGCGAGTGTCAGATTCTTTTTATCACATGATTTTCGTCCTCTTTTACTAGAAACAAATACATGTGTAGATCTACATGCCGGTTCAAAAATTTGAACGATATTGTGACGTCATTTAACACAACCACGGCATCATAGACCGATTGAGTTCATTGTTGCGCTATACAAAATATTTCCATTTTATTGTCTTTGAATGATAGTAAACACAACCATTTGACAAACTTTCAATGCGTATTTAACATTAATGTACAATGAAAATGACATATTATTGCCATATGTTTTATCGACTATTTCAGCTAAATAACTTATAAAAATAAACTGTAAACACGTGAAAGTGCGAGATCCAGAGAAGTTTATAAAGCGGTTAGTGTGAAGGTCACTATTCAAATTTAATTCTCATCGCTGTCAGTGTCGACTAAGGAGATAATTCTTTTTCGTTTTTTATGTGGAGGTCTTGCAGACTCGTCAGTAGAATTTACATTTGATTTGTGTCATAGGCGGCTGAATGATGATATTGAAAGTCCCACCAAAAACGTTTTCCTGTGAAGATGCTGTTAAAGCCACCGGTTATGTTTGAGTTCTTTGTGGTAGAATTCATTGAAGTTAGCATCGCGTTGTGGACATTCGTGTCTTGATTCACTTGAGGATTACATGCATGCTGGTGAGAACAGCTAGACTTTGTGAGAATCTCCGATATCATTTTGTGTTGATTATTGCTATAGTGGGGGTAGTTATTGGTTGAATGTTGCGGTGTCCCGTGACCCGTTATCTGCAAAATCTGATTTGCCGGGATGGTATTTTCGGATATTTTTTTAACTAAATGTTTCCGGGCGCTGTGGAGAGTCAGACGATGCAAGTCCAGCATCCTTAGTCATACGCATCATGGTGGTGTAAGTTTATTTATACCAATAATCAATTGCGACATTTGAACCGACGAAAAAAGAACTCTCATTGTCTTCCATTTTGTTTACAAACACGGCGGATGAATACCAAATAGTCACACGAAGCTGCTAGCCAATCAAATTGCAAGAAAAGCTGTATTACACTAGTGTAATACAAAAAAATATTACATGGGTATATTGAATGGAAAACAAGGTTAATCATGTGATCAATATTTTTTATTGATAACACAGCATGTATTTTGTATGGATCATGCTGACGTTAGCCAATTACATTTGGCAATTTGGAAAGAAGCTGAGAGAAAACATTTATTATGTATAGTCTTACCGATCATTAGCTATCTACTACAATGTACACAGTTTTAAGGGTATGTCATGTTCTTCTATTGTATATTACTAAGATTGCGGTGGTTTGGCCAGCATCAAAGATGCTAACGGGATATGGAAGAACACGAATGAATCTACAACAGTCAACTCCACGGCAACTCTAGAATGTAACACTGGATACGCACCCTCAACTAACAATACAACAATAATCTGTCAGGATGACGGCAGCTGGAACATTAGTGCGGCACCTAAGTGTGAAGTGAGAGGTAAATTTCGTTTGATACAGATTAATCTAGGAGTAGGCGGTCTGTCGTATTGTAATTTTCAAAGTCTGTTCTTTCGGCAATATATGAGCATTGTTTCATGCCTCTTCTATTCGGCCTAGCAGCTTACCAACATAAACTTATTACGACGTCTGGTGTAAGAAAGGCCTGACTGAATAGTTGAACGATTTCCATTGAGATGATATCTTTGTGATGAATGTAGAATCGGAGCGTGGAAAGTTGATAACTGTGTATCCGTTGATTGGCAATGGTAGGAATTGTATTATGCATAATCAATTTATATAATAACTTAAGCTCAACAATTTGTATTAAGGTTCAGCGCTTATAAATATTTAAATAATCTTTAAAAACAGTCCTTTGTAGATTAATAAAGAAAGGAAAGAAAACACAATAAACAGCCATTTTAGCCTATATATAACGTTAAAATTTGTGCACGAGAATTACCTGACTTACCTTTTGTCTGAAATGGTTGGTCCTTGTTAAGTGTAGCGTTGTCATCTGTGGACTATACCGACTGACGCATATAGCCGAAATACTACTTAACATGTAGTTCTATCATTTACACTATAGACAAGACTACACGGTATATTTAATAAAAGTTTTAATAGACCAGAGTCCACCATTGGCCAGTATTTACCAATTTAGCAGTATTATTATGTATCCAGTGGGGCCAATTCAAATTATCCCGATGTTTGCGTCATTTTCATATCCTAATCTAAACTTAAAAGATTGAAATAATAGCTTATACCGATTTCTGTACAAAACATATCAATGCACTTTTGTTAAGGTCTATACTAACAGAACTATTTTAACGGCGCCCATAGTCGAATTAGTAGCATCTTTGCTTGTGACTTCTTTGTCCCGTAGAACTTCTACAGCATACATTTGACTTTTTGGATGGTGTGATATAATTAAATTATAGGAGGTCTTTCAGCAGATCTACCAAGGCATTTGTTACAGTCTTTTTTAAACATTTAAAGCTGGAAGTGTAGCTCTTAATTATGCCAGAGCTCTACAACAAAATTACAACAAAACACAATTATGGCAATGCTGGCGACATCCAGCTATTGTTAATATTGGCAGATCCCCAGTCGAATGTATGGAAAGAACCACTAGCACACCTTATTTCAGCTTGAAGGCCGAGGCCATATATACCTTTTAAAATTTATCGTAGGTGTTTCACTGGTTTCTGGTTAGAACCGTTTTAGTTCATACCATTGTTTGAAAAGAACCTCAGATGTTCTGCAAGCTAGCTGCAAACCTTCACATGACACATAATTGATTCCGGTCCGGTTTCTTCTTAACAAGCTGAGTGACTGAGAGGTCAAATGTCAGACAATGACGTAATTTATTTGACCGATTTCTTTATTCTTATTAAGCAAGTCTTAAAATGACAATTTAAACTTACTTTATGCTTTTATCATTACTTTTCTCCTCTTCACAATGCTTATATTGAGATCAAATGTTATCAGCAGTTTTCTCATTTTGGGCAGTAATTCGGTGCAATGAAACCATTCACACAGCACACAACAATAAGCTGGCTGAACACCTCAAGCACAGAGTGTTTCTGCTTAACAGTACAAAGCATAATATGAAATGAAACGAAAAATGCAACATGTTGCATATTTTTTCCTTTTGTTATTGTATAATACAACTGATGATTTTTTTATTTACAGACATTTGTTATAAAATCATCAATTCATGAACATTCAAAGAACCACGGGTTTTGAGATAGGGTCGCAAATTTGTCGCTATTCTGTCAGCCTCTTACCGTGAATGTTCGATATCCGGTCAGGGAAGACGATTTGATGTGAGAAGGTCTATCATCTGACTTTCGGTTCGCGGTGGTCCTAAAGACATATTGTTTAGGATCTCCCTCCACCCAAACAGCTGAATGTAATTAGAATCTCTGTCATTGTATTTTTTAAACTAAAAATGACCTAAACCAAGAGATAAAGAAGTGTTTCGATAAGTTATGTGACAGATAGTAAACCGTAATCATAGTTATCCAATAACCACTAGATATTAAATGCATTCATGGAGATCCAAAAGCGTATTCCTAAAGTTATGACTCAAAACCATGTAGTAAGTACCTAAGTGGTTTCAAGTCAGCAGTATAAAAGCAATGCTCTTGTTTTATTTTGTGTATTAAAGTAAACAAAAACAAGAATGAAGATGATGTATGCATTGAAAGGATAGGTGTTATCCAAACGTTCGGAAACAGCTGTTACAATTTCCCTACACAGTTAATTCACATACATTGAGACAATAAAATTTAGTGCAGGTACAGGACACTTTTTTCTGCATAAAGGTTTTCACAATACTGAATATCATTTCCAAACATTTATAATCTAATTTTATGACTGAATATGAAAAGAAGAGCTATTAAAATTATTATGCTAGTAAAATTAAGCTGTCTTTAAATATAAATTAACATGTCTGGTTTTAGATTCTACAGATTTTATTTTAGACCCATACATAGTCTGAAGTCTGAGAAGCTAAAATGTGCTGTGTAGAATACTCTGGTTCTGAGATTGTAATTCATGATGTGTTTCGTATTAATGACGATGGCAAATCTAGCTGATACAGGTAAATTAAATCTTGATCAAGAAACTCACCAACTTATCACATCCAAAATTATGGACAAGCAAGATTTTAAGATATGTCTTTAGTGTTATACCTACCGACATGTTTCCAATGTAAAAATATGTTGTTTTAATTGTTCAGCATAAATAAGGTCTGTATACAAGTATGCACATACTTTAAACAATTACAGGCCAATTGTCTATAAATCATTATAACTGTATGTCATATTGTTATGGATTTTGGTTATTAAAATGCAAATAGAATTAGTGTGCATATGTTGATTTTGCCAGCCTTCGCAATACGAATATTTGACGACAAGACTGGCATTTTAATAAAATAAATGCATAAAACAAATAATTTCCAAGTAATTCCAAAAACCAGGTTTAAGCATCCCACTGGGTCCTTTTGCCGACTGGCCGTTCCAAGGCGGTAACTGCTGGTTTTTCTTGTGGCGTGTTATCTCTTGACTCTCTGGTTTTTGTCACCTTTACATTTAGCCCGTTTGCCTTTGTCTAGGGGTAGTTTAGATTTGAATATATCTGGTTATTTTGATAAGACCTTTTTATTTACCTCATAACAATTTGCACTGATAAGAATTTGGTCTTGTGCTTAAGACGTTGGACACTGGACCTAGCGTCATGTCTCTAGGCCAACACGTTATTAACTATATTAGGGAGGCAGGGTAAGGAAGTATGCTAAAACAGTTGATTGCAATGCGAACATCACGAAGGAAAATAGCGCAGTGATAGAAGCTCTGCTCTGCTCTGCTTTGGAACACACAGAATTGTGGATCCATTTTGATTTGTGGCTTTTATACAAGTTTTCGTTGTCACGCACTGTTGGTTTGTATGCACACTCCCATTGTACACATTGGGATGTATATAATAAACTATTCAAGTAAATATCACGTATTTCTACTTATCTGTTTACAGTATACAATTTCTATGACATGTCTTGAAGTATTGCAAATCTAAAAGATTGAGAGCGATATATTTTCATAGCAATTTAGTAAGGGCATTTACTTAACAAAACCGATTACGCTACGCTAATAAATTGCTTATTACGGTTATCCAGAACATACAAATCGAATAACCTATGAATTTGACCGGCTATAAATTTTTCGTGTTATATGCGGATTTTAACGACTATGCATTAAATGGTATTTGTATGATCGAAATATTATTATACGAGGGATCTATACATTGACCTTTAGGGACATGTTTGACATCTGATATTGACTTTATGGATAGCACGGTGTACACAAGGTCCATGTGAATATTAAAGCTTTGTCTATTACAAACCCACATAGATTATATTAGCTTAGCTAGTACGTGGTGGCGTGTAAAGAAATCATGCCAGATAGACATGTCGATAGATTTATTATCCTCATGTTTATTAAATTAATTCATCGAATACCTTCCCATTTACAACATGTTTCAAAAGTTTCGTATGTCAAAGTAACAAATGTAAAGCCTTGAGTTCAGCCACAATTGTAAAAATAGAACATGTTTTGAGATGATATCTTTAACAGCATCCTTCTACGCCTCATATTGACACATTTTACTTATTAGAAGGTAATTTTAAGCAATATTTGAGCAATGTGATATAAATGTCAGTTCTTTATAGGTAATAAATAAATACTCTCAATTCTCAAACATGTTAAGTATAAGTCCGAACTGAAAGAATAGTTTGATTGGCTGTATATGCAGCAATTGCCATAATATATATAGAGGATCTGACACGAGTTGTTATTTAATGCAAACATTTATTGAACGAGTTCAGGCAAAATGATATTTAAAGAGCCTCTTGGCGAGTTTAATTTAATTTTCCTGGACAAGTTTAATAAATGTTTGTATTAAATAACAACGAGTGTCAGATTCTTTTTATCACATGATTTTCGTCCTCTTTTACTAGAAACAAATACATGTGTAGATCTACATGCCGGTTCAAAAATTAGAACGATATTGTGACGTCATTTAACCCAACCACGGCATCATAGTCCGTTTGAGTTCATTGTTGCGCTATACAAAATATTTCCATTTTATTGTCTTTGAATGATAGTAAACACAACCATTTGACAAACTTTCAATGCGTATTTAACATTAATGTACAATGAAAATGACATATCATTGCTATATGTTTTATCGACTATTTCAGCTAAATAACTTATAAAAATAAACTGTAAACACGTGAAAGTGCGAGATCCAGAGAAGTTTATAAAGCGGTTAGTGTGAAGGTCACTATTCAAATTTAATTCTCATCGCTGTCAGTGTCGACTAAGGAGATAATTCTTTTTCATTTCTTATGTGGAGGTCTTGCAGACTCGTCCGTAGAATTTACATTTGATTTGTGTCATAGGCGGCTGAATGATGATATTGAAAGTCCCACCAAAAACGTTTTCTGTGAAGATGCTGTTAAAGCCACCGGTTATGTTTGAGTTCTTTGTGGCAGAATTCATTGAAGTTAGCATCGCGTTGTGGACATTCGTGTCTTGATTCACTTGAGGAGTAAATGCATTCTGGTGAGAACAGCTAGGCTTTGTGAGAATCTTCGATATCATTTTGTGTTGATTATTGCTATAGTGGGGGTAGTTATTGGTTGAATGTTGCGGTGTCCCGTGATCCGTTATCTGCAAAATCAGATTTGCCGGGATGTTATTTTCGGATATTTTTTTTAACTAAATGTTTCCGGGCGCTGTGGAGAGTCAGACGATGCAAGTCCAGCATCCTTAGTCATACGCATCATGGTGGTGTAAGTTTATTTATACCAATAATCAATTGCGACATTTTAACCGACGAAAAAAGAACTCTCATTGTCTTCCATTTTGTTTATAAACACGGCGGATGCATACCAAATAGTCACGCGAAGCTGCTAGCCAATCAAATTGCAAGAAAAGCTGTATTACACTAGTGTAATACAAAAAAAATTACATGGGTATATTGAATGGAAAACAAGGTTAATCATGTGATAAATATTTTTTATTGATAACATAGCATGTATTTTGTATGGAGCATGCTGACGTTAGCCAATTACATTTGGCATTTTGGAAAGAAGCTGAGAGAAAACATTTATTATGTATAGTCTTACCGATCATTAGCTAGCTACTACAATGTACACAGTTTTAAGGGTATGTCATGATCTTCTATTGTATATTACTAAGATTGCGGTGGTTTGGCCAGCATCAAAGATGCTAACGGGATATGGAAGAACACGAATGGATCTACAACAGTCAACTCCACGGCAACTCTAGAATGTCACACTGGATACGCACCCTCAACTAACAATACAATAATAATCTGTCAGGATGACGGCAACTGGAACATTAGTGCGGTACCTAAGTGTGAAGTGAGAGGTAAATTTCGTTTGATATAGATTAATCTAGGAGTAGGAGGTCTGTCGTATTGTAATTTTCAAAGTCTGTTCTTGGGCGGATAACCATTGCTTTCGGAAATATATGAGCATTGTTTCATGCCTCTTCTATTCGGCCTAGCAGCTTACCAACAAGAACTTATTACGACGTCTGGTGTAAGAAAGGCCTGACTGAATAGTTGGACGATTTCCATTGAGATGATATCTTTGTGATGAATGTAGAATCGGAGCGTGGGGAGTTGATAACTGTGTATCCGTTGATTGGCAATGGTAGGAATTGTATTATGCATAATCAATTTATATAATAACTTAAGCTCAACAATTTGTATTAAGGTTCAGCGCTAATAAATATTTAAATAATCTTTAAAAACAGTCCTTTGAAGATTAATAAAGAAAGGAAAGAAAACACAATAAACAGCCATTTTAGCCTATATATAACGTTAAAATTTGTGCACGAGAATTACCTGACTTACCTTTTGTCTGAAATGGTTGGTCCTTGTTAAGTGTAGCGTTGTCATCTGTGGACTATACCGACTGACGCATATAGCCGAAATACTACTTGACATATAGTTCTATCATTTACACTATAGACAAGACTACACTGTATATTTAATAAAAGTTTTAATAGACCAGTGTCCACCATTGGCCAGTATTTACCAATTTAGCAGTATTATTATGTATCCAGTGGGGCCAATTCAAATTATCCCGATATTTGCGTCATTTACATATCCTAATCTCAACTTAAAAGATTGAAATAATAGCTTATACCGATTTCTGCACAAAACATATCAATGCACTTTGTTAAGGTTTATACTGACAGAACTATTTTAACGGCGCCCATAGTCGAATTGGTAGCATCTTTGCTTGTGAATTCTCTGTCCCGTAGAACTTCTACAGCATACATTTGACTTTTTGGATGGTGTGATATAATTAAATTATAGGAGGTCTTTCAGCAGATCTACCAAGGCAGTTGTTACAGTCTTATTCAAACATTTAAAGCTGGAAGTGTAGCTCTTAATTATGCCAGAGCTCTACAACAAAATTACAACACAACACAATTATGGCAATTCTGGCGACATCCAGCTATTGTTAATATTGGCAGATCCCCAGTCGAATGTATGGAAAGAACCACTAGCACACCTTATTTCAGCTGGAAGGCCGAGGCCATATATACCTTTTAAAATATATTGTATGTGTTTCACTGGTTTCTAGTTAGAACCGTTTTAGTTCATACCATTGTTTGTAAAGAACCTCAGATGTTCTGCAAGCTAGCTGCAAACCTTCACATGACACATAATTGATTCCGGTCCGGTTTCTTCTTAACAAGCTGAGTGACTGAGAGGTCAAATGTCAGACAATGACGTAATTTATTTGACCGATTTCTTTATTCTTATTAAGCAAGTCTTAAAATGACAATTTAAACTTACTTTATGCTTTTGACATTACTTTTCTCCTCTTCACAATGCTTATATTGAGATCAAATGTTATCAGCAGTTTTCTCATTTTGGGCAGTAATTCGGTGCAATGAAACCATTCACACAGCACACAACAATAAGCTGGCTGAACACCTCAAGCACAGAGTGTTTCTGCTTAACAGTACAAAGCATAATATGAAATGAAACGAAAAATGCAACATGTTGCATATTTTTTCCTTTTGTTATTGTATAATACAACTGATGATTTTTTTTATTTACAGACATTTGTTATAAAATCATCAATTCATGAACATTCAAAGAACCTCGTGTTTTGAGATAGTGTCGCAAATTTGTCACTATTCTGTCAGCTTCTTACCGTGAATGTTCGATATCTGGTCGGTTAAGACGATTTGGTGTGAGAAGGTCTATCATTTGACTTTCGGTTCGCGGTGGTCCTAAAGACATATTGTTTAGGATCTGCCTTCACCCAAAACAGCTGGATGTAATTAGAATCTCTATCATTTTGTTTTTTAAACAAAAAATGACATAAACCAAGAGATAAAGAAGTGTTTCGATAAGTTATGTGACAGATAGTAAACCGTAATCATAGTTATCCAATAACCACTAGATATTAAATGCATTTATGGAGATCCAAAAGCGTATTCCTAAAGTTGTGACTCAAAACCATGTAGTAAGTACCTAAGGGGTTTCAAGTCAGCAGTATAAAATCAATGCTCTTGTTTCATTTTGTGTATTAAAGTAAACAAAAACAAGAATGAAGATGATGTATGCATTGAAAGGATATGTGTTATCTAATCGTTTGGAAACAGCTGTTACAATTTCCCTACACAGTTAATTCACATACATTGAGACAATAATTTAGTGCAGGTACAACACACTTTTTTTCTGAAAAAAGGTTGATTGCAATGCGAACATCACGAAAAAAAAAATAGCGCAGTGGTAGAATCTCTTCTCTGCTTTGGAACACACAGAATTGTGGATGCATTTGTGGCTTTTATGCACATCTCTTGGTTTGTATGCACACTCCCATTGTACACATTGGGATGCATATAATAAACTATTCAAGTAAATATCACGTATATCTTCTATCTTTTTAAAGTATACATTTTCTATGACATGTCTTGAAGTAATATTGCAAATCTAAAAGATTGAGAGAAATATTTTCATTGCAATTTAGAAAGGGCATTTACTTAACAAAACCAAATACGCTACGCTAATAAATTGCTTATTACGGTTATCCAGAACATACAAATCAAATAACCTATGAATTGACCGGCTATTAATTTTTCGTGTTATATGCGGATTTTAACGACTACGCATTAAATGGTATTTGTATGATCGAGATATTATGATACAAGGGATTTATACAGTGACCGTTAGGTACATGTTTGACATATGATATTGACCTTATGGACAGCACGGTGTGCACGAGGTCCATGGGAATATTAAAGGTTTGTCTATTACAAACCAACATATATTTTAATAGCTAAACTGACACTTGGTGATGTGTAAAGAAATCATGCCATGTAGATAGATTTATTATTATAATGACCATCAGATTAATTCATCAAATACCTTCCTATTTACAATATTGTGCAAAAGTTTACATATATAAAACTTTGAGTTCATCCACAATTGTAAATATAGAACATGTTTTGAGAATTTGTATATAACAGTATCATTCTACGCCTCAAATTGACACATTTTATTTAACAGAAGGTATTTTAAAGCAATATTTGAGCAATGTGATCAAAATGTCAGTTCCTTATAGATTATAAATTGAATCCTACTCTCAATTCTCAAATATGTTAAGTATAAGTCCGAACAGGTAGTGTAGTTTAATTGGCTGAATATCCAGCAATTACAATAGTATATATATTTTTTATTGATAACACAGCATGTATTTTGTATTGAGCATGCTGCCATAACCAATTACATTTGGCAATTTGGAAAGAAACTGATAGAAAACATTTATTATGTATGGTCTTACCGATCATTAGCTAGCACCTACACTGTACTCAGTTTTAAGGGTATGTCATGCATTTCCTATATTACTAAGATTGCGGCGATTTGGCTGGCATCGAAGATGCTAACGGGACATGGAAGAACACGAATGGATCTACAACAGTCAACTCCACGGCCACTCTAGAATGTAACACTGGATACGCACCTTCAACTAACAATACAACAATCATCTGTCAGGATAACGGCAAATGGAACATTAGTGCGGCACCTAAGTGTAAAGTGAGAGGTAAATGTCGTTTGATATAGATTAACCTAGGAATAGTAGGTCTATCGTATTGTTATTTTGTTCTTGCGCGGATAACCATTGCTTTCGGTAATAATAGAGCATTGTTTCATGTTTCGACTCTTCGGCCTAGCAGCCTAACATCTTGAACGTATTTGAACGTCTGGTGAAAGAATGGCCTAACTGTATAGTTGAACGATTTCCAATATGTTGTTAAACTTAAGCAGTCTTTAAATATAAATTCTAAAGCAGTCTTTAAATATAAATTAAAATGTATATATCTTGCTTTGGTGTTAGATTCCACAAATGTTATTTCAGATGCATACATAATCTGAGAAGTTAAAATGTTCCGTGTAGAATACGCTGGTTCTGATCTTGTAATTCGTGATGCGTTTTGTATTAATGACGATGGCAAATCTTGCTGCTACAAGTAAATTAAATCTTGATGAAAAAAAACCTCACCAAACTATCACATCCAAAATTATGGACAATAAAGACTTTTTTTGTACCTACCAACAAGTTGTCAATCTATAAATAAGTTGTTTTTATTGTTTCTTCAGTAAAAATAAGGTCTATATACCACTATGCGCATATTTTAAACACTTACAGACGAACTGTCTGCCACATCGATAAGAAGTTGGGTTATTTAAAGAAATAGTATTATTATGCATTTGTTGATTTTGCCGACCTTCATAGGACTAGCCTTTTTCCACACCGAGGAACGTATTAAGAGAAAAAAGAATATGCATCAAACAAATGATTTCCTTAGAACACTCTGTAACGGGGTGGAATTTGTGGTCTTGTGCTTAGAATGCCGGACACTGGACCAAGCATTCAGAAGAAGCGTGCTTTCTGTTTCTAGGCGAACATGCTATTACCTTTATTAGGGGAGGCAGGATACGTTTTACATCTGATAGTGACTTTACTTGTGCATATACAGCACGGTGTGCACGAGGTCGATGTGAATATTAAAGGTTTGTCCATCACAAACCCACCTAGATTGTACTAGTTTAACTAGAACGTGATGATGTGTAAGGAAAATATTGCCAGTTAAAATGTCATTAGATTTATTAGGCTTGATTTCTATGTGCAGGGTCATCTGATTAATTCATCAAATACATGACTTATTACATTCTTATTTCAAAGGCTTACAGATTTCAAAACAACTGTTAGGCTTTGAGGTAAGCCACAATTGTAAAAATGAGACATATATATTTTGAGACTATATCTCTAACAGCATCGTACTGCGCTTTATACTAGCACATCTTTACTTTGTAGACGACCGTTTATGGTAATTTTTTATCATTTTCACAAATTTCTTAATCATTTTATAATTGATCGTTTAAAATCATACATTTCATTCTCCAATATGCTAAGTATTACTCCTAAGTTGAAGTATCGTTTGATACGCGTAATATGTCGCCATTATCTTAATAAATAGTTTTCTTATTGATAACAAAATAATTACCTTACATAAGCATGCTGACAAGCGTATTACGGTTCTGTAAGGTAGAATGAAGCTATATATACATTTATAGTTTTATCAAAGATTTGCTTAGAACTACGCCGTTCGTGATAACAAATGCATACCTGATGTTTTATTTAACATGGTATCTGACATGGTTTAACATGATGTATTTAGATTGCGGATTTCCGTCCAACACGTCAGTTGTCAATGGAACATGGAATACTAACGGACCAACAACAGTCAACTACACGGCGACGTTGGTGTGTTACCCTGGATACAAACCGTCAGATACCAGCCTTACAAATATCTTCTGTCAGGACGACGGGCGCTGGAATGATCTGACAGCGACATGTGAACTTATGAGTAATTTATATAATTTTACCTTTCTTTCTTTTTAGGTCAGAAATAGTATAAACTAAATACATTTGAAAACCTTCTATCAATTAATTCTGTTTTCAGTTATTGCATCTTTCCAAAGACTTTTCATTTTGTCCGCCCATCATGACTATGTGAAGTCTTGCTGTGATTGTACAATGTTTAATGCATTTAATTACCATTACGATTAGTGTAGTGATGGTCAATCGTTCAATCGTATTTGTAAGTAACTTACATACAAGAGAGATTCTTTGTAAAATCATTAAAATATCTTACTTCATTTTGCGTTTAACATTAATACATGCTACCGCTTAATACCAAACACTATTCATGTTTTTTGATTTAAGAGAGATAACAACCCAATAGTTCTTCACAGGTACATTTGACATTGGTAATCAGAGCAGCAAATTAACTGATAGGACTTTATGTTCCTTACAAAACATAAACTGTTTTCTTTTTACATCAATTTTGTTGATGCAATATTTTATGTAGAGTGAAGGAATGAAACCGAGTGTACAGTGGCATATAAAGAGAACTGCCAAATATTGATGGAGTTCTTTAACAAACGTTTTCTCTCTTCTAACGAAAATTATCACAATCACAAGTAAACTATAATTCAAGCAAGTTGTTTGTAGTTTGCCAATGTATATTTGCCAGGTATATGGACACTATGATGTTATTGCAGTATATGTACATAATTTAATAAAGAATCCAACTCGTTCTAGCATTCATGGGATAACTAGTTCTAGATAACGGTATTTCCCACCCCATTGAATCCTCAGGTCATCTTTAAATACTTTATTGTTATTAACAATCATAGTCATTTTCTAATAACAATATAAATATTTATGTAATGTACATGCCTGGAATCATTGTTTAAGCAAACTTGAATATTCTTTTACTGGTGCAGCAAAATACAAATAATAAGACATAATATCTTCCAAAAGTTCTCATGTTGCTATAATAATTGTCTGATAGCGTGTCTAGGAAATGTGTGGCCAAAGTGCTGTGTGGTGTTTTAATGTGTTGTGAGACGATCCAGACGTTACAAGAAAAGAAACGTAATAAGGATTAAAAAGTGTTATTTTAAATTAAAATTCGGTATAGTCATTACGGGAATCATAAATAATAAAATAAATTCACAACCTAAAGTTAAATTTGATACATTTGGTACATCAATTATACTTCTATAAAATCCCTTTATTTCTGTATTTGAATTTTGGCATCAATCACACGGTTAGGCGGCTAAGTATTCCTGAAATGTTACTGCTTCCAACGCAATAGAAGTGAAGCCGAATATGCACTTCAACACACATTTTGTCTTTAAAATAGACACTTATTATTAATATATTAAGTTTAATTCGTAAAAATGTAAGAAGAATGCAATGCTATTTCTTACTGATAACTGCTGCAGAGTTAGCCTACAACGACCCATGTTACATCAACAACCCAACACAATGTCGTTCCCAGAATGCTGAATGTAAGAATATGACTATTGGGGAAAATTGGAGATGTCAGTGTAGCTCCGTATTCTTCACATTCAACAATACAACGGATAATTGTGGTAAGTGGCTTAATTAAAAAGTGGCTTTATTAAAAGGTTTGTAGTATATTTACATATTTTTTATGTTATATATATATATATATATATATATATATATATATATATATATATATATATATATATATATATCAAATATACATAAACAGCGACAAAACTTTAATTACACAACATGCATTTTATTCTATTAGTTTGAAATGAAAATATAATGGAAATATGGAAAATATATATATCTTTACATGCATCACATTCAAAACAGCTTCAAAACAAGGCAAACTGAAGATAAAATTAGAAATAAAACGAAACAGGAACGCAAGTTTTATACATATGTTAAAACTGACCACTAATACTTTTTAAACTAGCCCGTTATCTGCAGTACATCTATGTAAACACTAATAACTAGTTATTATTTTTAAAGTCACTTAAATTAGCATGTTAATTTTACTACATATACTATTTGTTATAGGCTTACTTCATATAGTATTTGTTATAACCCAAAAATGTTTTAATTAAAAAGCTAGGAATAACGCTATTGGCTGGACATTGAAAATGGAAACTAATTCTACCCGTTTGCCGCTCGCCTCTGCTACTTTTCTTCTCAACTTTTGTAAAAAACGAGATATACAGTGGCATTAGCCCGATAATAAGACTATATTATTTAACAATGTGTGTATGGGTCCTTGGTAATGTGGTGGGCGTCTTTGTTTTATGAATATATTATACCATTGGGAATTTCACTCAATGATAGTCACTTTGACATTCACCGGGCTAATTTTGCGTAAGCATGTAAGTAGGTCAAATGTGAAGCAACGTGTTATTGCTTGAAGATATGAAGCTTGATACTTACAAACGGTGCTGCACATCATGCTTTTTCAGACTGACATGATTTAAAACAGCCGTACGACGAACTGCTCTTGTTAACCATTGCATTCACCTTGTCGTATGTGGCAAGCACAAAAACCTCACCACCCTTTTGAGAATAATACACGGCGGAGCTAACCCTAGCGTTTAAAATTAGCTCACTGTCAAAATAAAGATAACAAGGACAACTTTACAATTACGTTTCACGTTTCAGCACCGACAATTCCTGAAGATGTTCAGCTCAAAGTTCAAAATGATGACGTCCACAACACTTTTATCGCCCTGACATTAAACGTGTGTTCAACCAGTTCCCACACCTACTCAGCACATATATTTCCTAGTAACAACACTACTAAGCAGGAATTTGACTGTTCTGCTGAAGAATCATCCGAAAAACAGAACTCCACAACCGTATTTGAAGGTCTGTCTTCTGGTACCCAGTATACGTTCATCTTGGTCCTTAGCGTGGATGGGGTGACTAGCCACACAAATAAAACTATAGTGCAATATACAAGTAAGTATTGGTTTAAACAGGTTAATTCAGGAAATGTCTTCAAAGTGAGAATTGTAAGTCTTAAAAGATATTTATTCAAAGTCTAATAAGCAGTTTCAATGTTTTGCAAATGTAGGATATTCAATCCATAAAACTTACATTTTAAATAGAATACAATAGTTTTAATGAACTGCAAAACTCACGCATACACAATTGTAAGATGATAAGTTTACCGGGATAACAGGGGTCAATATGCTACTAGTTAAAGCAAATGCCATCGACCGCTTTATTATTGTAATTATGTCTCAGTAAGTTATATATACAAGACATGAAGCTGAACGCTTAAATGTTTATTAACGTTAATTTTAATCTGAATCCAAAATGTCACCAACTAGGCTAACTACACTTTCCTATTATAGTAATACTAGTACCAGTAGATTGTCATAAAATCATGCTACGCAAAGCAAGATGAGATGGTTTTAAATATTACCATAACTTTGGATTATTTCAGAACCACACACACCAGACTTTGTCAATCTGTCTTCCATCACGGAAACTACTATGGACATTACCTGGGGTTTCAGCTCCGCACAGGTAGGACAATATGACGGGTTCAGTATCTCAGTGTCTCCAGACATCGGCAGCAGTATCCCAATACAGAGCAACACCACGACAAGTTACACTCTGGAAAACCTCAAGGGCGGAACGGTATATTCCGTCAATGTCTCTTCTCTGCTGGCAAACCTCAGTAGTGAGACGCCGCAGACAGCATCAGAATGCACATGTAAGTGAAAACAAGAAAAAAAGTTAATATCATGGTTTTCATTTTCTGTTTGTTTATTCTTATCTATATAAGTAAAAGGAAGTTGCCGTTTTTTACAATATATTAATTTGTCTGCGTTTAAAAACATTTGTTTAAAAGTACGCATTATATATTATATTATACTACTGAAAAACACCTTTAATCTTTGATAATTTTATCTTTTCATTAGAATTGTGTTATGATTATGTCTATTACAATACATTTCAGACCCCACCCCTCCTAATAATGGTTACATCTCTAGTCAACAGATTGACTACATAGAGATCAGCTACAATAAAACCGATGATATAATCGACATGTACAGTATCGTTTACAATGGCAGCAACTTTACGTCTAATGATTCCGAAGAAAATACTAGAGTCTTGAATATCTCCGGGTTACAACAGGGATCTTACTACACATTCAATGTTTCTTCTTTGACGTGTGGCAAACAAAGTTTAGAGTCGGAAACAATAGAAACATTTACAAGTAAGAAACAATGTCTCATCGTGGCCAAAAGTAGATATGAACAATTTAGTCATGATTTCGTAGTAAAAATGTGTAATTCAATGAATATTATTTTGTTTCAACTTCGTTCATATTTGGAAATATATTTTTGTTTTGCGTGGTAAATCGCAGAATTATGAACGGTGTTGCGACTAGTTGCGGAGTAATTTAATCACAAAGAGCGTAGGCCTGAATGATTAATAACAAAGCATATAAGGGCGCCTATGGTGTAGTGGTAGTGTCACGGACTTGTAATTCTCTCACCGCCTGGGTTTGAGTACATTTCAGGGTGAATGTTTAAATGTAGGTAAGGTATTCTAGTTGACCTGAAGTGCGCCAATGGTGTTACCAAATCATTTGCTGTTAGTTTTCCTCTACCAAAATAGCTTTAATGATCATAATTGGTCACTGCGATGTATTATAAAACAAAACAACAAACAACAACAAACAAATTAAACATATGAACAAAACGCCTTGCATTATAATGAGAGATACCACTCCGACTCAAAGTCTTCTCAAAGTTTACTGAAGTGTAGAATTATAAAAGGGTTGTACATGTACGGCTTATTTAATAATGCTTTATACGAATTCTTTCCCTGGTCGTGTGTTGTTATCAGGTATTGCTATGAAATCCTCAATCAACTTCCATATAACTTTTAAAATTGCCTATAAATGTTCACTCTCAATGCTTTACATCAAATAAATTTTATCGATATTGTATAAGACTTCTAATCCAAAGATGGAACATGTTAAACTATATGACGTAAAACGTGGGAAGTCGTCATCAGTTTTGTACAAAATAATGCACGTTACAGTCTTACCTTGTTGATATAGTGTATTTCGTCGATCGTGTAAGAGTTAAAAAATAATTGTTGATCGTCCCAGGTCTGATGGAAAATATACCATGATTGGGAGTTAAGATGGATAGACATATAACCACCATCTGTTCGTAGATCATAGGCCTGAATGGATAAATTTCTAGCACCTCAATGATCAACCATAGTATATTTTCCAAATTCCACGAACGACCAATAATTATTTCTATTCGAACACCACAACCCGCTTTAAGTTTACCCCGGTTACCAGCTAAAAGGCGCATATATACATAGGCTGTACCATTAATTACACTTCGGTAAATAGCATACCATATAAAAACTACATCAAACGACATAATTAAAGATCTTAATTTAATCTGTGTGAATTCATTTACGCTAGTAACCTACATACGTTATTTTCAACATACAGATACATAATACAACGATGAAACATAACAACGCGATAATTGTCCAGTCGCTTTTGGTCATTCTGCAAGTCGATGTTATCTACTCAAAATTAATGTATTTGAATTTATCAGACATACAGATCAAATGTGATTTGCAAATTATCTAATGAACAAAGGGTTTTACACCTCATTAAAATAATTATAAGTTTATTAACGTTGTTTACTTGAGGATATAGAATAATGTTTAATTTGACAAATTGATGGAACGGTTGGATTTTAGTCAAAATAAAAAAGACACTTGACTGGTTTAGCAAATGAGCAGATATTAATTTAGCAACAGCAAAGCGTGTACAGATTTCTAAAATATGACAACTAATAAGAAGCACGTTCTCACCTCACCTGATGTTGTAATAGAATTAAGCATTTAAACCGCCTTATACAGTACTTACATCCCATGAAGTTCTTATTAACGGTATACGTAAAATTGTTGATAGTGGCTACATATACATCGCATGTTTTTCTATATGTTACATATTGAGATTTTTTGTGCCATGTTAGAATATTTCATATTACATCGTAGATGGCACACGTATGCTTACACAACCGCATGAAAGTTGTTTAAAATAGGTGAAGCCACATGTTTAATTTGAAAAAAACTACATCCGCACTTGCCTTGGGGGTAGGGGTGGGGCGGTGCGAAGGGCGCGCAGTAGTCGATTTTACGACGAACCCCGAACTAAACCATTTTCTCGTACTTGATCATATTTGGAATTTATGTAAAATAATTAAGCAGACATAACCCTACATTTCAGCGGACATCCGAAATGCCTCACTAGAGCAATGTTTGCATTAAAAACGACAAAGAAATGTTAAAACAGTTCCAATTTTGAATAGTGCTCCCGACAGCTTAGAATGGGATAGGGGATTTTTATGTCCAAAAATGATTAAATGACGAGCTGTAGTTTGTAAATTTCTTTGCCGTTTCTTATATATTGCAGTTGACTGATTTATGTATATATTCATTTCTATGGTTGTTGGTTAATAAAAGCCTACATTTAAAAAAACAACAACAACAGTTATCATGTAATACTTAAAGAAACAACTTGCTTACCACTCTTAAGTTTAGTCGTGTTTCTGTAACAATTTTACGTTCGGATAGATAGCATAGGTAGCAGAAAGTATTCTTAGGATTGTTTAAGCCATTTTTACTTCATATACATGTACGTTTGTACACACAGGTCAAATATTCACCCTTTAAGCTATTAAACAAAAATTATCACAGGTTTGTTTAATTAAAATGTGTTCATATTAAATGTTGCTTAATATTTCTTTCTTCTTCTTAATCAACATTGAATTAAATGTATGAAAGAAAGAATTTGTGAAAGTATGTTTTAAGAGAAAATCAGAAGACTGCCTGTTTTTCCTATACGCTTTTGTGTGCGAGTTTTTGTTGGATGGATTAATTTTTGCATTGAAGGATCTTTCAACGTCGTGATATAAGAATCGATCATTTATACACGCTCCCACAATAACTTTTATTTCTGTCCCAATCTAGGACCAGGACCACCATCTTCCCTTAAATTCTCTGAGCTGACGGAAACAACTCTTAAAGTAGAGTGGTTGGCTCCCAGTGGTGGTGTGAACAGCTACCTTGTCTGGTTGATAAGACAAGGTCAGGAAGCTGATCCTAAAAATGAAACAGAAACTACCTCTTACAAGTTCGAAAATCTGACAGAGGGAACAGATTACACTGTGCACGTGCAGACAGTATGGAGAGGCCTCACCAGTACTGAGACGTCCATTTCCATTAACACAGGTATTATAACCATCCTCATCAATCCTTTCATCGTCATCCCAAATCATCCCTATAACCACACCACTGGCGTTCATTTTATTTGGACGAATTAAAATTATATGAAAAGTCTTTGCCAAATCTTTTGTACTTTCTGATGAAAAGTTTTACTATATAGTCCATACATGTTTATAGAAACTGGTCAGGCTCCTTGCTGAATTCTGTGGTCTAATGCGGTTATGGGAAGCTTGATTGTCGAATTTTCGAAAGCGTATAAGTACCCGCAGAAAAAGTGGGTCAGCCGCTCTTGACCCTCAATCCTTTGCTAATAAATGTCAGCAGCATTGAAACGGGTTTGTATACGTTTAAAAAGGAATGTCAATCTAACACAAACAATTTTATTGTAGTTTTTCTACACCGGTTGTCATTGTCCCAAATTGTGACTGCTTTCCAGAAGCATGAATACAGCAGTCTTTAAGCGCTTTCATTATAAAGCCACTAGGATAGTATATGAGCAATTTTTCATTATTGCTTCACAAGAACTTAACTTCATTGAATCACAATGTAACCCTTTAATAAATTATCCCTTTCGACAACTGGATTTAATTGGAACATTATATTTGAATACTTAATAGTGTCGAAACGACTTTTCGACTAATGTTTATTCGTGTTTAATGACCGAGTATGTATCTAAACTGCGCATGTGTTAATGTATTTCATTTGCCTATGTCTGTCATAAACAATATGCTAATTATCTCGATTGTGACACTTTTAAAACTCAAAAACAGTACCGATCACTTTTTTTTACGAGTCTTGTACAACAAACTGTGACCATGTCGCTTTAAATTTAATGAAATGCACTTAAAGTATCTTCAAATAACCAAATATATCCCCTGTATGAGTATATTCAAATTTGTTATTAATTAACATAAAATTATGAATTTCAAACATATAATATTTCTTTTAATACATTTGTCATTTGAAAATCAATACACATAAAACTATCTATCTGCCGGGCGTTAAACTAGAGGTGTCATAATTATCAAAATGAATGCCAGTGGCACACTGCTTTATTAAAAAATGTTCGATACATGTATGTATCCTTTTACTTAGACATATTATTTATGCAATTAAGTTATAAAATAAAATGTTCATTTTTATGACAAGACAATACTAGCAAATGTTTGGCAACTGTTTGTTCTGTGGGCAGGAGGCTTTGCATTTTATTAACGTGATGATTTGTGTTGTTTAAAATTGTGTCATAATTAATTGTGCGATTATGTCTGTAGTCTGATAATGACTAATTGTCTATTTTTGCTTTTTATATAAATACAGCGACGGACAATGTGTTTGTACGTCTGTTAACAAATTTATACAATACATTGTGTAGTATTATGTAGAACTACAGTAAAACTACAGTATTTTCTTGTTTTACTGTAAGTTAATCAAGCATTGGAATATGCCTCATTTTAATTTGTGTATCTATATGAGATTGCTACTTGTATTTGTACCTATTTGCATATTGCAACATCATATTTCAGCACCAGCAAATGTTACTGTTAAGACTACAAGTGTCACTGAAAAGACACTTAACTTCAGCGTGACCAGTGTATCGGAAAAACACACATATAGTTTTTCCCTGATCGACACTAGAACAAATGAGAGCAATATGAAAAATGGACCAGCGGTCCAGTTCACAGACTTGGTTCCCGGCCGTCTTTATACACTAACTGTCATAGCGACTGTCGGAGGGGTGGACAGTTTATACCCCACAGTTGTTATGGTGAACACACGTAAGTGAGGTTGAAGTAAATATTAAATTATAGGCTAACACGAATTATTCCACTGTAATAATAATATGTTAATAGTTAAGGAAATCACGTTTATTTTTTATTGTACTTTAAAATCAAAGTTTGCAATTAGCAGTAACATCCAATCTCGAATTTTACAACTAGGATAGGACGTATGCACATTATGAAAATGGTAAACTTTTCTTAATTCTATTTTAATTTGAACACCTTGGTATTGTGATTTCTTCTGTCCACGAATACCTTACGAACAAAAGTAAATTTTAATATTTTGCAGATTATTGAAATTAATTTGACATTGTACACTCTGAAGAAAAAATAAAAGTCTATGCTAGTATGTTGAACCAAATGGAACAAATATCCGCGAGCGTCATACGAGATAATGCCTAACGCCAAGCGAGTGAATACTGTGATACTCACTGTGTCTGAGAAGTTAGATCTAAGGCTAGTATAGCCCTAGTTTGTGAAATATGTAATCCAATTAATATATCAATGTTCAATTATTACGGTCAAAAACGATTGGATGCAGAGTATGAGCGCACACTACTTCACAATTGTAATGATGTTACTGTTTCAAATTGTCTTCAACAATTTCCCTATAAACATGTTCAAAGATCAAAGTGTTAAGTTTAATTTGTTTTGAATACAAACTACAACCATACTGATTTTATATAAATTTAAATTTATTCCGATACCTAGTCATGCATCAATACGTCAATGTTCAGTATTGCTAAGTTTTGACTTTGTAGATTGAACATAAAACAGCAAGGTAAAAGTTAAAGATCAATATGCATAAACAATTTCACGTCCGTTATACTGATGATAGTTTATTTATTTTAAGGAATATACATATATCAAATGCAATAACAGAGATGATGAGTACCGACAAAGAAAACTCATAAAAGTCGAGTAGACATTACATATTGTAATGTTATATTACCATATTAATTAGTTTTTAGTGAAATAATAATTGGTTTAATAATTGGTTATAATTGGTTAGTTAAAGACATCGTGCCGTTTAATTAAACGTGCAAGTTAAAATAAAGCAGGACAATGAATGACATGAATAAAAACCCAAACGATACAAAATACATTTTGTGTACTATGGAACTGGTAAAATAACAATAAAGAGGCACGATTCAGGACCGTGATTGATATACACGTCAAAAATATAGGCGAGAAGCGTGAGTTGTGCACTGCAGAAATGACACGATCGTCAAAAATATATGCGAGCTCAGTTCAGATGGGCCATTAGTTGTAGACTATATATGTTAGGAGTGCGGAATGGAAAAGAGAACGAATTGAGACGCGTAAGAGAGAGGTACTCACGCCTCACTGTTGTTAGATTGTAAATTGTAACTTTCATTAATAAAATTGTAATCATGGGATGATGTTGCATTCTACTAAGGAGCCCCGTTACGCCACAATATCGACAATAGTATTTATCAAAGAGCGCATCTTTTTCTTATTGTGAGGTGGTACAATTTGCTAGTTGTTTTTTTTAGTTATTTACATTTCATTTAAGGCATTTTGGAGTGCATTTATAAATACCAACAGGATAATCATTAGCCTTTAATACTAATGTGGAAATACTTAACCAAGGTTTAAGTGCTTTGAATGTTTGATACATTTGATTATTAAAAAAAATAAAAAAAAAAATAAAAATAAAGACGCATGCCCGTTTCAAAACAAGGGACCCAGCGCAGTTTTAGATATAAAGTGCACGTGGCACAACATCCAACTACATATATGATGTTCGAATCATAATAAAAATATATTAAATATCTGGCAGGGAACGAAACTAACACAATGCTGCATTTTAACCCTAATACTTTTACAATGGGTTCTATGTCCCTTAGACTAATTATCTTCATTGTTGGTCTCTAATGATTTTACTTTTCCCGTTTCAGGCCCGGATCGTATTGAAAACATAACGCTGGATGAAGAAAAAACAACAAACACTACCATGGCAATAAGCTGGATAAATCCCGAAGGCGACTTTGATAATCTCACCGTCAACTTCATCTGTACAGGTCCTAATAGAGGCTCACTAAACTGCTCACAGCGACATAACAACGGCACGGAAACCGCGAACTGTTCAGGTCTGGATCCTGGAACCTTCTGTCGAGTAGAAATCCAGACAAAGTCAGGTTTTCAGGCCGGACAAATTGTACAGTACAACCTCTCTAAGTCAACAAGAGAAGAAGGTATAGCATATCAAATTTGTTAAGTGGTAAACGGCTTTAGATAACAACGTTTATATAATGATTGAAAATTCTTTTTGTGCGTTCCCTGGTGTTATAAAACGCAGTAGCCTAACCAGTATTTGAATAAAATACCGAGATGTACAAATAAGGTAGTAGGCAACAGCGTCTTATACGAATGTGTGTGTAAAAAGCCAACTGCTTTTTATCGAGAAATGAAAAAAGCAGTCACGTGATCGTAAGGAGCCAATAATTAAAAGAAATCAAACAGGTTGTAATCGTCCCACTGTAAATACAAATCTAAATGACCACCATTCACATCTATCTTTAGATTTAGATTATGTTTTAAACCATTTACGACATATAATTTGACAATTAACGGTGTTTCTTAGAAACGAAGAATATATTTAAAACACAACAACAACAACATATAAACGTTTTTTTTACATTTAATGCTTCTGTCTAAGATGGAAACACACATTGAAGATGGTGTCAGCATGTGCAATAAATAAAAAAAAATAGTCTGTACATTTGTAATGATGTCTCAAAATCATTGCCAGTATATCACTACCAGTATTCTATTTAAGAAAATGTTTATTACCACGTCACCGAGGCAAATCCTATAACTTTTAAATTGTATGAACATGCCTCAATACCTTTAACCATTCTTTTTAAATCACTTTCTTGATGGATTGAAAATCTATTCCAGCACCTTCGTCTGTAACAAATCTTACCTCCACACATTTATCTCGAAACATAACTGTCATATGGAGAAAGCCATCGATGCCAAACGGATTCATTCGGAAGTACAAAGTCATTGTGGAAGACAACACAGGAGAATGTAACAACAAACGCATTGTCAGATATATAAACTGTAGCAATTGTCGAGATGAGGCCGAGTCTGTTGGGGGAGAATGCCAGGTAAGGGATAACCTGATCTGCTAGATAGATTAAGTAGCAACGTAGATAGGTATGCCTGTCAATATTAGCGTCTCGTTTCTTGGACCATGTTTCGTTAATTCAAATATTTCGTTCGATTGAAATTTATCGTTTTTAGGTGAATCCTACAAAGATTCACGCCTTAATACTAAATGGGAATCGGTGTTGTGAAGAGTTTACCGATCTGCGTATATGCCGTGATTCCGCTGGTTATCTACTATTTTGACCAGTACTTATAGTGACATCATCCTAGTATTCAGCTTTTACCGATATAGTCGTATTTTCATATTATCGCTTTAAGCTTAAATAAAATATTGTGTTTTATAGGTTGCACCAATAAATACGCGGGAACGTTTTTAGAAGTAAAGTAAACACAGCTTTCTTATGTCGATCTATTATAATAAAGCTTACAAGAAAAATCAATGGAGCTTATAAGTCTTCATATTGATAGTCTCAAGACATACGTTTTTTTTAAAAGTTAAGTACACATATATTTATAAAGGGATTGTTTTCATCGACATTCTAAAAATCTTTTGGAGGTTAATTCATCATTGATAAAATCCCTAATTACTTTAAAACGATTTAACCCAATGATATGTTACAAGTACAAATAATACCCACCTCATAGTTATCCATTTTTTAATAACAACGTTAATTAGATCCTTCTTCTCAAGCTTCGTGTAATTGTTTAACTCCACCGTTCTTTGATTAACTTCTGGTCGTCTTATTACTAAAGATTTGAACAATGATGACAAGTCACTTTTTATGCGTAAAAAATCGCTTATTCGATAGCATTGATATTGACCACTATAGTTTACAACAAGCAGACGCAATTAATCTTCATCAGTTTGGTGAACGTTGGTTAAAAGTAAAGCACGGTTAAAATAGCATTCATCAGGTTTGGAATATATTTAAGCTATCTTCTGAAGTTGATCCAGTTCATTTCTGAATGGTTATCGCCGCTTGACATTTTCGCCTTGAATAGAAAACACGTCCTGTGTATAAAACCGTCCATGCAACCCGCATGCACAAGTATAATGCGTCCTCCTCTGCTGAATGGAACCTTCAGCGATACGGCATCATTTTACCAACATTTCTGTGCGTTGTGGGAAGTGTGGATGGCTGTCTCGTCAACATACACTTTTGGACGACCCTCCCTTCTGTCCTGCCTTATACGTCATTGAAAACTCATCCTGATCACGACAACATTCGACCTTTTCACCACTAGATAACTGATTCTTTGGCATCGCCGCCACATAAAATAAAGGTCCTTCAGAAGCTTCCATAGGTCGTTAGCCTTTCCAAGAAAGTCAGTCCGCTCATGGACTGCATTGAGAATTGCAGTTTCCCTTCTCTGGCATCTTATTTAGCACCCACCGGATGAGGTCCAGGTCAAAGCTGTCAACGTCGTACATCTAATAACGTGTTTATTTGGGCTAGCAATGGATATCTTCTTCTAGGCCTTTATTGTTGACATCCCGTTCTCAGTGTAGGTCGCTGTCCTTAGAACTGACTGGCTTAAGAAAACCTTTAGCTGACCCGCCTTTTTTTCTCTATGCAATCCTGAATAATACACGTTCGCTTAAGACTTACAGATACAAAGATGGTTACGGATATTACAAATTAATTATTTTTGTAAATTGTTCCAGAGGAAACTGTATTAGTTATATTTTTTTTCTAAAAACGCTTTCATTAAAATTTTCGGCAAATTGCTAAAAACTGCAATCAAATTGTTGGCTTTAATTTTATTATTAAGCTGATAAAATATAAACTTCCAACCTTAAAACAGGGTTAATATGCTTCTTTAAAAAATAATTTCTCCATGGCTGTAGGATAAACAATTATTAATTTCATCTTCTCCAAATGTGCGCAAGTTTATCAATACAACGAGAGCTGGCAAATATTTTTAACTGAATACTAGCATCTGGCAAGTGAAAATCTGGAACATATAACAATCTACCTGTGCTGATTATTAAGAATTAAAAAAGGGTTATACGTCTGTGGAGTTCGAAGCAGTGTGCTATCTCCGCAATCCGATACGTTATTCTCTGTGCTACACACTTTTTAAAATATCGAAAGCGTTACAGTGGTACAAGCACTCCTCTCAGTCTTTATGTTTGGTGTTACAATGTTTACATGCAGATCTAAAGTTAGTGTTTGCAAATAATAGTGCATGGCATCATTACAGGTGTATAAATACAGGCCAACATCAACATCAGGACAGAACTCAACATGCCCAACAAATTCAGCGTCGAATATATGTAACATATCATGTAACATACAGACATAACATGATGCCCTTCTTAACTACAAGGCTAAATGATTGTTCAGTAGAGATGATACTAACTTGGTATTTCAATTATCCACTTCGCGCGGAAATTCAGGCGTGTCAGATAAATAAATGTAGCAAAATTGAATAATGTATTGCTGAAAAATATTATTGCAAACAGTTAACAGATACTTATTTAAGTAATATATGCTTTAACATAGGTATATGTTACATGATATAACATATTAAAGTTGGTGAGATTAGTATCAGATCAATAATGCAAAAATATTTTGAAATTCAATTTAATTACCATTTCTATCTAATTTAATAACTCTTCAATCGTCACAGCCGTTCTGAATAAAATAACTAACATCAACCAAAGTCTGATAAAAAAAGTTTCCGACTAAAATATTAATAAGTAACTGCTGAGTTTATTTTTATTCTTTTGATTACATACTTTAATAACTTAACAAATTGACAATATAAAAATTCTAAGCCCTGTTCTAATTGAAAAATTGCAAAGGCTGTAAAGTTATTTCTTATTGTGCTGTTTTTATTACTAACCTATCAAATTGAATAAATTTCTTTAATACTTCCAGTGGTCTTGGAATTGTATGTCTGTATTGCAAATACTGTTGCACATGAAAACCTTGTTTCCTAAACAATCTCAACATTTTCAATAATTGTTGTAAATGTGTGCAGGAAAAGAATCATATCCAGTCGTCTAAAATCGTTTGAAACCCACTTACAACATCTTTTAAAGTCTATTCCGATTTATTGTTTTTTAATGCAATCTGTTGGACAAGTAAGCCGTTTTGCAATAATGCTAGTAGAAACAATATTGCAAAATAGTTGAAAAATCGAATCAGCTTTAACATTTATAAATAAATAATTGAAAATGACTAACAACTTCTTGTTACATGTTTTAGTCACTTTCAAACTTTTAAACATTCCGACAGGTGTTTTTTATATATTTTAGTCACTTTTTAAACTTTTAAACATTCCGACAGATTTAAAAGAAACTACTGCCATTAACTTACTTCTGCTAAAACATTTTTATACATATTATTTATGCCGCATTGTTTTTATTATTTACTTACCTTAAAAAGAGTAAATGCTTTAAATTTTGCCCTCTTTCGACTAATGTTTAGTGTTGAAAAAGCTGTTAATGCATTGATTGTCTGACAAGTCAATTGCATTTTTGTTGCAACAACCCTAGTATTGGTTGCAAAAACGGTTGAAAAAAATAATCACAACCAACAATGTTACAACCCGGAAATCCTTCGTAGTACTGCATTGCTTGCAATTGACCCTTTTACAGTCAAGAACTTGCAATGCTTTAAAATTACACAATGACCGGACAGGCATATGATGTCATGGCATTACATGCCATCTTTAAATTGGTCTTATTATATATCAGCGCTTGGGCTGTTTTATTTGTTCTTATAATATATCAACGCTTGGGCTGTTTTATTTCAAACTAATCTTTTAGTTGGAATTTTTACGATGCCGATGTTTTTATCTACTGTACATACTGTACATATGTTGATAGATTATGTTATTACTAGATATTATGTATGTATATAAGTTCATTGTATCTGTTTTAACTCCCGATGCAGGTGCTTACTGTTAGTTCTTTTACTTTGACGGGATATTGTTACTTACACTGTTTGTTTGATAGAAAAACCTTCAGGAAGTGCGAGGTTGGAGCGCTCCTCAAACCAGATTTAAGCACCCCAGTCGGCCCTTTTGCCGATTGACCGTTCCAAGGCGGTAACTGATGGTTTTTCATTATGTGTGTTATGTCTCGTCTCTATGTTTTTGTCACATTTACATTAACCTTGTTTGCCTTTGTCTACTGGTAGATAAAATTTAAATATCTGTGGAAGTTTTGATAGGACCTTTTCTTATTTACCTATTAAACTTTATAAGTATAGTTGCTTTTACCGTGTACTGCTACATACACGAAATTCATCTACAGTCATTGAAACATCTATGCTGTGATACCTATTATAATCTGACAATTTTTACGTATATTTTGTGTATGCAGCTGGAAACGGGAAATGTTTTTTAGTTAAAGAGGCCGAACATTTGATCGAAGATGTATGCTGCACTTAGTAAATCTGTTGTCTCTCCCATTTAAGTCCCAATGGTAAAACCTCAATAACCAATGCCCGCAAAAATTAATATTCTATCCATGTAATTGATTGATCACAGTGTTAGGTACCAACACCTTTCACTTATCCGCTAGTGCTAGCTCAACACATTAAAGTTAGTATCCGTCGATTCGTTTCTTGTTAATACTCACGTTTACATATAGCGGTAACTAACCATTATATTTTGGTATTTGGAAATAATAACAATAAATAAAAATATAAGTATGGCTCTGTGTATAGTAAAGACGTTTTATCATAACAACAGTGAGAGAGACACACACACACAAAGAGAGAGAGAGAGAGAGAGGGGCAGAGAGAGACAGAGAGAGAGTAGGACAGAGAGAGAGAGAAACAGAGAGAGAAGAGAGAGAGAGAGAGAGAGAGAGAGAGAGAGAGAGAGAGAGAGAGAGAGAGATGACATTTAAGAAACACCCAATCTGACTCTTCTTTTTTTCTAATCCTTTTTTAGACGCAACAAACATTTCCGCTATAGATTTCGAGTCTTGATTGCAATCCTTTCTTTTCCTCTGAGCGAATCCTTTCAAGCCAATCGTAAATTGTTTCCATTTTTATCGAAGTTGTTTCTAGCTAACATGTGATAACACAATCGAGTTTTTTATTAAGGGAATGATATTTATACAACAAATCAGTGAAAGAGTTTGACGATTTTTTAGAGAACCGCTTCGATCCAACTTCTAAAAAACGCACACAAATAATAAAGAAACAACAACAAACACAACTAGCACTTCTGTCTAGCTCTTGTGGTTTAACTAAGCACGCTATGCTTATAACACACTACACTGTTTCTTCTCATTATTCTGTTATGAAAATAAATTTAGTTACTGTTATATGACAGATTTAACTACAATTCATTTTGCGGATTTTTCTGCAGCATCCAATTACATATTTAGCAGAGAAACTATGTGTTATTCCCAAAAGATGAAGGTATGATTTCAATACATCTTAATTCTTTCATTGCTCGGTTCTTTTTGTCCTGAATTGTTTATTAACAATCTTGTATTATCGTTTCTTCCTTTATTTGTTGTAATTTTAGACTACAACGGTCGATTATGCTGTCAATGAAACTGCAATCGAATCTGTGCGCCAAGTTTTCAGTGACACTATGCACGCAAAATTCACAAGCCTAGTTCCCGGTAGAATGTACACCGTCACCGTTATCCCATACACCAAGTGCTGGGGACCGACTACTGTCGTATCTATCTGGACAGACGAGGAAGGTAGGGAGAGAGTGAAAAGTTAAACTCAGTACGTTAGCTGATCTCATAGTTAAGGAATAACAATGTCTGTTTTGTCATTTACAGCCATCGTTTATCTCGTTAACGTTAAAGCATTGCTCATGTAAAAAAAGTATTGTGTTGAAAAAGGTTTCGCTATACGTGAACATTTAACCCACATAGAACGTAGCAGTCCCAATGCCTGTCAGTGTTTCGTATCGCCTGTCTGTCAGTTCGTTTGTTTCTTAGCCATACGTTTTTAATTATTTACAATTATATACGCAAGTTACAAACTATGTAAAGGATTAATCGTTAATAAATGTTATAGATAGGACCTGCTGAATATTGTTCATATTTGTTTACTTTAATGTGAGTGTCGACGTGTCAAAACTTCTTAGGTTATGTTAACCGGTTTAAGCACCCCAATCGGCCCTTTACCTACTGACCCCGCGAGTGCTGAAACTGTTGGGTTTACACTATTTCATGTTAAGTCTTGTCTCAGTTTTTGTAACTTTTACATTAGAATGGCATGTGTATACCATTTTCTTATATTTTCCATATTTGTATTTGTTCGTTGTTTAGAAGAAATGACATCCCCAATCCCATCACTTATTTGCTGATCATCGTACTATTGACAAATGCCAGGTTGTGACATAAAAGGTGTCACCACTTAACAACGTAGTGCTGTACATAATCACTGTCCCTATATCCTCCTCTTCCTTTTTCTTCACTTCAAGTGTGCTCGTAACCAAACGGGAAAACGAGGTATCTGATGGCCATATCTTTTGAAACATTTTGCTCGCCATACACCATGGAGTGGCAGCGATAATACAAACCAAATTGTCTGTTACTGATCATTATACCTGAGGGTAGAGACACCTATAAAGCATACTCCATAACATATTAAATACGAGTGCTTGTTTTTTCATGTTAAGCAAAAGAAATAGTATTCAGGCTTTCAAGCCACTTTAAAGCCCATTTCTTGGGTATAAACAGAACTCAGGTAGATTGTGTCTGGGGAAATGCATAGTAAGTAGTCTGTTGAATACTGACACATCGTGTCATGTATGCGTTTCGAACGCGCAATCTTCCAATCCCTAGTCCGTCGCCTTAACCACAATATAACGGGCGCGATATGTTAGGTAAGTTTGAAAATGAAATGCCCCGATCAATTCTTATACATGATGGTAAAGTGAAAACCAAAACGTTTGTGAATAACATAGTTATATATTCATGTTTAATTCTCAGAACCAAAAGGACCTCCAATTAGCATCAATTCATCCGCTACACAAGACTCCGTAACAATTTACTGGGAAGCCCCACTCTGTGAAGACATAACAGGGAATATAACATCCTATAACGTGACTGTCAACTACACCGACACAAGCTGTTATCCGAATGGAACCGCCATAATTAAGAGTTTCACGACGATCTCCCAGTGGTTTGTCCTGAACGGCACACAAGCGTACAACAATTATACCTACACCATCACTGCTGCGACTGCTTTTGGTCTGGGGCCTCCGAGTCCACCGACAACTCAAAGGACACAAGCTAAGGGTAATGTATTACATATTATCTATGTAACCTTATTCTGCGTAATGTCAAAACCGATGAATTAGATCATATAAAGTTTCTGAAATTGAATATTTCTCAGAATAAGTATTTAATACTATTTGATATTCCATACCTGCTAGACTTTAGGCGTGTTGATTGGTCGACTGCTGGTCACGTGTTTGTCAGGAAAGGTGATGTTAAAAACAGAAATAAAATCCAAGAAAAAGTTTTCAACTCAATTTATTTTACTTAGCAAGAAGGCATGTGCCGAACACTTACAATTGGCTCGCTGGCAAAATAACAACCGTAGAAGCCTTTAGGCACGAAGAGCGACTACACTTTATAATTTCGTTTATATAACATACTATGTGAATTAAAAGCTGTCAGAAATAAAACACAATATTTGACGGAAACAGTTATTAATTTGGATGGTTGGAATAGACACGAACTGGAAAGAAACCCCGAGACTTATTAAAGTTTATTTGTCTTTTATTTTTTGTTAAATTATGATGTCATATTTATCTATTGACGTAGCGTACTTTCGTTCAGTTGGCCGATTATCGATAATAACCACTGTAAACTAGACCTGCACAATATATCAGTGCACGTACAGTCATATCAACTCCAAATAGCGACAGTTAGTTACTACATACATTATTAATATGTATTATGCAAACGATAAAGGTATAACGATCACTTTTACCAAGCACACGTAAAACCCACGGGACCACGGCAAAACCCCTCTAGCTACATGGACGCACAAAGAGGCTCCCACATCATGCAGATATAAACGATGCTGGATCAAAATTGATACATTATGAATGTCATTCATATATAATAACAAAGTTAAAGCTGATCCAAATCCGTATAAACTTTCAATTCTTTCATTCACTTTCCAATAGGCTTTTTAAAAGTCTATCATGCCATATAAAGTCTTAAGATGACAGGACACGATTGGAGATTTATTTTGAGTCGGCAAGATTTCAGCAAGTACCATAAGCTCTAATAATTTTTTTGCAAGTGTAAACATTTATTTTAAACACAAATTAATTTCCAGAAGACTTATAGAAATCTGATGAAAGAGTTTCCAGTCGGTTATTGTACGATTACTGTTAATGTTTCGATGGTACATGACTAACATACAAGAAATCAATTGTTCATTACATGAAAGTAAAACAGTCCACAACATGCTATAGGTGAACTAAACAATTATTTACGTATTAAGAAAGTGTCAACAAAATCAAACATTGGCCTTAACTAGAACTTTGTATATTTAGCACCAGGTCCTGTGAGATCGCCTACGAATACGACAATAACAGACACCAGTGTTGATCTAGCTTGGGAGCATCCATGTTTTCCAAATGGAGTGTTTTCCAGCTATAACGTCACCATTAAAAACAGGGACACAGGTGAACTCCGTAATGAGTCGTCCAACAATAGCAGCATCAGCATAGATAAGCTCCTTCCGTATAGAAATTACACGTTTGGTGTGGTACAGTATAATGAAGGTGGCCTGGCTGGGGACCCCGAATATATAAACATCACGACTGAACAAGGAGGTAAATTTACACACTTAATTAAAATTGATAAATTCTTGTTGAATAGCCAATAATTGCGATAGTAAAGACACACACAGATTTTGTTGATAATTCATATAAAATAACGGCTGCATTCGTCGATTAATTATATTATATGCTGTTTTATTAACAACGTAAACGAAACAAACTTCCTCTTATATATATCGAGTAATGTTCTTGTGTCTTTTAAATGATTCATTCTACTTAGTAAGATACTTTTAAGTTAAAGATAATGCTTACTAGAATTCACAATTTACATGTATCCGACAATGAACATAAATTACTAAACAATATCATCATGTAAAGTGTCATAAATTCGGATTCTCACAATTTCGGATGTCGGTACTTTCTTCGGATGTACACTTAAGAGTCGTTCATTAGTATATTGAACAGTTTGAGTTCAAAACAGTGCATGACTTAAAATGGGCAAACATTTTTCTGGTCCGAAGAGAAGACGTGTCCTTAAAACTATTTTTTGTTCTTACTATAGGCTTATTATCATGGGAAAATGCCATATGCTACACAACTCTGTAATCAGACTATGTTAATTGTGTTTTTTTAATAACCTTTAACAAGATGAGGAAAATTGTTCAATGATTTTTATAATCATTAAACATATCACGTTTTAATGTGATTCTTGAGATTTCTACCCCTTAAACTGAACTTAACCTTCTTTTTTTCTGAAACATTAACGTGATTGAGTTTACTTAAACGATAATATGATAAAATGAACTTACACGTAAAGCATGTAAACAAAGCTTGCTTTAATCGTACTGTATATTTTTTGTTACTTATTCCATTCGATTACAAAGAAATACTAAAAACTAAAAACACAAGCACGTTAAATATATTTGTATTATTATTGATTTACAAATATTCTCAAAGATTTCTTCCGGAAAGAAGAAACTGCAGTAAGCGATCTTGGTAAACTGTATATTATAGTACTTTCACATATAAGGCTGAGTGGATTGACACATAAATATAACACAAGGCAATAATGATTGCTTTGTTATACAATTATGATTTAAATATTTCACTGGCAAATATTTCTTTAGTTCCGCATTCAATTCGGGACCTGCACAATTCCTCTAGAAACGGTTCGTCTATAACTGTAAGCTGGTCGCCTCCAGATCTGTACACGGGCGTTACAAATTACATGGTAAACTGTGTTGATGACCACTTCAAGAACCTGACACAAAAAGAAGAATGGGGTAAGCATTTAGCGAATTTTAGCTCTATTCGTAACATTCAAGTACTCTACGTAAGGTCACGATTTAACCTGACACGTGCCACTATATTGACACTGGGCCAGCTAACTAATATGCCCATTAGCTGTTTATATATAAACAATAGAGTTTTGACTGTTATTTTTGCTGAAGTATTTTCTTTAACATAACCAATTTCTTTATATACGTTCAGGCTTTAACTCTACGGAGTTGACTGTGACTGACTTGAGAGCTTATTGGAACTATACCATCAGTGTTGAAGCAAAGACAGTGGCTGGATCTAATAATTCAAGTGTCATAAACGTGCGAACAAAGGAAACAGGTATGCTACATGTTTATCATTAGAACAACTATGTCACTAAACGCGAAAAACACAGAAAACTAACATGCACACATTTTCAAAGAATGAAACATCCGATGTACTTAATTTTTATACTTGTTAGATTATAGAATGTATCGACGCTAAATAATAATAAACACATCTTCCAAGTTCCACAGGCGAGTTGCACGTATGCATCTTTGTTTAAAATATTATTTGATCTACACTGGGTAGTTTTTTTATATGGTTGGCATGTCTTCTATATGGGATTAAGCAATCACTTTCGCGACTGAGTTGTAAGTAACAAATAAAAAAAAAAAACAACTTTAAATTATAAAACCCGTTTTCATAAAATTTTCTGCGTGTTTGACATCAATTGGAAACAAATCAGGTCATATTTTAAGAGCACACACAAAGTTAGAAAATAAGTGATCATAATCAAAACGTTTAACTCAAACAGCAACTTAAAATACGTTGAGTTCCGGGTGTTCTTTTAACATTTTAACATTCTTTTTACCGAAAAAGTCACACACATAACTATTTTCATTGTTTAATGGAATTCAACAACAAACACATTAAACTTAAATGTGAAAAAAAAAGAAAAAAAAAGTAAAAAAAAAAGAAAAAAAAAAGAGATATTACAACCTACTATTTACTTCCTCAGTGGTTTGTCCTATTTACCGTTAACATGCAACTGTCAACACCTGTCTAATATTATACTTTTGATATTTTCGATCTAGTTGTAACACGTCTAAAACTGTGACATATTATACAATTATTTACTTATTAGCTAGGAAATATGCTGTGATATTGACCAAAAAATCATTATTGATAGCCGAGGTCAATAACGTTTTTTGCGGTCAATATCAGCAGCATATTTCCCAGCTAATAAGTAAATAAATGTTTTATTACATGAACTATAAATAGTTAATAATAAATAG
The DNA here is from genome assembly GCA_007844125.1 of Sinonovacula constricta. Taxonomy (NCBI): domain Eukaryota; kingdom Metazoa; phylum Mollusca; class Bivalvia; order Cardiida; family Solecurtidae; genus Sinonovacula; species Sinonovacula constricta. The sequence continues at coordinate 4,345,520 of CM017556.1, forward strand.
TTTAAATTTCTTTAAGCATTATCTAAACTTAAATGCAAGAAAATAGTTTACATTGTTTACTTCGTGAATATTGTTCGTCTGGGACAAGTATCCCACAATGTGTACAATTCTAAGGAAGTTTGTAGATGCGCGCGCATGATATTGATGGAAATTTCGCATTCTATTATTAGACCGGTAAATATCAGCGAAAGCGGGTCAATATCTATATCTATTGACTCGACTATTTCTTTATTTTTTTTTTGGGGGGGGGGGGGGGGGGGGGAAGGGGGGGAAGGGGGACCAATCGTTTTGCGTCTATTTATAGTTCATGTATTATAGTTCATGTAATAATTTCGAATATTTTATGTGTCTTGCAACAATGCTCGTTTTATTTATATACTTATAAGGTCCTTATCTTTTCTTTATAGGCTAGTACTTAGAAAATGTAATACCTTGTGTACTTTCTTCTTTTTACCTGCTTGAATATTCTTATCATTAATCTCTGTCAGTACCTGGACCTATAGCAAATTTGACACTGTTGCCTGAGACCAATGTCACGAAACCAAGAACGGTAACCGTCGTTTGGCAAGAACCAAAGTTGGAGGACAAGAATGGTGTCATAACTGGATATGTCATCCGTTATGGATACAACAACGTAAGTCAAAATATGATCTTTCTTAAAGTTGCAGAAGATTATAATATAACAATGTCAATGTACGTGACTCAAAATCAATCTCAAAATTGCTGCATAAAATAATAAATTGACTCGTTGCTTTGAACTATTCACTGGCCGCAGACTTATCTGAGAATACGATCAATGCACATAATAACAAGGATATGAATATTAAGTATTATGTATTGTAAGTCGTCTGGCTTTCAGAGAACAATTTATGTTTTTTTTTCCTCACAGTCTGAGATGACTAACGTTTCTGTATCAGGAACCAAAACCGTGCTCCCAAATCTTTCAACCGGCTACATTACGATAAAGGTAATTATATATTTTGGTTTGTTTGTGACGTCGTAAAGTATTCTTACCAATTGGAAAAACCTTGGTATTCAATGGATTTATATGGTTAATATTACCTATGGTTACATTCAGTATTTTCGGTACATAAAGAGTATCTGACACGAGTTGTCATTTAATACAAATATTTATGAAGGTGTTCATAGGCTCGCGTACTATAACTTTTCCTGGACGAGTTTTATAAATGTTTGAATTTAATGACAACGAGTGTCATATTCGTTTTATCACATGATTTAAGTCTACATTATGCGAGTTTATAAGATATGCGATTGTATTTTAACAACAATACTTGAAAATGAAATAATGGCATGAGACAATCTGCATTAGGATGACGTCGATGCTGTATTACATTAGTGTAATATTATACAAAAAGACTATATATGGGTAATTTGATATTTCCCGCAAAAATCCATATATTTGTCACATATCTGTTTGTAATTCAACATAATAGGATGCAAACTTCATATCGTTAATCATTTATTTGTAAACATCAGATGAGAATGCAATTTTATGCTAGTTAGAGACATAGATCTTGAAAGCTCGACAGAGGATACACCTGTAACGCTGCTTAATATTCCGCACTCCGTTATTGACCTGTTATAAGGAAATAATCACAACGAATAAATATACACTTATATGATCTGTATACTTTCTTTTTTGTGTCAGCATTCCATAAAATAATGACCAACACTCACTAATCTAGAATACTTTCTAACATTCAAAATAATTAAAAAGAAAGATAAGGTAAGTAATTTGGTTGAATTATCTTGCCACCCCTAAAGCAATCTTTTTTCCCGATGTCAATGTTGATTGTGCAGTCATTCTTTATTTATCGTTTGTAAAATAAGTAAGAGCGCTTCTTATGGCTTCTTGTAATTTGTAGTTGGTATTTTAAAAGAACATGACAAACACCTGCTCTTAGGTTTACTTATGTAATAACTGTCGGACAAAAGACCTCATTTATTTTAGCACATATCCCATACTGGGCATTAAGGATTCACATAATGTATTCGTGAATATAGAAAACTTTGGTAAATGCTACATGTTCTTCTATTCTTACGCCTATAAGATATTGTATTTTTAATTAAATGATTGTTTGCGGAGTAAAGCAAAACACACATCGGATGTATGTAAAGATAATGGTATTAACATATAAATCTGTATAAAATTGTTTAACTAACTGCCACTCGCACATGGTATATGTATAAACGATTAGTTTAATTATATGTGAATCTGTGAAGTGTTCTTTGTGATCGTTTTGTAAAATTCTATCTATTAGAGTCTATAATGTTTGCATTGACAACCAATGTCTCATTACGACGTGATAGCATTAATCACTTAAAGACCCAGCTGTCCCTATATGTCACAGTTTATAAGTAACAAAATTTCAGGACGAACAGGAAGGCAATTTAACTCATGTTTAAAATATAATACAAGTAATCATGGCATGTTGATAAAGATACTTGTATATCAATAAATGTTGAAGATGTAATGTCTTTCGTTCGTTTCAGAGTTTTAGTTCGTTTGATTCTTAAGCGCATTATATTATATATATTTAAGAACTACTGGTCTCTTAAAACAAAAGTTTAAATGTTATTTATTAGCGAGTGAACATAATACTATATGACTTATAAAAATGCAAATGCCTTCATGATTATGACACCGAAATTTTACAATATTTCGTTTAATAAATATATGCAACACCATTTTGCAGAATTAAACAAAAAAGATTGCGCGCATGGTAAAATAAGTCTCGTTGCAAAGACTTTTTACTGTTATCGCATTTAGTTTCTAATACACATAGAAAAAACGATTTGCACTTTTCGAAGCATAAAATAAACAGTTTCTTTAAATAAAGTCCTTTTTTATATTTTTATTTTGTGGAATCATGTATATTTAAAGTACATATAACTGTATTCCTGCTAGAAAATAATACGAATGACTCACAACTGTTCTTTTGGGAATCGAAGATTTTTTAATATTACCTACTATATTTAAGTGGTGATATACTCACACCGATGTAATAAATAACATCCGATATTTTTGAATGAATAGCCTCGTGTGATAGAAAGGAAAAGTTCATATTTGATTTACTAATTAGCTTGCTTTTCGAAAAAAGATTGCTTTAGGATATACTCCTAGTCGGTAAAGTGCAAGACTGGCGGTTTTGGAGTTGCTTTGGTCTGGGGTTCAAACCGACGAGACGCATTTTGTAATGTTATTCTTGTTTTTTCTTTCTTTTCTTGTTGTTGCCATATTATAGGACAAGTAAAGTTGAGTTAAATTATGTTTAAATCTAAGTAAAAGGTGTAAAGACTTATATTGATATGCATATACATGCCAATAACCTATTTACCGCACGTGAACAACTCTGATGGCAATGTAATTACACGTTGTCTTATTGCCCTTAACTGTGGTAGATGTATCCGAAAGTTTGCCTTTTATCAAATATATATAACAATATCTTACCCCTGTGCATAATTTTTGCTTAAACATACACTTAAGTCTAGATAAAGAAAATCTTGAAAGCTACATAAGTTGTTAAATTTACCTATTAGTAGGGTTTTTACTGACGTGTTTGTTATTATGCATCATTTTTCACATAAACAACTTCCCGCAGGATCTTTCACCAAAACACTTATTCATGTGGATGCTGGGGATAAATAGTCTAAGCTGCCAGACAGCTTTAATATTTAAATAACCTTTGTTTTTCTATTGTATGTTACGGACATATTATGGTTGTGTTTATTTGCATGTGATCAGTTCATCAGTCAGGGTCATCAGAAAATAATGTGAACACTTCACAGTCTTTTTCAAAGGCAGTGGTGGTTTTGTTAGGGCTATTTTAGTGAGCTGGGTATCCCTCGTGCGTCTTTATATAGTTTAAATAGTTACATACTTTACATGTACTTACTTACTTACTTACTGGCGTTCGCAATTACACGACTACGCCAGTATCTACGATGAAGGATGTGGTCCGTCTCAGGTCCTCAACATCGCCATATAGCTTCTGTTGGAGGGTTGTTTCCTGAGGCCACGTCGCAGCTCGCTCCTGGTCGTGTCGCTTACATCTTTGGAGGACATGCTCTGCAGTTTGATCTTCTTCTCCGCACGGACACTTTGGGGATTGTACGAGTCGGTACTTTTTGTACATGTGTGCATTCAGTCTGTTATGTCCTGAGCGTAGTCTGACCATTATCACTTGCTCTGGCCGGTTCAAAGAATGATATGCATCAGGGTCTTGTCTTGGCTTTGTTAGTGCTTTGATGATGGTGACTTTCTCCTCATAAGAGACCTGGACATCTGGTTGCTCTTATTGGGCTCCTAGTTTAGCCAAGTGGTCAGCTTCTTCGTTGCCCGTTATTCCACAGTGTGCTGGTATCCACTGTAGGGTAACGTTGCAAGTGGCGCTGAGGTCATTTATTGCTCTGGCTAGGTCTGGGGATTTGTTGTTTGTCAGGGCTTCCAGGACTGAGCGTGCATCAGTAAGAAAGACCACTGTAGAGACAGCTTCTGACGAGTCTATAATCAAGGAGACTGCTTTTATGAGTGCTTCAGTCTCTGCTCTGTAGTTGCTGCAGTGCTTTCCGGTGGCAATATGGTGTGTTTCTCGACGGCCTGATGGGTGTTTGATGAGAATACCAGCTCCTCCGTTTTTGATTGCTCTTGTGGCTGACCCATCTGTGTAAACGTGGGTCCAATCTTTACATGTACTAAAGACTGAGTATTTTTACCTAAAATACCCACAGTATATTTTATCTATCCTATCTATACCATAAAACAAACACATAAAGTAAATGAAAAATATAATAAAAAGACATCTAAGCTATATATATATATATATATATATATATATATATATATATATATATATATATATATATATATATATATATATATATATATATATATATATATATATATAAACATATCAAACGTTTTGTGAATTAAACTAATCTCTAGCACTGTTGACAATAAGAAGTGGTATTTGAAAAAAGAAATTTCTAGCAATGTGACTTGAAAGTAGTGGGTTTAAATCACAAATTTGTTCTTACTTTTCGCTTGGCTTGCATGTGAAATACCTTTGTTCTGTGCCTTTTCGGAGTTTGGTATATGTTGCAATACTCATAGGACTTTGTCATATATTCTTTTTCATGATCACAACAATGTTACTTGTGCAGTGTGGCGGTCGTAAAAAATCTCCCCGTGCATGTAATCTATGTTGTCATTTAATTCATCCTATAAGGATTGTTACGTGTATTTCCTTTGATGGACATTGAACTTTGGTTATTCAATTCCATCTTCACATGAACAGGATGCTACAACCATTTATTCGTCTCTGGTCATGTTTGTTCATGATTCAGAAAGTTAATTTTATTTGTTGTCAACCATTTTTGTGTTGTTTTTCAAATCGAAATACTACCATATTCCTTTTCTGAACACTATGTGGACATTATTTTTCGATGACGTCACTACTTTCGTCATAACGTATAGAAAATATCAGCGCATGGACATTTTGTTTTCAAATAGATGGTTTTTTTTTTCGTTGCTTGCATTTGAGAAACTCGTCAGGAAGTGCGAGGTTAGGGCTCTGTAAAACCGGTTTAAGCACCCCAGTCGGTCCATATTGCCGACTGACCGTTCCAAGGCGGTAACTGTCGGGTTTGCTCTTTTCTTTAAATGACTCATCACAAATTTGTTCTTACTTTTCGCTTGGCTTGCATGTGAAATACCTTTGTTCTGTGCCTTTTCGGAGTTTGGTATATGTTGCAATACTCATAGGACTTTGTCATATATTCTTTTTTAAACAAATGGACAGTCTGCATTTTAAGATACGACCTAACGCGCTTAACTTAAAACTTACAGCAAATATTATTTTTTTAGGTGGCGGCAAAGACATCTGTCGGAGAAGGAGAGGTAATTTCAAATGGTACAGATGTTCTCCCTGGAGGTAAGTTGACCTTTAAGTCAAATTAGATTGTAGTAGCAAAAACATCGTGGACATAGTGTGAAAATAGATCTGGAATACATGATCGAAGATTAATGATGAATATTGCAATTATACAATGTAAGAAATGATAAAAATAAAATACCACATTTATATTATCGCTACTGCTGGAACAACAACAACAACAACAACAACAACAACAACTACTACTACTACTACTTCTTTTACAGCTACAACAACAACTACTACTTATACTACTTCAACCACTACAATATTTTATATATAATAGTTTTTTGAACTTCTTGAAAACACGTTTAACAAAACAGAATCGAGGAACTTTCTATAAGAATATATGAAACTATGTGGCGGAGGAGTTTATACTCGGTTCAAGAAGAAAAGCAATTTAGAATTAGATGCTATTTTTACTGGTTTTCGAAGAGAAAACAATAATAAGTTCTCAGTACTCAAATCATATCCGTGACGCAAAATCTTGCATTATATAATTTATTTGAACAAATAGAACGAGTCTATATGTTAAAATTTGATTGAACAGATTGGACAGCTTAACCTATCGAAAACGAAGTGTGTTTGATAAAATTATAACGAAAATAAACATCAATATATAATTACAAGTCCTAGCAAGAAAGACTTATTTTTACACAAATTTAAACATTTAAAATACATACATACACACTTAACAAAAATAAATACAACAAAGACTGTTAAGATAAAACAATAATGATAAACTGAGCTGAGACAAAAACTATTAAGTACACACAGAGAGATAGAAAATATATGAAAAAATATATGATTCACACATTAAAGATTAACTGAATACTGAATATTCACAGTTATTAAACAAATTCTCATAGAAGAGACAAAATGAATAAAATAAATAAATAGAATACTTCAGAACATATATCTGTTAATAATCACAGCAAAGGTACAAATAAATCAGATAAAGAGGCAAAATACGTTTCTTTGACAATGTTCTTTGTAATGCTTTTTTATATGTTCTTTTTACAGCACCTCTGAAGTTAAACGAAAGTGAACAATCATTGCTGCAACCTAGCAGACAGGGCGTTCCTGATTCAGAGAGACAAATTTCAATAATGCTGCCCCTAAGATCTTTTTTCTGCAACTATACAAACGGTATGACAACAAGATGGGGGTTGGTTGTAGCGGAAACCGCAAGGATTGGAGGTAATGATAATTATTTTAAAAAAGGTGAAAACTCTGAATTAAAATAAATTTATGGGTTGGTTTTAGCGAACCCCGTCTCTTAAAACATTTTTGCCGCATTATATCTTTTTTTATACTAAAATGAAAATAAACAAACACTGCAATCAAACTACAAAGTATAGGTACATTTAAATTAGATAACTTTTGAAATGGCACCACAACATCTTGATAACATAGCAGGATGAACGAGACCTTTCAAGGAACGCTATTATGATTGTCTGGTAATGACTTTAAGTTACTAAATATTGCATAGAATTTTTGGAGCATTTCCCGAATACAGCATTTTATGTTTTAGCCTTATGTAATGGCGTTGAATTAAATTGAGGGCAGTATATCTAATAGGGCTTTTTGCCTTCATCTCTTTGGTGTAATTAAAAATATAAGAATAATTATAATAGTATGCTGAATATTTAGTGCGTGAACTATAAAAAGTTAAAAACGTTAAAAAATGGACTACCAAGGTCATTGATGTTGTCAAAATAAAATTGTCAAAACCTCAAATAAAATTAATGACTTTTAAATTATGTTCACATTTTTTTGTCTTTCTTTGGATTGCACTTATTATGTTGCCAGATAGCCTTAGACGTCAATGTATGGAATGTCTTTCTACCTGGGATTTAGTTTGGATAGAAGATCATATAACCTTGTACGTCATTGTAGAATAGGCCCTTCTCTTCTTGATTTTACGAAGAAGGATAGATAACATTGTCTATAGTCTGGCAGTTCCAAAATATCATAATCTATAAAGTAATTTGTGCTTACAGTAGATCGGTCCTTTCCAACTTCATTAGTGTTTTGGCTAATTGAGTTTTTTTGTCTTGAACAAAGTACTTATTTTTAACTGGCTGTTAAAGTTGGAGTTGGGCTTGGCGGTTGCAATAGTTATTTTACAAAATACAATTAATAAACTTGAGCAATTTTAGGTAATAAACCATATAACGGAGATGTGAATGGTTTCAAAAAGACCCTTGAGTCTTATCGTAAATGGAAGGATATCAAAGAGGCAGATGTCATAGATCCTTATATACCAACTTCATCTGACTGGAATCCCTGCGACAAAGCCGGTAAATATTCCTAGTAAAAAGAGGCAGGTTTAATATGTATATGTAAATCTGATACAAACTAAGATGTCAAATATACAAGTGATCGATTCAGAGTAACATAACCTTAATTGCCCTTATCTATAAAGTACATCTTTAAGTCCACTGTTGGTAAGGTTAGGAAAGTATCGGGTGTTTTATGATATCGTTAATGAAATTGGAAAAAATAAAACCAACAAGAGAAACAAGCAAAAAATTAACAATTTTTAATTCATCTAGGGCGCACGTTATGCAGTATACGGGTCTTCGAGTAGTTACTCTTCTGACTTCTTAGCCTCTTTCTCTAACACTTTCGGGGCAGATGGTAAAATATTGTGTAGGTCTTCCAGCTGACATTCCGTGCGTCGGTGGTTCAACTCAAACACCTGTCTTCCTTCACCAAAATCGCTGAATGTCGCTATAATGATCATAACTGTTAGTTTTTTTTAAAATAGAAAACAAAAACAAAATAACAATCTCTTATCTTACCAGTACTGAGTAACTGCCTTAAAGAAGGCTTTAGAAATAATTAACACGTTTCGAATACTTAATCTTCAAAACACCCTATCATATTCGCTTTATTAAAACCTAAGTGTTGAATATCCTGGTACTTATGTTAATATTTCTTATGTCGTTTTATGGCAGAAACGATGTTCCATTGTATCTACATTTGCTTCAAATATGTATATATTTATATGGTTTCTGACAAATGCGTTTTCCTTCCACAGACCCAAAGTACCGAAGTCGACGAAGTGTTCCTAATGTCGTTGACATGCCGTTTGTGATCGGCGCCGACAAGGAATGTGATGCGCCGGACCATCTCGGGTTTTGTAATGGTCAGCTGGCTCCTGGTCGGTCGTACAGGTAATGTACCAGCATGTGCATGCTGAAACAAACAAGCTCTAGTATTGCATTAAAGTAATGTCAAATAATAACCTAAATAATATTGAGACTACAGTAGTCATAAAGTAAATAAATGGCCTTAAACACATTTAAAAAAAGGGATTTTAAAAAGGCTTTCAAACATAATAGTAAGATGTGCAAATAAGTAAGCTGGCATACGGACATGCATAACAACATTTATATATTGAATAAATCATAATCCCAAACTTGATCGTTTTCTACAGAAGGTTATACCGCACTACGCCTGCGGAATGTCTAAATAAATTGTTCGTTTTATATGCACACATTGTTACAAATAACGATATAGCATACAAGGCCCACAATGGAAATAAGAGAATACTGTTTCTCTTTCATGTGTTTTCCCTCGTATTGATTTGCATTCATGGCTCAAACATATGTGTGCAATGTTATGATCAATATGTCTGCATATGATATTGTTATAGATCTTGTGATTTCCATGTTCTATGTACACTTTTACCAAACTAAATCAATATATTTATCCATCAACATATTCATAAAAGGCGCATTGCTACATTGCATGTAAAACACAATAATTAATGCATTCTATTGTGATATATTTGCCAGTGTCCGTGGTTTTGTCTGTACGGAAGGAGGCTGCACAGAGTCAAAATACTCTCCAGCAATATGGACAGGTTGGTCATAATTTTAACCGTTGTCATAATCATAGATTTTTTTTAATAATTTGCGAACGGCATTATAAATGCTTTTCTGTAACCATGTAATATCTTTAATCTGTAAAAATGTAAAACCACTCTGGATGATCTTCACAATATCGTTTTAACCTACGTTTATGACCTTTTAAGAATGAAGAAATAACTTCATTTTCATTAAGAAAAATCCCGTTTTACATTTAAAACTACTGAAACTAGATATATAAAACGAGAGGCGACTATAGTGTTTTTTTGTACCCCAGTGTCTGTTCCAAGTATATGGTGGCGTGTTTGTAAAGTTAAAAATTCTAAAAAATAAACTGTAACCTGATCTAGATCCCGATCTCACCGCCCACATTGTTGCCGGAGTTGTATCCGCAGTAGTTGTCATCCTAGTCGGCGTCGTCTTTATCGTCTTCATGAAGCGGAGGCAAATGGCGTAAATATTTTGGAATATTTATTAGTTGATTGATAGTATGTAAACAATGCTGAAGTGTCTTGTAATACGAGATGTTGCCTTTGCATATAAATCTTAGCAAAAAGTAAACTATTTTGTTTTGCTTAACAATAAATGTTGCAAGGTTATCAGAAAATGACCGACAACATGTATTCTTGTATAACCATGGGTTCATTTTGAGTTTATTAAGTCTAAATGGGTTATAAAAGAGTCCAGGACAAATTGTATTGTAAAGTCTTAATAAAAAGATTCAACAAATTGTAAAAAATAAAGTTTGTGTTTGTGTTTATGGCGAGGTACAACAGATTGCATGCTCGAGGCCGTTTATTGGGTAAAACCTTCTATTAGCACATTTTAATCAGAACAAGATATACACACGTGTTGGTATTTACTTACTTTTTGCTACAATTGTTAGAGCCACACATTTAAATAGTCATATTCTACGCGGATTGTATAAGGCATAGTTAGGAGAAGTCCGACCCGATAAGTTAATGAACCTTATTAGAGCATTTGTATACAGTAAAGTCTTTCAAGTCTGCTTATATGTACGTTATTACGTATAAGTACTGAACTGTAATATAAATATGTTTAAAATAAAAATGATTATGGAACAATACACATTCAGTCATGATTCAGGACACTTATGACATTTTAAATTACATAAAGTTTTGACGATATAATATGTAAGCTTGTTTCAGGTGTTTTGCTAAGAAAATCGAACGGCCAAAAAATGTGAACCTGAACGGAACAGAGGCAACAGAGATGAAAGAAACTGTGACCAAAACTCACACTTTCAAGTAATGTTAACATATCATTTACGGTTGTTTTCATACATGAACTGGTGTAAAATGTCTAAATGTTTAAATTTTCATTTTTTTTAAAATAATAAAACCCCCTTAATTTATGCTATGTATGTCTTTAATATTACATTGTGTTTTCATTGTTTTTATTTGGTTGATCGTCAAATCAACAGTATTTCATTTATCTTGAGACGGTGTCTACTTGAAACAAATATATCTCTGTCTTACTGTGTATAGCATGCCTTTAACACCTTGCATGATACCACACTGAGTCAAATTATCATGACACCGGGCAAACCAGTCGTGGAACTACCCTAATATATCACTGCTGTCTTAACTGTGTATAGCATGCCGTGAACACTTTGCATGATACCATACCCAGTCACATTATCCTGACACCGGGCCAACCAGTCGTGGAACTACCCATATATATGAGTGAGCGTTGGCAAGAGAGCCATACCACTACCAATTTAACGACTTTGATATGTCGCGACCTGGAATCGAACCCGGGGCCTTCCGTACCTGGAACCGACGCTCTACCCATTGCTCTACCAGGTCCGCTTTGTATTTAATATATACAGATCTACAAAAACAAAAATCTCGATTCACTGACGTCATAATTACGTCGAGATATTTGTGCTACTAAGAATTTTAGGCCTTGATTAATATAAAAAAACAACTGCCAAGCGCGTGCTTCACAGTTGTATCTTAAAACAGGGGTTGTGCACAAACATTAGTTTTCAAACAGCAATTTAATTTAAAATATATTAATAACAAATTTGTAACAAACAACTCAATAATCCAATGACGGTTCATTAATATGGGATAAAGCAGCCTTATTGTCATGTACTAAAAAATTATCGTCTTACGAATATTCACGCACCTTTTCCCATTCAGCTGTCAGGAGAACGATATTTACGTCAGTTCAGCTTGTAAATGGTAGCTAATATTGATGCTAATGTTTATACCCGTGGTTTTACCCTTAATCATAACAGGTTAAAATGTTTCGTTTAAATGATAAGAGAAACCAAACATATCATTCGGATGAACAGTAATCTGAAACACGACGAAAGAACAAACCAAGGACCACTTGTATTGGTTTATCTCTGTACTGAATGCGGCGCTTGATCAGATTTATTTTTGTCAGCCCTCCGTTCCATATAATATTTGTATTAAACTGTTGTTTTCTAAAAAGCATTCGTTTCTAGGGCGAAGCATAATGTTTAGAGCCAATGACACAAGTTACAACGAAACGCTTCGCAACCGCTGAACCCACGATGGCATTTTATGTATTATTTGATTCCTTCAATTTGTATTATCCTCAGACCCTGTTCTGTGCGACTTTCGGAATTCCCAGGCCATGTTACAGATATGCATAAGGACTCTAATCTACTGTTCGCAGATGCGTTTGTCGTAAGTTTAAGTTGTTTTTGTATTGTTGCCTTCTCTCTTTCACAATAAAAATCACGTTTATACACCCCGAAGAATCGTATAATATCACAGCGCACTCCATTCGCCCTATTGCGCACTCCATCCGTACAGCTGTTGGCAGTTACTTGTACGGATATAGATGTGTAGTTGTAAGTAAATGGGAGATAATGTACATGTAGATTGTATATTCATTTTGTAGTTAATAGCCCATTTTTTTGCAAACCATTTGCAGATTGTTCCTTCTTTATTCTAAATCGGATGTGTTCAAAACCTTAAATCGATAATTAATATAGATGTGTTGTTGTGCATACTCATACATTTCTAATGGATCCTTTTGACAGATTTTTCATATAAATTTGCACTCTTTTAACTTGACCATCGTCTGCATTATGCAACATCTTTCCTTCTAATAATAATAATAATAATAATAATAATAATAATAATAATAATAATAATAATAATAATAATAATAATAATAATGTTTTATTGACACAGATGGTCAAGGAAAAAAGTCCCGCTCTGTCCTCATCTATGGCAGAGTCTCAAGCATGTAGGCCGAAGAACCGATACACCAACATACTGTCTTGTACGTAAAGATTTGATATATGTGGTGAATATTGCTTAAAAAAGTTATAAACATTCATTTCGTTAGTATTCGACACTGTCTTTTTATTTTTTTCTGCAACCACTTTTATGGTACAAGTTAAGTAAGTTCTTTAAGAACTGTTTAATTCTATTATATCTTTTATCTTTTAAAATAAACTGAAACAAAGAGAGTGTGGTTGCATTAATTTCAATAGAATGGTCTTATTTTTTGCGAGCATACATATAAAACGCACTTCACAGTCGTCAATGCATACTTCAAAATATGACGGTGATATATTAAGTTTATGTATGATTGTGTACAGTTTAAGTCAAAAAGCTATATCGAGAATTAACATTACTGTAGTGTTTATTGCTGCTTTTTTTTAGTTGACCACTCAAGAGTGAAATTACTTCCATTGGAGGACGTTGAGGGGTCGGACTTTATCAACGCCAACTATATACCGGTAAGTGTAAATTATATTTAATTTACCATTGACACAGGCCCTAGCCGCAAAGACTGAAAGTTATTGGTTGGGAATGACCAGAAAGAAGCCTGGACAGAACCATTGGTGCAGCTTACGACACCTGGAAGGAATCAGCTCATTAAATAAGTTACAAGTTAACGACTCAACCACTTGGTCACGGGCGCGTCCGATATATTTATGATACACTTGAATGTATATAGAGGATCTGATATGAGTGTTCATTAGATACTGAAAATATTAAACGAGTTGGATGTAATGATACGAAACGAGGCTCTGCCGAGTTTCGTATCATTTTAGACAACGAGTTTAATATTTTAAGTATCTAATGAACACAAATATTAGATTCTATTTGTCACATAACCAAAACACCAGCTGTTTTTTGTTTTTTGTTTTCAATGCATTATCTTTTTATAGTATGAACAGTCGGCCTTGACATGTGTAATTCGGTTTGGAAGAATCCGCACAAAAGATAGTTCCAGGCTTTACTCGACCATTTTCCACAAAAGGGAATTAATTAAAATGAAATTGTCCAACAAAATACATTGAAAGGGCGACAACAAAGTGATTGGGAAATGACATATACACCACACATACTTAATGACGTCACACTACGATAATGACATCACACTACGATAAGGAACTAGTGAGTTACCAAAAATAACACATGAGTGTTACCTCACGCTCGCGCTGAAGGTTATGTGATAATGTATTATAACTGACATTCATTATACTAAATACTATACAGAAAATAAATTGTGTATGTAATAACAACAAAGTATATCATCTTAGGTTGGTTTACTTTGAAGCATGGCTTACTTATGAAAGCACTCGTTACTTTACAACACCTCTTCAACATTTGATTGAGCGTGGATAATTTGATTGCATCCATTTCTTAAGAGGTGTTAAAAGGCAAACTGCTAGAACATAGTCCTTCATCATTATAAAAATTGTAGTCCTATATTTTATTGGCTCCGATGGCTATGCAAGTGCTTACTAATTACTGTTCAAATGTTCTCTAACAATAAAGTTTAAATGGTTTTTTCGTCTAAAATTGTTTATTTACTAGTTTAATTGTTTTCACCACCAGGGCTGCAAGTCAAAGCGAGCCTACATTGCCACCCAAGGTCCACTGCCGGCTACATTTGATGACTTCTGGAGGATGATCTGGGAACAGAACGTCGGAGTCATCGTCATGTTGACCAAACTGGTCGAGAAAGGGAGGGTGGGTGATATTACATGTAACCTTCTTAACCCAGATTTTCCTTAACGTGATAACATATTTCGAGGCCATTTGATTGAATAAAACTTTATCATTGTCTACACGAAGCTTACGTGCATTTCGGTCCTATAAATAAATGTGACTACTTATACATAGGCTGGCAAAAATAGCAATAAATAAATAAATAAATAAGTGGTATTCTTTATCAAGCATACATTTGTCATACATTTGTCTTATATCTTTTTTGTCCTTTCTTTTCTCAAATGACCTATCTGATTTACCCTCCACAACTTACCCTTAAAAGCAAATAACAGACATTTCAATGCAGCATTTCTAGACATTGAGATCACTACTTCCAATGACAACGTCTCCACTAAAATCTTTGACAAGACAGACGATTTCAACTTTAGTATTGCTTACAAGGTCTGCACGAGTTTGTACTAAAGTAGAAGATCTCAATGTTTAAAACCGGTTTATTACTTTTATATTGTTACAGGTAGGCTTTCGATTTCACAAATTAAGGAAGGCGTATTCAAAATCCTTTCATCGCACTGATTTTACTGCTTCGAAGTGTAATAGCAGTATGAAAACACGTATGCAGCAAGGCATAAGTCATCCTGCATTTTATGGAAATGCTTTATATGGGTTAAAAAAATCATGATCTCAATAAATTTTCTGACCTCTTTACAAAAATAATCAGAACATTTCTTGCTGACGGTTACAGCCCGGGAATCCTTCGTAATGCATTGCTTGCAACTGACCATTTTACAGTCATGAACTTGCATTGATTTGAAATTACACGACGACCGGACAGGTCGTTAAGATTATATGCGAACAGTGACTCAAAGCCATAATTGAACAGTCACTGTTGGATTTCTGTCTCTTCATCTCTCCAGTAGTACCCTATATAGTTGATGCTACTTGAGCAGTCTTCATGTCCTTTACCTGAGATTACACACAAGGTATACCATCGGGATTGTTAAAGCGGATAAATCCCCGGCTTTTTATAATATATTTTTTTAATCTCATTACCTATTAACTACCTATTAACGTTACTACATTTTGTTTTGTTGGTTTGTGTTGTTTTCTAAAATTCGATGATTTCTTTTGTGTGCGTTTTTTAAAATTTCACTTCTGACATTTCTGACATCATTAAATGACGTTATTAGATTGTTCTTAGTATACGTCATCTCTTAGGCTGTTTGATTTCAAACCACTATCTCATTTGGATCACAGAGGCTTTAATATACTGAACATATTGTACATATGTTGATAGTTTATTTTATTACTAGTTGTTTTGTCTGTATATTAGCTCATTTTATCAGTTCTAACTCCCGATGCAGGTGCTTACTATTAGTTGTCTCACTATGATGGGATATTTTATTTACACTGTTTGTTTGATAGAAAACCCTTCAGGAGGTGCGAGGTTGGAGCGCTCCTCAAACCAGGTTTAAGCACCTCAGTCGACCCTTTTGCCGACTGACCGTTCCAAGGCGGTAACTGATGTCTTTTCTTTTTGTGTGTTATTTGTCACTTTAACATTTACCCTGTTTGCCTTTGTATAGAAGTTTAGATTTAAATATCTGTAGTAATTCTTATAGGACCTTTTCTTATTTACCTATTCAATTAATGGGACTACCATTAGGTTTTATATGCTTTTGTTGTCCATCGGCAGAATAAGTGTGACATGTATTGGCCCAACCTTGGCGAGCCCGTGTTTTTTGGAGACATTGTGGCTTGCACCAAATCCGAGTCAACATTGTCTGATTATACTCTAAGGGTGATCGAACTCAAACTGGTAAGCAACTCCCACTGTTATATATTAGATCTTGTTTTCAGGGTCCAAGTTTTCGATGATTTCTCGATTCGAAGTGTTACTTTATTATTGTATCTTACCTTTGTGTAGAAAATGATTTTTTAAGTATTAAAATCAACCAGCATCATAACTTGAAAAACGATTTGCTGTGTATACAATATTTATGACATCATCAAAAATTGACGATAGGTTGATATTTATTCTGTAGTAAACGAAACAATCAGAAACAAAATAATTTCTATGGAAACCTTGGTCAACCCATGGTAAAATCCAATACCATCACTCATATCAGCAGTCTTTACAGAAGGACAATGTCCGCATGGTCCGTCAATTCTGCTTCCTGAAATGGCCGGACATGGGGTGTCCAGACCACCCGTATCTGCTGCTGGACTTCGTCAAAGACGTCAGGAATGAATACAACCCAGAGGTTGAAAAAAGAGGACCGATGGTTGTACATTGCAGGTAATTTCATCATTCAGAATGTTCTATGAATTGTCCTTTTGCAACGGAAGAGGTGAGATTTTAAGATTGTATCCACCTTGTGAGTTCATTTACGTTTCTCGCTAAGCAAACTGTTAGGCAAAAGCAATTCCAATTGTTTTAACTTTGAAGAAACAGTGACTAATTTACTTTTAGTCAGTCTTTTATATAGTATCTGTATTCCGATATTCCCAAACATATCAGGCAATATAAGCCCTCGGTCATGTTAACGCTGTGTCACATGTTGAAATTTGTTGAACATTTTATCAAACTCAGTGTCCTATCCATAAAACAGAAAATGTGCAGGTGAAATGTCCGAACGAACCGTAATGTGCTTTTTATTTATATGTAAATATTAAGTATTATTATGTCCTGGAAAGTAGCTTTAAGCCATCTCATTTTCTAGTGGTCTCATATTCAATATTCTTGTGACTTGTATCTTTAGTAAAGACTAAACAAAGTTATTAAACAAATGATCTTGTGAAGTAGTTTAAACTTAGCTTGTATTTAAGCAAATTATGAACATAATCTGTCCTTCTGTAAAATCCTGCTTGAAGTTTTAACACTTGCTTAAAAACACAGCTTATTATGCAGACACTATTTTAAATTTATATTCCAGTGCTGGTGTAGGAAGGACTGGCACGTTTATTGCTGTGGACAACCTTCTGCAATATGTGAAAGAGAAAGACACTGTCGATATCTACAACTTGGTTCTTGAAATGAGACAAAATCGCTGTCACATGGTGCAGACTGAGGTATGCAGATTGTTTAAGTGTTTGCTTGTTTGTTCTATGGTTTGGCTTGGCCATTTAAGGTAATATGTCATTAACAATAATATCATTTGCCTGTATGGTTCGCTAGCTCAGTGAAAGATCGTGAACAGTCTAAATTTAGAAGACAAGTGCAGATAGTACACATAAGAGATTTGCAGAATTTATTTATCACTTTGTATCAAATATGTGCTTTATTTTCAGAATGTGTGTTTTTAAACGACCACTATAATTTAGTTGACATGTTATATTTGGCAGTAATAAAGCTACTTTATTGCCAAAGCGTTATTCGAATACTTATCATAATGCTTAAACACAAGATCCACTTGGTAATGCTATTTTTATTCAACGAGTTTTGAAAATTGAATTGCAATTCCTTTCTTTAACATGCTATTCTTCCACTGAATAAGAATATATGACAAAGTCCTATGAGAAATGCAACATATAACCAAATCTGAAATCCTCAGGACAAAGGTATTCACATGCAAAAGAAAAACAAATCTGTGTTCAGTCCTTTAACAAAAAACGAGCCTGCCCAGCAGTTACCGCCTTGTAACGGACAGCAAGCAAAAAGTGCCCTTATGGGCTGCTAAAACCGGTTTTTACACAGCTCAAACCTCACACTTCTTGAGGAGTTTGTCAAATGCAAGATGAAAACAAAGCCGATCTTTTTGAATAAAAACTGTCTAAGTTCAGACAAACAACAATCATTCGCAATAATGTGTGTGAAACAAAACATTAAACATTATTATTGATAGCGCTAGTATAGACGATAGAAGATATTTTGTTATTATCGTTGTTCTAAACTGGAAGTAGAATAAGAATATATGACAAGATCCTATAAGCATTGCAATGTATACCAAAATTTGAAGAGGCATATGGCAAAAGGATTCACATGCAAGCCAAATGTAAAAGTAAGAACAAATCTTTTAACAAAAAGAGCAAACCCAACCGTTACCGCCATGGAACGGTCAGTTGGCAAAAGGGACGGCCAGTGGTGCTTAAACCAGTTTTACAGCGCTCTAATCTCGCACTTCCTGAGGGGATTCTCACATGCAAGCAGTGAATAGAAAACCGATCTATTTAAATAAAAAATGTCCAAGCGCTGACAATTTCTTTGATATGTTATGACGAAATAAGTAATGTCATTGACAAAAATATGTCCACATAGTATTTAGAAGAGAGAGAAGCATTATTGCTATTAGAAAAACTACATAAAATTGTCTATTGTAAGTGAAATTAATTTTTGAACCAAAAAAAAGAAAATGATCAGAGAAGTAGAAATGGTTGCAGCGTCCTGTCCATGTAAAGATGGAATTGAGGAACGAGAGTCTCATGTCCATCAAAGGAAAACCATCTAACAATTTCTTTAGGATTAATTAAATGACAGCATATATTACATGCACGGGGAGATATTTTACGACCGCCGCACTGCACAGGCAACATGGTTCGATTCATGAATAAAACCATACAACTAAGTTATGATCATTGCAACGTTTACCAAAATTTGAAGATGCATAGGACAGAGGGATTCACATACAGGACAAAACAATGTAAAAGTAAGAACAATTCTGCGATGAGTCACTTAACAAAAAGGGCAAACCCAACGGTTACTGCCTTAGAACGGACAGTCGGCAAAAGGGACCGACTGTTGTGCTCAAACTAGTTTTAGAGAGCTCTAACCTTGCATTTCCTAGGGGTGGGGACGACGGTGGGTTCTTAGATATGAAAGTGGTGTTTTGCCATTGTTTGTAGGAACGGGATTCTGCAACAACATTTTATGTTTTATTGGATTGTTTGATCTGGCAACGCATGTATTCATTTTAATTTCCTTGTTTATATAGGACCAGTTCATCTACATATACGAATGTCTGAAGGAATTCCTTACTGTGAAAAAAGAAGAAGAAGTAGTAGTAGTTGAAGAAGAGCGTAAGTAAAGAGGCAGTTTCTTTGTGTCTCCCTCAGTATATTAAAAGGCGCGTTTATGCTAGTTAGAGGATAAATTCTGCTTATTGGATTTTTTTAAAGAATTAACTACATTATCATAATATGCTTTGATTATATTGAATTACAGACTGTAATGTAGAAAAAAAAACAGAAACACATAATTATACATATAGTACAAACCGCTCGCAATATTATGACATTCAATGACCTCATTGATTCTTCATTCCATCACACTTTTAATTTTCTAAAGAACGTATCCGACGGAACTGGTAGGTCTTATTAATTTTGAATTGGCCTGACTAATAACCGAACACGAGATGATTCTTTACCTTGTTAAATAATATATATCTTCTGTTTCAGCTGTCTATGAGAACACAGGCGATGCCGTATATGAAAACATGGGCTTTTCATGCAGCTAAAAGTTACACTGTCATAGAGATTTTGGTCACATGACCCTGAATTCGTTTTGTAGAAAAATTGAACATTTGAGTTTTATAGAAAATTTGCAGTATTTGCAGATTCATTTGCTTACCATAAGAAAATATCTTTGATCTTTGATATAAATGTATGACGTTTAATTGTTTGCATGTAATCGCAATTCACGATTATTATAAACATGTTTAATGTTAAGCAGATGAATATCCATATATTTTTATAATAATATATACTCCTAGAAATTCTTTCAAGTTAGAAAGTTCTAATTAATGGTAAACTATATATTAACATACAAAGCTTTTTAAACGGCGTCTACGTGTTTAGTAAGACATAAACAATGGAAACAATTTCCTTGTAGTTTGGATTATCTACGCTTCGGATATATTAATTGATTGCCTACAAGTGTTAAGATTATTCAACGTTAAAAATAACCGTACCTCTTTTTTTAATCAAATCGTTCGAAAGCGCTGTTTGTGCGGTGTAAGTTTGATCCTGTATGCGATTACAGGTGGGCAAAAATGTACAAAAGTTATTTCGTACGAAATCAAATGTACAACGCATTGGAAAGTGGAACGAATGCAAGTCCTCCGCCGCAAATAAACACTTCTTCTAAAATAAAGATTATACATTACGACAAAAGTAACATCAGAGTCACTAACATCCGATAATAGAAATCATTTTATTAAACATTTAATACGTTCTATATTATATTGCATTTTAATTTAAGTAAGGTCTAAATTAATTGCTCATTCATGCTACAGGCATCGACCAAATTAAACTGAGATTAAAGTTAACTACTACTTCTTACACCCAGGTGATCTGAATATAAAAATCACGAGTGCGCCATTTCTCTCCGATCGCGTGCAGCAGCTGAGATGCTGACATATTATAAAATAAATATGACATTACATAACCTGATTTATAACCGCAGTAAGCAGTCCCGCACGGAATTTCCAAAATATCTCGGATCATCTAGTAGATCATGCATAGTCAGTGGAACACTCGTTCTAACGGGAGTTCGCTCCAGATTTAAGCAATTTCCTCTAGTCAATGAGCGTCATTGTTCATTCATAAATCTGTATTTCATACATATCGGAATTACACAATATAATGAATTTCCAGTTTAAACAGATAACAATATTAATGTTGACATTTGTAGCATGCCTGGATACAACGCGTCAAGTCTCCTTATACGGACATATTTGTTCTGTACACGCACTCCTTCCTCCCTGGCATGCATAACTGACCGCGTGTATTCAAGATCATGCAGGGTCAATCCTTTCAGCTTCCGAAACAAAGCTTTCTTATAACTCTGCAAGCGACACCGCCCAAAACCATATGCAGCAGAGAGAAAATAAGAGCTGTCCCGTATAACATCACTTTACACAGTTCCTTCGTCATACTGTTTGTTTTAATTTAGTTTAAAATTTCATGGTTTCGATAAACAGTTTTTTGGTTGACAATAACTATATTTGTTTTATTGTTTTATTGATATATTGATACTTCATTGCTTGAACTAGTGTGCTTGAAATATAGATGTTTTCTTCACGGAAAAGTCTTGAAGAGTTGTGCGGTTGGATATATGTAAACAGCTTTTAGTACCCGTAAATTTATTTACTTGTTTACACATAACTTGCATTTAACTGATACTACGTTAAGCAATTGACTTCATCTGTTCATTTTTAATGCACATGTTTTTTTAGTATTAATCGGATGTTTTACAATGACCATTTTTATTTTATGTAAATTCATGCCTTTTATGTTTATGATATAATCGATACTCCATGAGAATGTACACCATTTGTTCTTCAATCTGTTTAAATTTAAGTTAAACACGTTAAACATCTTATTTCCACATTGTGAAATATGCTATGATATATTTGTTTATTTGAAATAAAAATGTAAAATGAGAGCAGATTTACTTTAATTCATAATCGTAATACGATTTACTGTAAATGAATAAAATTCCACGTTGAAACATCTCTTATTTCATATTCTTAGAAAAATGTTAGCACAAAGTTAGTCGTTGTTTAAGAGACAATTAAACTACGGAATGACATGATGCTCATAGATGCTCATCAGATATTAAACTTGAAAACAAACCCAATAGGATGGATATTGGATAGAGATATGACAATTTGCAACTATTGGCACTGTTATATAATTATAATTAAACATACTTACAATAGAAAAGTATAATGTTTGTCTGTAGCATGGCAAAATGTAAAAAAATATAATCCAATAAAGTTTTTATATAACCATTTATCTGATACATGTATTGGCAGAATATTTTAAGAAACCACAAAGTAGAACACAATACATGAATGGCCCCTGCTTTAAATTTTGGAGTTTGTATTTATTTTCTATCAAGCTTCTGTTGTCTCTGGTTCAGTCTTTCCGCAGAAAGTCTTTATTTTATTGAACAGTTTATTTGGACCTCTCTTTACAGACAATTATATCTGTATAGCAACTTTTTTCTAGAGTATTCACGAAGCTTTTTTCCTTGCGCCTTATACGGCATTATCAATTGCTAGAATTCAGATAAAGTTATGTAACAGACTTCGTGGAACCGTTACTTTATCTAGACTAGAATAATCTTAGGTGCTTTTGTATTCTGAAATCGCAACATATGTTTTAGATAGATTCCATACAACATGTATTGATACAAAAATGGGTAAATAATTTGTTAAACCATTGTATGCATCATTGAAACTAAAAAGTATGATACATTGCAAAAAAGTAAACATTTATAAATATACACGTTATAAATACATAGTTAGTGATGCAGCCAATCATAACTTTGATGTAAATGTCGTCTTTGACAGACTTAAATAAAAGACAATAACAAAGATGCCCATAGATATGTGTATACAGGTAAGAATTTAGAAAGAATAAATAAACAAATTGGTAAATAAATAAATAAATAAATAAATAAATAAATAAATAAATAAATGTCTGCTTTACAAGTTTTAGTTTAATACCAAGATTTACCTTAAAACGTAATTTAGTTTGCCATTAACAAGTAAAGCAGTCTTTAAAAATCTGTGTTATAAAGATATACAATAATAAGAATATATAAGACAAAGTCCTATGAGCATTTGCAACATATACACAAATTTGAAAAAGCACATGACAAAGGTATTCACTTGCAAGCCAAATGTCAAAGTAAGAACAAATCTGTGATAATTCATTTAAGAAATAGAGCAAACACGACAGCTACCACCTTGGATCGGTCAGTCTTCAATATATGGACCGACTGGGGTACTTAAACCGGTTTAACAGAGCTCTAATCTCGCACTTCCTGATGGGTTTCTCAAATGGAAAAAAATAAAATAAAACCGAACCATTTGAATAAATGTCCAACGCGGAGGTTTTGTTTGACAAGTTATGACAAAAGTAGTGACGTCATTGAAAAATAATGTCCACACAGTGTGCAGAAGAGAGATAGTTATTAATTCGATTAGAAGAACTACAAAAAGTGAAAATAACCTTTTGAATCAAGAAAAAAGTGACCAAAGAAGAGTAAATTGTTGAATGATCCTGTTCATTTGAAGATGAAATTTGATCTAATATTACAAATATAGATGGAAATGGTTAATCTTCATAAAATACGTAGTGCTATATCTTTTAATTTCAAGACAGATGACAGGCCAGAAAAGAAAAACAAAGAAGAAAAGTGATGTCTGCACCTGAACCTACACAAAAATAGTTCCCATGCTACTGTAGGAAAGGGCATACAATCCAAAAAACATTGCTATTAAAACGCAAACGGTAAAAATCTGTATATCAATACAGATTGTGATAAATGGTCAAGTCATTAAAGTTGACCTCCATTCATTATTATTGTTGATGCATTCGTGTTTTTTAAATGTAAGTATTGTGTGTTTTTTAAATGTAAATAATATAGAAAAAAATATTGTAGGTGCTTGTGGTTTGGAAAAAAAATACGGACGAGAGAAGATTTCATATGTTTAAAGATTGAAAATTGAAGCCAAATAGCACGACTTGTACAAGCAGATCTATTTATTTGCAATCTCTATCTTTTATTATACTGTTTTGCCCAGCCTAATGCCAAGAATAGGATTGCTGACTTGTAACTCATACAAGTGCCATACCTAAGGGAATCAGCATATCACTGGATTCAGGCGTTTGGTTGACAGGAAAAAACACTAGATAAACAAGACCGGGATATTACAGAAGTGATGGCAGATGTTAAAGTCAATTGAGTGGATTTTTTCTTAATCCAGTATTTCAGAAGAATTCACATGGCAAGTAAGTAGTTTATTGTTGTTATTGAGCAATATATTGGAGGAAAAATGTATGCCCATAGTAGCGATGTCCACGTATTTTGGAGGATGAAGAGCCCAGAAAATGTTTGGGTAGTACCACCGGTGCACCAGAGGTCAGCTTGAAAACTTTTCTACCTTCAAGTCCTTTACCCGAACTGGAAGTCGAACCCATGTGGTGAGAGGCCATGGTCCAAAAGAAGTTAAAATATTTAGGCCCCTTGTCCATTGACAATCCATAGTTATCTTTTGTTCTAGCTTTTAATAAAAACATGATTTGCTTTTGACATTTGATTTTTGACTATCTGTCTTTATTAAAGCGATGTTGTCAACTTAAAAGCCATCATGTAGGTATTCTTGATTATCAAGGCAAAATTTAAGTCGAGAAAGGTTTTTCTTCTGATTTTATCTGAATATAGATGCAAAGTTGTGGCCATCTACTAATTAAGTCATCTTAAAGCAGCTTGGTTACAGTTTAACATAGGAACATGACACAAACAACCACTGATCTGCATCTTTATGTTACAACATCACTATTGACTCAATCAGCGTATTGTTTTTATTTACAAACACAATTAATGAATATTACTGCATGCACATTTTGAAGATAAATTAAGTTTTAAGCTCAGTACGGTTAAAACCCAGAAATAAATAATGCAACGCCAATTTTTTTTCCAATCTAAACACAACTTTTGAAGGGCTGCATGTCACATGTAATATAGTGGTCAGGGGCATCAAAACAATTTTGCAGTACTATTGTAAACAAGTAAATTTTACGAACTGTGACCAAGGTATCTACAAGTTGAAACCTTTTCATATACATATTAATAATAATGGAAACATTTTTCAGAACCTTTTTGTAGTATGGTTTATTTTATTTTACTAATGTTGATATTTCAAGCTATATTCTGAAATATTTAGTGTGATTCATTATTTCATAGGTTAAGTTTTACCTACTTATTTGTGGTTATCATGGTGTAATAACAGCTCTTAGATAAAAATGCTTTGAAGTTATATAAAGGGACTCCTTATTTGAAAACCAGATGATCTGCCAGCTCATCAGTTGGCATCTACTTTTGTGTTAATGTTTTTTGTGTTAATCTTTGTAAATTCTTGGGAATTTAAGACTAATATGCTATATATTCGGATAATTGGTAGATTGTATACAATGTGCAACACACACACAATTACCATAGCTCACACCCAACTTTCTTTTCATTATCCCCTTTGATGATGCCATTTAACTGCAACATAACTGATCTGTTTATTATTATGCTACAGCTAATCATTATCCAACAGATTAACGTAAGACTTGAAGTCAAATCATATAATGGCTTTTTTTTTTACATATCTATGTGATGCCTTTAATGTAGTTTGTATATTAACTCCCTGTATATGATTACAACAAACAACAACACTATAAAACAAATTTATGATTTTGCATATGCTTTATCAGGATTTTTTTTATTTCATTTACACATACCACTGCTCAAAAGCTGCCAACCAAAGACCAACGTCTGTTTATATGATAACCAAGTTATTAAGATTTTGTCATTCTATACAGAAGAAGCTCCTTAGGTAGATGATCAACCATAAATAAAGCCATTTCCCAGGAGCTCCTACTGTACGAAATGTATACAGTCATAGAGGCAATGCTAACCATGTAAATATATACAACTCAGCATGCAGTGTAAACGATTAATATTTCTTTTAATGTAAAAGTAACAATTATTGCAGAACTTACTTTATAAATAAAATTTGTTGCTTGTTAAAATAAAGGATTTCTTAAAAGACATGGTGCTTTGTTCTTTGAAGTATTATGCACCCAGATTGATCGGATCCTGGCCGTAAATGTATCTTCAGTCATTAATGCATCTAAAAATGAGATATATTTACTTCCTGTCACTTTTTCCAAAAAAGTAAAAGTCTTGTATCAATAAAAAACAGTTTGTTGATTTCTGTGTTAAGGTCAGGACAAGTTGCATGTTGGTGCAGAATTTCAACTAAGTGTATTTTTAACTAATTGAAAAAAAAAATGGACATATCATACAAAGACATTGCCTATCTTTTTAACATAGCTTTAAACTTAAATAGAGAATTAAAAAAAAAGCAGACATATTTAAAAATATTTAAAAGGCATTAAATCATTTTCATACACATGATACGCAGCTGTTTATTAAAAAACCTAGCTATAATCTCTTTCTTAAAAAATATAATAAAATAATCAATTGACTGCAGCATGACTTTTGAGTCTTCATTGTCATTTTCAAAGATTGCGTCCTTTGTAAACACACATTGAAGAACCCAGCTCTGTAATGATCCACTGAATGTCCTGAAAAAAGAGAAATTATTAAATGTGGTATCCGACAGTTTGTTCCAAAGATATTTTTCTCAAATAACCAAAAAAGTTATTGTTACTTGAAAGGGTCACGCAAAATGCTGTTAAATGATGCCCTAGGTATGTGTGAACAGTGAAGCATAAATCCAACTCGTTATTGCAAACAGGATTTTCCTATCAGAGCCAAGCTGCACAGTTATTTTAAAACGATGAAACGACGTGACCACTTACTTTTAAGATCAGGTTACACACTCGCCCGGGTAATAAGCTCTGACATCATATCTATTTTTAGCTAAAATCCGCATCATGCTTATTTATAGATTTGGAAAGCATGGGCATTCAAAACGACTAAATTCACGACTTGTGATGTTTTACACTTGTGGTTACGTTATAAACAGCCTTTAATTAAGCTACAGTATAAGTTTATGCATCGATTAAGCCCAAATTGCCCGGAACATGGGTAAGAAACTATTACGTGATTTAGACATAGACAAACTACCGGATACCACTTTTAAGCATACAGTTTAAGCTGATTTTATGCCGAAACTATTAATGTATGTATAATACACCGGAATGTTAACTCGTGCAATAAAGCAGCAGACCCCGGACCTGGTAGATCAATCGGTCATGCATCGGCTCTAAGTATGACAGGTCCCAGGTTCAGTACTGGGCCTCGACATACAAGTCGTTAGAAATGGTAGTGGTGTAGCTCTCAGGCAAACGCTCAAGCAAATATAGGGGTAGTTCCACGCCTGGTTGATCTGGTGTTAGGATAATGTGACTGGGTGTGGTATCATGCCATGTGTTCACGGCCTGTTATACAGTGAAGGCAGCACTATATCTGCTCTAAGTGAATACCGTCTCAAGGTAACTGAAATACTGTTAATGGAACGATAAACCCAATAAATATGCCCCAGCAGAAAGTAATAACACTAATCAGTAAATAAAGCAATAGGAATGTTGCACAAAAATGTAATATTAACGATACAGATAATTAATACAGTATATTACACAATTCTTTCAACTGTTTAACTTCTTACAATTTCTATTATGCAAAATCTATGCTTGCTTACATTCGTACACATGTTATTTCTTTTTTATCTATTAGGCATTCCTTTGAAATATTACACCCAATTTGAATATACAATGTACATGTGTTTGTAAACAAACACATATTTTAGATTTAGGGAAGTTAACAGCCCTTGTAATTGTGTTCGTTGTGTTTATCTTCATTTCAACAGTACAACAATTATCTAGAGACTGCGTCGACTTGATGTACATGTATATATGGTGCTGCCTTCACTGTGTAATACCAAACCCACTAACATTATCCTGACACCAGATCAACCAGTCTTAGAACTACCCTTATATTGGCTTGAGTATTAGCAAGAGAGCTATACCACTGCCATTTTAACCACTGTCTACGTCGAGGCTTGATATCGAACCCAGGGCATCCAGTTCCTGGAGCCTCACTCTACCAATTGGTTTACCTTTTCTTGCTTCCTTGTAAGTAGATCCAACCAACACTGATAGGCCGCCGAGCTTCTGTGTACATTACCAATTCCTAACGACTATGATGAGAATTGAACTCTTTAGCTCAATTGTTATATTTTGGTCAAACACCCAATAGGCTCACTATTCACACCAGCTTCACGTCAAAAATGATTTAAAGTTTAAACAGTCATATGTAATACCATAACTTAATTTAAAGTAACTTTCATCTTGATAATAGTGCAATTTTACCAGGAAATATAGTAGGTTAAAATGAACTTAACTAGCATTTGAATGAAGTATGTTTCTTTGGACCAAGATCAGCTTCACCATGATGTCCCATCAAGGAGTCACTGGCTACATCGAGTTGTCTACAGGGTTGAATGAGTCATAATGGAGGCTATTAAGTTAGATCTAAAGCGAAATAAGTCAAAATTGTTTTCCTGAAGAATAGAACAAGACATGAAAATATTGACAAGCATTTTAAGTACTTATTCACATACGAAAGGATAAACCCTTATTGTTTAACAGTATGTTTAATTAAAAAATAAAAAAAAATCGGTCAAAATTGACGTGGGCATCCAAAGAATACATTACATAATATGTTAATATAAGTTGTCATAAGCACGTCAAAACGACATTGGCAGCGAATATATCACATTTGTCATCAGTTTTGATAGAAAAAACCCACAGCAAGACATTATTGTTAACAATATATTTAATTGAATATCTTGCCACAAGGTGTGTATATCTGACATAAATACGAGGATCAAGCGGCTGGTTGTGATGAGGGTGACTCCAACAACAATGATGCTGATTATAATAACTATGATCGTGATATCTTGATTTGTATAGTCATAATTGTCGTGATGATGATGATGGTGATGATGATGATGATGAAGGTTGTAATAATGATGATGTCATAACTTGTTCTTATCTTTGACAACAACAATGCTTTTATAACCTACATCTATATTTTGACTGCAGTATTTAATTGTCAGTTCTTGAAAGTGTGGTAACATTAGTTTCATCGACAAAAAGTAAGATTAAATCATTTGTTGTAATTGCTATAACCCGTACTTGTGGGATTTGGGGAATTAAAATGATTAGAAAAATACCTGCCACAACATCTCGGCTGGCTTTAGATTGGCTATGCATTGCTGCCACGGCCAACATACTATTGAATGCTGCTGCTGATACTGTTTCTCCTCTTACCACTTATTCTACGACCACTACTACTACTACTACTACTACCACTACTACTACTACTACTACTACTACTACTACTACTACTACTACTACTACTACTACTACTACTACTACTCTCCATACACCTGCTTCTACTAGTACTACAACTGATACCACCACAGCCTACACTGCTACTAGTAATACTACTACTACTGCTCTTACATAATATTTGTGCTTCTGTAACATACACTACTACCACCACCACCAGGATCATGTAATTATGAAAGTTAATAATATGTGCGCAATTCCTTGCATTCTATACTTCTTGTTACATATTCCCATAATTGTTTTTTTTCATATGTTTGAATTGTGTGAACGAATACGTGGGGGAAATATGTCGAGTGAAAAAAACATCCGGCGTCTTGTTACAACTGTTGTACGATGTATCGGATATTGTCCGCGCTTTCGGTCGTTCTGCGATGGAAAGACATGTGCACGTGCTCCATGCGACACCGAGAACGTACAGCTCTATAGATATTTTTGCATGATAATATTAGAATAAATAATATGTATGTGCGAAGTACGTCACTGCATAAATGTATTTTATGACTCAAGCCAATTCAATCAGTTTGGTGTTTTTATGACTAACGTGTGAAAAACACATATCTTATTGCACACGCAGTTAGAATAGGTTAAAACGGCGTAAATAGTTTAAAACGTCCTTTTAAACAACACAGTCATTTGAGGAAGAACATACTAACATTTAATGTGGTGATCAGATATAATTTGCTTCGTAGCAAAAAAATAAAACAAACAAAAATGACAGACTGTGGACAAGTCGCGTTAAACGGGAGCTGCTTATTTCTTAGTAAGATGTAATTATTATGGTAAAGTAGAAATACTATGACAATCGCAAGCGTCCAGAAGTTATTTTTACGGATGATTTTCTGAAATGGTATGACAAATTTAATACTGCTAGTTACAAAATAAACAATGTAAAAATACATTAACAAACAAATACAATCTTTGGAGAAACACATTTGTCGTTGCTCTTTTCTGTTGACCGCTTATCCTATTTAACATGTATATATTTACATTTTTTTTCATCTTAAAGAGAGGGCTATAATAATCTGGATATATATTTTTTGTCAGAGAAACGGAAAAAAAATAATTTTTTTTATACGTTTCACGG
The DNA here is from genome assembly GCA_007844125.1 of Sinonovacula constricta. Taxonomy (NCBI): domain Eukaryota; kingdom Metazoa; phylum Mollusca; class Bivalvia; order Cardiida; family Solecurtidae; genus Sinonovacula; species Sinonovacula constricta. The sequence goes on from CM017556.1 coordinate 4,376,286, forward strand.
GCTGAAATGGCTGTGAATGGGGGCGGGGGCGGGATCCCGCATCCCCCACCCCGACATTGTCAAAATACCCCCCATATTGTTTTTAGAAATTTCTGGGTATGTCATATTTTTATGGCACTAGTAGTATTATAGTCATATTTGTGTCTAGTACTACAGATAAGTCAAGGAAGCACTTATTTACGCCAAAATTGTCTTGAGAAAATTTCTTCTGTAGAAAGCGCATTGGGTACCGACATTTAGACCTATGTTTTAAATAATTTAGGTCCTCGATTCCGCATTTAGCTACGGAAAAATATCTTAGTACGTGCATTTTGTCAGACTGGTTGTTAGTTTTATCATAAAAGGTGTGCATTTGGTGGAAGTTTTCAACGCCTGAATTCCATCAAATATATTATCAAAATAGATCAGTTGGAAACAAATTATACGTTATCAGAAAAATATATACATCTGTTAGATTTAAGTACATAATTGGTTTTGTAAATTTTCTAAAAGCTTATTACGTGCACTAAAAGCCTCTATTTGACTGCTACATTTCAAAATTATTCTTACTCACGCCCCAACCATCACTCCTGGCCTCCACACCTTCCCTCGAAAACAATCCTGGATCCGCCCCTTTGTTTAAATGCTGCTATTTGTGTGCGTCTTCCTGCTGTGGTATGGTTCCTTTTTTATATAAAAATATATAGATCCAGGAAAGATTCGCTTTTACAAAGGACACCACGTGCACAAGTCCGTCTCTGAGCCCGTGGACAGGTCTATCTTAAATTTGGAAAGACTACGTGCGCAGAAAGACCTATGAGATTCTTTTGTATAAGCGAGCCGTTCGAAGATATATTAATTCAGCAAAGAAGGAGGTGTGTAGTAACAGATGAATAAAAATAGTTCAGTTCTCGCATACCAACTTTCATGACACTACTCTAACTCTATAACTTCATAACTAAAAAAGCAAGGCGGTCTGACAAACCTATCGAAATAATCATTCAGAACAATGGCCCGCTCTATCATGTGTCTGCTTCACAAACCTCCTAGCAAATGCGTGACCCTGTACTGGACCCCCAATTCGTATCTTCAGCAGGAGACCCATTCACCATTCAGCAATTTAGAATTGTTTTCAGGAGCTACTCGCATTCTGTAATCTGTCCAAATCCGTCTACAAGCTACATAATTAATTTTTAATTGGAGCATGCATGCAAGCAATAATGTCAAGGGTCATAGAAGTGGAAGGAATGCTCACGGGCCGATGGAGGTCTCATACTTTTCGACGATACATTCGAATCCCAGCCTTAAAAATGACACCTGAGCAAATTTAAATATTCGCCAGTAGATCGAATACAATAAACGTGCTGTGTATTCCCGTCATAACATAATACACATGGTGTTCACGATTTAGGCACTGACTTATACAAGCTAACATACCTGTCTGGTATTTGGGTGTACCAGACAGAATATATATTCAACATTTCATCTGCTTATTATGCCTACCGCTTTACCTAATCAAATATTGCTTTTTAGTTAAACATGCTTGTCAGATATTGTGGTGAATCAGACAGCCATGGATAACAGTTTTTTATTCGTTGTTATTATTGTATATATCATGGATATTTCCTGCTCAATCAAATATTGTGTACACTGATCCAAAAAATATATTCCAAAAGTTTACAACATCCACGCCGAACATGCTTGTCTGATATTGGGTTATATCAGAAAAGCACAACAATTTTATGAACTGTTATTTTGTATTGAAATATATGCCTTTCTGCTCAGTCATTTGTTGTGTACATATATACCAAAGCTTTTTTCAATTTATATTGTTAACTATCTAACATTCTTTCCGAACATGCTTGTAAGATATTGAGGTTTATCAGACAGGCATGTTATGGTTTGCCCGGGATTTGTTGTTAACAAATCTCATATTCCCCATTATGATCCACATCCAAGCCAAACACGCTTGTCAGGTATTGATGTTACAACACAGACATAGGTGCTATGAACTGGTTTAGCTGTACACACCTTCAAAGTTTATAAATTTAAATTAAAATGCCTACATGAATGCAACAGATTTTACTTTGAAATAATGAATAACACCAAAGCTTTAAGAGCTTGATATATTAAGATGTTAATCAGATAAAAATAATATTTTATTTCTTGCATTCACTGCAATTTTCAAGTAAGAAGCTTAATTGGCTTCAATATGGAGGATTTAAAATGTATATCGTCGTAAGTGCTGTACATTCATTATACATACCTTTTATTTGACAAAGACTTATTAAATGCATTTCATTTGACAAGCAGGGCCTTAGTTTATCGCCATCATCATCAGCCATAAAATAGACGGTCAAACTGTGTGCGTCTCTCACATTGACCATGTGTATACACTATACAACCATGCTAATCTATTTATATTGATTTGGGCTTGAACCTTTACTGTCTCAATTTCTCAGCATAAAAGCTTACTTGTCTACAGTTTGGGCTATGACATTTTTCACCATCAGTTTTTTGGCAACTCATTTTAATGTTAACCAGTCCGGTCAAGTTTTCCTTTGCATTGAATATGTCCATTACCGAACTCAATGATCTCATAATACACCTTATTGTAGTTATTTCATATCTATATTGTTGACCTATCAAAATTTCCACAGATAACTAAAAAGGTCCTATCAAAATTTCCACTGATAACTAAATGTTATCTACCTGTAGACAAAGGCAAGGTACATGTAAATGTGACAAAAACACAGAGACGAGACATAACACACACACAAAGAAAAAACATCAGTTACCGCCTTGAAATATAGTGTACAAATACTTATGGACACTTTACTAAATTGTCCTAACTTATTCAAGGCCGTACTTATGAAACGTAATCATTCTAAAATACATTAAGGTAGTGGTTTATTGTCGTGACATGTATTTGAAAATGGAAACATTATCGGATATCATTTTTACATGGAACCTGGGTACTAATAAGCAACCCATTTGGACACAACCAGTTTTTACACAGCTTAACATGTATACCTATTAGTATACTATGAACAAGAAGGCAGATTCTCTTAAGTCGAAAAGGTTACAATTTGTTCCTTGTAAAAAATATCGTGCCCTGGATGAAACTTTAGAATACTTTTCATATATACGAGAAATAAATACTTCCCTCTTCCTTCTTTAATCTAAATATAAGTTCGGTCACATTATTACCAAATGCATACGTAAACTTCCCTTTAAGTTTACTTCCTGTTATATTTAAAGTACGTTTTGGTTTGTTTTTTGGTTTATTGAATTTAAGAGAGACAGGATTATTTCCATATTTTGCTCGTGTGAAATAGAAGTCAATACAGACTTAATTCTGATTTTATAATAAATTTAGTCTTCTAGTGCTGTACATCATCCAATTACAATCTATCTGCTGCAAGAACCATACTACAAACGTAGTCGATTAACGACTGTGTGTTTAATATTTTATTTATTTACAGAGATGCAGTGATATTAATTAAAATGTGAAACACTATTTTCATTTTGTATAAAAATTAATACACATATATATTTCAATATAAACGTATACGTAATATATCTAGCATTGGCCTTTAAAGAAAACACTGAAACAAGACCCGTTTTCACTTGTATCTTGTATCCGATTTCAAACTTAGCGTGGATGTCGAAAAATCATTGTTGCATACAAAGGCCTCGGTAAGCAAAATGGGGCTAATGTTAAAAACAGTAAGACTAGCAGACTCGACATATGCTCAGATATGTTAGCACAGTTCACACACATGCATCGCACGCTTTTCAGTCATTCCATTCGCTGCCGTTAGAAAGTATATTTTGCAGTGGGTTGCTAAAACATGTACTAATAAGGAAGCCACCTGCAGTTGTGCGTTGAATGAATCATTAGTAGCAACAAAGGCATATCAAGTGAGCTCAACATTCATATGATGCCTTAAGTAGGATTTGCAAGTCATTATTCAACAATTTGTGAATGTAATAGATACAAAAACACACACTTTCGGACTGATGCATGGATTCAATAAACACATACAAACGCACGCAAGCACGCCGCGAACGCACACACACACCACACTTTCCACACACCAATAAAGAGGCACCGACTTCAAAATAACATTTTCTATTTCTTCTATGAATTTCTTGAATATCGATTAGCAATTGCATATATAATGACCTTACAATCAAGCAACTTGTAATACATATATAGATAATATATAAATTCTAAAGACTGAAATTTATGCATTGATGCAACCCAGCAGCCATGGTGTTCTTGATTCAGAGATACATTTCAATTATGCTGCCCCTTAGGTCGTTTTTCTGTAACTATATCAATAGGAAAACAATCAAATGGGAACTGGTTGTAGCGGGAACATCAATAACTAAAGGTACGATTATAATATAGGAAGACTGTTGCGAGGTCAACAATGTGTTTAATCTCTAAGAAAAGTTAATTGAAATAGATACGTAGATAGTTCATGCAATGGTTCTATCTTTTAGGTTGCATTTAAAATGAAAAATGATACATTCGAATCCATTTTGTAAAAATGATGACTCGACTAAAGACTTTAACCGTATTTTTGTGTTTTGTCATTAATGGGGAATAATAATGGACAAGTTATTTCAACATTTAAAGAAATGAGCTACCCAACTCTTCGGTCTTAACATTGTCTACCATTCAATAAACGTTATTGGCTGATTCTGTTCATGTTCCATTTTAATTTGGCTTTTTTATTTCTGATTTTGATTTGTCCTGGTGAAAAGTCCCGATGGCTTTGGACGTCAAACCCTACATATTGTTTGTTTGTAACGAAGATTGCATGATCCTAGATGTCAGTATTTAATGTACAATTGTCTGTACTTGGTATTTACATTAGTAGAAGGTTGCCTTACCTTATTCATCAATGCAACATATTACGTTCTCAAGATAATGCTTACTTTCTGATAAAGATTACATTACATTACCTGCTCCTGTTACAATAATCTAATCTACCTGGTTTTGGGAAGAGGATTTGATAACAATGTCTCTTGTGTACCACTTTAATAAAAAACCCACACTAAAACTATCATAGACACGTGTCCCTCAGGAATTGCGAGGTTAGAACTCTGTAAAACCGGTTTACGCACCGCAGTCTGCCCATTGTGCCAACTGACCACTCTATTGCTGTAACTGTTGAGTTTGCTCTTTTTAATAAATGACTCACCATAGAGTTGTATTTACTTTTACATTTAGCTTGCATGTGAATAAATTTTGTCCTGTGCCTTTTCAAATTTTGGTATATGATGCAATGCTCGTAGTACTTTGCCATATCGTCTTATCACTTCACTTTTAATTTGAATCTTATATTTTGGCATGAGTTTCGCCTTTGTATAACTTTGCTAAATAGACAAAGGTTAATATCAGTAAAATCATAAGATAATTTTGATCGTAGATTGCAATAGCAATTAAAATGATGCTGTTTTTGATTATCAGGCGTGTTTAACGGTTTAAGTTCGCGCCATACATTTGAATATACAGATAAAATGAGTTAACGTGAATAAGCTTAGGATGTGAACCTTATACTGGAGATGTGGCTGGCTTTAACAACACTCTCGAGTCTTATTGTAACTGGAAGGACATCAAAGAGGAAGATGTCATAGATCCGTATATACCAACTTCATCTGACTGAAATCCATGCAATCAGACAAGTAAATAATTATAGTAAAATAAGACAGGTCAAATATGTTCTCAACCTCAAAATAATTGTGTTTAATACATAGAATGTCCTCTACGGGCGCGCCATTATATGTTTAAGTAGATATGTGCATCTGAAATTAATTCCAAAAGAATATGCTTAGGATAAGAGAACCCCCCATAAACATGTACTTCTGTTCCGTCTATTTGAATAAGACTTTTACAAATCCTTAATCTATACCGTTTCAAAGTGAACGTAAATTTTAATACTTTCTTACTGTAGTGCATTATTTCTACAGACATAAGTCACCGAAACCGACGGAGTGTTCCCGATGTCGTTGACATGCCGTGTGTGATTAGCGTCGACATGGAATGTGTTGCGCCGGATCCCATCGGCTTTTGTAATTGTCAGCTGGCTCCCGATCGGTCATACAGGTAATGTTACAATAAGTGCCTGACGAGATTTGGCATTGCTTTAAAAATATCCCCTTAAAATCAAGAAACACATTGAATAACCGAAATCACAGCAGATGTCAGTCGATTAACATAAAACGATATATATAGGGAAATATAAAGAAAAATAAACTGCCATGCCGACAAACATTTCAACAAACATATTTAATCAAAGCAAAATGCAAACCCATTACAGGTTAAATTAGACCGAAATTAGCTAACTTGGCGCTTGCGGATTTGCCAAATCATATGAACTATCTATCTACATAAAGTCGCTACGAAACATTTTATTCGAACAATCAAAAATATTCATGAATTTGATTATGTTACATTTTAAATTTAACACACGAAATAAACGAAAATCGCTCTTGAAAATGTGTTTCGTCTTAAATGACATTGAAACCTCATTCTCTCATATCTACCAGTGCCTGTACGGAAGGGGCTGCACGACATCAGATTACTCTCCAGGAATAAGGATACTTTGGCCACTGTTCACTGTATTTATTATCATAATAGTATAAAACATATATTCTGATTTGAATAACTGTCAATTTTCGTTGACGAATCCCTCAGTAAACCGGAATTAGCGTCGCTCTTTCGAATAAGTAAAACGACTAAAGATGAAGCACCTTCCTATCGGTTTTGCATACAGGTACATATTCTGAATGGAATTTAGGGTATAAAAGATTGCGTTCTTTAAAATAGTATATTAAAATTAGAAACACGACGAACTAGGGTCCTGTGCATACATTCTCTTAGAATGTTCTTGCTACTTAAATTGTTCTGACCACTACTATGTCACTTAATCTATTCCCGATCTCACCATGCCAATCGTTGTTGGGGTTATTTCCGGAGTTCTCGCCATCGTTAGTGTTGCGCTCGTTATCAACTTCATGAAGCGGAGACAAAAAGCGTATGTATATGGTATATCACGTTGCCGGTTGTTTATAAGTAAATATGCATATATAATTAATCTTACTATTTTTAGACTGTCGTTTATCAGGTTAAAGCAAATTGTGTAGATCAAGGTTAGACATCTTTCGCTGGGCCTTTCTAATCAAGCTCTGCACACTTTGTTTCTGGTATACAAATATACATATATAGATATACGATTTAATGTAACCTTTGCAGGAAGGTTCTAAGGCAGGTCGAAGCTTGTGTTTGCTTGGTAATAATTAAATTAAGATAAGGGTTAACAGTTGTAAGAAAAAATGTTGTTTTCTTGTTGTTTAAGAGTTGTTAAAGTTTTATCGTAGGATGTTGTGACTTTTATATATAACAATGTGTCTGTAAATTGCAAATCATGTTACAAAATGTTATATTCATCTACAAATACAGATCTGTTGATTTTACTTATTTTAAATAACAGTAAAATCAATATCAATAATCAATAATTTGCTTTGCAATAAAGGTCGCTCTACAATATGATGATAATCTAAATGAAACAGAATCGACGTAGATGAAGGAGATTACGCAGAAGGAGACTAGAGTTCACTCTTTTTGGTAAGATATTTGCCATTCATCATCATCATCATCATTATGCATTTAAAGTCCGTTGTATCCTGCCAAGGGTGTTGGACTGTCTGTTGGCAGCTCGCAGTTTCTCTCTCCAGGCGCTCCTGTCCTCAGCCATGTCTATGGTTAGATTCCAGGCACGCAGATCTTCTGAAATGGTCTCTTTCCACGACTTTCTGGGTCTTCCTCTCGGTCTATTGCCCTCAACTTGAATTGTTTGACATCTTTTGGTCCAGGAAGTACTTCGGTGAACATGCGCAGCCCATCGTAAGCGATTCTGATGCAGTATGGAGTCGAGATGTGGGATGCAGAGCCTTTTATACAGAGTCTCGGAACAAACCAGGTCATTTGCTTTTACTCTACATATCCACCTCACCATCGCTTTATCATTTCTCATTAGTCTTGCACGGTCTTCATTCCTTGTAGCCCAGCACTCACTTGCGTACAGCATAACACTACGCACACAAGCAGAGTATATATTTACCCTGGTTTTTAAGGATAAAGTTCTGTTGGTAAGGATGGGAAGAAGTTCTCTAAATTTTCCCCATGTACTGCGACATCTGGCGATGGTACTTGCTGTGCAACCTCCAGCAGCGCAGACAGTGTCTCCAAGGTAGCAGAAACTGTCAACTGTTTCCAGTTCTTGTCCAGCCAGAGTTAGGTGTTGGAGTGGTCGTCCATTATTAGTATAATTCCATATGAGAAATGCTTCGGGTCTAATTATGTAATGTTTGGTTTCAATTACGATGATCAGTCATAGGTATGTTTTATATATTGGTACTGTTCTTATTAAGATGCTGCTAGGGTTGTGCGTTTAGCATTTATGTTATATTTATTAATAATTTAATACCAGCTCATGTATTAGGGTTGATAGCATGATGTAAATATAACAGTTATTCGATAAACTCAATTATCTAATTCCTGTATTGTTTTGCTGTCATCATTTTTATATACTTCAGACCATGTTCTGTGCTGCTTTCGGAATTTCCAGCTCATGTCACCAGCATGCATAAGGACTCTAATCTACTGTTCGCAGATGCATTTAAAATAAATCTATTAGTATTCTTATCAGTTTGTTTATTGTTGCATTTTGTCTCCACAAAAGCCAGTAATTTTAATTATTATGTTTTGATTCACCCAGATTTTCAAAGAAAACAGTCTCGCATTGCCCTTAAACATGGCGAAATCACAAGCTTGTAGGGCGTAGAACAGTTACCCAAATAAACCTGCCTTGTATGTGACAATCCGTTATATGGGGTTTTAACTTTATTTAAAACATCATGTTATTATATATGTGTCACTTCTTTCTTTGTTGCACCAATCAAGGAAAGTTATTTTAGGATTGTTTTGTTTATCCTAATTTTGTCATTTTAATTCGGGATTAAGCTAAGCACATTAACATATAATATCACGGAAGGTTGCGCATTGTGTCAGTTAAACAAGAGATTTATAACATTTTCTAATTTGTTTTTATCAAGCGTACATATAAATTTGTGTCTAACGTTTTCCTATGTATGAAATGTGCAATCGTCAAATTGAAGGGATGCTTTATCAAATGTAGAATATACATACCATGTGTTTAAAGTTGAATATATTAAAAAACGTTTTTTTTTCCTAAATGCAAATATTGGACCAGTTATTTAGTGCTTTAATTTACAAGTCAGTTTTTCTACAGACATTTCTTCTTATAATCGAATAATGTTAAATTCCTATCAAATTAGATGGAACTAAGAAAACCTAATTTCTTAGTCTGTTAGCAAACTTAAACCTACGTCTGAAATGAGAAACTTAACGGACTGATGCGGATCAGTGACTACTGTGGTACCTTGGGTGAACTGGACAATGATAATCTAGTGTAGGAGTTCAAGAACAAGAAAACAATGTATAATATCAAATAAAAAAATTAACATGATCTTTTCTTCCTTTATTAATGAAACGCCACGAAATTTTCTCCTTCTTGAAAGGCCTCGAACCAGATTTTTACAAAAATTCCCTGCTCTGTCTCCTGTTTTTGTGTCTGGCAGGAAAATTTTCCTATGTAACCATATTTAGGAAGACAAGGCAACGCCACATAGCGGCCATGATGTTTTGAAGGATCAACATTCTTCAAACAATCTTGACAGAGTCACAGGAAGGAACAAATATCAAGGCTCCAGCTCTTTATTTTTTAGCAAGAGGATTTTCAAAATTGTCCGATATAACCATTTATAAAAAATGGCCACGAATTTGAAGCCATGTTTTTTTACGGATCAAAGTAAATTGAATTGAATAATATTCATATAATTGCACTCAAGGAACATGAATACCATGTATAAAGGCTCTAGCTCATGTGGTTTCTGACAAGAAAATTTTCAAAACTTTCCTATAAAGCCATGTATGGAAAATGCTATTCACTTTGCCTGCTGAAGCTTGTGAGGAAGTTTACTTCAATTTAGGCCAGTGGTTTCAGAGGAGATGTTTTAGAAAAAGAATGTTGTCAGATGTGTGATGCTGGTCGTCACAATAGCTCACTCTAAGCATAAGCTCAGTTGAGCTAAAAACTAAAAGCTCTTGTTTTTTTCTTCTCTTATACAACAAAAAATATTGTTTCTTAAAAATGAACCTGACAAAAGTTGTTTATTAGTGCCCTAATCCAGTGAAAAGTAAAGCGTAACATCTCACTTGTCACAATAACGTGACACATAACTTTTGAAACAACGTTACAGGATCACACGGGTAATTAGTTCTTATGTTGTTATTTATTTTTAGTCACAGTTCATATTGAGTTTATTTATAGATTTGGAAATAATGAACATTTAAAGAAACATATGAATGTCAAGATTTGTACTGTCTAACAAATGAGACAATGTTATAAACAGCCTTTACTTAAACTAAAGTATAAATTTATAATTTAAAAGAATATTTTGCACTAATTCCCCAAAGCAGGGGTAAGATATTGTAGCTTGTAGGAAATACAGGCACTCCGTTGGATACCACCGTAAAACACGCAATATTTCGTATGCATATATGTAAATGTTTATAATTTACAACACAAATACTAATACCAATTAGCCTTTATATACACAGGGTGTCTATGTATTCAGACTTGTAAACCTACTGACTAATCGGCCTCTCACTATGTGGGTTTAAGTACCGGTCCGGGCTACAAACTGAACATGAGGTTGACATGAAGTGCATCAGTGGTTCTACCAAGACATTTGGTCTGGGATCTTCCTCCAGCAAAATAACTGGACGTCACTGCGATGAAGCAATGTGCGATGGACCTTATATACAAACTAAAATGTATTACAACCCAGATTGGAGATAATATCATACCATATAATAAAATTCACAAGAACCAGCAGTATATCACTTACAAATAGTGTATCCAAAACAAGTACATACAGTTACATGTTTACAAATAGCAATGAATCATTTTCTTTCTGCTAAGGAAAAGGTATAAACATAAAAATGCTTTAATAGATATGGTGTTGTCGCTAGCAATACCAAGTTAATGTATAGCCGATATTCTCCATAAAATACTTTTTGTCAGTTTGCTTATACTCACTAATAACTTGACCATCCCTTATTGTGGGCCATCAGGGTAAACTGGGTCTAATCTCTACATCAGAGGTCTAATGCATTTCAGATCACAGTTACCTTTAGGGCCAACTTGAAGAAGAAAAAAAGGATATCAGGCAATCTTCTTAATAAGACAATAATATTTTGTTATATTTTTAAATATTACACCATTATAGTTTTACTCAAAATATAAAGTCTGAGGAATGTTTATATTTAACAAAAACTGTTTTGCTTAGCACGCCCCTGAGCTGTTAGCACCGTTCAGGAAGCTCAGTTTACAAAGAAATTGACGACGGAGCAGGTCATAACATTGATCCACATCCTGGTTTAATCTTCTTGTTGTTTTAGCCTCTGTTATTACAACGTCTTGACTATATTTTAATGTTGTAAAATCCTCTTGCCAGAAAGCACAGATGGTTCTGTTAGTCGAGCACTCGGACTCCGGAGCGGGAAGTCGTGTGTTCTGACACCATTTTGGTTAATTAGTTTTTTGCAGATGATTAACCAAAATGGCGACAAGGATAATTAAGTGAACGGATTGACAATTGAGTGAGACCATTAATAACATACAAACTGGTGGATCTTTTAACTTGATGCCTGGTTTCGTTAATATAACCCTCTCAGTTGTCAGCCTAGGCAGCTGAGTTGGCAGAGCATATGACTCAGGAGGAGGAGGTCAAATGTTAAAGTTCTATCATTTGTAATTAGCTTCTGCAGGTCGATTTTCAGGAATGGCGTCTAAGAATAGGTCAGTGCGTGAGCAGGCCTCTTGTAGGGTGTGGTAACAGGCTTAATAAAACATGTGGCTCTGTCCAGTTTGTCAGGTGAACTCTACTTGGTAGAACACTTGCCTCTGGAGAAGACGGTCGTGGGTTCAAACCCAATCATGGATTATAAGTTTTAGCAGCCTGATTAAAAACAGCAAAGATAAACACTGCACAACAAAACGACTTTTAAATCATGTCAAACTTCTTAGGTACGTACTTTTCGCGAAAACCGATGAAATAAGCCCACTCTAAACGGTTTTTGATAGTGTATCAATACAATGCTGGAACAAATTGTATCACAACGTGAAAAAGACAAACAACAATAAATCTGATCCGGTGTGATAGACTATCAAAGCTGTTTTTCCCAGTGCTTGGAAATCCAAAAAGACCGACATTACCATGCAAAAGAAAAAGTTATGATAAAGAAACATTTTTGATTTCCGGTTCCGGTATAATTGGATTAATCAATAAGATCACAAAGGTTGTCAGAAACATTGGACCACCTCGACAGTATTCGTATAACATTTCTGTACGCAATTTTGTACGGTTGCGGTCCACATTGCCTCGTACCTTTCATTTTTGGCGGCTATTCCCATCAATTTTAACACTAATTTGGTTCCTAGTCATGTAGGCATCCGAGGAAACGAGGACGCAGACAAGAGTGAAAAATATGCCTCAACCCTCCCTGAGACAGATCTTTGCATATCACACACTGATTTTAAATCACTTATTAACCAATATATTTTAACCAAGTGGCAAACAAGTTGGGACAGTATTGTTTGAAACAATTTACACTTAATTAAGCCTAACGTCGGTGCCAATGTCTCTGCTTGCAGAGAAAGTAGACGGGAAGACGTAGCTCTTACCCGCTGTCGCATTGGACATACTAGATTAACTCTCATATGTTTTAAAAAGAGAAGTTCAACCTGTATGTGTTCCTTGCCAGGAACCACTGACAGTCAACCATATTTTATTACATTTTATCGACACAGACAACATTCGGTCGAAGTATTTTAATGTCAATAACATGTACGAACGGTTAAGGACAGTTTCGGATTCTAAACTTGTTTCTTGAACGAGATAAGTATTCTTAATAAGTAATAAGATTTTAAACTGTTTATTTACCAACTGTTATACATTTTTAAACCGTTTAATATATTAACCTATTTTCGATTGTAGTTCACATTATTTTAACCAGATAGATTTTTGTATTTTTCTATATTTTACTTACACAGTTTAGTTTTTACCTGATTATTCTCTATTCACACTAAACTTAGTATTCGGCGCCTTATGGCCTGATAAGTGTCAGTGTGCCGTTAAACCCCCCAAAATAAATAAAATAATTTGGTATGTAAATGCTATCTGTACATAGCACTGGAACGAAACAGTGATCCTTAATTCAACGTGCAACTATTTTATATTATATTTATTTTGCTACAGGTCAATATTAACAGACGAAAGTACACCCTTGTAATATCTTAATCTATAACCGCGACGAATCAATAAGTTAATAACACATTGTTTTATGATTAGGTTACCTGCACATAGTTGCTTCTGCTGTGGCGCAATTAGTAGAACGTACAATGAATATTCCTGTTTTGATACTTGGGCATTAGGTTCGAAACCTTTGATATCATTTTGTGACTAATTTATCAATATACACGCTGTTTCACAGAAAATGAACCAAGAAACCAACCCCAGCTTTATCTATACATTAGCTGAACATTTGCCGGCTGACTTAAGGAAACAAACACCACACTGTCCCTTGCTTCTTTCATGTGCCCGGTTTATAGCAATTAAGTAAGCTAGGAAATACTATGAGCATTACATTATAAGAAATCTCTGTCTGTGACCACGTTAGTGCCTTTAACGAGGTGCCTGGACTGCTCAGTGCGTTTTCGGTGAATATGCTCATATATCATGCGTGAAACACATTGTACAAAATGTCTACAAGAAACTCAAACATTATGTTCTGAACACAGTTATAATTTATAACTTTCCGTATACATGTTCATCCACTTTTATGACCAGTCTCGCAGAACCTCTAACAATCTCAAAGTATTATTGTAAAGGGATACACATAGCATCATGGTATAAACGTGATTATTCGTTAAATTTATCCCATACCATGTTTTACAATGGTAGTATGTTATGTATTGAACAGGTAAAACCCCCTTAACGCAATACCTATTCAAGCGTTTAACCTCGGTCGAATCGGGCGGTTCAGATCACAGTGGTGAAGTGTTGATGAAATATGTAACTGAGATTTAATATTGAACTTTTACTAAAAATGAGTACAGAACATGTTGTATGATTTATAAAATAGTTTTTATAATCACATGTCAGTGGCTGTGCTGCAGCTTTTGTCCCAATGTATGATCTATATTTATTGAAGTGTTGTAATTTGCTTCTGAAGCCTGCTTTTCAATGCGTTTCAACCATTAGATTTACTACAGAACAGTTTTGGCCATTATTTGCCTACTTTTAATCGCTTACAGCGATTGGACCGCCCAATCAGCGTTTTTCAGCCCTTGATTACTGTTTTATTTGTGTGATTAAAATAATATATTTAAACGATCATTGAAAGACCGGTCACAAAACTTAAAAAAAAAAACAACATTGCATACCAAAATACCACTGTTGTGCTAGGTGTATGTACATACATATATTATATAATACATGTAGTACTGTAGCGTAAACTGTAGCGTCATTGGTGCAATAGTTTGGCGATGGACTCAGGATCAGGCGGCACTGCTATCAAATTATAAACCTGATGCGAGCTGTTAGTCCTAAGTTATGTGTATTTACTACGTATTACTTCAAGAAGTTAACCTGAGTACTAGTGCTTGGTTAATCAGGAATTGTCCTATCTAAAATTGCCGAAACATACTTAAAATGATTACAGTATTCCAATAAACCGTTCCTGTGCTTTAAGGAATTAGGTGGGTCTCTTTATTGTCTAGATATCGCACATACATCCCATTTTTCGTTCAGAAAGATTGAAAATGTTTAATATTAAGGCAAATGCGAATATGAAAGACAGTTGCAAATTAAAGTGCCCAATGTTTGGTGTTTATAACATTTTCCAACATTTTACTCTATAACCTTCTTATAAATTGGACGTCCGTGGTCGGGTAGTAAGAGTTCACGGCATTACAGTATGATGATGTCTTTCTATTTAGGATGTTAGTTACTCTGTATAAGTTCTCCGACTTATCTGCCCTGACTTGGGTGTTTTACCCAGTTACTTTGTTTGGATCTTCTTTGACCAGTTATTTTGGTTGGATCTTCTTTGATAACCACTAGACGTCGTGATGATTTAAATCCATATCATTGTCTGTGACATATAGAAAAGTAAGAAGTACAAACGTGAGATAACAAAAGCAACAAAATGGCAAGTTTGGTTAGTAGTTTATTGTTGAGGTTTATATAAAATTCACCGACACAATAACGGACACATTGGCTACAAGCAGGTGTTACTAGTGGAGAAAGATCCCTGTTAAATGTTTGTATAGAACCACTGGTTCACGGCAGGCCAGTGGCAGACCTAAACAACAGTGTTCGCAGCGACGTTGAATCAGACCCACAACCGTTACCACTCGACCACGGGTGATCCTCAGTTTATTACGCATTTACACCAGAATTCAAGTTGTTTTGTTTCTATAAATGTAAGAAAAAAAGTGCGCTGCCAATCAGTTCAACGCCATTGGTCAACCTACATTTCGTCTTGAACTATCATGATATTACTAGAATACTGTTGAGAATGGTGACACCCAGGTGTGTTGGAAAAGAACGAGGAAATGAACAATGCAATCCCAAAAATAATGTTTCATTTTGACAGTTTTGTTTTTGGACCAATTTTGAAGGCGCCAAACGACATAACGATTATGACGTAATATCATATCAGTTGGCAAAACGTACCGCTCGGTTGAAGGCATTTGAATCACGTGGTGACTGTAAATTACTTAATCTGTATCCTAACTTGTATCTGACAATAACAAAATGTCTTAACCAGGAAAATAATATCAGAATTAAGATAAGGTAATAATGTACGTTGAATGAAAAGGAAGAAATTGCTTCAATGATACTTATTTAGATACAGTGCATATGATGATAATACAATTTGTATGACAATTACCAGGAAGAAAACACACCAAGTCAAAAATGACTTTTATAATTATCACTGTAAATGGGTTATATACACCTTAATTGCAGGGAAGGATCCAGGGGGGAGGGGGCGGGATAGGGGGATGACGAGGTAAAAGAGTAGAGTTGTGAAAACACATACATGTAAGCTTAAAAAGTAGTAAGCTTTAAAAGTAAATTTTGTCTGTTTACTGCTTAGGTCGAAGTAAGGGTTCTTTACTGTATATAAATATATCTAGTATTTCCTGCGATAAAGTTAAATGGATCTTGATTCATACCCCCCATCACCAACCTTTTCTGTATCCGCCCCAGGCCGCTTTTACCTAATATGCCTTAAGGCAACTTGATTAAAGTTTAATGTATGCACACGAAAGCAAAACATTGCAAGATCCGCGTTTTATATTTCATTTAGTTATTATTATCATCTAGTCAAACGCTGTAAGAGCAACATATACAAATATGCTATCACATGGTTAGTTATAAACGGCTTTATATTGTTGAAAAATCGCGCTCATTTTTGTTCCAAATAAAAATAACTTGGTAAAGAATATATCCTTCTTATTTGACATACTAAATATCGTTTCTTTAGCGGCTTACTGAAAAAGTAATATTGCTAGAATAAGAATTTACTAGTCAACAGACGTTACAGATCTTTCCTTTTCGGGTCAGGCATTGTTTGATATGCACAATTACAAAATGAATCCGACTGACAAAGTCTCGCCATTTCTTCTCTAAATAAGTTTCGCCACAACAGAAGGTGTTAAAATTCAAAAAAGTAAAGTATGTTTTATTTTTCCTTGTTGCTCGCCACCATGTCTGTTCTGTTATCTGATATGTACATGTGAACGGGTTGACAGCAACTGTGAGGATTATTGCGCACCAATCTCGTCTGCTCTGATTATAGTGGTAAACCTTACACCTGTATAGTTATTTACTGTCTTATACACAAGTATTTAGCCACTGATTTCTGGTTTGGAAATCAGTGTTGTCGCCTGTAAAGGTTTATTTGGATATAAGCAACGTCAGTTGCAGCAACAATGGTAAGTCACCCGTTCAACAATTTTCACGTTTCACCACCATTATTCTTGTAATCTTTTCCTTGTTGGCTTGTCTTATTAGTTATTAATTTACCAAAAATTCTCCGCATCACCAATTTATTTAAAGCATGTGGGTCAACGTTTGCATCTCACGTATCGCATTTTAGACTAAGTTCTGGCATTGCTAACAAGCCAGTCATTGTAATAATTATGACATACGTACACACATGACGTACAATCTCGCATGCGCTGTTATGATAGAGTGTCGAGCTTTAAACGGTCGCATCGCCTTCCTTTCTCCCAAAGGACATGATTACATTGAAGTGATCCGAGGAAATATCTACAACTATTATTAATGGTTGCTCAACGAAGTTTTGCTTTTTAGGACACATTTAGACAGACCATAGTTTTATTATAATGTGCATCGTTCTATTACGTTAATATTATCGACAGAAAATATGTAGTGATATATTTATAATTTAATTAATTGTATTAATTAGTTTTATTGGGATTAAACATTACAACAAATGAAAGAGAATAAATATTAGTTGGACCCACTCCAGAGAAAGACTAAGTATAAACAGTGCTCGAATGCAACCAGCACTATATATCTACATATTAAAATGTAAATTTCTCTTGATACTATTATTTTCAATGCATACAAATTAACTGATCCGGTGTTATGGAAGAAAATTCGTTATTTTTTTTTAATTTTCTTAACAGTGTATGTGTATATGTGTATGCAGCGTGCACTTCTGTCATAGCGCACAAAAATATATGTAGTGTTTTGTTTTTGAGTTACATCGCAGCGACCAATTATGATCATTACGTAACTGTTTTGATAAAGGAAGACCCAGGTGTGAGGCAGTGATATAATGCTCCGATTAAGGATTATCCATATATCAGTTAAAGTAACTGTGAACGGCACTGAATCCAAGGATTTTGGGGTCAAATTCTAGATAGTTTCTTTTTTTTTTTTTTTGAAATACATTGCAGCGACTAATTATGATCATTATAGCATCTTCCAGCTGTGTTGGTGGAGAAAGACCCAAAACAAATGTCTTGGTAGAACCACCGGCGCTCCGCAGGTCAGCTGAAATACAATCTCACATTAAGTCCTTCGCCCCGAACAAGGCTCGAACCCATGCGGTGACAGGCTAAGCGGTAAGTTGAGTTAAAAGTCGGCAACTCTACCACTACGCCATGGGTGCCTCTCAAATCCCAGACAGACCACTTTTTCGTTCTATTTTTTTTCTGTCTGACTACTACTTTTGTAATACTAACACCACATTTAGAAAGAGGTGTTTGTTTTATTTCTTCTTCCATATGCACATAGTATTTATGGCATAAATCATCACAATTTTGTTAAAACATATGGTACTCAGTAACAAACGAAATACAATACAATCAAATCCAATGGTTAAACGATCAACAAAATTACTAAACAGAAAACTATGGTAAATTTTGGAACATGTCTCTCAATACAAAACTCAGCTCAGTTATGTTTTCAAACGGGAAACCAAAGCACAATAAATGGTTTTGTCAGTCTGTAAAATATGTTGGGCAATGTTACAGTTTTTACTCATTTCAAATAATGTAAATCTGTTTGTAAAATAGGCCAGGTAATGTTACATTTGTACATATTTCAGATAAGATAAATCAGTTTGTAAAATGGGTTGGATAATGTCACACTCTACAAAGTTTAAATATTTTTAGTTGAACAATTTAACGTGTAGGTTTTCTTTGGTTAATGTAAAACTTTTGTTTCTAAATAATACTTAGTAGCAATACATGTTGTAAAGGCATTATTATATAATTCTTCGACTTTCTGTCCTGTCAGACAGATATCACAACACTATGGATGATTGATCAATTATCCATGTAGCCTATAGACTTCATTTACCTTTATCGAGACATTTGTCGTTTACTTATAATGTAAACAGTCAATCATAACACCACGTTCGTCATATTATCAATATTTCCTATCCGAGCAGTCAGCTGACATAGAAAACCACGTGACCACTTACTTTCAGATCACATCATAGCATCATCCGGATAATCCGCTCTGACGTCAGAATCTTAAAGCCGAAATCTCCACAGATATTTTTATTGAATAGGAAAGAATGAACATTAAGAGTGAGTTTTTCATGATTCGTTCTGTCCAACAATTGAGGTTCAAAATCGCTTTTATTTACACTCAAGCACAAGTGTATGAAGAAATTATGTAAAATTCCCCGCATAAGGATTTTATTTATCGTGATATATATAGGTAAACTATCAGACCATATTTAACAATGTGTTCTGTGTGTGTTAACTTTTAACCAGAAAAACTCGACTTAATCAAGCAAATGCAATGATGACCAGGATCTACACTATATGCTTCTGTGCCTCTAGATGTTTTATGATCTTCGAATGTGGTTTTATCACCATATACATTTTCATTGATCTCAACAAGATTTTGTTATGATACCGGTACAAGAATTTGCAATGATACCGTTAAAAGATTTTTGTTATGATACCGTTAAAAGATTTTTGTTATGATACCGGTACAAGATTTTTGTTATGATACCGGTACAAGATTTTTGTTATGATACCGGTACAAGATTTTTGTTATGATACCGGTACAAGATTTTTGTTATGATACCGGTACAAGATTTTTGTTATGATACCGGTACAAGAATTTTGTTATGATACCGGTACAAGATTTTTGTTATGATACCGGTACAAGATTTTTGTTATGATACCGGTACAAGATTTTTGTTATGATACCGTTAAAAGATTTTTGTTATGATACCGGTACAAGATTTTTGTTATGATACCGGTACAAGATTTTTGTTATGATACCGTTAAAAGATTTTTGTTATGATACCGGTACAAGATTTTTGTTATGATACCGTTAAAAGATTTTTGTTATGATACCGGTACAAGAATTTGCTATGATACCGGTACAAGATTTTTGTTATGATACCGGTACAAGAATTTGCTATGTTACCTTTACAAGATGTTGCTATGATACCGATACAACATTTGTTATGATACCGTTACAAGATTTTTGTTATGATACCGATACAATATTTTGTTATGATACCGTTACAAGATTTTTGTTGTGACACCGGTACAAGAATTTGGTATGATACCGTAACAAGATGTTGCTAGGATACCGGTACAAGAATTTGCTATGATACCGTTACTAGATTTTGCTATGATACCGATACAATATTTTGTTATGATACCGTTACAAGATTTTTGTTGTGACACCGGTACAAGAATTTGGTATGATACCGTAACAAGATGTTGCTAGGATACCGGTACAAGAATTTGCTATGATACCGTTACTAGATTTTGCTATGATACCGATACAATATTTTGTTATGATACCGGTACAAGAATTTGCTATAATACCGTTACAAGATTTTTCTATGATACCGGTACAAGAATTTGCTATAATACCGTTACAAGATTTTGCTATGATACAGATACAATATTTTGTTATGATACCGGTACAAGAATTTGCAATGATACCGTTACTACATTTTGCTATGATACCGATACAATATTTTGTTATGATATCGGTACAATATTTTGTTATGATACCGTTAAAAGATTTTGTTATGATACCGGTACAATATTTTGTTATGATACCGGTACAATATTTTGTTATGATACCGGTACAATATTTTGTTATGACACCGGTACAATATTTTGTTATGATACCGTTACTAGATTTTGTTATGATACCGGTACAATATTTTGTTATGATACCGGTACAAGATTTTGTTATGATACCGGTACAATATTTTGTTATGATACCGTTACTAGATTTTGTTATGATACCGGTACAAGAATTTGCTATGATACCGTTATTAGATTTTGTTATGATACCGGTACAAGATTTTGCTATGGTACAGTTACAAGATTTTTGTTATGATACCGTTACAATATTTTGTTATGATACCGGTACAAGATTTTGCTATGGTACAGTTACAAGATTTTTTCTATGATACCGGTACACTATTTTGTTATGATACTGGTACAATATTTTATTATGATAAAGGTACAATATTTTCTTATGATACCGCTACAAGATTTTGATACTGTTATAAGATTTTCTTATGATACCGTTGCAAGATGTTTTATGGTACCGTAACAAAATTTTGTTATGAAACTGTTTATCTGTGTTTTAAATCGAGAAATAACCAAGGATTATGATTGACCAACAAGAGATATTTTTTATTTATTTTAAACGTAGGAATCGCCGATATATCCTAATGAGCCCGATCAGGTAGAACAGAGAGTACGTTATCGTGTTGACAAGATTGTCTGGGAACAAATACCACCACACTTTACTTAGTGTATAATATGTTTTTAATAAGAAAAGTATACTTTTTTCGTTAAAATCCATCAACATATAATGCTTGTATAAAATTGCGAAAATAATCCTGATTAAATGACAAAAAGAGCAACAACAACAATGAAACAAACAAACAAAAGACAATAATGTAAGTATGTATATTGGTCAATATGTGATGCGCGGCGGGGGAATTCCGCAGAATATTTGCTTCGTGTCTGAGGTCCCAAATGACATAAACTATAACCTTATACATGAAGTTATATATGCGCTAATGAAAGGCCGACTCATTTATATCACTTGAACTATCAATGAAATTTTAACAACGAACTCGGGGCAATACTTTTACATTTGATTTGAAGTACTACCTATAATACTAAATTATCCATAACAATTTGAAATAGTATGTAGTACAATAAAACAACACATTTTGTCAATACACTTAAGCTGTACATAACAAAACTTGACAAACATAAAATGTATAGCTGCAATAATTACAAACAATACATAGTAATGTATTAATCAATACCGGGATCTCTCATATATCAATCTAGTACTTTACCACGTGCATCACAGAGTACTGATACATGTACGTGTTATGGTAATTTAGCTGACACACTGATTCAGAAATAATACTGTGACAAGTTTATCTGGATCAAATTCAAGATGCACTTCCTTGAGTTAAGAACCACTGCCCTATAAAAATAACTTCCTGAAGTTTGTATATAATATTTTACTAATTTACTTTGTATTTATACTTTTCCATGTGAAAATATTCCTGAAATGCCATGTTTGCACTTAAGTTTATTAATATCATTTAAATAGCATGAATCTAATGTTATTGTTTTAGAAGTCCATCTGGAGGTATTGGGAGTATATCATATTTTTCGTTCGTTCTCTTTTCCTGTTTAATATTAAGTATATTAAGTATAATAGTTGATATTGATACTTTTTCTATATAATAGTTTTCTATATATAATTCATTTACGATTATATTGTCAACTTTGTTTATAAATTCTTTTCGTAAGTGGTCACGCGCAATATGTCGTCGAAAGAACGGACGGATTTTGACATGTTTTTATCAAACGTGATTTAAACACACCTTTTACCAAGAGGAATAACTATTGCAATCCTATATTATGTTATATATTAGTTGCTTCCCTTTTTGATTCTCTTCACATTCTGCTTCCCGTGAAGCAAACATGTATTTTAACGATGTGTTGTTCTTTCTCCCATTTAACTCTAGTAAATTACTTTTAAATCTTTTGTGACAAAATATGTAAAACATTGTTACAATAATACACAGTGTTAAACAAGTTTAAGAGTATTTCTTCAGTTAATTACCTATACATTTTACATATCTTCATAATAACAAATACTTAAAGGATTGGTAAGCACATAAAGGTACTGTTGGCCAATGAATATATATAGATGTTACTCTCCCATAAACAAAATACAACGAAAGAAGACCTTAAACTTCTGTAATTGGTGTTCAGTTTAGTGAAATGTTACGCTTGGTCCAATGTTTAACTTCTAAACTTCTATTGGTCTTCACGCTTTTGTACATCTTATACAGGATACAATATACTCCGTTAGATACCGAGTAAGTTTCATAAAGTGGTTATTCTAAGTACAGTTACATCATTTAAAACCATTTAATCTAGTTTACAGACAGCAGTTAGTCAGCATTTAACTATAACAGTAGAGACAGACGGGTGTGAGTGGATATTTTTACGACCTTCACATTGCACAAGTAACATTGTTGTGATAATGAATAAGAATTTATCAGACAAAGTCATATGAGCATTGCAACATATACAGAATTTTGAAAAAACACAGGACCAAGGTATTTACATGCACGACAAATGTAAAAGTGAGAACAAATCTACGATGAATCATTTAACAATAAGAACAAACCTGACAGTTACTGCACCTTGGAACGGTCAGTCGGCAATATGGACCGACTGGGGTGCTTAAACCGGTTTTACAGAGCTCTAACCTCGCACTTCCTGATGGGTTTCTCAAATGCAAGCAATGAAAAGAAAAAGGATCCATTTGAATAAATGTTCAAGCGCTGACGTTTTGTTTGGCAAGTCTTTGATACGACGAAAGTAGTGACGTTATTGAAAAATAATGTCCACATAGCGTTTAGAAGAGAGATAGGTATTATTTCGATTATAAGACTACAAAAAATTAGTTTTAAAAATATATCACCACAATACATTAGTGTTTATAACAGAGACCTTTAGCTACTAGATAAATGTCTGTTAGAAGAACCGTTGCACCGATCACATTAAAGCTTTTGCTCAACCGAAATACGAGTCAGGAGAGGTCTAGCATATTCCCTAGGCGACTCTAGCCCTCGATCGAGGTCGCCCCACTATTTATAAGAATTAAACATTAAAATAGAACACATTTTCCAAATCATTTGTTGTCATTGTGTCATTATGTTTGTTCTTAAGACAAAACAATCACAACACACTCTTACAGAATGCACCCGTTGTAAGTTGTAAACTTGTCAAAACTCGTAGAAACGGTTTTGTGATCTATTAAAACCTAAAACTCGTTTTCCATTGTCCACTGTCATCAGTTATTTACCTTTCCTTTTTGACAGTCTATGATAAACATACATGACCACCGTCATCAGACGGCTGACCATGTTTCATACACACATTGATAGTAATACACTGATTATTAATGATTCGCCATCATTTGATTCCCATTAGCGAGAGCAATCTCAGGATTTAGCACTTTCTCGTACTATGTCAGTTGGTGTCGCCCTAGAGAACGGTGCCGCTTATGGAATGCAATTTATGAGGATAATAGTGTAGCAGGCAATAACAGGAAAATGCTACTGATTTGTGAGACGATTTTCAAAGATAAGAACTCAGTATTATGCTTTTAACAGTGTTGCTAGCAGCATTAAAAGGTAGCTTTTAATTACATAAAATAAGCGTTCAATTATAAAAAAGTTAGCGTTCATTAGTATCTATTTCAGCTGTTTGACGACATCGTTGTTAACAGAAGAAATTGAGTATGCATCATGTTATAACAGATGTAGCAGACACCAAGGAAGAAAGCAACGTAGCAGGTATTGAAGTTCCCATCAGGATTACAGTTACTCTCACATATGTATATAATGAATCGGCAGAGTAAGATTATGATTTGTTCATCACCATCAGTGGTTTTTCTTGTCTACTCTGCCACATGCTATAAGTACTTAGGGCCAACGGATTCAATATGAGGTTTAACAATGATGAGATATGTGAAATGAGCGCTAGATTTCGGCAACAAACTAAGGATGCGAAATATAAGAGATGAATTATTTGAATACTGTTAGATCAAACAATGTCACTTACTATCTTATTTTGTTTTAGAATCTGCCTCTATGATTAAGATATACGGTGTTATTATTTATATTATTGGGCTTATTGGCTTTGGATAAAATGTACAGAAAATAATCGCATAGTTCTTGTTAGACTATTAAAGAATTATTAAATTGCCAGACTAAAAATATCTTCCGATTAGGAGGATGGATTTAGTAGCCACAGATTAGAGCTTTAAATTCACAGAGCATGGCTCCCAACTACAACAATATCCGTGGATAAAACACATTAAAGGACTAGGAGGAGGTCTGAAAGTGGTTGTTATGGTACTGATACAACTACAATTACTTTGAAAAAGGGTGAGACATAAGGAATTACAATTTTATTTCTATTGCGGTAGGTACTTTCATTGTTTAATGAATCGATGCTATAAGCGGCTAAGCCATTGAATTGAGGCCGGACGTTTCAGTATCTATAAACGGTAGGAGTTGTGTTTGCGCATTGCACCATCTAGTTACAAGAAAAAGCACAGATGCGATACATCCAAGGCGCCGTAAAGAGCACGCGCTTTAACAAGAAGGTGGCTATCGTGGGGACTAAATACTCTCTGTCTATACATTACATAAATATTTGAAAGTAACGAAACGTAACTCTGATAGGAACTAGGCTATCTGCTATTTTGTTTTATTCATTGTTGTTTGCTACACCTGTAATTACAAGCTGCGTTGTTAACATTGGCATGCTTGATTACTTTTGTTAAAACAAGACCTCGCCAAACGGCTGCGAATTCCTATTAATGCCTGCTACTTTTAATAATTGCAAGCTACATTTTATTGTTTCAAGCTATCGTCGCCATGAAAAAATGCATTCCATAAAAGGCACCGCTCTCCAGAGCGACGCCAACAATTTGAGTGTTTTGTTTTCAACGAAGTGGTCAGTCAAAGCACTAGTTCAGATGAAAACATTTTTTCGTAATCGATTACCAATATACTAAATGTAAAATAAGTTTAACAAATTATTTGTATAACCTATTCTTTGACATCGTTGTCTAGTTTTGAAAGAATACATGCAACATTTTCTAAAGTCCAACACAAATGGCTTCAATGTTAGCGACCCAATGTATGAAACCCTAAGACGCTAACCGGCCTAAAAGATGCCTAAAAGTCCTAATTGTTTAATTCATCTGGAGGACTGAGGATCGGTAGGGGGCGGAAACACCCCAATGAACCTTCTATTTTCCATAAAATATTTTCCGCAACCATGCTATAAACAAAATCATTATTTGTTTTTCAGATAATTATCAACCGTGAAGTTGTGTTGCTGCTGGTGATCAGCGTTTGTCGTGCTGTAAGATTCTTGTCAATGTTTGTAATTCTACGTCTATGTATGTATGCACGAATATAATATACAGGATAATAAACAAATTTTTGTGGCCAGGCCTTTGTGTACAAATTGTTTTATTCGTTCCGACATCTTTAAGGGCCCATTAATTGCCCTGTATCAAATAAAAGTCTTTCAATGAGAGTAGTTTTGTATCGATGTATCGAAACATAAAACTTGACGTTGCATTGATATGTCTTTTATCAGGGCTTAAGGGCAGATAATCTGGAGACCTGGAAGCATTGTTATTTACATGTGGAAATTGTGCTGCTTTAAAAATCTGAACTGGATAGAAAGACAATTATGTTGTACAAATTGCACGTGTTCTTTCTTACGATTTGTTTGTCAAGGAATTAATTACATTTCAAACATACACTTCAATAAGCAAGCATTTTTCAGAGTAAAAAGACTTGTCTTGAAAAGAACATTATTCTGTCTCAATTGGTATGAACACTTTTTTTTCTCGTGACGATATACTAAAGGTAATTACTGATCTTAATTGATATTTATTTGGTACGCATGTTGCAGACAGACACGATCCTTGAAGTTCTTTGTTAACGGTATTAGGAAATTGCGGAGCAGACTGAATTGACATTGTGATGTTTATAATTATCGATATGATGTCATGCAGTTTGTTACGAATTTCTTATAGTAATTATATAGTTTTATTTACATTAAAAAGGTTATCAATGGTACAACGTCTGCAGCAACAACAGCAGCACCAGAGGCAACACCAGCAGCATCAAATGAGACATCATCATTACAAGGAGATGCAACAACAACTAAAGCACCATCAGTCGGTAAAATCGTTTACAAAAATAACATTGGGATATAATAAAGTACACACGTTTCTTAATACACTCTCAATAAAATTACTTACGTACTCATGGTAAATATTTGTTATACAGTGACTGTCCATTGCTGACTACAAAAAGACAGTAATATTTTACACTGTGCTGTGTTATAAAAATCAAAAGGTTGAAACATATACGTGCGCTTTCCTTGATCTGTCAGTGTTGTATCGTAGAAACTACAACAAACACTGTGTAACTGGTGTATTTGTGTAACTGTGGGCACATGGTCAGTCTGGATTCGAAGAAGGCAACAAGTGTAGCTTTAATAGTAGGGGATTTGTATAGAAAGCGCTCCGACAAAAGTAACAAGTAGCGCACTTGAAATCATCGTCGGATTCCCAGACACTCATTCCGCTCATTCCGCTCTGCCTCATGGTGGCTGTGGGATATAAGGCTGGTACAATTTCATAGCAACCAATGAAAATGGACGTTACATCGACGCTACTCTTCAATATGTTTACTAATTACAATCATTTACTTGCCTGAACTTCTGTCCCGTTTTGGACTCGAAGCCAAACAAAATGCATCATGCATATATTCATGAGAACGAAGTTTTCTGGCAGAGTAACACACTGCATATGTTTATCGTAAGTTCCGAAGGTGACTTTAAATGAGAAAGTAGAAAGCAACTGGTTTTACAAAGAGATTAGCAACCATAACTTTAATCTGTACTAAAGCTGAGAATAATAGTTTCCGTTTGTTGTTTTCTTAATTTGTTACTTGTCTACACATGTTGTCAAAATTGATTCGGAGGAGCTTAATTGTTTTGCTAAGCTGCGTTTGTTTTCACTTGCACGAATAACCAACGTATGTATATAGGTGCTTGCTTTAATGCTTAAAATCAAACAATACAAGCATCTGCAGCGACTCTTACCGCCAAAGATTTCGAAGGAAAACAGGACAAAATAAGGGTCATCTCTGCGTTTATCTGTGTGAGCATGCACTTCAACGACTTCATTAAGTTAGAATACGAATATATGACAAAGTCCTATGAGCATTGCAACACATACCAAACTCCGAAAAGGCACAGAACAAAGGTATTTCACATGCAAGCCAAGCGAAAAGTAAAAACAAATGTGTGATGTGTCATTTAAGGAAAAGAGCAAACCCGACAGTTACCGCCTTGGAACGGTCAGTCGGCAATATGGACCGACTGGGGTGCTTAAACCGGTTTTACAGAGCTCTAACCTCGCACTTCCTGACGAGTTTCTCAAATGCAAGTACTGAAAGAAAAACGATATGTTTGAATACAAAATGTCCATGCGCTGATATTTTCTATGAATGAAAGAAAAATGCAGGAATTTGATATTTGTAAAATGTTTTCCACAATTAATTACCAAAAATATTTGAAACTTGCTCACGGAATTAACTGTTGTGTCATGCATGACACAGATTGTGGAGGTCCAGATGACGGAATCATCGAAAACGGATCGTGGAATACTACGAGTGAAGTAAAAACGGTCAACACTACAGCCACATTACAGTGTAACCTTGGCTACCAACCTAATTCCTCTCAGACGACAATTACCTGTCAGAATAATGGCAACTGGAGTAGTTTGACGACAACATGTGAACTTAAAGGTGAGGGTTCTCTCCTTAATAAATTCTGATTTGAAAGTGTACATATAAACTGTATTTATCTTTTTAAAACTTATATTTTCGGACTATATGTAGAAGGCAGCCAGGATACTTTTCTCATCAAGATCTTCGTATATCAATGCTTATTTTTTAATGAACCGGTGTGGATTTTATTCCAAGGCTGGTTGTCGCCTAATGCTGCACATATGGTCTTATCACGCTAACAAGTCTACTTTTTCTATTTAGTTTACTTTGAAAACACATCTTTGTAACTGCGTTGGTGGAAAACACAAGTTATGTGCGTTTGTGCCCTTCCTTGTTACTTGTTAAATGCAGCGCCATTTACACTTTCTGTAACATAAATCCACATTGGTACTTTCAATCCATTCGAAAATCTTTATCTAGTTAATATATAACTCAAAATGATATGTCTAGATTAAGTTACTTCACGAAAGCAAAATTTAGGATATTGATTTTTGCAGAAATTGTTCTTTAATATGTTCCACAATTGATAACCGAAAATGTCTGTAACCTGTTCTATTGATTAACTGTTTTGTGATGCATGGCGAAGATTGTGGAAGTCCAAATGACACACTGATTGAAAACGGATCGTGGAATAATACCAGTGGAGTAACAACGGTCAACTCTACAGCCACATTACAATGTAACCTTGAATACGAAGCTAATACCACTCAGACGACAATTACCTGTCAAACTAATGGCAACTGGAGCAGTGTGACGACAACATGTGTACTTAAAGGTAAGGGTTCCCTCTTTAAGGAAGTTTGACTCAGAAGTGTACATATATAATGTATTTATCTTTTTAAAACTTAAGTGATGTCGAAGAGGAACCCGTAATTGATATTTTCGGATTATATGTAGAAAGCAGTCAGGAGATTTTTCTAATCAAGATCTTCATATATAAATGCTTATGTTTTAATGAATCGGTGTGGATTTTATTCCAAGGCTGGTTTTCGCCTTATGCTATAAATATGTTCTTAACACGCAAAAAAAATCTACTTTTCTATTTAGTTTACTTTGAAAACACAACGTTGTAACGGATTTGGTGTAAGAATATAAGTTATGTGAGTCTGTGCTCTTACTTGTTTCTTTATAAATGCAGCACCCATTACACTTTCTGTAACAAAAATCCTCATTTGGACCACAAATTAATTCGAAAAACCTTTATCTAGTCATTGAATGACTAAACATGTTTTATCGATAGTAAAATACTTCATAAAAGCAATATTCAGGAATTTCGATTTTCGCACGAATTGCTCTTTAAACTGTTCCACAATTAATTACCAAAAATGTTTGTATCTTGCTCACGTGTTTAACTGTTTTTCCATGGGTGACAAAGATTGTGGAAGTCCTGATGACGGATTCATTGAAAACGGATCGTGGAATAATACTAGCGGAGTTTCAACGGTCAACTCTACAGCCACATTACAATGTAACCTTGGATACGAACCTAATTCTACTCAGACGATAATTACCTGTCAGAATAATGGCAACTGGAGCAGTGTGACGACAACATGTGTATTTAAAGGTAAGGGTTCTCTTCTTAACGACGTTTGACTCAAAAGTGTACATATATACTGTATTTATCTTTTAAAACCTTACGTAATGTCAAAAACGAATCAATAATTTATTTTATCGGATAATACACAGGAATCAGCAACATTTTTTTCCTTGCAAGGTCTTCAGATATCAAGGTTTCTTTGTACTTGAATAAACCGCTGCGGAGATTTTGCCGAAGCCGATATTCGCCTTATGCTATTAAAATGGTCATACAAACCTAAAATTATACTTTTAATATTTAGTTTACTTTGACAACACAACATTATAACTGCATTGGTGTAAGAACACAAGTTATGTGCGGCTGTGACATTCCTTCTTACTTGTTAAATGTAGCGCCAATTACGCTTTCTGTAACATAAATCCACATTGGTACGTCCAATCCATTCGAAAATCTTGATCTTGTTAATATACCTCAAAATGATATGTCAAGATTAAGTTACTTCACGAAAGCAAAAACTCAGGAATTTGATTTTTGCAGAAATGTTCTTTAATATGTTCCACAATTAATTACCGAAAATGTATGTAACCTGTTCTCTTGATTAACTGTTTTGTGATGCATGTCGAAGATTGTGGAAGTCCAAATGACACAATCATAGAAAACGGATCCTGGAATAATACCATTGGTGTAACAACGGTCAACTCTACAGCCACATTACAATGTAACCCTGGATATGAACCTAATTCTACTCAAACGACAATAACCTGTCAAAATAATGGCAACTGGAGTAGTGTGACGACAACATGTGTACTTAAAGGTAAGGGTTATCATTTTTACGAAGTTTGACTCAAAAGTGTACATATATACAGTATCCATCTTTTAAAACTTTACGTAACGTTGAAAATGAATCAATAATTTATTTTTTCGGATAATACACAGGAATCAGGAACACTTTTTTTCTATGCAAGGTCTACAGATATCAATGTTTGTTTGTACTTGAATAAACCGCGGCGGAGATTTTGCCGAAGCCGATATTCGCCTTATGCTATTAATATGGTCATACAAACCTAAAATTATACTTTTAATATTTAGTTTATTTTGACAACACAACATTATAACTGCATTGGTGTAAAATTACAAGTTATGTGCGGCTGTGACATTCCTTGTTACTTGTTAAATGCAGCGCCAATTACACTTTCTGTAACATAAATCCCCATTGGTACTTCCAATCCATTCGAAAATCTTGATCTTGTTAAGTTACCTCAAAATGATATGTCTAGATTAAGTTATTTCACGAAAGCAAAATTCAGGAATTTGATTTTTGCAGAAATGTTCTTTAATATGTTCCACAATTAATTACCGAAAATGTCTGTAACCTGTTCTCTTGATTAACTGTTTTGTGATGCATGTCGAAGATTGTGGAAGTCCAAATGACACAATCATAGAAAACGGATCCTGGAATAATACCATTGGTGTAACAACGGTCAACTCTACAGCCACATTACAATGTTACCCTGGATATGAACCTAATTCTACTCAAACGACAGTAACCTGTCAAAATAATGGCAACTGGAGTAGTGTGACGACAACATGTGTACTTAAAGGTAAGGGTTATCACTATTACGAAGTTTGACTCAAAAGTGTACATATATACGGTAATTATCTTTAATAACCTTATGTTATGTCGAAAACAAATCAATAATTTATTTTATCGGATAATACACAGGAATCAGGAACACTTTTTTTCTAGGCAAGGTCTTCAGATATCAATGTTTCTTTGTACTTGAATAAACCGCGGCGGAGATTTTGCTGAAGCCGATATTCGCCTTATGCTATTCAAATGGTCATACAAACCTAAAATTATACTTTTAATATTTAGTTTATTTTGACAACACAACATTATAACTGCATTGGTGTAAAATTACAAGTTATGTGCGGCTGTGACATTCCTTATTACTTGTTAAATGCAGCGCCAATTACACTTTCTGTAACATAAATCCACATTGGTACTTCCAATCCATTCGAAAATCTTGATCTTGTTAATATACCTCAAAATGATATGTCTAGATTAAGTTATTTCACGAAAGCAAAATTCAGGAATTTGATTTTTGCAGAAATGTTCTTTAATATGTTCCACAATTAATTACCGAAAATGTCTGTAACCTGTTCTCTTGATTAACTGTTTTGTGATGCATGTCGAAGATTGTGGAAGTCCAAATGACACAATCATAGAAAACGGATCCTGGAATAATACCATTGGTGTAACTACGGTCAACTCTACAGCCACATTACAATGTTACCCTGGATATGAACCTAATTCTACTCAAACGACAGTAACCTGTCAAAATAATGGCAACTGGAGTAGTGTGACGACAACATGTGTACTTAAAGGTAAGGGTTATCACTGTTACGAAGTTTGACTCAAAAGTGTACATATATACGGTAATTATCTTTAATAACCTTATGTTATGTCGAAAACAAATCAATAATTTATTTTATCGGATAATACACAGGAATCAGGAACACTTTTTTTCTAGGCAAGGTCTTCAGATATCAATGTTTCTTTGTACTTGAATAAACCGCGGCGATGATTTTGCCGAAGCCGATATTCGCCTTATGCTATTCAAATGGTCATACAAACCTAAAATTATACTTTTAATATTTAGTTTACTTTGACAACACAACATTATAACTGCATTGGTGTAAGAACACAAGTTATGTGCGGCTGTGACATTCCTTGTTACTTGTTAAATGTAGCGCCAATTACACTTTCTGTAACATAAATCCACATTGGTACTTCCAATCCATTCGAAAATCTTGATCTTGTTAATATATAACTCAAAATGATATGTCTAGATAAGGTTTCTTTACGAAAGCACAATTTAGGAATTTGATTTTTGCAGAAATTGTTCTTTAATATGTTCCACAATTAATTACTGAAAATGTCTGTAACCTGTTCTATTGATTAACTGTTTTGTGATGCATGTCGAAGATTGTGGAAGTCCAAATGACACAATCATAGAAAACGGATCCTGGAATAATACGAGTGGAGTAACAACGGTCAACTCTACGGCCACATTACAATGTAACCCTGGATATGAACCTAATTCCCCTCAGACGACAATAACCTGTCAGAATAATGGCAATTGGAGCAGTGTGACGACAACATGTGTACTTAAAGGTAAGGGTTCTCTTCTTAATGAGGTTTGATTCGAAAGTGTACATATAAACTGTACTTATGTTTTTAAAACTTTAATTATGTCGGAGAGGAACCCGTAATTTTATTTTTGGATTATATGTAGAAAACAGTCAGGAGACTTTCCTAATCAAGACCTTCTTATACAAATGCTTATGTTTAAATAAATCGGTGTGAATTTTATACCAAGGCTGCTTGTCGCCTAATGCTATAAATACGGTCTTAACACGCAAAAAGTATACTTTTTCTTTTTAGTTAACTTTGAAAACACAACGTTGTAACTGATTTTGGGGTAAGATTATAAGTTATGTGAGTCTGTACTCTTCCTTGTTTCTTTATAAATGCAGCACCCATTAAACTTTCTGTAACAAAAATCCTCATTTGGACCACAAATTAATTCGGAAAACCTTTATCTAGTTAATGAATGCCTCAAAATGATTTGTCTAGAGTAAAATACTTCACGGAAGCAATATTCAGGAATTTGATTTTCGCACGAATTGCTCTTTAAACTGTACCACAATCAATTATAGAAATTTTTCGTATCTTGCTTACGTGATTAACTGTTTTTCCATGGATGACAAAGATTGTGAACGTCCTGATGACGGATTCATTGAAAACGGATCGTGGAAAAATACTAGTGGAGTAACAACGGTCAACTCTACAGCCACATTACAATGTAACCCTGGATACGAACCTAATTCTACTCAAACGACAATAACCTGTCAGAAAAATGGCAGCTGGAGCAGTGTGACGACAACATGTGTACTTAAAGGTAAGCGTTCTTACTTTAACGAAGTTGAATCAATTATTTTTTTCGGACAATACGTAGGAATTAGCCAAATTTTCTCTATGTAAGGTCTTCAGATATCAATGTTACTTTTGTACTTGAATAAACCGGTGCGGAGATATTGCCGAAGGCGGTATTCGCCTTATGCTATAAATATGGTCATACAAACCTAAAATTCTACTTTTAATATTCAGTTTTCATTGACAACACAACATAATAACTACATTGGTGTAGTACTACAAGTTAAATGCTTCTGTGCTCTTCCTTATTTCTTTGTATATGCAGCGCCCATTACACTTTCTGTTATAGATCCTGTTATAACTCTGTGATATTTCACGAAAGCACAATTCAGGAATCTTATTTTTTTCAGAAATATTTCTTTATAAAGTATTTCACAATTAATCATTGAAAATGACTATAGCTTGCTCACGTGATTAACTGTTTTGTGATGCATGACGAAGATTGTGGAAGTCCAAATGACACAGTAATTGAAAACGCATCGTGGAATATTACGAGTGGAGTAACAACAGTCAACTCTACGGCCACATTACAATGTAACCCTGGATACGAAGCTAATTCCACTCAGACGACAATAACCTGTCAGAATAATGGCAATTGGAGCAGTGTGACGACAACATGTGTACTTAAAGGTGAGGGTTCTCTCTTTAACGAAGTTCGATTCGTAAGTTTACATTTATAATTTATTTATCTTTTTAAAACTAATGTGATGTCGAAAACGAATCGATAATTTATACTTAATGTATAGAACAAAATGATTTTAGAGTAAATTACTTCACGAAAGCAAAATTGACATACATTATAGATTACACTCTCGTATCATTACAACGTTTGTAGAGTCCAGATAACTCATACATTGAAAACGAATAATACCGCTGGAGTAACAATGGACAACTCTA
The DNA here is from genome assembly GCA_007844125.1 of Sinonovacula constricta. Lineage (NCBI taxonomy): Eukaryota > Metazoa > Mollusca > Bivalvia > Cardiida > Solecurtidae > Sinonovacula > Sinonovacula constricta. The sequence continues at coordinate 4,411,335 of CM017556.1, forward strand.
CATCCGCAGTACAATGGAACATTGGATACGAACTTAATTCCAGTCATACGACAATTGCCTGTCAGAATAATGACATCTTGGGTAGTGATACGACAGTGTGTTTACTAGCATGTTTACTTGAAGATAATGATTATGTCTTTGTAGAGGTCTGATACGAGAGTGTAATCTATAATGTATGTCTATATTTAAGCCTTAAATGATGTCGTAAACGAACCAATAAATTATGCATTCTGATAATCCGTATAAATCAACCAGGAGATTATAGACGACAAGACCTTCAGATATCTATGTTGTTTCATTTACGTTGGTAAACCATACTGGTTTTTATTGACCGATCTATGTAGTCCCAGTGTAATACAATAATGGAATATGAATATCTTCTTTACAAACGTAGAAAGGTCTACTATTTATATTTAGCTTCATTTGATTACACCTAAATAACTGAATTGGTGTAAGTATGAAACTAACCTGCCTCTGTGCTATATCCTGATTGCTTCTATAATCTTTCCATAACACGAATCCTCATCGGCGCCACAAATAAATTCAAAAACATATTACTTGTGAAGGTATATAGCAAAAGAATTTGTTTTGAGTTAGTTTCTCCACGAAGCAGCATTCAGGACTTTGATTTTTTTGAACAAGCTGTTATTAAAGTGTTCTGCAATTAATAATCTTAGATGTTTCCACTTGCGCATGTGACTGTTCTGTCATTCATAACACATATTGTTCAAAGGATCTTGGAAAAACATAAGTTACAACGGTCAATGCTTCGCTTATGCTATTCTTAGGGAAGCGGTTAATATGTCGTTACATATTATGCATGTTACAAAGCAACATTATAGTAGTGAATGTACAAAGTACAATGTACAAAATAAACAGTTTTTTATTCAAAATATTGTCTAATTTCTTTTCACATAATAACTGATTTTAACGTCTTTGTAATTAGGACTTATGATAAAAACGTGGATTCTTTTATAGTGTTTTATTAAATTTACACGAGTTCATTATAAAATTATTAGACATACGGTGAAATTTGGGGGATTATATGAAAAATTGTAGATTGCATTTCTAATATATTTATATTATTTTTAATCCTCTATATTTATATATGTGGTATTGTTGAGCATTGACATAAATTACAAATGCATGCTTTTGAATGTTTTAATAGTATTAATTCAGTAAAGAAAGATTTAACGTCTTTCTACTTTAGCCCTCAATAGAAGAAATAAACTTCGTCTTACAAGTGCTCAGCCCAAACACAATACAAATCTTTATACAAGACATCTGACATTTAAGTCGAAAACATGAGGCTGTTGGGCAGGGGGTGTGTGGGGTTAGTTTTATGACACTCCCGCAGGCTAGTAAACTCTGCAAACATCGTCTACACCGCTAGCTGTCTCATTTAATTCAGTACAAACATACCAATTAGCACTGAATATAATTGCTTTTATTGTCAGTGGGAGTGGCTTAACACAGCCGACTATAGATGTAATGATCATATATTGTGAAATAAAGTAAACAGAACAAAACCTCCCGTTTCCATACTAAACCCGCACGTCGGAAAGTCGGGAGCAAATAACTAAAACTACTTTAGAATACAGACAAAATGTGTCGCTTTACACAATGTGATGTTTGTTGCATTATACGAACGTTAACCATGTATTTGGTCTGTTTCTACTGGAAAGAGAACCATGAAGTTTAATATCATGATTTTGTTCTCTATATACATGTAAATGAGTCTGATTGGACGAATTTAAGCAGCAAACCAAATGGCAAAATACACATACTTGAAGTGACAAACTCATCGGAAATTAAAATGTATTTATGTGTAATTGTAAAAAAAAGCTGTGGTAGCTGTTTCAACTATTATTTTTCCAAATAAAAATATATGACACAGTCCTATGAGCATATACCAAAAAATACACCAAAATTTGAAAAGGCACAGGACAGAAGTATTCACATGCAAGACAAATACAAAAGGTGGAACAAATGTGTGATTGTCATTTACAAAAAAGAGCAAACCAAACAGGTTCTCAAATGCAACCATTGAAAAGAAACGCGACCGATTGGAAAATGTTCATGCGCTGACGTTTACTTTGATGAAAGTGGTGACGCATTGAAAAATAATGTCCACATTGTATTTAGAAGAGAGAGAAGACCTTTTTAATTAGGAGAATTACAGACTGCTTGTAAATGAAATCATTTTTTGAATCAAGAAAAAAACCAGAAGTGAAAATGGTTGTAGCAGCCAGTCCACGTGGAGATGGCATTGAGGAACCAAAGTCCTATGTCTATTAAAAGAAATACACGTACCAATCTCTCTGACACGTGCTTGACGGAATGTTTTGGTATTTACGTGAGTGTTCGGGAATTGATCAAGCTAGTCTCTTGGCTTTCGGAGGATAGTAAACCTGACGTCGCATACCCAAATACATTATTTTTCCGATAAATTTGTGTTTATGTCATTGTACCTTCAGTATATCGAGTACATGTGTGCGGATTGTTAAAATATCAAGTTAACAGTTTAATTACATTTGAAATATTTTGCCCACCTTTAGACTGACATCGATTTCGATGATCTCAATAGCCAATTGCTTATGAAGACAGCAGTGAAAACTGTAATACAGCGTTACAGTACCGCTGAAAGGCGTTAGTAGTCTAAACTGTATATGTGAAAATGTCGGTCGGTAATTTTCCTTTTCCGAATACAGAGTTTGGCGTAAATACAGAAGGCTGCTAGGTGAACTAAAATTTCCGAGAATAAATGGATAAATGATTATCATGTGATCCTTAAGTCACTGCAAACATCAAGAGACATCGTTTGGTAAACCCTTAAACGAAATATAGGATTGCATACTGGAAACATTGTACATATGGACCGACTAATTATTTAACCAAAACAATTACCAAAGGCGAAAATGACGTCTCTCTCAATACGCGAAAAATATCATATAACTAGACCGCTGAGAGTAGAGCAAATCGACAGCAACCTATTACATAACAGTTTGTGTTACTAATTGAAAATTAGCCAGATTAATTAAAAGTGTTGACGTAATATTAGTATCGTCTTTCATCTATCATCTATCCACATATTCACTCTGTACTTTTCAGCACTTATATCATCTGCAAATACATGTCTAATTTTTAACAGATATAATCTACAATACCACCTGTTACAAAAACAACCCTCCTCAATGTATAACACAAAATGCCGCGTGCAAGGAGGTGGAGGGGATCTGGAGATGTCGGTGTAACTCAGAATTCTTTGTATACGACATTACAACTGATAAATGTGGTACGTAACTATTTACCGGCAAGTCGTTTTTTATTTATTTATTTTATAAACTTACAAACTTAGTACTCTTACGAAGTGCATTAATAGGCTTCATGTATGATTATTGTAACATTTCTTTAACGTATAATATCAATCGGCAACGGTAAATATACCTTGTTCAGTGTGAAGAGCCTCCCTTTGTCAGTACATAGCCCATACACAGCAGAGGTGGTGCCTAACGTGTGACGCGGTAACTGGGCACATCCCCACTCAGGCTACAACATCGCAAAAGCTTCTCGCTTTGTAAGTAAACCAAGACAGAAACCCAAAGTGTAGCCACTGGGGCGGGAATTTGGTAACACCTACCGGCAACTCCAGCAGCTACGCGAGGTCAAGAGAGAGGAATTCCTGCACCTTGGTGGGATTACTTGAGTGTCGCTGTTATAGCGGCAGATTTATCACGAACAATTCGAGGGTAATAAGATAGATATAATTGCGTCAAACTGGACAACTACCACCTATCCCAAGCGGAACACTTCCCAATCAGCATGGTGTCGATCCGCTACAGTTTGACTGCTACAATGGTTGATAACAAGCCGAACAACAAACTGTAAAACCATGTACCATGTTAACGACGTTAAAAAAAGAAACCATCAGCTTACTATTGGCTACAAAGAATATCTGAACAATGAGGTCCGGCCTTTATAGCGACCCGGGGCAAATGATGACGCCAAAATAAATAGCCATTATCGATTTAAAGCCCTCAAATCTCAACATTGGTATCGAAGCCACAGGAGATAGTATTAGTTCCAAGGACAAGGACTTCGCCTCAAGACCTCTGCGACCGTTGAAATTTTGCTCCTATTATAATCTTTGCGTCACAATACACGTATCCATTTACCCACGAATACACACCACAGACTAGGTGCAGACACAGGCACCAGATGAGACGACTCACGACAAGGAGACCAATACTAAATCACGGGCTTGTCACTCGCACTTCTAACACTGTCGGTAGTAAAGTTGGTGAAAAATTAAATTGGTAAACGACTTTAACACATAATTTGTATAGGTGGAAACAGATCATTCAACCCGCACTCCTTATGACAATGACAATTGGCTGATGAACTCTGCGTTTACCAGAACGGTATTGTTCACCTGAATCATCTGGAAAACCTGTGACTTCCAGGAACGTCTTGATGAAAAGTGTGAAAGTATGGTGACCACTGGACAGGCAGCTGCCGACTAGAAAATACTTCAAATAGGAGTTTCGTGGTTTTGGCACTTTACCTTGGTCTCTGCGATGAGACAGCCGTACAGAAAGCTAAAACACACCAGAAGAGTCAACACCAATCGGGTCTTCCGGGAGGCAAAATGAAACACCTATTGGTTCAGATATTGCATCATCAACTCGGACCGAACAGCAAACTATGAATATGACGTGGTGCGGGACCCCTGCGGTGTGTCCATGCGGTTTGCAAGAGTCTTCGTTTGATGAGAATCCACCAGTCAAGGAAAACATCAGCAACGCCCCGATGATACTAGTTAGATGGAGAGTTATCCAGGAATAGTAATAATCATGCTTGAGAACACTTTTGACTGCAGGCTGATTGCGCCGGAAGAGGACGTCTAGAAACAAGTAAAAAAAGACTTATTCACATATCTTCCCAAGTTTGCAAATAACCCACTGAATGAGGGTAGGTCCGAAAAGTTGGAAAGCAGCGAAAACAACATTTCGACTATCCCCAGTCCCTCAGATGATAGCGCGACGGAGCTTCTCCGCACAGTATGGCGTATGAGGACTATCACAGAATGTTGCCGACAGGCAGAGGGCTGCTTCATATCAAAGGAGAAAAACTCCAAGACGATTACGCAATTTAGGACAATTTTACTGCTGAGCGTTGAAAGAAAAATCTTTTTCTCAGTCCTGCACAGGAAGACAGTGTTAGCATTTTACGAGAACTGTGTTGCTTAGCAGCATCTTTATACCCTTTTCTGGTGCTATTTAACAAGTGAATATATACTGTAATACTCACGGAAACTTTGTATAGCTTCGTACTAAATTGATACATTTGCCAGACTAATAAAGCCAGTTTAACCACGTTCCCGACAATTTCAGATATAAATTGAAGTGCCAAAAACATAATACTTTTTATATGCCAAATTATGTTATTATATTATAAACTTCTTAGTTCGTAGTCGATTGGGAAACAATTCTTTCAAATAGGATTAAACCCTCCAGGCTTACCACTTCTTGGTGAAAACCAGTTTTCAAGAAGTAAATATATGCAAAATATCTTGTATTATATAAATTGCTAATATATCAAAGTTATTCTTAACTTATTCCATTAATTTCAGCACCACACATTCCTGGAGAAGTTGCGCTTACATTTCAAGATGTTGATGTTAAAAACACCTCCATCACTGTATCATTAAGCGCGTGTTCCAACAGTTCTTATCTATATACAGCGTATATTTCTGCTGAGAACGACTCTACTCCACATAACTTGACCTGTTTAGATGGGAACCAGCACTCTTACACAACATTTAAACATCTGTCTCCTGGTACCCTATATGAGTTTGTCCTTGTCCTCAGTGTGGATGGGGTTACGAGTCACACAAATAAAACAGAAACACAGTATACAAGTAGGTATCCTTACTCATTTGTATTTAAAACAAGCCGCCATATTATCTACTGGTTATTCTTTTCTTAATACATTTTTTTACTGCTACTATAGCATGTTTTACTATAATACACCCTGAGCAATTTCAGCCAGAAATTAAGCCAAAGCAAACTACACGGCCAATTTAATTATTTTGTTCAATTTATTTTAACAACGGCCTATAGTATATTAGCTATTTTATTTTGCGGTAAAAGATATTTTGGTGATTAATGGATATTGGGATAATTTGGATTGTCATTTTCGGAAAAATCCGTTCCCACTTATTAGCAATAAATATACCTTTTAAACTATTTATGAGAAATGTCAGAGATACTACAGGAAAAACAAAGTTATCAAAATTTTATTTACAACTGTCTGAATGGGTAAATACTAATGTTTTCTGGTGTACATATAACAAAAGCTGTTATAAAAATATGCACCGTCGCGTTATTTGTTCGCAACGTCTCCACTTTTTTTATTTATACACGGCTACCTCAAGAGCTCCTAAGCAGTAGCATTAACAAAACGTATGCTATTATTTTTCTCACACTATCAATATTTTAAGTCTGTAAACAAGGAAGCATTCTGCTGTGTCAAAATAAACGATGTATCACGGCATAAAGCGGGACTATTTTACAGCAATAGAATAGCTGTTCCTTTTCCTTTTCCTACCCATGTTTGTATTGCTGACCTAGCTGACATATTGTGATAAGTTTTTTTTCGTTCACATGGCCTTCGCCTGAAACTGTGCCCTATCTTGGAAAATCTGGTTTTGTTTTACTAATAACATAAGTATTAAATTATGATAAAAACTGATAAGTAAAGTATGCAAGTTCGTCGGTTTTTGATATTAAAAAAAAGGAAGTACGCGGGGTGAATTAGAACAGCCAAGGGAAACAATCTAACAACATGGCTTAAATTGTAGTTCGCATTGTAATTCGCATTTTTGTTGCTTTAAAGTCAAAATTTCTTGTAAAACGTGTTAGAATGGAAATAGATTTTAAGTGTTTTGCGGTCTAACGCCCAATATGTCACGATTTCTCTTTCAGATACGGCCTTCGTGATTAAATTAATAAGCACATGAACTCGAAACCGTGTAATATTGGGCGACAGATCACGCAAACTTAAAAATTATTTCCTAAGTATAGTAAGCAAACCATTTTCCATGTGCTTTACACTGATGCTGATTGGAATTCCGGTTTATGTAAACATGTCCGACCGTTCTAGGACTTCCATTGAATATGGGATTAACGGAATTGTATCACCATGTCATTAGTTGGTAACATTCTGTCGACATTCGTATAGAAAATATCCAGGCATTCGTGGTCATGTGGTTTCAACTATCTTTTGTATCATGAAAAGCTAAAACCGATGTGTAAAGTAAAGACAGAAAAATCCAGTTAAAATATTATTTTGCGTTAAATGCCGACTACACACATCTTAAGCTTAACTTAATTCATGGCATTTACCAGCACCTTTTAAGTTAGCTACAGAGGTCTCGTTCAAACAGATCGGATCTGTAATTAATTACTTCATTTCAGGACCTGTAACACCCGACTTTGTCACGATATCTTCCATCACGGAGAAAAAAATGACCCTTACCTGGGACCTTAACATAACACCCGTGGGGAGCATTGACGGGTTCCGCATCTCTGTGTCTCCAAACATCAGCAGCTCCATTCCAACACTGGATAATAACACGACTAGCTACATCTTGGAACCCCTTAAGAGTGGCACGGAGTATATTGTCAACGTATTTTCTGTCATTCAAATATCTTCTACAAATATTTTGGACAGTATGTCGCCGCAAACAGCGACGGAGTGCACACGTAAGTGGGAAATCCGAGAGAAAACTTTGATATCATGTTTTATTTTTTATTTTAATACATTTGAGATAAATCTGTGTTTCAGATGCCAATTTTATTTGTATGTTTGTATGATTGTCCATATGCATAACCAATACGTATTTTTCTTCTGAATATTCTTCTGTATTTAATAATTAGTATTTAAACAATGCATTTCAGATCCGGCTCCTCCACAGGATGGTTACGTATCACGTCAAGAGAGAGACACCATACGGATAGCCTACAATGCAACTGAGGATAACATAGACCAATACATTATCATCTCTAATAATGATACTATTACATCAACTGGTCCCAAGAATGAGACCAGAGTCCTGCAGATCACCGGGTTACAACAGGGGACTAACTACACGTTCAGTGTGATGTCAATAACCTGCAACAAACAGAGTCTGACGTCAGAAATAATAAATTCATTTACAAGTAAGAAATCATTGATTAATCGCTCAAAGCTTCGATTATTTTTAATGTTGTCTTGAAAGGGAATTTGTACAAAAGAAATTGTGTATCAATAATTTGAGCATCCTAGCTGCATTATATGTATCCAATGTAAATATATATACGCTAGGAACTTTCTTTCACACCGCTTTTTACACCGTTCGATGACGCGAAAACATATTGATAGTTTATTTAGTATCTTGCCCCGCACCTTTTAAATCACGAGGGTTCTTTGATCGATTCGATTTAAGGATACAATCTTGCTCTACGTATGTTTGCGTTTCACTTCACATCTGCTTGAGCTTGGCAGTGCATGCTATATGAAACAACATTTAAAGTTCTTTTCTATATCCTCAATTTAGCTTCCCGCACACTTGCTGTTGCTTTTTCTTTCATTCAGGGTGAATATTGGACATCATACCTAATTTTTCGTTTTAACAAAATCGACAATTTTTATATTTGCGGTTCCAACAAAACAACAACAAAGATTGATATTATGTTTCATGAAAAATGAACTGTAGTACTCTAGGGACTTTGTCTTTAATGTATGTTTAAGATACTGCCTTTACTTTATTTTTTCTTCTGATTTCTTATTTACTTATTTTAGATAATTGCACTAGGAAAAGGTTGTTGTGTTATTGTAAAAAAAGCATGGGTTGAGATTGGAGATGAGTCGAAATTTAGTTACGGATACATCTCAACATGTATTATTTCTATCTGGTAAACGATTAAATAAAATGTGACTTCATGTAAGCATTTACAATTGTAAGTAAATCATTTTCTTTTAAAACACACATCCATTTAGTTATTTTCCCTATGTGTTTATATATTTCCAGCAACAACAGCGATAAAGTAAATACAAATATACTTTTCTTCTTGTTTACTTTGATTCAGAAAGAGTCTTATTGATCCATTGCTGTATTTGGATAAGAGTCACTTAGTAGGTGTTGGATTTAATATAAAACATATTTGAGGTCATCAGTTTCAAAATCCATTTGCTGCAACATTTTGTTATTTGAGTTCGATTCAAAGCATTGATTTTCGCATTTATTGTATTTTATTAATTTGTGTGACAAAATTTTTAGAAAATTTTAAAATGATTGAGAGGAAGTTTCATTATTATTTCATATACATAATGCGATTGTGCTAAGGAATGTACAATGATGTTATCAGTGAAGTTTATTATTTTATTAACTAGCAAGTCAATAACGTTTAACTACATTACTTTCATTTTCAGATACATTTCACATAAATAACTACACATCACTTGCCAGCCAAAAAACTTTAATATAATTATTGATTTGCATCTACAGAGGGTATAACATGCTGTTATAATCTAGCAATCTTGAGCTTTTCGAATCTCATTTTAAAATTGTGTCATGCTAAATACATTCATAACATATTTTCCTTCCATGGCGCATAATTGTAATCAGCTCAGTCCGATTGTACTAGTGTACACTAAAAGTAGATTCTAAATAAAAATAAAATATTAATTAATTGACTTGCAACACTTAGAAGTAGCATGAGCTTGCTCGTTTTTCACGCGTCTGATTTCAACGTGAATGGCGTATGGACTTTAAGCTGGTTACGGTTAGCATATCATTCCCTGCACACAGTTAATATACAGACAAATGTAAGAAACTAATGCGGTTATCTGTTCAATTGAATAGTAATTTTATGTCTATTTAACAATGGACAATCTTGGAAAAAAGGTAATAAGCGCATGCTGTTTACGGCAACCTTATCTTATTATGGCTAAAATTAAATCCCGAAACAGCATTTTCAGTAATATATCAATGGAACAGTATGTCGCTAATAGTTTGGTGAATTTTACTATGAAGTTAAAGTTTTGTATATCGTAACTTTACCAGGTTTACCTATTCCGTGTTTTTTTACAATGAACAGTACATATAAACAATGTGACACGTAAAGAGTAGTACTGCTTTAAATCGAAATCGATAATCGCTTTCCGTTTATCTCAATGCTCAATGTTTAAAAATTGATGTGTAAACAAATAGTCTACAGTCAAATTCATGTAAGAGAGTTCAATATACTTTGGCCATAAAACGAATACAAGAAAAACATTGATGCAAAGCATCAAAGACGACGCAAAATTATGTATTGTACCAGTGAGAGGAATATAGCAAAAATAAAAATAAACTTAAATGTAAAGGAAGAAGGTTTAATTGTAGAGTAGAAAAAGTAGCTTTGTCTGTTTATAATTAATGTGTATTATAATTTCCAAAACAATTACTAGTTTCAAAATATTCAACATTGTTTTCATAAAACAGTAACGAAAATAAGAGCTGTTTAAGCCCTTAAATTGACTAAACTATGAACACTAATACACGAATTAACTAATTTCAAGGAAATTATTCATTAAGACTATTAATTGCATTGGTTGTTGTTGACGAGAGTTTAATTTCCCCTCTCAACCCCTCTACAAAATAATGGCATTAAATACCGTTAAACAAAACATGTACATAAAAAAACACATTATAAACAGAAATAAGGAAAAGCAGTTATGCTTGCAGATCGCATGTAAAAAAGGTGGAAGATTTGCTTTCACGTGCTCTGACTTTACAACGGGTCCATATAACCACCAATGGTTTTGCTATGATCTAAATTACTATCTTAAAGTTCATGAAGTTAATGTCACTTCACAAAGGTTGGTTGTATTTCAGAATACAGATGTTACAGATGTTCATTCTACTGACAATTGCTATAGTTATTGCCCGCTTACAAGAACTATATTGCAAACTCAAAGACCAATGTCAGACTCGTGAAACAAAGGTAGAAAATGACGGAACGTTTTCATTCGGTCTTTTAACTTCATAAAAAGAGTTGACCATGTACAATTATTTGCTATTTGAAGACAGAGTTTCGCACACAGACCCAGAATGCCACAACAAATGTTAAATGTTGGATTGTGATCGGTTTATCCTTTTTCTTATCAGCACCTGGTCCACCAAGTTCGATCACCATCTTTAACCAAACCGCGACTTCTTTCAACGTCTCTTGGTCGAAGCCAGTGAAAGGAGACGTGGACCACTACCGAGTCTGGCTGGAACCACATGGCGCAGATAATAATGTATCATACAATACAACGGTCGCAACACCACATTACCATTTCGCAGATCTCACTGCGGGCACAAATTACATTGTACACGTGCTGTCAGTCTGGAGAGGACTAATCAGTGTTGAGACGATCAAGTCTTTAAATACAGGTATTACTTTTTTGTTATTAATTGATAAGTCTTATATAATTAACAAGAAAAGACACAATGACACATGCTGTTCATTGTAATTTCGTTCTTTCGAGTATAATTGACATTGTGACTGAACATAGTTCAAAATTTCCACGAACTCGGCAGTAAAAACTTCTACTACTACTACCAGCACTTCTAGTACCAAACCTTCTACAACAACAACAACAACAACAACAACAACTACTACTACTACTACTACTACCACTACTACTAGTACTACAATAACAACAGTAACAACAACAACTACTAGTACTACTACTACAACTACTACTACCACAACCACACCACAACCACCACTACTACTACTACTACTACTACTACTACAACTACTACCACAACTTAGGTTACTATCATTAATGCTTTTTGCTACTAATCTTACAATAATTTCACATGTATCAGCTGAAACAGTTAACAATAAAATTGCACTATTTGACAGTATAATATACAGTCATAAACTTTGGAAGCTTTGTTATCTTACATTTCAGCGCCAGCGAATTTTACCGTGGATATTTCAGACATCACAGAAACAACACTGAACTTCAGCATCAATCAACCACTAGGGAACCATATTTATACATTCACCCTGACCGACATGAGAGAATCTAAATCATTTGGAAGAGAGGGACGAGCAGTACAATTTATTGACCTGATTCCGGGGCGTCTGTATAGTCTCGATGTCATAGCAACGCTCGAGGAAGTCAACAGTACCGTGCCCGTGGTTGTGACGGTCAATACACGTAAGTGATATTGAGTAAAGTTTTAATTAGTAGATTAGCATGAGTTCTAAGACTGTTACAATGACGTTTCTTTCTTTTCGGAAATCACATTTATTCTCCTTAAATATTTATCTCTTATAAATTTAAATAATTGAAAATTTTAATAATAGCTTTCAACAGCATCTTTTATGCCACATTAAGAAGGTTACAATCACAAAAATCACTTTACAAAAATATTCATACATATACTTTTCTGACTGTTTTTCTAGTTTTGTGTTCTGAATACTATTGTTTCACTTAATGAAAGCCCCTTTCAACAAAAGCAAATTATAACCTTTTTATGATAATTGAGTATGACGTATTTTATTTTGTGAAGAAAGGCTGTGGTATTTTATACCTATAACTATGTAATTAGCATGACCAGAAATGGCAATGAACGACGCCATAATAGTGACAACACCAAATAAATTACCCGCCCTTACAAACTGAGTTTCATACACTTAGAATTGCTCTCGTTGCGACCTACGTTCTCTACGCTCTGCCGTGAGCAAAATGAGATCAATCTATTTATATGCATCGTTTGTTCTATATAAACTCTAAAAAGTATCAGCGGTATAACATTTTTAAAATCATGATAATTGAAAAGGCTGGATATTAAATTTATACATCAAACTTAATAAATAAAATCGATTCAATTTTGATTTTCTTTATGTGTGTTATGTCTCGTCTCTGTGTTTTGTTACATTTACATTGTTTGCCTTTGTCTACTGGTAGATAAAATTTAAATATTTGTGAAAATTTTGATAGGACCTTTTTTATTTACCTATTTGGTAAAATTAAATGAAAAACACGTTCTATGATTTTTATAATTTAATAATGGCATAGTCATATTTTCTTTTTTTCTGATTACAGGCCCAAGTCGTGTGGAAAACGTAAGCCTTGATGAAAATGCAACTACAAACACTACCATGGTCATAAGCTGGGACAAGCCTCAAGGAGACTTCGACAAGATATCCATATCTTTTTTCTGTACAGGCCCTAATAATGGCTTAATAAACTGTTCAGACACAATTGGAAACAACACAAACACCATAGTGTGTTCAAATTTAGACCCGGGGACCTTTTGTACCGTAGAGTTTCAGACCATTTCGGGTTATGAAAACGGTCAGTCGGTCATACAGAACATATCTAAGTCAACAAGAGAAGAAGGTATATTGTACATAAGGTTATGTAGCTTTAGCCATTAGGTTATGTAGTTTTAGTTTACAAAACAGTTTTTATTACCCCACAAGTCGTACACATCGTTCGAAATTTCTAACCACTTAACACGACAAGCCACATGGACTGTTCACCAGTGAGGGCGTATGTAATACTTAAATGTTGTAACAAGTGTAACTCTCCCTCTTTTTGTTTTGTTGTACAGAACATCAAACAAACTAACAAAGCAACCTTACCACATTAAATTTCCATCCGGAGTTGATCTTTTGGCATATATTGCAATATATTATTGTGTATAGCGTTAAGGGACATGCTAAATAAATTAAGATTGCACTAATTCCGCATGAGATATTTATTGAAAATGAACATTATAGAATAACATATCTGCAAAAAACCCGATTCTTAGTTATAACGTTCAAAAGGTATATCATAGAGACGTTAGTTAATAAGTTGTCTAAACACCATGTTAATTACGGCGAACGACTGCCGATTTTAATTATGTATTTATGAATAATTTAACATGTATCAATATTATGTGTTTAGAAACAGAAAACACATTACTTTCTTTTACAGCACCTACATCTGTTTCAAGTCTAAACTTCACAAAGTCATCTCGAAACATTACCATCACATGGGGTATGCCATTGACACGTAACGGAATCATCCGGAAGTACAGAGTGGTCATTGAAGACGAAACAACAGAGGCATGCAATAATACAAACATTGACGACTGGATTGTGTGTAACAACTGTCATGCGGAGAATTCATCTGTTGGAGATCAATGTCAGGTATGACAAACGCATCACAGACTATTGTCGCCATTTAACTGTTTTTAGGAAAGGTTCAGATGCTAATAATTGAAATACGTTTAATAAGTTTTCATAAGACACATATCGCAATATTTTTTATCGCAAACGACTTTTATTATAATTTCTTTAGAGCAAGATACATGGTTAAGCACAACCTCTTGTATCTGCCTTATACATCGGTTCGGCTGAAAAAAACTCAACTTCGACCTACTAAGTAGAGTGGGGGGTGGGGTGGGGCTGGGACTGGATTTACGGATTTTTTTAATTAATCGCCTAGTCTTTTAAAATCGCTTCATTGTTTGTAGTAAACATTGAAAATAGTATTTACCATTGTTTGCTAATTTGATGTATATATATATTAGGTGCACTGTTTTACTAATCAATTCGACAAGAAAAGCAGAGTTTCATCGTTTATTGTTTGCTATTGTCATTAGATATTGATAATATATGTTACTCCCTAACTTCTTACTATCTTACCTTCAGACAGTCGATGGGGCTACTGTGACAAACAATCATAACAATGTAATGACTGAAGGGTTTCCAGATACCATTAGTGCCTCATTTCCAGACCTGGTACCCGGACGAAACTATACAGTCATCGTCACTCCGTACACCAAGTGCTGGGGACCAGCTAAAGTCATACACATACGGACCGATGAGGAAGGTAGTGTGTTATGAATAAACGTTAATTTCATTTACTTCAGACCCTTATTCTATATTGTTGTATTTTATAGTATTATTGTATTTTTATTCTAAAAACTTCAATTAGGAAATGTGACAAAGTCCAAATGAGCATTGCAACATATAGCAAAATTCAAACAGGAGTAGCATGTAAGCCAAAGGTAACATTCAGAACAATTATGTGATGAGTCATAAACAAAAAAGAGCAAACCTGACAGTTACTGTCTTGAAAAGGTCAGTCAGAAATACGGACCGACTGGGGTACTTAACTCGGTTTAACAGTCTAACGTCATACCTCCTGAGTGGTTTCTTAAATGCAAGCAAAAAAAAAAAAAAATGAAGAAATGATGTCCAAACGCTGATGTTTTCTTAGATAAGTTATGATGTAATTAGTGATTTAATTGAAAAATAATGTCCACATGGTACCTTATAGGGGAAAAAGTATTTCCATTAGAAGAACTAAACAAAATTGTTGATAGTAGATTAAATTATTTTTAATACTAAAAATGCCAGCCAAGAAAAGAAGCAAATACCAACATTTAAATATTCACAGGGCAAAGGTATTCATATGCAAGCCAAATGTCATAGCAAGAACAAATCTGTGATACGTCATTAAACAAAAACAACACAACCAGTAGACAACAACACATACAGTAAAGAGTATTTTGACCAGCACCTAGAACTAAAATTTAATATATAAACTTTCGCTGACCAGCATTTTCCACTGAATAAAACCACAACTACAGCATTTTAAACCGTGCATTTTCTCAATGTAATTTCGGAAATATGAAACCAATTTGGCATTAAGCTAACAAAGCGAAAATAAATCCCAACTCCCACGCCTCAAATGATTAAACAACCTTTTCTTTTAGAACCCAAAGGACCTCCAATGGACATCAACTCCACAGCCACATCGGATACATTAACAATAACTTGGAGTCCTCCTCGTTGTGAAGACATAACTGGAGTAATTACGAATTACGTCGTTGTGATCGACTACAACAATATAACCTGTTATCCGGATAGAGTACCGACCTCAAAACAGTTTAATACGACCTCCTTGACTTTTGTTCTGAACGACACACAAGCTTTCAATGATTATAACTACACCGTCAGTGCCTCGACCTTCGCAGGACAAGGTCCACCTAGTATAACAACAATTCAAAGGACGGAAGCAAAAGGTAATTTATCACGTTCTATAAATGTAAACTCATAAAGCGTTATCTCACAACAACTGACGGAGTTGACAAACTTAAACATGTATGTGCAATGCTTGTTTTCTTGCATTCTTTAGTTTATACTTATTTTTTATTAAAAAGAAACTGTTAAAATTGTCTTACTTTATGGTTTAGAAGGCATTGTTTAATATACAACTCATGGACAATAAAACTTCTTCCCACTTACCATATCGCCGTGATTAGTTTCTGAATACAAAACAAGAGAGTGAGTTTTATGTTGTTACATTTTCGAATTTGCTTGAAAAATGTCTAACCTATCTACAGAATGGAAGAAAACTAAATAAAATAGGGCTGTGTTTCAAGTTGATATATGATAATGAGAAGTAGTACTGTAAAAGATTGAAGCGGCACCCGGCATTTTTCCTATATCAAATATATGTACCAATATCTTATCATTTGGTGGAAAAAACATGTCCCCAAATTAAGTATGGGAAAAGAGAGGGCTTGGAACACAATTTTTGTTGAAAGACAGTACCTATAGTGAAATAAATCGTTTAAATTTTCGCCTGTTACAAATATGAAAGTAAGCATGATGAGAATTTCTGCTAAAAATAAATATCAATGTCAGACTGCGGATAACCCAGATGATGATATATTTTTATTTCAAAATAAATAGTCACGCGTTTCTTTTAATTTAAAAATAGCCAAGTGTGCAGCTGACTTAGATAGAAAAATCATGTTTGTAATGCCAAGTTATGACAAACGGAGTGTAATACTTCACCACTCACATAAATGAAGGGTACCGATAAACATTATTTCACGGGTAATTTACAGCTAACATGAATTTTATTTCTTTGTTTAAGAAAGAAACAAAAGTGGTTTAAATTATCAGATATCATCTTCAAATATGGAACTCGCACAAATTAATAAGATGTTTGTACTTACCTTAACCAATTCAAAATAATATCATTTTGCATATCCTAGTTGCAACATTAAGAACAATAAAGGTATTTGTAAGCTTTTTGAAACTAGGTGCGAGCCGAAACCACTTACAACTTTCCGGTTTATAAGTAAATCGTCCTCTTTCGTCGAGGTCCCGGGCATTTCGGGGACAACAGTCGATTACAGAGCATATCTTTACATAATCAATAGGAAAATTTAAAAAGCTGTCATAAGAATTTCCACAATTATTTTAATCTGAACTGCCTCTAGCCACAGGAATAAAGAGCAAATATAAAAGTGACAAAAACCAATTCAGAGATCAGACATTACACTCACAAAGAAAAAACAACAGGTACCGCCCTGGAACGTCCAGTCGGCAAAAAGATTGACCGTGGTGCTTAAAACTAGCTGTCTTTTACTATTGTGGTCAGATGTATAAAACTACTGTAATAAAACCGAACAACACTTACTTGTAGTTATGTCAGTTTTCTTAAATATGTTTACATCAATCTGCTTTCATTTTAGCGGTAACATGTGAGAAATGCCAAAATTCTAACAAAAGTTGTGTACACTGTAAAGGATTGTTTATGCATATGTAGACTATCTCGCTCAACCGTTCTTGTCTTTCTTAATACGAAAATTTGTGATGATTACCAAGGATTCTGAGAAGTAATACAATTTCTAAAAAACAAAAAAAAATGTAAAGCATGTATAGCAAGCGATAAATATGTAATCAATATACATCAATACCTTAAACATTGCAGTAAAAGAGACAATATTGTTTTTAATAAGGGTGCATCATTTTCCGCAAATAGAAAACAAAGATTTTGTACAAATGACCATTGAAATATGAGTGCAATAAAAATATTTTAAATCTTCAATGAAATCCAATGTATTCATCTAGCTAAAGTTTGAACTGTTAGAGCAAAAACATTAATCGTTTTCAGCATTGATATTTTGCTCTGAACAAAAATGACGCTTTATAATATTTTAACGTAATTAAAAAATGACATATTGGGTTTCAGTTTATTTTAATTTCTTTATTTGCATCAGTAGTTAGAGATAGTATATGTAAAAAGCTATAAGGTAAATAATTATCGGAGAAAATGTAGTAAAAAGTAAAGATGAAGTCATAATTTGAAAAAGAGTCCGAAGCAAAAAAAGTAATTATGCTTTAATAATTGTCGTGATGCACTTGAATGTCTCGATAGTCTATATCGTGGTATAATATTATTAAAGGCTTGCAAATAGCATTGTTATATTAATTCTTTTTTCAGCGCCATCGCCTGTTACGATGCTTCAAAGCACAGCTATAACAGACAACAGTGTTGATCTAGTATGGAATGTCTCATGTTTTCCGAATGGACTACTTTCCAACTACAACATCTCGATTTTCAGTGATGATACAAAAGACACCATCGGATTTACTTCCACAGACAACAACACCATAAACTTGCCAAATCTAATGCCTTTTAGAAATTACACGTTTCTTGTTGCACCGCTGAATCACGAAAACATGCAAGGAGACTTTGTGAATATAAACATCACTACAAGACAAGGAGGTAAACATTCGAAAGCCGACAAACTTCTAAAGCTTTGAACATTTTGTCACAATTGAGATATTGTTTTAAAAGCGAAAATACAATTAAGAGAAATGTAAACTATAGACAGCATGTGCCAACCACTGATTTGAAAATTACGTAAAAATACTATTTTCCTTTAAAAGGAATCTGTGAACACTCTTACATGCCGGGAGATATTCAATACTTTGATTGCCATAATTTGTGTAGCTTCTATGTTGCTTAATACCAAAACAAGCAATTACACAAACAAACAACAAATTGTACAATTTACTATAGATATGGTTTAGGTACTTTTATGTATTCATTTGTTCAAGTAATTCTTAGCAATTTACTGTTTGTGTAAAAGTAATTGTAAATGATTTGCAAAACATAGCATAGTCTAGCAGCAATATAAAGACAATGACCTCAGACATATAGGCCAGCTGGAAGACCTCTTCAAGTTAAAATTCACTCCGACCGATGCGCGAACAAACGCGGTGAGTATATAGATGTCTTCGACTGTAAGCACCTGACATTATAGATATTACAACAAAATGCATAGACATGTGTTTGGTTATTATTAAGTTATATATTTATCCCTTGTTGTTTCAGTACCACACATGATAGAAAATCTAACCAGTCTTTCTATAACCAGTTCCTCCATTACGGTACGATGGTCACCTCCTAAAGTTTACACAGGTGTTACAAATTACACGGTTAAATGTGTCGATGTCTATTTCAACAACAGCCAGCCAGATGAAACAATATGGGGTGAGTTATATAATAGGGCTTATAGGTTTCTCCAAAATGGTGTAATTTTATTGGTTTATATAAAATTCTTCAGTTACATCAACTGTTAAGTTCTTTCAATTCTAGAAAAAAATCAACTAACAACTGGTTAAGTAGTCCGCAGCATTAAACCCTTATTATGAAGTATAATTACACATTTGCAAACTTATTTATGCGCTGCGTTTGATGTTTATGCGATTCGCCGCATGTTATCAACAATGATGGGTCAGAAACGCAAGGCAATTTAATCCGACTACGATACTAAAAAATTAATTTATTCTATTAAATTGGAATTTCACACAGCTTCAATATAATACAAATAACTATCAAACTAAACAATGCATTTTTTGTTGTTGCACATAATACCGTTTTGTTTTTTATCGACCGTATTTTACAGGCTTTAACTCTACAGAGCTGATTGTGGGAAAATTGAGAGCTTTTTGGAACTACAACATCAGCGTAGTAGCAGCGACAGAAGCTGGAACTAATGAATCTCATTCTATAATTGTGCAAACAAACGAAACAGGTGTGATTAAATTTCATACAAGGAAAACATGTTATTTGTTAAGCTACATATTTTAGAGAGAATTATTTAGTTGACATGTATTAGTGTTAGACCCATCGTCCAGTTGAAAGCCTCGGTTTCGTCACTGTTTAAAATGTTATAAGAAATAACAAAAAATGCACACAAACCTATACTAATAATTTGATTGTAATAAGAACAAGTTCACAAAATGACCGCAAACAGTATGAAATAAAAAAAAAACTACAACCCACTGCATTTAAAATGTATTGCCACAACGGACGTGTTATTTAGATTGCAATAAAACTATCGATGTACGATATAATGCCTGTGCTAAAACGTATAACACCTTGTAAACCTTTACACCTTATGGGTATGATGTGTTTTTAAACTATTCATTTTATTATTCTTTTAAGAACCTGGACCTATTGCAAGTTTGGCACTGTTTCCCGAGACCGATGTCACTAAACCAAGAACGGTAACCGTCGTTTGGGAGGAACCAAAGCTGGAGAACAAGAATGGTGTCATAACCGGATATGCCATTCGTTATGGATACAACGATGTTAGTGGCAAAGTTTTCATAAACTTTTCATAGAAAAGGCTATATTTTTTGCTTGATAATTGTTCATGAATAATGTGGAAAATGAGCACATTTCTAAAGCTTCTTTCCTCTTTTGCTTCGTCTTTTCTTGTACGATATGTTTTACCTTGTACATTGCGCAATACTGAAATGAAATATACATGATTTTTAAAACAACTTGAGTCTATATATCACAGACAGGGAGGCTTCAGTTGAACCTTAATGCTTCAATCAACACGACGGTGCTCACAAATGTTTCTACAGGCTATATCATTATTGAGGTAATCGTTTTATTTATTAACTGTTTTATTTATTTAACTTTAAATATTTTGTATGTTGAGTTACACCTTAAATATATTAAGCATAAATGTCCTATTAAACGTTTTATCAAATATAGTCCAATGATATATAAATATAATGTAAACATATTTTTATAGAACATTCTTAATTCATTTGATTCTGTTTCACCCTTTTTATCTTTCCCGGGATTAAAAAAAAGTAGGAAGTAATTAAGACAAATAGGAAGCAAATAACCCACAGTTTTAGATAAATAAAGTAAAACGCCTGACAAGAAATAAAATATTAAGGTTATATGGTAATGTATATATTCATTTCGACCGGTATGGAGAGTGCGTTGTTTCGGAAAACTTAATATATGTTTTGAGTCAGTTAAATAAAAGAAATATTTAAAAAATGAAAAACTTATCTAAGGTAAATTTCACTTTTATCTTAGAGCAAAAACAAGTTTAGGTGATTTTCTGTTTTACCAACAATATAACGTCTACCCAGATTAATGACAAAAAGAGACAGATTTTCATTTTACTGTAGCGGCCTAGTTCAACGGTGGATTGTCTCTAGACCACGATTCTTTACAGCTGTCTGTCGTTTTGTTTCCTCGAAGTAAATGTAACACTCAGTTGTCAAGCCTTTCAATTTAAATGCTCATTTAGTAAAACAGGATAACTAAAAAGGCTTTTCCTAATAACAAGATAGTAAAGTGTAAAGTGACAGATACGATGGCTATTGACCCAGCCTCTTTTAAATAATTCGTCACATATCCGAAAACTTTCTGAAAACATCTGTTAAGAAGGCGAATTCGGTTTGATAAAACATGTTAATATGGGAATAGTAATGCTACTGTTTTTTCCTTTCCTATAGTCATGTGTTGCTTGAAGATTCAACGTCTTATGAAATTCGTTATATATAATTAAGACCGTCCTTGAAAGTGTTCCCGAAAAATCCTGACAGTCTGAAGGCTGTTTTTAAATGTCCCAGGTCTCCAACACAGCTAACAGGTTCCACACCAAAAATTGCAAGTGTCCTCTTGATTGCAATTAAATCACTAGACGTTACATAATGCGGCTTACTAGAACATAAAACATTCGCTCCTTTTAGGTTGCTGCAAAGACATCTGTCGGGGAGGGGGATGTGACCCGAAACGCTACAGATGTTCAACCTGGAGGTAAGTTGGCAATTATGACAGTTGTCGAATGTTTCAATTTACCCATTTACCTAAGGTGAACAATGTCGCAACATTGGAAAAATGACTAGCTATACAATATAATTTACAACAAAATATGCTTACTAAACTTTACTAAAATAGATAAATAAAAATATCATATAATCTAAATGTTTTTTCTTGCATATCCCTAATAAGATAATACAAACTGAAGATACATTTATTACTTTAAATATATATATTTTTCTGCGTTTGATTGAAATGAATAAGCAGATAAATAATTTCCCTTGTCGTGAGATATATACAGTAGGTGTCGCTGTAACGCACGTGCACTTCGTGCGGCTTTTCTAGTAGATAAGTCATTCAGCTTTGAGCAGCCAACAGTGATACACGGTTAATTTTTAGTTTAGGTTGTATTGATGCTAAGGGTATGTTTTAAACGAGAGTTTATTTAATATTATATATAAAAATTGCAGGTTTCTTGTTTTATGCATAATGCGTACTATGTTTCATACAAATTTCATTGTAGGTATTGAAAGTGGTTTGTAAGATGGATTGTTTAAATATGTTGTTCTAACATATACAGCAGTTGATTGCCCAAGTGCTACTACAATTACAAGTAGTAATTATATTATTTGTGTTTGTTTTCTTTGATTCCAGTATATATTGAATGATGAAGGGAACCATATGTTCTTAAAGTAATATTAGAAATCATTTTCGGTTTTGTCAAAACAAGTTGAAATTAGAGAGTTTAAATACTGGTTCTACTCAGCTAATAACCGAGACGAATTGGCTAACAAAAGTTCGAAAAGGTTGCAAAAGCTTGCAATGCTGAATTTATGTTTGCCAAACTGAATTATTTATTATATTATTTTTTAAGTATTTTCCTAATGTTTCTTTCATTGTTTCAACAGTATCTAAACATTGTCTATTATATTGTATGTCGGACATACAAATATATATATATTTAAAGTGTGCATTTGTAGAAAGAGCTGCAGCTTTTCTGATAACCGCAGCCGCAGGGATTTGTGTTATCCCGACTTTATTTTGATAACAAAATTAAACACACACATTATAATTACAAATTTTAGTTACGGTGGCGTCATGCAAAGAAAAAAAGGTGTACTGTTCGAGATGTAATGTTAATTAGAGAGAAACATACCGAAAGAGAATTTGTCTGGTTTTAGGATTGCAGTGTGAAGAATTTAAAAAAACGAACTGTCACTGAAAGCATCGCCTGTTACTTTTTTAACAGTGATAATAAGCATTGTGTCAGCTAACATATTCAAAAATCTATGCTGTTATTTAATTTGTCCTATAAGAATTGCTAAGCCTATTTTTATTTGGCGAACATAGGACTTTGTTTCCTCAATTCCATCTGCTCGTGAAAAGCATGGTCCAACACTTCTTCTCTGGTTATTAACTCCTTGATCCAAAAATTTAAGTAAATTTACTACCAGCAATTTTGTGCAGCTCTTCTGATGAAAATGATACTTCTCTTTCTTTTTGATACCATGTGGACATTATTTTCCAATAACGCCACTAACGATGATATAAGGAAATTCCAGATGATTAGGCTTTTTTCAATGCTTGCATTTGACTAAACCCTCAAGAAATGCGAGGTTAGAACTCTGTAAAACCTGTTTAGGAACCCGAGTCGGTCTCTTTCGCTGTCTAACCGTTCCAAGGCGGTAACTGCTGGGTTAGCTCTTTTTAATGACTCATCACAGAATTGTTCTTACTTTTACGTTTGGGTTGCATGTAAATACATTGTCCCGTGCCTTTTCAAATTTAGGTATATGTTACAATGCTCATATGACTTTTTAGGTTTCGTTATTTATATTAAAGTAACATAAATTATAAATAATTTTTATCACGACGCAAAATCGTGCACTATGTTACAAAAAAAGATTATCATTGATATCAGACCTGTTGCGTCACACTTCAAGTAACTAAGCTAGTCACTAAATCAAGTATTCACGTCCTACAAACGATACGCTATATAAGCTAGCTGACTGATACGGCTAATGTTATTTCAGCTTAAGTCGTATATGGAGGAAACACCCGATCTAACGAATGTTAATGCATGCTATATCGGATCTTTTCAACAAATGCGACTAGAGCTTTCATAACAAGTGACAGTTCTAAAGTATCTGTCCCTAAGTTAAGTTTCCGTTGTAAATATAATAAGCTTAAGCTTTTCAATAACTGTAATGTTGACATGTGGATGGTACTTTGGGTCAGATTCTGGACAAATGTAGGATTGTTGGAGTGTGAGAATTGCTTCAAGCTATAATACATGTGCATTTAGTGTTCTTACCACAATGACCTTTTATTTCGATTTCATTTTATCTAGGTACTGTCACTCTGCCCAACTTGTCAGTTTTTCAGTCAGATTTCTGGTTTTTAGCAAACAATTAAAACAGTTCGTACAAAATCAAGATTATATAACTGATCGTTTTATTGTTAAACAATAACACAGAAAAAAGAAGTAAAAGAAAAAGAAGTAGTCCGTTTGTTTACACGCACACTTAGCAACCAACTGATACGGACTGCATAGACAAATACAACATATTGACTGACGCGGGAAATTGTATCTCACAATAGAAATATTGAATGAACTTAAGTTCATATCTGAGAACTTCTTTATTTTAAAGAGGCAACGTTTTTCTTATTGATCTGTCGACTGGTCAAAATTGGAATGAGAATCAGACAAAGTAATAGATCATCGTTATTTAGATAACGTGTTGTGTCGTTCATAGCGCATGAATATTGTTGTAAATGAGTTAAAATATAACCGTCAAATCAAAGGTACAAGAACTGTCTTATGTCTTATGCACACCATAAATATTGTCATGTACCCAGAAATAACATAAATGGAAGATCCTAACATAATTTGACTGTCCGTCTGACAATAAAAAAACTTAAGTTACCTTTTGACTTTTTGACTAAAGTTTATATGCTTCATTTAAAACCCCCTAGTCCTGCTGCTTTGGTGACGTTTCTGCTCAGCGATATTTGCGATCAGTCATCAAGGTGTATAAGAAACAATGTAAACTATAATATGCAAATTATTTTATTGTTTTTAAATTCTTCCTTATTACAGCGCCACTGAAGTTAAACGAAAGCAACGGACAATCATTGATGCAACCCAGTAGTCAGGGTGTGTCTGATTCGGAGAGACAAATATCAATAATGCTACCCCTGAGGTCGTTCTTCTGTAACTATACCAATGGAAAAACAACCAGATGGGGATTAGTTGTAGCAGAAACATCAAGAGCTTATGGTACGATATATATGTTTCGGTGTGGTTTTAACAAGAATAAAGATGAATAATAACTAACAAGTTTGTAAGAATGTTGATTTGAGTTATAATATTTTCATTCCCAAGTGTCAGCATCGTCTAAACTACAATCAGGATTATTGACTATGTATGTTAAATTTAACTTATATATTTTTAATTACCTCACGTGTTAGATTCACGTGCTTACATCAAAGGACATAATAAAAAAAACATTCTCCAGCTGACCTGAGGTGTGCAGGTGAATCTATCCAGACAGTTTTCTCGGGGTATTCCCTAACCGCTTGGCGAATATTGACCATTATTTCGCTTTTGCCCTGCTATGAGGCCAAATGGGATAGAATTTGCTTTGTTAGGCGAGTTTATTTTTAGGGGATGTATTTGTCTTTTGAGTTATAGTTTACTGTTAGATCTCTACATACCAAATTCATTTTTGCTTAACCTGTAAAATTACTGCTTTGATGTGTTTATTTTTGAGAGATTTAAACTGTTTCAAATTCGTGCTACAAAGATGAAGATACAAAAAAGAAAAACAACTCATATAGTTTATATATTTTATAATTGTAGGCAAAGAACCTTATAGCGGAGATGTAGCAGGTTTTAACAAAACCTTAGAATCCTATCGGAAATGGAAGGATGTTAAGGACGAAAATATCATAGATCCTTACATACCAACTTCATTCAATTGGAATCCATGCATTCAGACAAGTAAATATATTTAATAGAACAGAGACAGGTTCAAGATGCTCTTTAAATTAAAGTTGTACCATTATAATTGCATTTTGTAGATTATTATTACGAACAGGGCTTTTGATATACATGTAGTTGTAAAATGCTCTAGTAAAAATCTTAATGAGTTTGGTTAACTTCGCTAGCTGAAAGACTTACACTATCTGCTGCATTAACTTTTAAGAGAAGATAATTTTACGGAATTTACTACATATGTTTTATGTAATGTAAAATGTTTGAGTGCTGATTATTGTTTACTATTGCAAGATACTTGCTCAATCACTAAAATGACGCAAAATTACAGAAGAGAAGAATATGCATGTTGACAAGTAATTGTAAGTAAAAACATGGACACAACTACATTGTCTTAAGTCGTTAACACACCGCACAGATCTGGCTTCAAAATTTATAATTTCTGAACATGCAAATTATTATGGCATAAAGATAACATTTAACAGTTTCGAAAACTGCAAGACAAATATACAAAGCCTGTCTTGATGAAGAGTTATACAACCGGAATTGTTCGCATTATCTATGTTCTGTTATAGTGTTACCATTCATTCAACATTTACCATTTCAAAAACTGCTGCATGCCTACATAGATATGTACGGTTTCAGATTCAGATTTTTTGCAGACACAAATCACCGGAGTCGACGAAGTGTTCCTGATGTAGTGGATACGTTTTATGTCATCGGTCACGACAAAGAGTGTAATGCGCCAGATCCCAGCGGCTATTGTAATGGCCAGTTGGCTCCCGGTCGGTCGTACAGGTAATGTGCCAGATCCCAGCGGCTATTGTATTTGCCAGTTGGCTCCCGGTCGGTCGTACAGGTAATGTGCCAGATCCAAGCGGCTATTGTAATGGCCAGTTGGCTCCCGGTCGGTCGTACAGGTAATGTGCCAGATCCCAGCGGCTATTGTAATGGCCAGTTGGTTCCCGGTCGGTCGTACAGGTAATGTGCCAGAACCCAGCGGCTATTGTAATGGCCAGTTGGCTCCCGGTCGGTCGTACAGGTAATGTGCCAGAACCCAGCGGCTATTGTAATGGCCAGTTGGCTCCCGGTCGGTCGTACAGGTAATGTGCCAGATCCCAGCGGCTATTGTAATGGCCAGTTGGCTCCCGGTCGGTCGTACAGGTAATATGCCAGATCCCAGCGGCTATTGTAATGGCCAGTTGGCTCCCGGTCGGTCGTACAGGTAATGTGCCAGATCCCAGCGGCTATTTAAATGGCCAGTTGGCTCCCGGTCGGTCGTACAGGTAATATGCCAGAACCCAGCGGCTATTGTAATGGCCAGTTGGCTCCCGGTCGGTCGTACAGGTAATGTGCCAGATCCCAGCGGCTATTGTAATGGCCAGTTGGCTCCCGGTCGGTCGTACAGGTAATGTGCCAGATCCCAGCGGCTATTGTAATGGCCAGTTGGCTCCCGGACGGTCGTACAGGTAATGTGCCAGATCCCAGCGGCTATTGTAATGGCCAGTTGGCTCCCGGTCGGTCGTACAGGTAATGTGCCAGATCCCAGCGGCTATTGTAATGGCCAGTTGGCTCCCGGTCGGTCGTACAGGTAATGTGCCAGATCCTAGCGGCTTTTGTAAGGGCCGGTTCGCTCCCGGTCGGTCGTACAGGTAATGTGCCAGCAAATGCCTGCAGAGGCAAACAGATTCTTGCATGGCTTTAAAATAAATTGCCAAAGGAGTGTTGAAATACTTTCGTATTTTGTGATAGTAGTAGCAGCAAAGCAAAGAAACGGCGTTAAACATATTCTTTAATATATAATGTTACGTAGTCGTTAATATACAACATAATTGGATAAAAATTGTGTAATCTGTCATCCGGACACGACAAAAATACTATAGTGAATCAGAACCTTTTACAGACAATCCTTTTACAATGCGTGTGTTGACTGTACCAACCATTATAGTGGTTTATAAAAAGAAACAGATGTTTGACGTCTTTTCTAGAACCAACAATAGACAAATTTTTCATAAAGCGCACATGGACACATTACACAGTGAACAAACTTACAAAGTAACGCATTCTGTTGTCCTATATCTACTAGGGTCCGTGGTTTTGTATGTACTGAAGGAGGCTGCACGGAGTCACAGTACTCTCCAGCAATAAACACAGGTTGGTCATAGTCTTTATTATTATTATAATCATAATAGACATAAAGCAGCAGGCACTTAAAAAATGAATAATCTGCAAATTTCAGCAACACGCCTTTTTTCTGCAAGAATATTATAGCATTTCTCTTTTAAAAAGTGGATAACAACCAAAATTATATATATATATATATATATATATATATATGCAGACGCTATCGTTTCCACCTGTTTCATGGATGAAAAATACTGTTTTAAACAACTGCATTACTCGCTTATTGCTCTGAATCTGAATTTTAGCATATTAATAAGAATATATGACAAAGTCCTATGAGCAAGAATAAAACCCAATTATTATAAAACAAGACGAAAAGTTTGTATCCCAGTGCCTGGTCATACGTCAAAAATATTTTATTGTTGTTACATCAGTTGTTTCTTGAATGACTAAACTGTTACTTACCCGAAAACACTGTCATATGATCTAGACCCGGATCTCACCATCCCTATTGTGGCCGGAGTTGTATCTGGAGTTGCTGTCATCCTTGTTGGTGTCATCGTAATTGTCTTCATGAAGCGGAGGCAAACGGCGTAGGTATTTGAAGTAGTTATTATATAATGGTACCAAGTGTTCATAAACATGATATTTTTCTCATGGCCCGTATAGCACGACGTGGTCAAGGTCACCACCGGGAAGTGTTTGAAATAGCATCTGTACTTTTTTATGTTACCTTTGCCATATAGTTTTTTTAGCAAGGGCATACTATTCTGTCTCTTTTGAGTATACCGATTTTGAATTAGTCATAACGAGTCAAGGCTTAACTGTTTTGTTTAGTCCTAAAACAATGTTAAGAAAAGTTTAACAACGGTGATAAATAATGCGTATACATGTATTATAAGTTTCAGTTTCCACACAGTTATATTTCAGCATCTCGGTTTCCTGAGTATTGCTTTCGATGTGCACATTTTAAGCACAACAAGCTGTACACACTTGTTGATATTTATTCACTGTTTACTATAATTATAAGTGGATTGTACAATGCCTACTCGGGAGAAGTCCGACTAGCTTAGTGTTCGTGCCTTATTGTTGCATTTGTAGACAGTAAATACATGCCGTCTTACAAGTCTAATTATATATATGTTTTAACATATAGGTATTGAACTATAATATAAATATGTTAAAGCTATGATGATAGATTTAATCATGAACTGTTTAACTTACTCAACATTTTCCCAATACAACGTGTAAACTTGTTTCAGGTGTTTTGCAAAGAAAACTGATTTTAAACTGAACGAACCAGAAGCAACAGAGATGACAGAGACAACAGAGACAGGAACTAAAGTTCACACTTTCAAGTAACATAAACATAACATTAACAGCTGCTTCTATACAGAAACTGATGTAAAATGTTTAAATGTTAAACTGTATAACATTATATATTTTTTATCTAATTGAACAGCATATTTCATGTTATGTTTGTCGTAATTGTTACTTTATATTTTATTATTTTGTAGTTAATTTAAATAGATATACAAAAGCACACGTTTAGTTTCATTTACGTCTTTTTAATTTTGGACTATCCAACACATTCGTACCACGAAGAATTTCAGGTCTTGATAGATATGGAAAAAAAGGACTGTGATATAGTAATGTGTTTAAAATTATTCTTAAAAAAATTAATAAATACAAATAACAAAGTCGTAACAAACATTTACAAAACGGTTCATTCATGAGGGATAACAACAGTCTTATTGGCATATATACTGAACAATTATGTAATCGACGTAGGGATATTAACGTATTTTTTTCATTCAGCTCACAATAGAACGATATTTACATCAGTTCTGCTTGTAAACGGTAGGTGCCCGTGGCTTTATCCATATTCCTTACAGGTTAAAATTATTTGTAAAAATTAAAATAGATTTTTCCCCGAATAAATAGTAATATGAAACAGAAGGAAATAACAATAATGTAATAAAAAATTATAAATTCAAACCAAGACCATTTATATTGATATAGTTCATTACTGACTGCGGCGCTTGATCCGATTTGTTTCGGTCAGTAAAACAATATCCCATATTCCACTTGTTATAAACTGCTATGTACTACTTTTTTTTTCTCTCTTGGGGAAGCGTACTTATTAGGCCCAATGACACAAGCTACGAGGGGACGTATTACAACCGCACCTTACACCACACTTAACCCAAGATCTTATACTTGTATTATTAGATTTTATTTAATCTTTTCAATCTTCAGACCACGTTTTGTGCCGCTTTCGGAATTCCCGGCTCACGTTACCGATATGCACAAGAGCTCTAATCTACTCTTCGCAGATGCATTTGTCGTAAGTTGAGTTGTTGTTTTCGTATTGTTGCCTTTTATCTCTCTCAATAGGAAAATCATTTTTTGTACATCCGATGGGTAGTAATATGACATAACTAGACATGATACGCCCCATCCGTACGATTATAAGCAGCTTCTTATACGGATATTGATGTGTAATTGTGCCTAAATGGCAGATAACTTATTGAATATTTGTTTAGTAGTTATTGC
The DNA here is from genome assembly GCA_007844125.1 of Sinonovacula constricta. Taxonomy (NCBI): domain Eukaryota; kingdom Metazoa; phylum Mollusca; class Bivalvia; order Cardiida; family Solecurtidae; genus Sinonovacula; species Sinonovacula constricta. Next base: position 4,441,981 of record CM017556.1, read on the forward strand.
CCCGTTTTGTTTTTTTCTTTGCAAATCATTTACGAATAGTCCCCTTATGATTATTTATCGAATTTTCCTCGAACTAACGATTGATATTGATATTGATGTGTTGCTATGTATACTTATTAATTTCTAGTCGATTAGCTACACAGATTCGTCATGTAAATGTGTTTTTGTGGCTTGACCACCGGCTGTAGCATGAATCGTCTCGTGGCGCTATACATGTAGTTTTAGTTTAATATAGAGACTATCACACAATAAAATATGTTCGTTAACATTCTTATTAAGGTTTTACCTGGCTGTTAATACTAGAGTAATACATAACAATAACAGCAGCAACTATAAAGTAAAACTTAAGATAATATGTTCTTCTTGTTAATAACATGCATTGCTTTCCTTTTATTCGAATCATACACATCCCTTCATTTCACTGCATTGTAACTATTCTTTCATTTCAATGAATTGTACTTACATGCATTCTTCCATAACAATGAATTGTACGTATACTTTTATTTCAATTCATTGTACTTATTCTTACATTTCAGTTAGTTTTGTTCATTATTTCCATTCAATGAATTATAATTATTATTTCAAAGATTCAATTTATGATTTACTGTTGCAAAACAAAAAAATATTAACATATATTAGATTACAGATAGTGTGGGTTTTTTTTCGTACACATACAAGTGTTCTCATGAGATTCGAGCCAGCCAGCAGATGAAGACTAGGGATATTTATTATTATTAATAATAATAATAATGATAATAATTATAATACTAATACTAATAATAATTATAACAATAATAATAGTAATAATAAAAGCAATTATTATAATGTTTTTATTGGCAAAGATGGTCAAGGAGAAAAGTCCGACCCTGTCGTCATCTGTGGCGGAGTCGCAAGCATGTAGGCCAAAGAACCGATACACGAACATACTGTCTTGTACGTAATGATTTGGTTTGAAATTCGTGATATGGGCTTAAATAAGTACTTAACATCCTTTATTCCTTTTTGTAAACATTCGACGCTGAGTTCTTTTTTCCTGAAACCACTTTTATTTAAAAACTGTTTAATTCTCTTTTTTACTTTTAACATTGATGTAAAATAAAAACACAACGAGGGCCTGACTGTATTATCTCTCATACAACGTTAAATGATCTTGTCTTTAGTGAGCCTAAACTAAATATAAACCAATGCAAAATGATACTTCAGAATATGATGGTGGTAAACATACATGACGTTTATGTACGAAGGTAAAAACATTGTTAAAGTGTTCATTGTTTTTCAGTTGACCACTCGAGAGTGAAATTAATTCCACTGGAGGACGTTGAGGGGTCGGACTTTATCAATGCCAACTATATACCGGTATGTGGGTATTGTCTTTAATTTACCATTGACATAGGTCCTAGCGCAAATTAAACCATTGTTAGAGGAAGACCCTAGACACACCGCTAGATACGATCACTGATTTATCTTCGGTCAACCGGAACACATCCCCATTTAAAGTCCTTTGCCTCGACCGGAACTCGAATCCATGCTGTCAGATACAGAGCAGTCAGCTGTTTGCGACTTTATCGCTTGGTTTTAGGCGCGCTCGAAAGATCTATAATACATAGAATTGTCTATATTATAAATGATACTGATTATACTTTTAATATAGAGAAAATTATTTATGTTGTATGTATTAATAAAAATTAATCTTAGTTTTTTTTCTTTGAATAGTGAAATATGAGAAAGTCTTAAGAGCATTGCAACAAATACTCAAATTTTGAAAAAAGGCACATAACAAAAGTATTCTCATGCGATTCAATGTTTGAACAAATCTATGACGAGTCATTAAACAAATAGAACAAACAAAACAGTTATGGCCTTGGAACGATAAAATGGCAAAAGGCACCTACTGGGGTACTTAAACCTCCTCTACAGAGCTTTAACATTGCCCTTTCTTAAGGTTCTTCTAAAGAATTCAATGAAAAGAAAACATATCTTTTTGAAACAAGACTGTTAAAGCGATGACATATTCCTAGAGATAGGTTTTACGTCATAAAAATGGCCAGAGAAGAAGTGCAAATGATTGTTGTATCATCGTCATGTATCGGTATAATTAATAAACCAAATCTTAATGAGAGGAAATACACGTAACAATCCTTATGGATGAATTAAATGACAACATAGATGGCAAGGTGAGACGTTTTAGGACACCCATGCTGCACATACAACTGTTATGCTTTTCATTGAAAGTGGATAATTTGATTGTTTCCATTTCTAAAGAGGACTTAGTTCCAATAAAAACAAAAAGGGAGGTGTTAGAATGGCAAACAGCGTGAACATCCCTATTCAACATGTCTTGTTATAAAAGAAATTTTACTGTTACTTTTTAATGTGACCCCGAATGCTGTATGAGTGCTTACAAATTACCGTGTTTACGGTTCTCTAACTTTTAAGTTTTTCTGTTTTATTGTCCTTTGTCTTAAGATGTTATTTGTTGTCCAAGTTGATTTTACTAGATTCCTTGTTTTTACCACCAGGGCTGCAAGTCAAAGCGAGCCTACATTGCCACCCAAGGTCCACTGCCGGCTACATTTGATGACTTCTGGAGGATGATCTGGGAACAGAACGTCGGAGTGATCGTCATGTTGACCAAACTGGTCGAGAAAGGGAGGGTAAGTGATAATAAATGTCACTTAATTTAAGCAATATTTTCATTAACATGATAGCTTGTTTGTAGTTCATTTGATTGTATGAAACATTATCATTGTCTACTGCTTACGTGCTTTTCTGTCCTATAAATATATATGAATGGTAATCATAAAATGTTTAACTAACAATGTCGTATCCACAGGCCGTTAAAAGTAAATTAAAACAGTTAGTCCTTTGTTTGATCAAGGATACATTTATCATACATTTGTCTATATATCTTCCTTGTCATTATTAAACTGGTGATGTAGGTTTTTATGCTACTCTATTGGCAGAATAAATGTGACATGTATTGGCCCACCCTAGGCGAGCCAGTATTTTATGGAGACATTGTGGCTTGCACCAAATCCGAGTCTACATTGTCTGAATATATCCTACGGATAATCGAGCTAAAACTGGTAAGAACCTCCCATTACTATATATTAGATATTGTTTTCAGCATTCTCGATTCGAAATATTGCTTTATGGCTTTATCTTACCTTTGTGTAGAACAGGTTTTTCGGATTATTTAAATCAGCCAACATAATCTGAAAAAAACAACAACACGATATTCTGTGTATATAATATTTAATGACACTGTCCCGTTAGAACTAAACAACTACTTACTAAAATGATATGTATAATCTGTTCATTAGAAATTTTATATATAAAACTCGACGATAGGTTGACATTTAATTCATAGTAAACGAAACAATCAGAACCAAAAATGATTCTTTTCGGAACACTTTGTGGACATTATTTTTCGATGACGTCACTACTTTCGTCATAACGTATAGAAAATATCAGCGCATAGACATTTTGTTTTCAAATAGATCGTTTTTCTTTTCGTTACTTGCATTTGAGAAACTCGTCAGGAAGTGCGAGTTTAGAGCTCTGTAAAACCGGTTTAAGCACCCCAGTCGGCCCATATTGTCGACTGACCGTTCCAAGGCCGTAACTGCTGGGTTTGCTTTTTTCCTTAAATGACTCATCACAAATTTGTTCTTACTTTTCGCTTGGCTTGCATGTGAAATACCTTTGTTCTGTGCCTTTTCGGAGTTTGGTATATGTTGCAATACTCATAGGACTTTGTCATATATTCTTATTGTAATTCTATAGAAACCTTGATACCTCATGGTAAAATCCATCAATCATATCAACATTTTTTACAGAAGGACAATGTCCGCATGGTCCGCCAGTTCTGCTTCCTGAAATGGCCGGACATGGGCTGTCCCGACCACCCGTATCTGCTATTGGATTTCGTGAAAGCCGTAAGGAATGAATATAACGCAGAGATCGAGAAAAGAGGACCGATGGTTGTACATTGCAGGTAATTAAATCATTTAGGAATATCCCTTAGCGACGAAAGGGGTGTGTAAACGAGATTTTACATGTGTATCGCCTTTTTGTGTTCAGTTAAGATTACATGTTACCTAAACGAAGTGTGTGGCAAAAGCAATTCTAATCCTTGCTTTGTGTAACAAAGGACACCTAAAATAAATTGTTCGGTAATTAAGTCTTGTTCGCCTGTTAAACAATGGTAATGAGTTTATCGCATGCCCTATAAGATTTGTTCTGTGTTAACTTCGAAACATGCGACTAACATACCTTTAGTCACTTCTAATGCTGTCGATATTCCGATATTCGAAAAAATATCAGTAATGAATATAAACCGAAGGTCATGTAAATGCTGGGTTACGTGTTGAAATTTGCTCGAAACTTGATCAAACACAGTGTCTTATACATAAATCAGAAAATGCGCGGCAAAATTTTCGAACGAACGTAAATGCGCCTTTTACTTACATATAAATAATATCTATTCTAAAGCCCTGAAAGTAACTTTTAGAAATTTTATTTCTTTGTCGTCTCGTATTAAAAATTCTTTTGACTTGTATTAGTAATGACTATTAAAATTTATTAAACAAATGATCTTGTGTAGCAGTGTACACGTAGCTTGTATTTAAGCAAATTATGAACATAATCTCTCCGTCTGTAAATTCCTGCTTGTCTAAACAATTGATCAAAGAACACAGCTTATTAGAAAGACAATATTGTAAATTTATGTACTTCCAGTGCTGGTGTAGGAAGGACTGGTACGTTTATTGCCGTGGACAACCTTCTGCAGTATGTGAAAGAGAAAGACACAGTCGATATCTACAATTTGGTTCTTGAAATGAGAAAAAATCGCTGCCACATGGTGCAGACTGAGGTATGCAGATTGTTAAAGTATTTGCTTGTTTGTTCTGTTGTATTTGCTTGGTAATTTAAAGTCAAATGCAATTAACTAAAATATAATTTGCCTCCATGACCAGCTCAGCGAAAGACCATTAACAGTCTAAATTTAGAAGATACGTGCAGCTAGCAAACATAAAAGACTAGGATTTTGCAGAATTTAGTTATAATTCGAATAAAATATACGTGGCATGAGCGTTATTGGTAGAAGGCGTGTCTTTAAACAACGACTATAACTTAGCTGACATTTTAAAATAGGCATTATTAAAGCTACTTTTGAGCTGTATTGGCCAGCCGTAATTCGAACACCCATCATAACGCTCTATCACTTATAGGATCCACTTAGTAAAAGTATTTTTATTTAATGGGTTTTGATTTACAATTAATTCTCTCTTTAAATTTTCATCGGCATAAGGGACCGACTGGGGTACTTAATACTGTTTCACAGAGCTCTAACCTTGCATAACCTGAGGGGCTTCCCACATGCAAGCAGCGAATAGAAAACCGATCTATTAAAAAAAACTGTCCAAGCAATGACACTTACGATGATATGTTATGACAAAAGTAGTGACGTCATTGAAAAAAATTAAGTATTTAGAAGGACGTATTATCTATAGAAGAACTAGATAAAATTGTTGATTGTAATTGCAATTCATTTTTGAATCAATAACCGAAAATGATCAGAGAAGTGTAAATGAATGTAGCGTCCTATTCATGTGAAGATGTAAATGAGGGACAAAAGGCCAATGTCCATCAAAGGAAATACACGTAACAACCCTTATAGGATGAATAAAATAACACAATAGATTACATGCACGGGGATATTTATTTACGACTGCCACACTGTGCAAGTAACATTGTTGTGATCATGAATTAGAAAAAGTCCTAAAAGTGTTGCAACGTATACCAAAATTTGAATAGGCATAGGACAATGAGATTCACATTAAAGCCAAATGTAAAGAGCAAACCAAGCAGCTACCACATTGGAACGGTCAGTCGGCGAAAGGAACCGACTGGGGGCGCTTAATACAGTTTAACAGAACTCTAACCTTGCACTTCCTCGTGGGAGGGGGCGGGGTTTGGATTCTATCATGCCTAGCAATGAATTAAATAATCTATTATAATTTACTTTATATAAAGAAAAATACAGGCGTCGACGTTTTCTTTATATGTTAATACGAAAATTGTGTTTTGCCATCGTTTTTAGGAATCGGATTCTTAAAAATATTTTATATTTATGGATTGCTTGATCAGGCAACTTATGTATTCATTTCCATTTCCTTGTCTATAGGATCAATTCATATACATATACGAATGTCTGAAGGAATTCATTACTGTGAAACAAGAAGAAGGAGAAGTTGTAGTTGAAGAAGAACGTAAGTAACGAATTTCTTTGTGTCTCTCTCAGTATATTGAAATGCACATTTATGTAAGTTAGAGGATATATTATGCTTATGGGAAATTGTTTTTAAAGAATAAACTACATTATCATAATATTGATTAATTGACTGCTATGGAGATAAAGATAATACATAAAATACAATTCGCTTGCAATATTTTTACATTGGGAGACTTCCTTGAGTCTTCATTCCGTCACAGTTTTAATTTTCAAAGAAACGTACGTATCAGAGATAACTGGTAGGACTTAATTAAACTTTTTTTTTTGGCGGGGGTGGGGGGGGGGGGGGGGCGCTAATAACCGAACTAGAGATGATTCTTGGTGCTGTTAAACAATGTATATCTTATATTTCAGCTGTCTATGAAAACACCGGCGATGCCGTCTATGAAAACATGGGCTTTTCTAGCAGCTAAAAGTTATATATTATCATGGAGATTTTCGTCACATGACAATGAATTTGTTTTGTTGAAAAATTGAACCTTTCGAGTTTTATAGAAAGTTTGCAGTATTTGCAGAGTCTTTTTCTTACTATAGGAACAAGATTTTGGACAACCATGTTTTTATAATAATATATCATCTTAGATATTCTTTCAAGATAGTTAGGTTTTAATTAATGGTCAAGTATATATTCAAATACACAAAGTTTTTAAATGCGTCTTCTTGTTTAGTAAACATAAGCAGTTCGTACCATTTTTCGAAATATTTTGTATAGTATAATATAATATAATGATATAAATGCACGACGTTTAATTGCTTGCGTAAAATCGCAATATAATAATAAACATGTGCAATTACTAAGCAAATGAATATCCAATCATATGCTTTTATGATTATATGTGTTCTTAGACATTCTTTCAGGTTAGCTAGTAAGTACTACATAATGGTAAAGTATATATATTCATAAAATGCTTTTTAAAGGCGTCTTCGTGTTAAGTCATAGGACGTGGACACGATTTTCTTGTAAGTTTGAGGCTATATACGCTTAGGATACATTTATTGGTTGCTAACCAGTGTTAAGTTTATTCAGCTTTAAAAATAGCCGTAACAGTCATATGCATGCAGACACCACTTATTAAATCAAAGCGCTAAGCAGCGCTGTTTGGGCAAATGTACAACGCATTGGAAAGTGGAAGGCAAGTCTTCTGCTGCAAATAAATACTTCTCCTAAAATATAGATTATACATTATGACAAAAGTTGCACCAGAGTCACTAACATTCGATAATAAAAATCGTTTTATAAAACATTCAATACTTTCTATAAATATATTGCATTTTAATTTAAGTAAGGTCTGAATAAATGCTCATACATGCTACTGGAATCGAACAAAATAAACTGAGATTGAAGTTAACTACTCCTTATTACACCCAGGTGATCTGAATCTACAAGACCCGAGTGCGCTATGCCTTTCCGAACGCGTGCGGCAGCTAACTGAGATGCTGACATATTATGAATTACCTATGTCATTACATAACCTGATTTTCAGCCGCAGTAAGCAGTTAGGTCCCGCGTGGGATTTCGCCAATATCTCGGTCTAGTAGATCATTCATATTCATACTCGTTCTAATAGTAGTTCGCTCCAGATTTCAGAGTTTTCGTCTAGTCAATGAGTGATATTCGTAGCGGAACTGTTCATTCATAATTCTGTATCTTATATATATCGGAATTACACAATATAATGAACTTCCAGTTTAAACAGATAACATTACTAATGTTGACATTTGAAGCATGCCTTGACACAATTAACGCTTCTAGCCTCCTTATACGAACATATTTGCTCTGTAAATGCACTACTTTCACCCAGGCATGCATAACTGACCGCGAGTATTCAAGATCATGCAGGGCCAATTCGATGGGCTTCCGAAACAAAGCTTTCTTATAACTCATGCAAGCGACACCGCCCAAAACATATGCAACAGGGAGCTTTTCCGTATAACATCATTTTACATAGTTCCTTCGTCATACTGTTTGTTTTAATTTAGTTTAAAATTTCATGATTACGATAAACAGTTTATTGGTTGACAATAACTATATATGTTTTGTGGCGTTTTTAAGAATCCACACATAAAAACAACATCAGTATGGCAGGAGTTGAATTAACTTGAAATTCTCTTCCTGTTGCTTGTGGATATAAATAAATCGCTTTAAGTACCCTAGTTGGACTTTTAGTTACATATAACTTGCATTTAGCTGACACTACGTTAAATAATTAATGTATATATGTTAATCTTTTAGATGCACAATGTGTTTCAAAGTCTTTTAAGCGCATGCCTCCTTTTGTTGTCTCTTATCGGATATTTAAACATGACCATTTTTATTTTATATAAATTCATTTTATTTTGCATGTCTTTTATGTTTAGGATATAGTAGATGTTCCATGAGAATGTACACCATTTGCTTTTCACTCTGTTTAAAATTATGTTTAACATCTCATTCACACATTGTGTTATATGCTATGATATATTTGTTTATGGGAAATAAAGGATGTAAAATGAGAGACAATTTAGTTTAATTCATACTCTTAATACGATTTACTGTCAATGAATAAAATTGCAAGTTGAAACATTTCTCATTCTTAAGAACATGTTAGCACATAGTTAGTCGTTTTTATAAACACACGTAAATTACGAGGAAACGTGATGCACATAGATAGTAAACATTCATAATGGTTTATAGTTTACACGTACGTACAGTTTTGTTGTTTATTATGTACAATTTATATGTTAAGTTTTAAACATTCAAACACTTTAACCCATTTAAATAAATTCATTCTATTCGCTTATTGTGTAAATAAACATTGGAAAAGACTAATACAAATAAATAAAATATATCGACAAATTATTATCCATCAGTAGAATTAAGTTAAAGACGTGTGTTAAAAAATCAAATAATAAAATGCCATTTTGTGTGTTGTTATTACTTATATTATATTTATAATGTTATGTTTGTTTACATGATGTCAAATCTCCTGTTACTTTTGATTCATCATATTTATGCATTGTTTCGTTTTGCATCACTTTTACACTTATCTTTTACATTTATTATTTTGTGTTTGTGCTTAAATGGTGTATTGAGAAGTATATTTGAGTGTTACTTTTTATAAAAAACACTTAATTCAAAATAATCATACTTACAATAACATTTTAATAATGTCACTTTATGGAGCTAGAGATACAAAATGAAGAATATTATGGATGTAATTATACATTATAAAGAAAATAGTGGTTCAATAACAATAAGACAAAGTATCTCACTGTTTTCATCACTTGTTTTCATTTAACTATGGCATTGATGCTATGTTTGTGGCATATATAAATTGTTTCATTTGTTGGGAATCTCATAGACCTTTGTCACATTTTAAGTATCAAGTATCGGTAATATCAAACATGCAATTGTTATTTCGGTGTTCATGCAAATTAGATGTTAGGCAACTGTGTTTATATTTCGATGAAACGCACAAAATTAACATTCCATCCGTAAATAAATATATCGTTTATATTAACCCAATAAATAAGTTGAAATCACTAGGCGGTAACTGCTGTTTTTTCCTTTTGTGTGTTATGTCTCGTCTCTGCGAATTTGTCGCATTTACATTTACCCTGTTTGCCTTGGTATAGATGTAGTTTACATTTTAATATATGTGGTTATTTTGATTGGACATTTTCTTATTTACCTATGAATTTAAAAAACAAGTTTGAATTAAGACGACGTCTTCTGCAATAAACATTTCAATGAGTTTTACATATGTAAGAATTTATAGGAGAGAATGCCTCAGTAACAAAATGGAATATTGGAAGCCATTAACTGAAAAACAAATCTTATAGAATGGATATTGGAAAAACTTGATACAAAAATGACAATTTGCTACTATTGACATGGGTATATAATTATAATAAAGACATAATAACATGGTGCAAACCATAATATTTAAAATTTGTACTTGACAGAATAACGATCGACTATACGGTACATATCGTAATAACATTATTAATGCTAATAGGAATGGAACAAAAACGAATAACGATTTATTACAGAAGAGCTAAAGTAAATTCATGGTACAGTATAATGTTTGTATGACACAATGATAAAAAATATAATCCAATTAAGGCGATTGGTTTTGATAAAGCCATTTATCTGAAACATGGATTGGCAGAATATCTTAAGAAACCACAAAATAGAACACAGTGAATAAAATGAATGTCCCTTGCATTAAATGTTGGAGCTTTTGTTTCTTTTTTGTAAAGCTTCTGGTGCCTCTGGTTCAGTTTTTGCGTATACATTCAACAGTTTATTTGGACCTCCTTTGAGAGACAATTTAAGTTAACTGTATAGACACTTTTCTTCTAGAAAATTCACGAGGCTTTTCTATCACGCCTTATACGACATTATCAATAAACAAATTAGTATTTTGAATGTCATTTAAGTATTTCCATTATTAAACATGATCAGATTACATTTTACGATTATTAATACTGAAAATGATATTGATTTAATTGTGTAAAGCTGTTGTTAGCAATTGTTTTGCTCAGCCATTGCTTAGTTTCATATATGTACTTTATTTGTTATTTGCGCTATATTGTCATTAGTTTTTTATTCTTATCTATTGTACATGTAGACCATTGAAAACCACAATTTAAACGACAAAAAAAATCATTTTTTAAAACTTTACCCCTACATCAAAGATTGTCTGGTAACAAAATGGCGCCAAACGTAAAAGTGGTTTGACATGGATTGTTTTATTATAGTGCTATCAGAGATGTTTCACCAGTGACAATCTGACTAGTGTTTCGTTCATCGACAATATGTTGGCGCGCAACTCATATATAACTTCTATGAAGGTCTATTATTTTCCCCGGAATGACTTTGCAATAGTGATAAATAGACAAGAGAGGAGATACAGACAGAGTGAGACACATCGGTGAAAAATAACATTTTCAAAGTGTTTCGTTTCATTGTATTTATAGTTTTATAAATCGTTTTAAGCGGATGATGATTTGGATTTGTTCAATCGGGTGAGAAATTTGTGTTTTTGTTCTAATATACAGAACCTCCCATTAGTAAGATCCATACTTTAAAAATAAATAACGGATAACTATTTTTGATAATCTATTCTACTGTTTCATCTAGTATACAGTCGAGATGTCACGATGACTGTAATAGTTGCAGAAGTGATAAGTTAATCCGATATATATTTTGTCGAGAACAGTAGATTTTATTTTACATGATTATACTTTCCAAAAGTACAAGGATATATATATATATATATATACGAGGGCTGTTCCATAAATCCGCGGAATGTTCCTCTAAAACACTCATTTTTGAATAGAATTGCACAAAATTTCGCGCACATAGTCTCTGACACGTATTTAGATGAATGTTTATAGTATGAATGTTTGTTATACTTCATCGCGAATTAAGCCGTATCTATAGAAACCAATATATATACACTTGAAGCACGCCGAGTTTTCAAACTTTAGAACATTATATAAACGCTGTAAAATAGTCAAAACGGTCAAAATTTTGGCGCCAATTTGTCTGACGTTACGTCAAGGTATGAACGTCATTTCCTATCCGTTTAAAGGAGGTTGTGTTGAACGGTTATCTCTCAGCAGCGTTTTATCGTTATGATTTCCGAAAAACGTTTGACGTCAAATGACGAAACTGAATTACGTTCCGTCGTGAAATTTTGTGTCGGACTAAAACTATCTCCGGCAGAAACACTCAAACGCATCAAGAAGTCGGAAAATCTTCCTATGTGCGGGCAAACATTTGTCTACAAAAAGCATGACAGGTTTAGTGAAGGTAGAACATCTGTGTTTGATGACAGGAGACCGGGGCGTCCGACAAGTGCAGTGACTATCGGAACAGCGAAGTTGGTCAAGGGGCTAATCGACACACACACACACACACACACACACACACACACACACACACACACACACACACACACACACACACACACACACACACACACACACACACACACACACACACACACACACACACACACACACACACACACACGCACATATATATATATATATATATATATATATATATATATATATATATATATATATATATATATATATATATATATATTACGCATTAATCAACACACATATTTGGTAGTAAAATAGAAAGCAGATTCAGTGATTTGAATTCTACAAGTTTAAGTTAACCTTAAAAAGTAATATGGTTTGCCATCAGCAAGGAGAGCTGTCTCTTGAAATCTGAGTTATGAATATATACAAACATAATCAAAGAACTTACTACTGACTGACCAAAAACCCATTAAGATTAACTAAATGCAGATAAGATACTAAGCAACTTGCAAAAGTCCGCACTTGGTCACATACACTTCACTTACATGACAAAAGAATCAAACTATTAGAGAAGCAGCCAGTAGCTTTCTTTTTTCAAATTTCAATTGTTGTAGGAAAAAAAACACCCAGATGACCGACTTTTCTAAAACAAACTTTTATGTATATCCACAGAGAATAACACCTGGATAAGGGACTTACGAGTAAAGTTACTGTACCAATTCTTGTTTGATTAATCTATGCTCATGATGTATGATTATCATTTCGAATACAATATGTTTTAAGAGTTATTTTTTGTTAGATTCGAAGTCTTCGTACAATGAATGGGCAGGTTAGTTGAGATTGTATTTGTTTTAGGCGTGTGTGAAAAAACACTGTGTCATTGACTTAGAGCAAAGTTATATTGCCTATGGAAAATCGAAAACGGGTCTTTGTGTGGTTTCATTGAAGTTTTTTATTACATGTTTGTAGAACATTTCTATATCCTATTTGGTATAACTTTTTGGTTAACCATGTCATTTATGGCTAGCGGAAGAGGAAACACTCAATAACATAACATGTTTGGAAATCGCATTTAGAAACATTCTTGGAGAAATAATAAAATAAGTATTATTTATTTTGAAGTGCAATTACATTAAATAAATGCAATTACTAATCTACCCAATAACATTAAAATGCCTTCTTTTGTATGATACATTGATTGAGTAAAAGAACGAACATGTTGTATCAAGTTTTCTGTAATGTTTATATATTAGACTCTACATAATTTATCCTACTATTAACAGCCAAGTTTTTCACGCATTTCCGAAGATTGTCTTAAGACGCAGCCCGTTGTTGCCTCAAAGAACCCTTCAGGGTATTTTATGTCACAGTGACGAATAAGCGCACTAATAATGTTTAGAAATGTTTGATAATGTTATTGAAATAACTCTTTTTTGAGATAGGGCATGACGTTTTAATGTTGAGACATGTGTAATGCTTAAGTAATATCTAGTCACTTAACTTGTGTTTCTAAGATCAAATCTAAAATGTGCAAATGTAATAAGAGGACGCTGTTTTGTCATTTATCAAATTCGAATGATAAAACACAATTAGAACACGATTATACAATTTCCTTTTTTATTCAAAGTAAATTTATTTTAGAAACAAAATAATTGAACAGTAACGTTTATTTCTGCTGAAGATAAGATATCCCTATGTGGTCTAGTAAGTAGAAGGATATATCCAAAGAATGTAGTACAGTTATGAAGGATGTGGACAGTTATGAAGGATGTATTACAAATAATTCGAGTAGAAAGCTTTGTTTTATACAAAGTTTACTTTGTTTTACAAATATTAATCAGACATATAGTTTTAATGTTAAAAAAAGCTAGAGAGATATTTTGCAAATTCATTAAAGATAGCAGAATATACATTGTATTATTAAAGACGTTCATTAAAATAATATATAGATGTATCGGTACTAATGTCGGTACTATTTTTGAGTATTTAAGTTACTATCTTTCGAATCAATAATATTCATCAATATACATTTTGATGTGTAAGCGAAGGTGGTATAAGGTTTTAAATCTTAAATGTCATAAACAGTTTATGGATCGTGACACATCATGTCATTAATTGAATTTTGAAATTCTGCTCGAAAAGCAAACAATTAATAAATCTGGATAGCAATACCACCATTGATTGTCTGAGAAGATATTTTCCTTCAAACGACTTTGATGTCTTTAAAAAATTGTAAAAATTGAAATAGTCTATTAGTATTAAAGCGATTTAATTCAGAAAACCTAAGAAATATTTAACCTAATATTGAGTGAATAAAATACGTGCTTGAAGAAAGGAACTGGTCTGTGATAGTCATATTATGATCAAATCAAATAAATATGTATTGCATTATTACATGACCCGGGGCACAAGGTTAAGTGTTATGAATTGTGTCAATCTCACTTTGAGCATAAGCAAACATGCCGAAAATGGCTTTGTGTATTAAGATTACACAGCTGTTTTATACTAAAAAGGTACTGTATGGCACACGAAGTCGATCACAAATGACCCATAATTCCTCACCCACAAACCTTGCCGACTAACCGATTCAAGGCGGGTTTTTTTTTCTTTTTGTGTGATATGTCTCTTTCGTACGGATGCCTGTTTTTGTCACATTTAGATTGCAAGCCTTTGTCTAGTTGTTGTTCAGATTTTAATATTTAGGGTTATTCACTATTATATACATGGTTGTCTTTCTCACAGTCACATTTACCACTGTAACAACCTACTGGCAAGGATAGTTTGTCCAAACTATGACAAATGTGAATGTCATGAACTGGGTTGTTCGATTCAAATCATATATTTGCGTATACTGCTTTATTGCTATGAAGAAATAAAACTCAGTATTTATTAGTTAAAAAAACTAGTTGCACATGGTGTATGAATAGGCCATTGTGAGCGTGATACATCAAATTCTTATCAACACATACTCGTGGTACCAACAATTAAACGAATAATAGGCTATCGACTTTTTCTAATTCTTCATTTCATCTCAGTGTGTAATGTAATATTACCATATTAATTAGTTTTCAGTTACATAATAATTGGTTATAATTTGGTTAAGACATCGTGCCGTTTAATTAAACTAAGTGCAAGTTAAATAAAGCAGGACAGTGAATGACATGAATAATAAACCCGAATGATGCAATATACATTTTGTGTACCGGGGAAATAGTAAAATAGCAATAAAGAGGCACGATTCAGGACATTGATTGATGAATACGTCAAAATATAGGCGTGAAACGTGAGTTGTGCACTGTAAGAATGACACCATAGTCAAAAATATATGCGATCCCAGTTCGAATGGGCAATTAGTTTTAGACTATATATATGTAGGAGTGTAGAATGGAAAAAGGGAAGGAATAGAGATAGGCTAGGGAGAAGGAGTGTAGATCTGGACGAGACTGAGAGTGGATGTGGACGCGTTAGAGAGAGGTATTCACGCCTCACTGTTGTTAGATTGTACAATGTAACTTTCATTAATAAATTTGTAATCATGGGACGATGTTGCGTTTCTACTATGGAGCACCGTTACGCCACAACGAAGATTTATGGTGCCAGACCGAGCGAAGCTGGGAAATCAACACAACGCAGAGGTACGACGCCACCGTCGCTGAAGGTTAGTTTCTTTAGTCGTTTTGTGTAGTATTCATTATGGCAGAAGAGAGTTTTGCAAATGTTTTGGGTGTCCTTACAGACAAAATTAGTGCATTATACACAGCAGTTGACGTTTTACCATATGATGGGGATAGTTCCAAGTGTAAAAAATTGTTTAAGTCAAATAGAAAAATGTGCGTTAGTAAACAAATTGGGTGATGAACAAAAATGTTTGTTAGCATTACGATCCAGCAGGTCCGTATTTTTAGATTTTCTAAATAGGCATTTCTTAACACAGCCGTCACTATCATGGCAAACCACAAAGTCAGAATTAAAAGCTAGATTTGGGGAAGTTATTTATTCACATTTCTGTTTTTCAAATTTAGAAAAAACGCGCCAAAGAGCAAACGAAAATATTCAGGTTTTTGCAGAGAGATTAGTAGCAATATCGGACGAAATCTATGCAGGGTTTGACAAAAACATCGAACTTGTAGAATATCAAATTGTAGGATGTTTTATTGAAGTTTTAAGAGATTCCGAAATCAGATTAAAATTATTGCTAGAGAATCCGAAGAAATTTTAGACAGCTATAAACGTTGCAATAGAGGAACAAAACGTCAGAATCAGAAATGAAAAAACACAGATCAAATATCACAACCACGAGTCAGGTTTATTCAGAAACAACTATTTCCGCACAAACAAGCACACATCACAACAATCCGACATACTCATGACAGAGAACAGCATTTTATAAAAATGAAGGTAGATCACGCAATGAGAGGTAAATTTTGTAAATTTTGCAAGCGCAGGGATCACGACATTTCAGAATGTAGACAATTAAAATATCAAAATCGCAATCAATCGCGTCGAACAGAGCATGCGTATTACCGACAGAACAATCAAAATTATGACAGGACAAATAAATCCACCGTAGAATGTTTCCAATGTGGACAATCCGGCCATATCAAACGCGATTGCCACAATATGCAGCGTAGAGATAACAAATCAAACGGAAATTCGCGCCGTTAAAACAATTCATACATGCGAACAAACTAGACGGTTCTTACCTTAAGAAGGTCGAGGTAGGAACATCTAAGGTGAACTCAACATACATCACAACTTCATCATTTGAAAAACACAAAGAAACGCCGTCTTCTTGTTTGTTAAGATTCGGATATAAAACTGTTAGAGCTTTAGTTGACTCTGGTGCAGGAATTAGCTTAATTAGCTATAGAGTATTTAAGACTTTGAAGCAACAACCGCGCTTGTCACCTTGTCACGTCAATCTACATACCGCCTCAGGCGACAGTTTAACAGTAGCTGGCAAAGCAAATATGAACTTTAAAATCAACAAATTAGTCATGTGTCACGAAATCATTGTTGTCAAAAATTTAAATAGATCACTTATTTTAGGCCGAGATTTTCTGTATGAAAACGATTGTAGAATATATTTTGATTTAGGTTGCATTAATATCAAAGGAAATTATATACCACTTGAAGATGACAAAATCATTGCGTCAATAGTTAGGTTAAAAGACACAACTATCTATAAAATAAAAAGAAACCCGCATTTAGCAACTAACGAAAAGTTCTGTATAGAGGCAGTAGATAGAGGTTATTTGTTTGAAGAACCAAATTTAGAATTACAACCAGCACTCATGAAGTTAGAGTCAGACGGATTAGTACCAATAATGTTAACCAACAATTCCACCAAAACTTTCAAATTAAGCCGCGGATGCGTTCTAGCAAGATTATGTAGCATGAATGACTATTCGATCGAAACGAACAACATAGACAGAGCTTCAGGTAAGCGATAAGCAGACAATAAACTAAACTTAGATGAGACTGTCACCCCGAAAGAGTACTATGATGAAGTGAGAAATTTAATTTACAAAAATCAATCTGTTTTTTTCAAAACACCCAAATGATATAGGTGTAGTACCAAATGTTGAAGTGCAAATCCCAACACGCGACGACCATCCCCCCGCTAACAGGTACTTTCGATTACCGTTCTCAGAAAGACCACATATAGACGAAAAAATTAAGGAATTATTGAAAGCTGACGTAATCAAAGAAGGTCGTTCTCCGTATTCCTCACCCGCTCTATTAGTCAAAAAACGTGACGGATCAAGGCGCTTGGTTATTGATTTCCGTCAAATTAATAAATCAGTTATTACTAACCCAAGACCATTGCCACGAATAGATAAAGTCTTAAGTTGCCTAAATGGATCTAAATTTTACAGTACACTTGATTTAACGCAAGGCTACCATCAACTCAAAATTGCAGAAAAAGATCAGTATAAAACCTGTTTTAGCACACACAACAATACATATGTTTACAAACGTTTACCAATGGGCCTTAATTTAAGTTCATTCATATCTCAAGAAACAATGTCAAGGATCATTGGCGGATTAGATCAATTTGCATTCGTAAATCTTGATGACTTGTTAATTATCTCAGAAACAAATGAACAAAATTTTGAACGTTTACAAATAGTTTTTGATAGATTAAAGGAAAAAAGCCTAAAACTGAAACTACAGAAATGCCAACTTTTCAAAGACACTGTTCAATAGCTAGGCCATACAGTTTCAGCAGCAGTGATCAAACCTGATGAGAGTAAAGTAGAAGCTTTGAAGAAAATTTCAGTGCCAACCAATGTCAAAGAAGTTAGATCATTTTTAGGACTCGCGGCTTACTACCAAAAATCCGTTAAAATATTCTCCAATATAGTATGCCCACTTACCAATCTAACGAAAAAACATAATTCTTTCAAATGGACCCCAGAATGTCAATCAAGTTTCGAAACAATTGTAGCAAAATTAGCAGATATGCCACTATTACGTCACGCCGATTTAAACAAGCCTTTTATCGTTGAAACTGATGCAAGCGATAGAGCGTCTGGCGCAGTTTTGATTCAAAGACCGACTGGCAAACGCGAAGACGAAATACCTATCTAATTCATGTCCAGAAAATTTTCAAGAGTTCAATTAAAACAACCAACAATTGTTAAAGAAGCCATCGGCCTAGATCAAGCGGTACAAAAGTTTAGACATTTCCTTTACGGAGCAGAATTTACAGTAAGAACAGATCATAAGCCATTAACCCATTTGTTGTCAACAACATTCACGAACAGAATAATTCAGCGAATTGCTTTAAGATTAAGTGAATACGACCTGTCAATAGTACATATCCCAGGACCACAAAACGTAGTTGCAGATAGTTTATCACGCTTGCCGACAATGGACGAAATTCCCAAAGATCAATCGGATACCGATATATTAATTGCGCTAATAAACAATGCAGATTTTGACATGTCACAACTAGCCCGCACCCAGAACCGCGTAAATGATGCAGATCGTGGATACAATGAGATAGAACCGCCCGAAGGCATGCGAAATTATTGCATGAAAAGCAAACAGTTAGTCGACCCATTGATTAACAAATTGCTGGCACGCGTACGTCAAAACAGACTTACTGACGCGGTAACACGAAAATGTATCATTAAAGATGACATCTTATATTACGTGTCCAACCCAGACAATGAACCCAAGTTACGTATCTACGTCCCATCACAAATTAGAGACTCAGTTATCAAGGCTTATCATGAGACTTTTCACGCAGGAGTACAAAGAACATATGATGCTATAGCTAGAAAATATTAATGGCCCAAATTACTTATAGAAGTTAACAAATTTATAGATCATTGTGTCAAATGTCAATCAGTTAATTTAAGACAAATTACTGCGCCAATGGAAGAAATGACAATACCAAACATTCCAGGAACAACGTGGAGCTCAGACATTACCGGTCCACTACCACCTACAACACATAGTGGAAATTCATATATATTTACATTTACATGCCTTTTTAGTAATTATCCTGAAGAAATAGCCATCAAAGACGCAACCAGTCAAAGCGTAATAGCAGCATTTTATGAGCTTATATTTTTTTAGGTGGGGGTCACCTATACAATAACGGGTCTTGCTACACGTCCAAAATGTTTGAAGATACTATGTCAGCTTTAAATATACACCACGTCAAAACTTCTCGTTACCATCCTTCTAGCAACGGAAGAGCTGAGAGGTTAAACTCTACTTTAAAATCCACTTTCACCAAACTTATTGAGGACAATGAAACAAATTGGGATTTTGTTTTACAGCAAGCAGTAGCAGCGATCAGATTTCATAGCAATGGTAGTTAAAAAATGAGTCCATATTTTATAATTCATGGTAGGTATGTGATTCTCTCCATTGACAACCTTTTAGGACATCAATTACCCTATCTCGGTGAAAGTTACCATCAAATTATGTTATCCAAAAACCATTAAATATATAAACAAGCGTATTTAAATGTACGAAGGGCTCAGAAACAAAGAATTGACCGAGCAAATAAGAACAGGAAACTAGTCAAATTAGAAATTAATGATCCCGTTTACCCTAAAAACGTAACTAGAAGAAGTCAAATACAAAATCGTTGGCTACCATATTTTATAGTAATTGACAAAATTTCAGACAAACATTTCACAGTAAAGAACCGATTAGATAATCAAGAAGTTACCACACATATTGACCATTTACGCCTTGCAAATATTGAGAGCTGGGATATACCGAACAATACAGAACAGGGGCAAAGACCAATTAGGAGGTGTAGGTTTGTAGTACAGGACAACCTAACAAGTAGTGACAGTTTGACAGACGAACCCATATCATTTAGCAATGACAGCGAGGATGATTTCCCATTAATTGAGCTAAAAGCAAGGTTAAAGAATGCTCAGTTCCAATCAGGACGAGCACAAGTAGAAAACACGTCACAAAACGAATACACACATCAATCAGACAGCGAAACAATAGAGTCACCGCAATTATAGACAGCTAGTGAAGAAAACAGTTGGGATGATAATGGTTATTACACTGCCCCGGAGACATTAACAATGTCAAGAACATAACTGCACAAATAGGGACGTAAATTGAGTTAACACATTAATGACCTTCGTCAAGTTATAAACAGAGTTTTATTAAATCAGTTAGCGATTTAATAGTCAGAGCGTAAAATCCGCATATTTTGACATAAATTTATACTCGGATAGTAAAGACGAGCGTACCGACCAATGTGAAATAATCGACATTTCACAGCGATGATATATGGATTAAAAAGCCGAAAATTAAGAGAGGTTTCTTCGATCATCCGAGAAGTACGACGCGAGCTAGTACAGATAAAAGACAGTTAAGAAAGCTAACGTAATTTGTCAGAATTATAAATAGTAGATCTACATGAATAAATAATGATATTTGTGGTAGAAATAGAATCGTTAACGAAGTTTTAAATAGAGAGCGCGCACGAGAGAGAGATTTTACATGTATAAGATATTAGTTTAATTATATATCGAATGTCAGGCATTGACGAATGCAAATTATTCGCTCCAATGTTGGAGTTTTGTATATTTGTTTAGTAAAATCAATATCAATAAGAAGTATATAAAGTTGCGAATATATTACATTTGTACATATGATGTTGTTTATGTCATTGATATGTTTGATTGTTCAGCAATAATGCACACTATACATAGCACACACACATAAACAGCAAAATTAATATACACAATACTGCTGATGGTATAGAAGCAATTAACAATGAATGAATTGGGGTTAATGCGAAAATAATTTGTATAAGACACTAAAACCCAAAACATATGTAAAGCACTTTGTATAAGCCAAAAATGAGAATGGTGCACAAAACCACTATTTATTCCAGACCTTACAGTTAGAAGGGCAAGCAAGTATGCAGGCAACCTCACCGGACGGACAAAGAAAATAAAAACATAAAAGCGGTCAACAACAACAACTTCAAAGGAAAGCACGGCAGACCGACGAATAGACAAGCCGACACACACAAGTATATAAAGAGGCGATATCATTTAACAGCATCTACACACATCAAACACACAACAAACAATCGCCGCAGGGTACAACAAACGGAGGTTACAAGACAGTTACATGACAGTTACATGTCAAAGTGATAACATTTTTGGAGGTGAATGATGAAACGTCATAACAAACAAACAAACAAACAATAAACTACTACAACAGGAAAGTTACCAGAAATACAATAAACACTTGTGATTATCGAATCCAGTAAATAAAATATCCATCCAGATTTTGCCGGGCAGCAAGAGTCGCCATAGGCCGAACAACGACAGAGAACAGCCAACATTCAACAGACGAAGATAAGATACTTCGCTGACACAGACGTCACAAATAAACACAAACAACTACCAATCGCCTTCACGCCGACATCCAACAGATACACGAACAATCAAGCGTGCGCAAACATATACAACTTAAAGTGTAGCTTTTCCGTGTTAAATAGTAGTACTTTACTTTTAAATTGCAAGTGATCTCAGTGTTAATATATTTTGGACAGAATGTTACGTCGAGCCAATCGTACAGAGAGGAGGAAATCGGCCGCCTTTTCTTCTCATCGCTGACGACTGGTACAAATGGGGACACTTTCATTAACGCCGACAGCCGCGAAAAGAGTTTGAAAATTTACGCATACTAAGAACATTTAAAATCTACATTTAGTGTTTTTATCTACACTACACGATTTTTTAAACCAATCGGACATTTAGATTTAAATTAGAGTTGTGTTATAGACATACGTAAACATGGTTGTGGACATTTTAAAAAAAAATTTCATGGACAGTTATCGATTGTGAATTGTATTAAAACGTTTTATACACACATATATATTGCATTGCATTCAGTCATATTGATATTATGAGGAAATGTTATGTTTCAATTTAGTTTAGTTTTGCTTAGCATTTTATTTGATATATGCTTTATATATTTTATGTATAATGCACTGTTACAAGTATATTAGTAATAGTAATTAGTTTTCAAGAATATAAGTAGTATGTTGGGAGTTTGTCCTTTTTGACTTTGGTTTTAATTTTGCATTATTATATATATATATATATTACATTTAATTGTTATATGTTTTAAGTGATTAGGGTTTTATCATAGGTATGAAAGATGGTTTGCTTCTTATTAGGATATATTTTATAGATGAACAGTAATGCAAGAAAGAGAGAAAGAGAGAGAGAGAGAGAGAGAGAGAGAGAGAGAGTTAAAAAAAGAAAGATTACGATAAATATTTTTTTGGTTGTTTTTATATAACGGTGAGGGTTGTAATGTAATATTACCATATTAATTAGTTTTCAGTTAACTAATAATTGGTTATAATTTAGTTAGTTAAAGACATCGTTTTGTTTAATTAAACTAAGTGCAAGTTAAATACAGCAGGACAATGAATGACATGAATAATAAACCCGAATGATGCAATATACATGTTGTGTACCGGGGAAATAGTAAAATAGCAATAAAGAGGCACGATTCAGGACAGTGATTGATGAATACGTCAAAATATATGCGGAAAAAGTCAGTTATGCACTGTAAGAATGACACCATAGTCAAAAATATATGCGACCCCAGTTCGAATGGGCAATTAGTTTTAGACTATATATATGTTAGGAGTGTAGAATGGAAAAAAGGAAGGAACAGAGATAGGCTAGGGAGAAGGAGTAGTAGATCTGGACGAGACTGAGAGTGGATGTGGACGCGTTAGAGAGAGGTATTCACGCCTCACTGTTGTTAGATTGTACAATGTAACTTTCATTAATAAATTTGTAATCATGGGACGATGTTGCGTTTCTACTATGGAGCCCCGTTACGCCACAAGTGCTATGTTTAACAACTTTGTTGGAATGCTGTAACATAGGTTTTTGTCTGTTCATCGGCCCATCAACAATATTTCAGTTATCTGGGGCCCACTTGAAGCAGCTATATTTATCTGACTTTACTCCGCGTATCAATGCATGAAGCCCTGTAATAACACCACACCTAGTCACATCCTGAGACCTGGCCAACTAGTCATGAAGCTTATATTTGCTTTAGAGCTAGCAAAAGGCCTACCATTGCCAGTATTTATCTTTGATATGTCGGGATCAAAGCGGGCATCCCGTACCAGAAGTGACCCTTTACCGATTGCGCTTCCAGGTCCGGTAAAATAAGTATTGTCAGCGAAAGCAATCTGAGCCACAATGATTAACACATAAGATAGGCAGTGGAAATGTGCTTGTATTCATGTGGGTCTGGGCGCGTAGGCTTCAAGAAGTTTATGTGAAAACACCTTCCTGCGTTTATGCTTAACATAATGCCTACTTTTCGAATCGGTGAGATATTCTAAACCAAAAGTGTAAAACGCGTATAACAATAGACATAAACTGAGAGTCAGAATGATGTTACGGCAAAGATGTAGGACTTTTATATTTACAAATGAAACCGTGTTAGATATTCCAAGAACAATTTTTTTGACTATATCGGACTCTTTTTTAAGTAACTCACTACAATTAGTTTTTTATATGAATGCTTGCAGTCTAAGTACACGCCGATATGGGTCGTCAACATTTAAGACTGTCTTCTTAACATCTCTTTTTTTCTGGCCTGTCTTTGCCTGTCTTGATAAATCTCTCAGTAACAATAAATCATAACAAACTTACCTTATTTCTATTAAATAGGTAAACCAGTGCCACAAATATTACAATTAAATCTTCTACTAGGCAAAGGATAAACATAGTAAAGGAAAAACATGACAGAGACACAGAGACACGACACTAAAAAACTACATTTACCGCACCTGGTAATCATAAAACCACGTTTTAGTCAGGAAAGAAATGTCAAGATAGGGTTTTGTACGTTAGATGAAAGGGAAGAAAATGCTTTCTCATATAAGTGCATGTTGATGTGTGCAGAGTATACAGTTCGTAAGACAATACCAGGAAAGAAATAAGCTACGTGTCGATTTACCTGTATTATGAAAATCACTGTAATGAGAGATGCCTTGAATGATGTGATAAAATGATGAAAGTTCATACACGGAAACGATTCATCATCTCAAAGTTAATATGGTTTGTTCTTATAGGCTTTAAAGGCACACTAACTTCCCATTCTTATATGCATTACAGTATTCAGACTAAACCTCACAATGTCGAGTCTGGTTTTGTGTTCTGCAACTTCATTTTAAAGGATTAAACATTTTAAACCGCTTGTGAAATTTCACATCTAAATAAATAACTCCTTAAAATATTTTTCTTGCCGGATCCATTGAAGTATCTTTCTCGTTTCACTCCGAGGCGTCTACATTTAATGTTCCATTTAGCCATGGCAACGCTGTAGAAGACCTCACATTGGGCATGCTTGTCTGCCTTTATCTCCAAATTCGTCTATCCCGTGTTTCATGTTTTTATCTTGTGGTCTTATGGATGGCTGTCCTTTTATACTTGCTGAAAATAGAGGCATGTCTGCTGTCTGGGCAAACACTATGGAATGAAGATAATGCTGATATATTGGTATTTAAATAGTTTTGCAAGCAGAGGCCCACCTGACCCCTTTCCAGTAGGACGGCATCCATTTTGAAATGCCTAAACATGTGCGGATGCTTTTTCATGCATTTTGTTAGTTAGTTGTCATCAAGTATATGTGTCAAAAACATGCAGGTTCTAACCTTAAACTTGTGTTTGACGGGCATTAATAAAATACAGACAATCAATAAGAACATATCTTCTAAAATTTCTTGATGGCGTTAAATGCTCTTCCAATCAACAGATTTCTATTTGAAAAAAAGAGATCAAACACATATTAAAGCAATCACCGCGTCAAGTATCATCAAATTAATGACAGTAATAATTTCAGTTTTCGAATTTAATAAAACAGGTGGTTGTTTCTATGAACACAAACATTCAACTACATGTTGAAGAAAACAAACAAAAACAACAACAAAACAAACAAGCAAACTTTTGATTAATACCAGGGGTAATTTAATGCACAATGACCCCTTTTCTTTTCGCATTATGTTTCATGTATCACCGGTGTACATATACACGGGTTAACAGAGACCGTAGAGGAAGTTTTGTGCTTCTATCTCGTCTTCTCGAATAACATCGACATACTTGCACCCTCTGCAGTCAATGATTGTATTTTATACAAGTAAGTAGTGATTTGTTTTAAGTTAGCAGACAAAATTACAAAAGACAATTAATGTAATATGCCAGAATGGGTTTATATACAAACGCAAGATAAGTTGAGTGAACAAGTTTGCCTGCAAATCAGCAACGACTGATGCAGTTATAATGGTACGTCATCTGTCTATTCAATATTTATTGTTGTTATCTTTTTAAACGCTGTCTGTGTTCTTACTTTCTATTGCAATTACAATTTTAATTATCTTTTATTTTTCAGGAGACAATGCTACAAACAAACAAACATATAATAGTTGATGCATTTACACACACACACACATTTACACACACACACACGCACGCACGCACGCACACACACACACACACACACACACACACACACACACACACACACACACACACACACACACACACACATACTCACACACATGCACCCCCCTACATATGCATGTATATCTTAAAATAAGTATTGTCAGCTAAAGCAGACTGAGTCACAATGGAAAAGTGCTTGTATTCGTGTAGGTCTGGGCGCGTAGGCTTCGAGAAGTTTATGTGAAAACACCTTCCTGCGTTTATGCTTAACATAATGCCTTTGGAATCGGTAAGATATTCTAAACCAAAAGTATAATGCTTAAAACGCGTATAACAATAGACATAAACTGAGAGTCGGAATAATGTAACGGCTAAAAGATGTATGACTTTTACATTTACAAATGAAACCGTGTTAGATATTCCAAGAACAATGTTTTTGACTTTGTCGGACTCTTTTTTAAGTAACTCTTACGTGCACCATCATACACCTAAAACATAATATTGCAGTTTATTCATGTTTTGAACTTTAGCTATCTTTGATGTTATTTATTCTAACATATATTCTCACACAAGCTAACATACAAAAACATTCATGCCCTATACAAACATTTGTCTTATATGGTAGGAGTATGGTATTCCCTTTGATTTTTAAGTTTTTTTTTGTTAAAAATACAAAGATATTATCGGTAATAAAATATATATTAATATAACAATCATTTAACTATATTATTTGGAGATTTTCTGATATGTGTGTTGTTGTTTTTCTGTTGTTGTGGTTATGGTTAGCTTAAACTAGCTTTTCCCAATTGTTTTGGAATGTTTCAACATCATCTGTTTGTAAAGCAATTTGTTGTTCAACGTATATCCTTTTTTCTTATATACACAATAAATAAACTAATGTGGGTTTAGTTTACTGAAAATATCATCTGTTTCACTAAAACAAGGAATGTGTTACACATATTTCTATACATGCTTTTTGTAAAAATGCATTTTCCCTGTTTGATTATTGCATGACTGTATACTTTTTGAAATCAAAAGGTTGACTAATACAATCCATAATGACTCTTCATTAATGCATTACTAAAACAGGTGTTCTATTGTTTTAATTACAGAGTTGCAGAAATCATATAAGTTGGAGTTTACATATTTGCATTTGTACTTTAATTTATTGGTTTATAGTAATCCTATTATGGTTTTATACTGAAAAAAAAACTCTTAATAAAGAATCACTAGTTGCTTTGAATATAGAACTGTGCATTTCGTTCCAACTTTTATTTTATTAATGCGAACTAAATTGTTCACCCATTTGCTTTTAACTTGTTCGTTGTAAGAGCTGTTCAGTAGGGACATATATAAATACTTGTTCACACGTTTTACATCAAATATTGTGTCTTTAAGGTTTATTTTAATTTCTGTTAAAATACATTTTTCAATCAGCATTTCTATTATATTTGAATTGATGTTTTCAAAGGTGTGTATCTCATAAACTAATTTCCGTGTATATCATATAAATAGCACATTTGGTTAAAATCACAGATCTTATTATTTCTAAAAGATGTATATGAATGTTATGTCCGTCAACAATTTTGTGTAGTTGTTCTAATCTTCAACATATTTTTTCAATGACGTCACTACTTTCGTCAAAACCTATCCACGAAAACATCAGCGCTTGTACATTTTTTATTCAAATAGATTGGTTTTCTTTTCATTGCTTGAATTTAAGAAACCCATCAGGGAGGGTGATGTTAAAGCCTGTAAAACCGGTGTAAGCACCCCAGTCGGTCCATATTGCCGACTGTCCGTTTTAAGGCGGTAATTGTCGGATTGCTATTTTTGTTAAATGACTCACTACAGATTTGCTCTTATCTTTATTTTTACATTTGACTTGCATGTGAAAACATTTGCTCTGTGCCTTTTCAAATTTTGATATATGGTGCAATGCTTATAGGACTTTGTCTTATATTCTTATTTATGATGACAAAAACCTTACATGTGCAGTGTTGATGTCATAAAATTCTCCCCGTGCATTTAATCTGTGTTGTCATTTAATTCATTCTATAAGGATTTTTACATGTATTTCCTTTGACAGACATTTGACTATAATTCCTCAATTCAATCTTCACAAGAACAAGATGCTACAACCATTTACTCTTCTCTGGTCATTGTTTTCTTGATTCAACAAGTTATTTTCATGTATAATAAAAAATGTTGTATACATAAAAATATAAATAAAAAATATAAAAATGTACCTTGTCTATGTTATAGGTAGCAATAAAAGACAAGGAAATCTGAAGGTTTACTAATGTAATCAGATCAGCACAAGTAGTCACTATTACACAGAATGTTGTTGGTAGAACTGGAAGGATAGAAAAACACA
The DNA here is from genome assembly GCA_007844125.1 of Sinonovacula constricta. Taxonomy (NCBI): domain Eukaryota; kingdom Metazoa; phylum Mollusca; class Bivalvia; order Cardiida; family Solecurtidae; genus Sinonovacula; species Sinonovacula constricta. The sequence goes on from CM017556.1 coordinate 4,470,464, forward strand.
AAAATATGCCAAACGTCAAACAACCTGCAGCTTCCTTACACTGTCGTTGGCAATAACATGACGGCCGGGCAACATTGTCGATTCATAACGACCAGCTGTCACAAGGCTCCAGTCTGTGGATTAATAAAACCACAAGCCTCCATAATAACTATCTAAAGGTTGATTATTATTTACATTTACTTTACATAAACTTGTATAAAAATAAATTAACACAACTTTACAGCAATTCAATAATGGAAAAGTATGATCAAATAAGTGTTGCAGACTTGTTCTCAGACCATATCAACAAATCAAAAGGTTTTACTCTAAAAGTTATCCTTATAACAATGCCACATTAAGTATGCAGTGTAAGTCACTTTTGCTATAGAATTTAACCAAATATTATACTATTGGTAACCTGAATTTTAGAATAATCAGTGGTATCTATGCTATACACAGTAATAAAAATGAAGGATATCTTACCAATTTGTGGAATTAACTGTCTGCCAAAGACGCAAGAACCACGGTCACCACTCACACCCTTCTGTCTCTACTGTGATGATTAAAAGCTGTAAATAGGACATGCAGGGTTTGGTTAAAAGGAAAATAAGGGAGAATTGACCAAAAGCCCAAGATACGTTTGATAACACGGGTCATAATTTATGCTGCCAATTTGAGTCGCTTCAACAAATCGCGAAAACATATTATAGCATCTCTTAGTACAGTGTTAAATATTTCAGTCATAAACCTCACAATTGCATATTTCACACAATCAGATGTTCATTGCATTGTACTGAAGCTTACCTGTCTAGCTACTGTCTATAAATTAGATTAAATGGTTTAAAATGCAGTAAATTGCACATAGAATATCTGACTACGTAGAATATCTGACAAGATCTTTTGTATATAGAAAACTGAATTTTGCGAGAATTTTGTCACGTGACGGTCAAACACAATTAACGAAAAGGATCCAAAAGTAGTTAAAAACAACCAAAAGGACAATATCAAGTTAAAATATTAAAACACAAATTGTTATAGAAAATATACACTTGGTTACATGTAATCGAAATAATACATCTCTCTCTTCTTAACATTATGTGGACATTATTTTTCAATGACGTCACTACCTTCCTCATAACTTTTCAAAGAAAACGTCAGAGTTTGGACATTTTTTATTGAAATAGGTCGTTTGTCTTTTCATTGGTTGAATTTGAGTAACCCATCAGGAAGTGCGAGGAAAGACCTTTGTAAAACCGGTTTAAGCACCCCCGTCCATCCATATTGCCGACGATCGTTCCAATGCGGTAACAGTCAGGTTTGTTCTTTTTGTTAAATGACTCATCACAGATTTGCTCTTACTTTAACGTTTAGCTTACATGTGAATACCTTTGTCGTTGGCCTTTTCAAAATTTTGGTATATTGTGCAATGGGCATAGAACTTTGTCATATATTCTTAAAAATATTTTGTAAAAAGAGAATGGTTATTGTGTATGATGCTATTCCTTATCACGGTTTGAGTCATCTTTTTATGATCACCGAACGATTGTTTTTTCTTTTGATCATGCATTTAGCATGTCATATAAGAAAATGTTTTCTTGTGTATCTTTACTTAGTTTTGAATAAAGTTCACGTTCGAACAGTAGTTTATCACCATATTTAATTCCTATGTATTTTACAAAACATTTTCACAGACTGTTGTTGTGTTCATCTAAATATATTTTTACCCATATTGTTTTAATTGATTCAAGAAATAGTTCAATTTCAGTAAACTGTAGCCTTCCCCTATCGTAACATTGATAAATTATATTTCCCTTTATTATATCTCGTTTTCCAATCCATAAGAATTTGAATATATATTGTTTTATTTTTTGTATTGTTTCTTTTGATGGATAAGGTAAAACTGAAAATGGGTAAATTAGTTTTGGTATTGCGTAGGATTGGACGGCCGTGACTTTATAGTGAAAGCTTTCTGTGTTGCCATTGTTTAAATGTTACCTCTAATTCATCTATTTTCCTTTAAAGTTTTGTTCTTTCTCTTTCATTGTAAACAGCAACTCCTAACGTTGTCACACTATCTGAAGACCAGAGCATTGTTCGAAAGTATCAAGGGTGCTTATAAGTGTTTCACAAGACTATTGACTACCGTTTATAAAGAAAGTTACATTATATGCAAACATTGTTTGTTTTACTTCATTAATATTTATTTTATGCCTTGTATATCTTTCGTGATGTTAATGTAGTCCGTCAGTGTTTGGATGCACAAAATGAATAAAAATGCGGATGGAGGACATCCTTGTCTAACATAATTTTCTATTTTCAAAAAATCAGATAAATATCGATTGTTTATAACAGCACTTTGTATGTTTTGTAGAAGAGTAGATATCCATCGGATAAGGTCTTTACTAAACTTTAAAGCCTGTAGACAGTTTATTATGAAGTCATGATTTATACTCTCAAATGCTATTTTGAAAATCAACAATAACCAGCCCATGCTGATCAGTTTTTTCTAGATACAGTACAGCAATTACAATTGATTAATTAGTAATACAGCATCAGTTACCGCCTTGGAACGGTCAGTTGGCAATATAGACATTAGCTTTAGGTTACCCCTTTTGTTGTTTTCTTACATATTTTCCAGCCACACACGATGCATAGCTCTTTATAGTTTTGTGTTTGCTTGATATTTTGTATAGCACTTGAACATTTATTGCATTTTGTTCCAGAAAAGAAATGTTTGCAAACAAAACAAAACAAAACTTTGTAAAATAACAATATATAATTCAACAATGCCTCATCTAATTCATGCTATTTATATGGAAAAAACAATACTTTATAAGATAATATTTACTTATTAATATTAATTACTTTATATATTTTTGCTTCTATCTGTGCAATTATAACTTCTAATTGTTGTAAATATTACCTTGCGATATGTGTTCCTTACTTATGAACTTTTAAACCTGTTATGATGTTAACTCAGTGGACTTTTTATTGTCCAACTTTATGTCACACCGTTTTTCATGCTTTTCTTTCAAATAACGATAAATTTAAATAAATTCGTCTGGTACCAATATCGGTGCCAGAGAGTATCAATCACCACACGATTGTTGGTCAGTCCTAACAACACCCTTAATTTTTGTGACATAAATGAACTGCAGGGGCATGGAACACGCAAATATAAATGACTTTTGATGATTGTAACATGTTTTAAGCTTATTTAACCTATAATAATATGCGTGTTAGCACATCCACACACAAATTGGGTTGTAGCAGACACGTCACTGTGTCCAAGTAGTAGCGCAATACTTTCGATCAGCATGTACAGACGGTGATAGTGTGTCTCAAGTACGATCGTTAATATGATTAAAGACATATGCTACAGTGAGATGCAGTGGAGATTTCTTTTTCTAATTTGACAAACATATTGCATTGATTGTTAACAAGAGAACTATCAAATACACTTGAGGATCGCCATGATTGTTTGGTAGTTTAATTATTTTACTTTTGAGAGTAGTTTCCTTACATCAATACAACTTGTTTGCAGGCATTTTCCAGCGCATACCTCGCTTCATTCAAACTTAAATACACACTGTAGCTATTATTATTTCCTATACTTGGTAACACGATACATTTTCTCAATATTATTCAAAGGGTGCGCATTCAAGAGGAAACTTTGATAATGTTGCTTCTATAAGCACACATATGTGTTTGTTTATTTAAACCTAAGAGCAACAACTACATGGAAATGAAGAATGGATAAAAATAAGTAAATGTTGTATTTTCTTCAAACGTCGATTTAGAATTAACATTATTATTTATATTTCTCTAATTAATATGTACTCAATAATAAAAACTGTAATACAAATGTATTGAATGTTAAAACAATCTGGTAAGAAAACATTAAATAGCTCATCTATTGTTTAGTAACTTTACAACACGTTTTTTTCGGATAAGATGGGCCTTTATAGCCTTGATTATCTTCATCTTGAGCGACTGTTAAGAAGGAACGTCGCTGTATTTGACTGACTTTGTGGAAAAAATAAAACTATTTAATGATTATTTAACATTTCCTTTGCTGAACGTATCAAACTGTCTATCGTTTCTCCTTTTATTAGAACAGTTTGATAATTGGTTAAAAGTTTTGAAGTTACTTTTAAATACATGCAAAAATGTCTGTGTCTTGAAAGACACTTAAAATGCTTTATATGACGGTTTAAACGTCACGGTTTCTTTAAACACTTTACGCATTGACATTTTATGGTGTAGAACCTTTATTTTTAAACACCGTCTCAAACAGTAATTTCCGCGATTTAACACTTAAACGGTTGAAAAAGACGAGAAGTAACGAAAAAATTCTTATTCAAGTTTTATGACATAATATGCAGTAAATATGCTCTACATACATTATAACAACACATTTGTTTCTCTTCTTACAGATGTTTGGAGTGTTCTTGTTAGTTATGAGTGTTTGCTCAGCAGTAAGTATCTAATTAATACATACAGTCTGTAAAACACATAATGTTTACAATAGCTTTTTTCCCATAATCATTTATGTGTTAAATAGATATCGAACTGCTCACTAAAGGATGAATTCGGCGGCACTTGGCTATATCATATACATGTTCTAATATATTATGTCACTTTGGTGGAATTTGGGCATAATTTTTAAATAACTCATACTGTAGGCATACAATGAAGATTCTGAACACAAACTTAATTTAACCCTTCACCTATGCCTCTAAATCTATAAATACGAGTTTCTTCTCACATGTTGAAGTGATGAGTGGAGTGTTATTCTACACATTTCACTTTAATGTCGGGCATCAATAGCAGCTTTTTGCGATACCATTTTATGTAAATGTTACTTACTGTAGTGCTGGGGTATCAACGTTTGTTTAGGGCCTTTGTGGGCACATTAAATTATTAATTTAAAGACAAATAAAAGTTATAAACTACTAAATACATTTCCAATTGAAAAGACCCAGATAAAAATATCAATTAGTTTTTGTTTAACTTCTTGGACTAACACGTGGCTGGTTTTTCAAATGGTACTGTCAAACTTATTCGGATACCATGAATAAAGAGATGCATGTAGATAAAGACCCAATTTAAATTATCCGGGGATGAAAATGCCACGAGACTTCTCTAAAGTATCCGCGACATGTACGAAGAGAAACGTGAAGTAGCAGTACATATATATGACGTTCAAGGACATTAAACAGATTACATAAAATGTATTCGTGTACCGATCTTTGAACGTTCAAACAGTACTCAAAAGAAAACATAGAACTTCCAGCACGCCATTTATATATTTATTTATTATATATCATATGCACAAGCACAACTTTATATAACTATAGGTACATAAAATACAATAAGGCTACTTTTCTGATCAAACGAAATCATGAAGACGACTAAAAGGAAATAGTTTATCTTATAATGGATGAAAGTTAAATGATACATGGAAGACAAAGATGAAAGATTCACACAACCATGCTTAACAAGTCTTATTATGTTTAAAATTTACTGTAATGAATAAAATAATCGAAAAACATGAAATTGTGCTGAGCGAGGTGTTTTATTTTTTTTTCTGACATAATGATTTGGACACCACCAACTAAGTTTAAGCCCCCACCCACCCACCCCCGAAAATAAATAAATAAATAAAATCGCAGCGGTACAAATTAGGGTCATTAAAGTGACGTACAGCGACTTTGGTGGCGGGAGACTTCAGGCAGATATCTGGGTTAAAGCAGTGACGCATTGCAGGTTCGCTGGCCGATTTTCACCCCATGAATACATTAGCAGCGACCAGGACTCGATCCACCGCTGTCAGCGGAGTTACAAGGCGACTTTGTCACTCAAATTGACTAGACGACGACGATGATGAATATTATTATTTTAGTATGATATTTATAATAACGATAATATTGAAGACTACTCACCCTTGTTCATATAATACAGAGGACCAATGGTCAAAATCCTACTACGGCACCACAAACATCAACAGCAGAACCATCGCCGATTGGTAAGATAAAATAGAAATGTTTAGTATATGCAGATATACGACATTTTAAATTGTAACCTAGATGCGTGTATAACATGCAAACATTTCATAACGGATATAACAATTATTTCTTTTTGAATTTTATTGGATATAAACATTAATCTTCAGAACTAATAATTTAGACGCAAATGGGGCTTTTCTTGAAACAAAATAATAAGCGAATTTTTTTCATCAAGTTTTGAACTTCCCGGACCATACGAAAAAAAATGAACAGGGCTTATGATAATAACCTCATGTATAAAATTTGAGCTTTCTCTATATTAAAGGCACTAACATGCACTTTTCTATGCTAAATTGATAAAAAAACTAAGAGGAGACACAATACAAAACTACATTTACCGCCTTTGAACTGTCGACTGGAGTTCTTAAACCGGTACTGAAGCTCCACACATCATGACCGGCTTTCTCCAAAGCAATCTACATTCATTAGGAACTTTGAAGACTGACCGTTCCACGGCGGTAATTGTTGGGTTTGCTTTTTTTGTTAAATGACTCATCACAGAGTTGTTATTTTACATTTTGCATACGCGTGAATACCTTTTGTCCCGTGTCTTTTCAAATGTTCGTATATGTTGCAATGCTCATAGGACTTTGTCATATATTCCGCGTCGGATCAAATTAACACAAATTTAGAAGAAACAACAAAAAAGCTTAAGAACATACTTGTAGAAATTCTCTTTCATGTACAATGACGAGATTATTTATATAATTATGCATGATATAATGATGCAAAACATGTTGTTGGCCATGAGAAGCATGATTCCACTTTCCTTTAACCTCAATTCGTGCATTTCTAGGACTTTTAATAGAAATTGTTTGTATAACGTTTTATTCAGACATATTAATAATTGAAGTTATTCTCCCAAAGTAAATTGAAGAAACTTACATTTGTCAAAGATGTAATATTTGCAACTTGATTTGCCACTTACAATTGATTCTGACATTTAAATCATATGCTTGCCTGTCGTGTTGTCTTAATCCTGATTTGTAGACTGTGGAAGTCCGGCTAACATATCTAATGGGATATGGAGGACAAATGGTTCAACTACACTCGATTCCTATGCCAATCTTCAGTGTACAATTGGATACGAACCTTCCATTGCCACCAGCACGGAGATCACATGCCAGGTTAACGGCACTTGGAGTTATGTGTCTACCACATGCAAGCTTAAAAGTATGTTGTGTGTTGTCTTATAAGTTTAAAATGAACAGGATACTACAACTATTTATTTGTCTCTGGTCATGTTTGTTCATGATTCAGGAATTTAATTTCCATTATGGACTATTTTTGAGTAGTTTTTCAAATCGAAATAATACCATTTTCTTTTCTAAACACTATATGTACATTATTTTTCAATGACGTCACTACTTTCTTCATAACTTATGGAAAATATCAGCGCTTGGACATTTTGTATTTAAATAGATCGTTTTTCTTTTCATTGCTTGCATTTGAGAAACTCGTCAGGAAGTGCGAAGTTAGAGCTATGTAAAACCGGTTCAAGCACCCTAGTCGGTCCATATTGCCGACTGACCGTTCCAAGGCGGTAACTGTCGGTTTGCTCTTATCGTTAAATGACTCATCAGAAACTTGTTTCGCTTCGCTTGCGCGTGAAATACCTTTGTTCTGTGCCTTTTCGGAGTTTAGTATATGTTGCAATGCTCATAGGACTTTGTCATATATTCTTATTTACTATTGTTTAATTTCATTAAATACTGTATTGTTAAATGGTGTTGAAATGCACAACATAATATTGAATAAACTTATTACATTTTGCGCTGTTTCATTGCCTTCCAATCAGGCTTACCGGACTTGTAACAAAAACGAAATCTGTACGCCTTATTCAATCTCAATTAACTCAAATTAAATGATAAATTACGGATGACTCGTGACACAACTTTGATGATTTAGGCATTTTAGACATGTGGTAAAACAAGATCCCGTCCTACACTAATATCCTATATACAGCTAAGACATGCCTTATACCTAATGGTATATACGCTTGGCTTGCACGTTGTGTCTGCTTTAGATTTAGCCTACAACGCCACCTGCTACAACAGCAACCCTCCACAATGTATAACACAGAATGCCATGTGTAGGCAAGTGACAGAGAACGGAGACTGGAGATGCCTGTGCAACTTCACCTTCTTCACACATAACAGTAAAACTGATAGGTGTGGTAAGTAGAGATTGATAAGGAAAAATAATTTTAAAAGGTGCAAAAATCACTTATTAAATGTTACATAACATGTCACCACTAAATGTCGACCTGTGGTTAGAAAGAGTTAGAGAGTTATTATAAATGCGGTAGATATTTCTCTAGTCATTATTTATTTGTTAGTTTAGGTGTTCTAATTAGCACATTTAAGATATCCTAGGATTTGTGCAAGCACAATGTCCACCAAATGCTCATTGTATTGCTATATTGCAATAATAGGCATAACTTTTCCGATGAAGTGGCATGTCTTCCCTCGTTATGACCAATTTGTCGAACAAAGTACAGCGTTACATATCTTGTTGCCTAAACAAAACTTAAGTCTGCCTTGGGAAAAAGCAAAAAGGGGAAGATGGGGTGGGACAGATATTGTGTGGAACAGATATTTATAATGTGTGTGTGTGTGTGGGGGGGGGTAAACTCGAGTGCTAGTTGGAGGCGCATACTGGCGGATGGAATACAACAGGAGATTACGCGAAAGAGAAAGAAGGTTATATGTGGAGCAGGCAGACGGACCTAGATATGTAGTGCAAGAGGAAAACGTTTTTGTCCTAGTATTTCAGCCAATTAACTGCAATGAATGTTCAATTATCTAACTGAATAATTTTACCAAGAACGTCCTATTTGGACACTTCATGGTGAATAGACCAGACCATTCGCATGAAAATACGCCAAAATATTAAATATAAAATCGTTCAGGCTAAGAGACAAACAATGTTATTACCTCCTAGACACATAACCATTTTCTCAAGTAACTTTTATTTTTAAGAAGTTTTTCACAACGGCTTTAGTCAAGACACCAACAAATCAATGCTAAGGTTCTAACAATAATAATAATAACACCCCCTCAAAGAACATGTTTCTGTCGCACATAACCTGGAGTTTTTTTCTGCTCCTAAAAATATTAGATATTATTTAAGTGGATATTGTTAGTTAGATTAAAATGTTTTATTATTTTGTAATTATATAACTTATATACTTTAAATAGATATACCTCATTATTATTATTTTTTTTATTATTATTATAATAGCTACACAATATTATTAGATACCCCTTATAAGATACCTCTTAATGACACTCAGAAGAAAGCACTTTCAAACTTTATGTAGATACTAACATGTAGATCTATATTCTACTCCTTTCTAGAATAGCAGAAACAGTGAAAATGTTTATGAAGTGTATATTGAAATATTAACTCCAGTGACAAAGCTTCTGAAATAAAAACAATTAATTAGACAGTTTATAACAATTGATAATAAAATTGAAGCGTTTCTTCGTTTTGTATCGTGTTGCTATGACGACAGAGTCAAATATAAACATAACATTTGTAAAATAGCACTTGCCTTGTTCGGATTTCAGTAGTATATGGGACGGAATATTATTAGATCTAGTCGTCGGTAATATCCCTGAACAAAATGAGGATATGTATCGAAATGTTGGGGATCAACAAACTTTAGTGTTAGTTGCACGTCAGACTTCCAACTAAATTTACAAGTGAGCAGGTGGAGGGTTTTTCTCTATGTTCTTTATTGGAAAGAACATGAGTTGTCCGGTTTTCTGACGCAATTCTTGATTAGCAGGAAGGTAGGGGGCAAACGGTATGTCCGTCATTTGAAAGACATCGGCTATTTACCTTTAGAAATTAGCATCGGAGGTAATGTCGGGTTAGGCATCCCGGAAAAATCGTAGCCAAGCCTCAAACACGTTGATGCACGGTGTCTTGACACATTGCATCGTAAAATGGCACATATAGAGATAGAAACAAAGCAACACGTGTATATTTAACCTGATTTATTTCATCTTTCGCCGAGATGCATGTAGTACTATCTTAATAACTATATAAAATAAAAATACTGCAACTATTCAATCCAAGACTGCAGCACGTGAGTATAGTCCCACACTATATATATATATCGACAAGCTCCATACTATTGATAAATGCGATTAAGTCACACACACATGCACGAGTGAACTCACACACATTCATATATATCCATATTTTTTCTTGTTATAGGCTAGTGTCCACATTGCTTGTTTATCATGCAATTAAAAATCTATATTAAACGCACGCACGCAAAAATACACAGTCAATAAGCAAAAGAAAAAAAATTGCTTAATGCCGCATTTGTCCATATTATCGAGCTTATTCATTTATTTCTCTATATTTCAGCACCAACGATTCCCAGAGAAGTAACGTTACAAGTTGGAGAAAATGATGTTCACGACACATCTGTGACCATTACATTAAGCGCGTGTTCAAACGTTAATTACACGTACTTAGTGTACTTATCTTCGGGCAACCCAAATCCACACACATTTAACTGCTCTACTGTAAATTCAGCTGGGAATCAACTTTCCACATTTGATGGTCTATCTCCTGGAACCCTGTATACATTTGTTCTGGCCCTCAGCGTTGCTGGAGTGACAAGTCACACAAATAAAACACTGACACAGTACACAAGTAAATATTTTACGTGTATATTGTTTACATAAATATTAAATGTCCGGATACAAGTAATAAATAAGATAAAGTTAAAGTAATAAGTAAGATCATAAGACAGTGGGTTTCTGTTTATGATACACGTTACAGTTATAACATTATGGCCCATTTAAACGCAATCAAAATTAAAAAGTCATCGCTCAGACGTATTTATTTTCTTTTAAGTCAGTAGAAATATTAGGCAGTTTTAAATGGTAAAAGGTGTTGTCTGACAGACGGTCAAATGGCCAATATGAATGAAAAGAAGACTGAATCACCGTCATTGGTGAACGACAGTCAATAAACCTGGACCTCGTTTATTTGTCGGTGTAGCTGTGTAACCTCACTTCCGACTTAATAAGCTGACGCAAGGTAAGTTCAGATGAATATTAAACCATTCCACAGTGGTAATCATTGCCTATTGCATCAGTGTACCCATCTAAGCATGGAACTCACTGTTTAACTATACAGTAACTGAAACGGGTTGCAAAATGCTGCCGATAGCACGCTAGACAACATTCTTTCATACGTCTAGTGCAATGATTGCTTAGTTCCTACCACAAATTTTCAAAGTAATTTGGTGAGTTAACTTTTAATCGAAGCTTGACAGGAATTTCACTTCCTTGGATTGTTAGGAGTATTATTGTGTTAAGCCTGAAATATTTCTTCTTGTATTTATGAATTCACAACGTACATGCACTTTACATTCACTTTACATTAGACTGCTATTGTTTTAATGATTCTATAAATCGTCTTTATTTGGTTGGATATAGATATTACAATATTGACTTTTATCTTAAATGGCGTCAGATTAGAAATTGTAGAATCATTCAAATACGTAGGAGTTTATTTGTTTAAAATCGGCAAATGGAATATTACACAGTACACAGACTAAAATAGCCCAGCGCGAGTCTAGATCATTTCATAATCTATTTACTGTCTTTAATCAGCTAGATTTACCAACATCTCAAAAGATTAAGCTATTCCATACACTTGTTGCATCAATATAAAATTGTTTGACAAATGTTTGCGGGGCTTTACAGCTAGCTATGGAGAAAATACATTCCATATTTTGCAGAAACTTTTATGTGTGCCACTATCACCAATAACCATATGGTGAGCTTGGTCGACTATCGATGCACATTTACAGAAAACATATCATGATTAAATGCTGGATTAAAAAGAACTCTAAAGTCACACACTATTGTTCGAAGTTTATATTGTCCTAAATAATGATACTGATAGGGGCCAATCTTATGATGATAATAATTAGGCATTTTATATCAAATGAAATTCGGAATAAATGGGTTTATCATATCTATAGGACATTCAGTTCTCAACCGCACAACACTAGAAAACACAGATTTAGAGACATCTAACAACAAAATTGGACTTCAGCAATAAATAATTCAAACAAACAGCAATTAAATGTTCACTTTCCTTTAAAACATATTTAGACATTATTTCCGAACCAAAATATAGATTAGCCCTATAGCAAAACTTAGAATTTCTAATGATTTGCATATGTAACGAGGATGATACGACAATGTAGCAAGATATGCCAGACTATGCAGATGTTGTAATTTAGGTCAAGTAGAAACAGAATATAACTTTGGTTATTTGGCTCAAAGATAAAAAATAAGATCTTCACATATATTATGCGATATTATTACACCTGACCTACTGAACAAAATTTTAATAATCTGATCCCACAATACTCCCAGAAATTTAGCTAAATATACGCAGTTTGTATAATAATATATATCTTTAGAAAATGTATGTTTTGTGATGGAAATTGCTTTATTCATAACATCATGTCGTTGTTTAACAATGTACTTGTGCATATCCTAATTACATAATGGTTATGACAATTGTATAGTCCATACCTCAAAATTGTAGTGTTTGTATTTCGTGAATGTAATAAAGTATGTATTGTTTTAATGCATTGAAATAGCTGTACTTGTCCTTCTTTTATAATGTACGAACGTCAACGTCGTATTAGAGAATTAAGTAAGCAGTAGATAAACGGTGTAAAATATTAGTGTCATTTAATCGTACAAGTGTTATTAAGTTGAAAGTGGCGATCACTACGTGATTCTAACTTCTGCTGTAAGTATTTGTTAAAGTGACAAACGCGCTAAACGCCTCACCTTCGCCACATATTATTTGTCAAATGAATAATGACTTAATTGAGCTAGTTAAAGCATTGTCAAAGCCGCGTGTATTTTTTAAAGCTATAAATTGATTTAAGAAATGCCTTAAAGTTTATCTTTCGTAATTAAATCCTACTTCGTTACTTAAGAGTGTGGACAAAGGGTGACTTCATTTTAATAAGAACTGTCGATGTCGAGCACTTTTTATGATGGCAACCAAATAGCATATGCTTTGAGGCTGGATTGGTAAGCGTGTTAGGCTCTCATATATTTGAGGTTGGAAAGTGGACTCGTTAACATTTAAGCTCTTATATTTTGAGGGCTAATAGCTTGTATTTTAAGTTTGTTTATTTTAGAAAGAGCTAAATTATGAATTAGACATTTAAAGTAAAATATGTGTGGTAGAACACATAACAAAAAGTCACTGTAACTAGTTATCTATTGGGACCTATTCAGGTATATAAGAAAAGTTCCTATCAAAATTTCCACAGATATTTAAATTTTATCTTCCTGTAGACATAGGCAAACAAGGTAAATGTAAATGTGACAAAAACACAGAGACGAGACACAACACACAAAAAAAAAAAAAACCAGTTACCGCCTTGGAACGGTCAGTCGGCAAAAGGGCCAACTGGGGTGCTTAAACCTGGTTTGTGGAGCGCTCCAACCTCGCACTTCCTGAAGGTTTTTCTATCAAACAAACAGTGTAAATAAAAATATCCCGTCAAAGTGAAACAACTAACAGTAAGCACCTGCATCGGGAAAAAGAAACTCTAATAACTGTAGGGGATCTGTTACAATTTCCTTCTCTCATTATATTAAAACAATTTAATTGATCATCTTAAGAGATATGATTTAACACATACAAGTTTTGACCGACACAATTATGCAAATATTCTTAACACGTCTTCAAAAAAGATTAGATAATTAGGTAATATGATAATTATTATTATTATTTTAGACGATTTTATTTAAAGAGAATAAGCTTAAAAGTACCAAGACAATGAAAAACTGTAAATATTTTCACACTTTCTTTAATACTTGACACAACTTGAATATCGCTATATATAGGAAAAAGCAGCATAAAGATTGTTGATGTTTGTTCAGCTTTTTATCATCACTTAGTATTAAAAGACAACACACAATAGTGAAAATAATTTATGCACAATACTTAGCATCATTAACTCATCAATTCAAAAATATAATTTATTTTTCAGTTCAGTTATTACAATTAAAACATACAATTGACTCTGAAAAAGTATACGAACTGTTTTCATAAATGAAGTAACAAATCAATTGTACAAAGAAACGCATCAAAAGCCCAATTCATCAATTTGTACACAATTTAACAACAATTACAATTCAACAAATCTAAGAACACGAATCTTTTCTTTGAAGGACCACAAACTCCCGATTTTGTCAACCTGTCTTCGATCAATGAGACCTCTATGAACGTAACATGGGGCTTTAACACAATGCCTGAGGGGAGGATTGACGGCTTCCGTCTCACAGTGTCCCTACAGGCAGACAGTCCTATCGTGATACAGGGCAGCAACATGACCAGTTACCACCTGCAAAGTCTCAAGGGAGGCACAGTGTATACCGTTAATGTCTCTTCTATGATAGGAAATCTCAACAGCGAGACGCCTCAAACAGTCACGGATTGCACGCGTAAGTAGGGATAACAGAAAACGTGTAAGCATTATATTTCAACTTACTACTATTTTATGAGCGTAACTCAGTCAACAAACAGTTACCATTTTACGGGTATTATCTGCTGAAATTACATGCGTGTTTGCCAAATGGTTGTATCATGATAAAACAAAAGAGTCTTATCACATCATTCAAACTATATTACTGCTAAAGATTACACTAGAATGTCCTACATTAAATACTTCTCTTTATCTCTATTTTAATTATTAAAGATTCTAGTGAACAGTCTAACGTATTATTTATTATTAATGTGTTTAGTCAATTATATAAGGTTTTTTACCAAATATACATACTACTTGTAACAGTTACTTGTGGCATTTGTGTTACACATGCCATATTTGTAATTGACTAATGGTCTTAAGGACAACTAAATAACAAACACGGTTATTCTTAAAAACCTCATGGAAACACATCCATGATAAACGTTTATTGTTGGCATGTTTGCCGTGATTACATTTTGATAATGTTCTATTAAGTTTGTATAGGATCGCATAATAAACCGGTAATCAATCGTTATGAATAATTGATGGCTTTTCAAAATGAAATATTTTTATTGATTTACTTTTCACATTTGCTTTTTTAGATAACGTGATAACCCCAAAAGTACAAAAACAGAACCTTTTGAAAATTACTTGCTTCATTGTAGTGATATAATCTTTAGCTATTAATCCAAGCAAAATTCCTTAATAAGTTACCATAAACATTTATATTCTTTAATTAACAACTCGTTTACAGATCCCGCTCCACCAAGGAATGGACACGTGATCAGCCAAGAGAATGACAACATAATAATAGCCTATATCCCAACACCGGACACCTTAGAACAATATAGTATTTTACACAACGGCGTACAAAAAGTGAACTCATCTCGAACCCAAAACGGGACTGCGGTCATACAAATATCCGGGTTAGAACAGGGGACAAACTACACCTTCAGTGTGGTGTCATTAACTTGTAACAAACGTAGTCTGACGCCAGAAACAATACATACATTTACACGTAAGGAAGGTTTCTTTTTCACAGTTTAAGTATGCGTTTAAATTCCAGTGTTTTGTTAATTTGAAATGTTAGGAAAATTTTTTTTACCTTACGCATTACATCAGAAAATTTGTGATCTCTGCTCAATCCTGTTGGTGACTGTAAGCCTGGTTTACCTTAGCTATAACATAGGGATCGTTTACCTATTACAAAGGATACTAATGCCAATTATTAGTTATGTTTTATGTCATTGTTTTATCAAAACAACGCCATCACTCCTTTTAAACCAGGACCTGGTCCACCTCTCAATGTTAGCATCTTTGACCAAAGACAGACTTCTTTAAAGACCACGTGGAAATTCCCTCGTGGAAGCTGGGGCAGCTACATCGTCCGGTTGACAGCAAGCGACACAAGGGAGCTGCAAAATACAACGGCTACTAACACCTTCTACGAGTTTACTGGTTTGAATGGGAGCACAAAGTACACTGTACATGTGCTGACGGTCTGGAGGGGGTTGACTAGTACAGAAGAGATCAGTTCGTCAAATACAGGTACAATGAAACATCGCTTATATGATTAAATGTGTATTGTCTAGAATTTGTTCCAATTAGCAAGTTGGTCTTTTTAGTGAGTGAGCCAAGTTTTTTCAACATTATTACGTTATTATATTGTAGTTTGGATGTCGGAATTTATATGAGCTGTTTTAACATAATAAATCAAGAAATAGCAGCATATAGTTAAACAATTTTATATTGCTTATCAGTAATTTCGCAGCTTGTTTGTGTCATGTATTGATAACAACAAATTAAGGGATAATTGTATAAGTTTAAATGCGTTTTTACGTCGACTCTAGAACCCTATATTCTCTCTAAAATTTTAAGTCAACTACAGCTCCATGCTGATTTACTTACGACAAATGACATTATCTTTATCATAACATAATATATGATATGTCATTGATTTAAGCTACACACCGAGTGTTAAAATCATGCATTTAATAAGGTCACAAGTCAAGTCTAGTTTAAGAATGAACGACATAAAGAGTAAGTGTGTAAAGTGACATTTCTGACCAGGTGGTGTTCCTATTAGCTAGGATGAGTAAAAGGTGTGAATTAGATGATTGGTTCTGAAAAAAGACACTGGTTCCAGATACCGATGTTGTCCTCTTTCCTCGGTTTGGGGGCAATGCAATATTAAAAAAGAAACGGTTCTGAAGGAAAGTATCCCTTCAATGGAATGTCCTACTTAGTCACTTAGTGGGGTGAGGTGGTCCTCTGCTGTAACTTGAATTATAAAGTAAATAATACTGCTGTTGCTACTTCTGCTACTACCTCTACCACTACTACTACTACTAGTACTAACTACTAACTACTACTACTTCTAATACTACTACTACTACTACTACTACTACTACTACTAACTACTAACTGCTACTAATACTACTACTAACTACTAACTACTACTACTACTACTACTACTACTACTACTACTACTACTACTACTACTATAAACTACTAACTACCACTACTACTACTACTACTACTACTACTACTACTACTACTACTACTACTTTTCTACTACTACAACTACTACTACTACTACTACTACTACTACTACTACTACTACTACTACTAACTACTAACTACTAACTACTACTACTACTACTACTACTACTACTACTATAACAATAAAAAACATAATTATACTAAAGTAAGTTAAGAGACATATTTATATATAAACTGTTTGGATGACAGTGGCGCTCCTGACTATAGGATGTAGGTAATATCGAGTTATAGCCCACTCTCAAGCTACTGCTTGTTCAGTCGACTTTACTGTTTTCCCACAGTTCATTGGGTATATTCGTCAATCCCGTACTATAGCAGCCGACACATGTTTTATTGACCCGAATAACCCTCGCAGGTACCCATTTATACACCTGTGTGGTAAATTTGAGGTAAATTTCAAGGAAATTAGCGGTGACCTGACCGGGGTTCGAACCACATATCCCGTGATACGGAGTCGTGCGTCCGAAAATATAAAGGGTTTTGTCACTAAGAAAACTTTGTAGCTAGGCTAGAGTATTAATGCTTGTACAGTATACAGGTCAAGCAGAATACTGACGGATTCTTATGTAAGCGACTCCAGTTGTAAGGAAATGAACGCCATGTAAACCTTTGTTTGAGTAATTAATTTGCCTTCAGTAATAATATACTTATTAAATTTAAAATCGCAACGCTTACGGATGCAGGAAGTTGAGTTAAATAAAGGCGTCAACTCATAAAGAAACTAGGGAGTCCGAAAAATGGAGCGACCAGACCTTAATTTCTACTGATTTCGTCACAATAACGGGCGGCATTTAAACTCCCACGCACAGTTTTTAGTTCTGTCTTCCCGGTATTGAAAATTCCGCCCCAAATCATAACACTTCCGCCTCCGTAACGGTCATATTCGATGACGTTGGCGGTATCCATCCTGTCTCCCTGACGTCGCCAATCTCGAACCCTGCCATCTCGAAGGTTAAACTTTGATTTATCAGTGAAAACCACCCTTTTACATCGTTGCCGTGTCCAACGACTATGCTGACTTGCCCAGTTATCACGTGCGGCGCGGTGACGTACTGTCAATTAAGCACAATTATAGGGAAGTCGAGCAGCTAACCTTGCGGCTCTCAGGCGGTTTCGCACAGTATAATGTGATATCCTTGTCCCTGTAGATTGTCTAAGTCGCTGAGCAACTATATATATATATATATATATATATCATGAATCGGTTACGTTTTAATGACGTCACTATATACCGATCCTCGCGTGGCGTCGTTTTTAATTGTCTTCCAGAACGGTGTCTGTCTTTAACGCTACTTGTTTGTAAGAAGCGTTCTTGGAGACGATAAATTGTCCGTTTATGGTAACTCAAATGTCGTGCGACATCAATAACACGTGCACCCGCAGCAAGCATTCCCAAAGCAACATTTCTATCATTTACGGATAGACTGGGGCGTTTACCCATGCTAGCGAACACAAACTGTACTCCGGCTATTATCAATGTACACAATACTCTTCCAATATCTGAATTTAAATGTGAAAATAACCTTGTTGGTTTATCTGGGCACGTGCACTTCGTGCATCTACAGATTTTACAAATACGTGTAGCTCGAGCCGTTTTATGACAGTTTCGATATGTACATGTTCAGCAAGCGAAAAACAATTCGTGTTATCAATTTGAACACAATATTTGCAGTATTGAAGATTTTGTACGCAAGCAAAAATAGTGACGAAACTTTTTCCATTCAGTTTATATTAAACAATCACACAAAAACAGAAAATAAAATAATAGTGTTTATATATTCTCTTTGTTTCAAGATTTACATTAATTATATATATCTGTGTTTGCATAGTTATACTGTATTTACTGTATTTCAAGTTTACATAGGTTTTGGTCTTTTTTTCAGTGGTTTCACTTAAGAAAACTGTACGTTCACTGTTAAACCTCTTAATTTGTACCATTTTGTGTATTGCTATGTTAATGTGCAATGCCCTTGTATATTTCCATTGTACGTTTCAGCACCAGTGAATTTTACCGTCAGCACTTCAGGTATCACAGAGACAACACTGAACTTTAGCGTGAACCAATTGTTAGGCAACCATGTAATTACTTTTTCTCTGGTCGACACACAAAATAATGCGACGTATGAGAAACAGGGACACGCGGTAACATTCACAGGCCTAGATCCCGGCCGTCTCTACAGACTTGTTGTTATAGCGACTCTCGGAGGCGTTAACAGTTTATACCCCACAGTTGTTATGGTCAACACACGTAAGTGTACAATGGAGTTTCAATCGAAAAAAAAATGGTATTATTTTTAATAAATAATGTGTTTTTATAAACTATTAGTTTTACTGTAGTGTTACATTTCTCCAAGCATATTTCTGCCGAGGCTTACATTTTACAATCACGATATCCATCCTGCGTGTGTTTGCCCATCCCATAAAACAACAGGAGCCTGTTTAACTTCAGCAAATTATCTTCTGAATATTTCTTTAAACACTTAACATTTTTTAATATGCAGACGTTAGGGAATAATGAAAATAGCCTTTTTCTTTCTAAAATATACTTTGATAATTTATAACCTACAAGCATCCTTCCTCCCACCCCACCGTGTAATAGACTTGACACACTTGGAATTATGAAGCCATGTCTTAGAACTCACATTAATAATGTGATTTTACACTATTCTCCTGTATGTAAAGATAAAACAAATAATACACCCCAACATTGTCATTTAAATTTTTTTTTTCAGATTTATAATCATTGACTTGATCGCACAGTGACCTGCGTTTACACACATTGCCCAATTTCCAGTTTAGCCATGTACTAATGCGACAATGATAAAAACGACTCATATAAAACTAAATATAATGTTTTGTCTGTCGTATTTTCTCCCTGTTTCCAGGTCCAGGTCTTGTTGAAAATATTACCCTTAGTAAAGATGATACAACTAACACTTCGATGGCCATAAAATGGAAAAATCCGCGGGGAGACTTCGACAATGTCATTGTTAATTTCTTCTGCACAAACCCTAATAACGGCTCGTTAAACTGCTCTCACAATCTTAACAACGGTGCGACAACTACGACATGTCCAGGTCTGGATCCTGGGACCTTCTGTAAAGTAGAGCTGCACACCAAGTCCGGCTCTCAGGCCGGAGACGTGGTTGTACAAAACATACCTTGGTCAACAAAAGAAGAAGGTAACCGATTACATTTAAATTAATGATATATTAACTTTAGAAAAAAAGGTTTATTATCCCATTTGTATGGCAAAACAACCAGTTGCATCTATTGTTGGAGAAATACTTTTGAAAAGATACGTAGCGCAACTGTCACCAATCTATGTTTCTTTTCAAGAATGAAAAACATGAACTTATGTTATATATATATATACCTTCCGAGGTCTGACCAACCAGTCCGTTAACTTGCATATTGCCCTCAAGGCCATGTATTATTTGTTGTATTATACCGAATCTTAATCCTTTTATCCCTTTTGTTGCTTTTATTTTTAGTATAATTTGCTTTCAAATAATAATTGTATTTGTTCAGTGTGTGAAATATCTCAAACCCTAGTCGTTTTTTTATTATTTTTAAGCGATGCAGCTAAAAAATCATGCTCTTCTTTTAATATTCCATTTTTGTTGATCAAATTAAATAGTAAATGTTACTAGACAAAAGACCCGGACTTTAAGAATTTCGTTCGTGTAGGTTTCAAAGGAAGAATCATGGCCTTTTTCTGCTAGATTTGTTCGGAAGAGCTCCAGTTTTGTCGCGGTTTTGGTGTTTTTGAATCATTATATTCGCTGAGTTTAACTAAATCTGCCTCCGATAAAGAGGCGAATTACTTAGCCATTTTGACAGTTTGGCAATATAGTCTGTTTGTGTTGTCGTAAAATTCGCACGTCGTGAAGGTCGCTTTTAAACAGTCAAACAAACTGGATGACGTCATAAACAGTCCGTATAAGAATTATGGACTGGGTAGCCGGTCTATATGCGATTTATGGACTGGATGACGTCATATTAAATATAGAAGGGCGTATGGAAATAAGGTCTATATATATAACATAAGTCCGTGTTGGCGGTAAAGCAGCATTAACAACTTAAACATTTAACTGTAATCTATTAAACGAAAGACATGATTTGTAAGCAGATATCAACTTTGTTTTTCTATCCATACTACGATAGCCCCAATATTACAGCACTAGTTTTTCGGTAAAACGTGTTTATTAGTTTAAAGCTAAGACTACCATAGAAAAACATGCATGTCTTTTTATTATTATGACAAGTTTTTGTAGGATATGTATAAACAGAACTCAAACTACCTTACTGCTCAATCGATATATGTCGATATGTTTTAGCTCCTTCTTCTGTAATAAATCAGAGGATAGAGAAATCATCGCGAGCTGTAAACATAACATGGAACAGGCCATTGAAGCGAAACGGAATCATCCGGAAGTACAGAGTGGTCGTCGAGGACAAAAGAGGAACATGCAATAACACATACATTATCAAAGAGATTGCATGTAAATATTGCCTTCAGGAGAATGCGTCTGTGGGTGAAGGATGTAAGGTATAGCATGTAGAATCGTAAATGATAGATAATGTTTGATTGTTATGTATTGTAAAACCAGAATAAACACGTTATTTCATTTGAGCTACACCTACATTTACTTCTTAAGCTTATCGTATTGTTGTAATTCATTGTGTAAAGAGCTGCAGCATATGAACGACAAGAAAGTTTAAGATTTTATCATCTGAAAAAATCTTGCTCACTTTTTCACAATTATTCTGAATAATAACTTGAATTTGCGCAACACAATTTGACACTGACGATAAATTTTAGTACTGTTCCTGACAAAACCAGCAGTAAATCAATCACTTTCAAATAAGTTTCAATGTTGACATTTAGACCCTATGTATTAAACAGGAAAAGCTTTTTCGGCGAAAAGCTTTAATCTTACTTTTGACCCACTCAGAATGTTTCCTTTTTAATTATATTTCAAATCAAGTTATACAATTTTTAATTTAAATTGTGATCTTTGAAATCCTTTTGACTCTAGTTCGCATCAGCAAATACCTACGAAGCTACTTTGCTTTTGCTGTGTTCAAATATAATAAACAGCAACAATCGTTGACGATGGCAACATTGTCTACGTAAATGTTGATGTAGATACCAATTGCTTTTAGGGTTTTACCCACGTAATGGGCACAACTCGGAAGACGAAAAAATGTTTTACATTCCTCAAGTACATCTCTGAGCCTTTTTAAAACCCAACCCTCTTGTCTGCTACTGATTTAAGCGTCACCTACTTCGCGCTCATCTTAGCCAAGTCAACACCGATTCGACGCAGCTAAAGATTAATTGATCGTCTCAATTTACGATGAATTGCCATGACAAGTTGGACTACAGAGAGGAAGAAATAATGACCGTGCTGTCAGTCATATATATGTACGGAACAGAGGAATCAGAATCACTTTGAACCAAACACGACTCAGATGTTTTTAAACATTTTTAAACCGTCAATCTGATTTTTATCTCATAAACATCGCACAATGTATAAAAGTACGCGTAATTTTATCACTTTAAAGGATTTTCGTTGATACTTTCTTTTTATATGACATATAAGCAGACGCCACACGAACGTACATGTAGGCTGCAAGGGTTTACAGTGACACGACACCAATAGGCCATGATTCACTAGAGTGTAGAACAAAACACTCCGGGTTGAAACACCCCCCTTCCAACCTAGAAAAAATATAATATGTTTTGTCCACCTTGAAAAATTACCTGAGTGTTTTGTCCACATAGAAATAACAACGATATGGGTTTGTTTCGGCCAATTAGTCAAAAGGGGACAGAGGAGGTCTTTTCTGGGAGATGTTTTGTCCGGATATCATCGGTCATAATTGTCGGCGGTTTTCAGGGAAATTATGTACAATAAAACGTAAAACATACAAGTACACATTTAAGTTATGGTTGTACTTTATCCTTTGATATGTAACCTAAAAGTATTAACTTTTAACATTAACATATTGCATTGTATGGGTTTGTTTACGTTCGTTTTTATTCCTTCAGTAATTAAAGGGTTACAAAATGCGTATAACAAGCAACAGAATAACATCAGAGAGAATGAATTTACAGAAAAAAAAGTTATAAACATTTCAAAGAGAAGAAAGGCACATATTATAGACAAACATTGAAAAGTATAAACAGAATACCTGGAATGCTCTCGTCGAAACGAAATACGAGAGGATTCAGGTACCCTCGACATTGGAAAAGACAATTAAAGCAAGTAAAATTCAGAGAATCTTGAGTGAGAAGGTATGTTTGCAAGGTTAACGATAATAATGTCACACTACAAATTCCCTTATGTGCATAGCACACCAAGAACATCTGAATGACTGTAAGGATTGAAAAAATAGGAACTAGTAGCACCAAAGTTACAGTAAACGTAAGACAAAACAATGATCATTATCAGCTAGATGTTAACCGACTTATAGATGTTTTTGTCATACAAAAAATCACCCTAGTGCAATTTACACCATAGTATCATCATCATCCTCATCCTCCTCATCGTCATCATCATCTGAGAAAAGAGGCAGTTTGTGGTTTGGTTGCACTTTAGACAAAGCCTGTCATGCTGTCTGGAGCATAGCAGGTTCAGTATTTCTGCAATATCTCAATAGGTTTGCACAAATACGGCTGAGATACCACAGAAAACATGGAGCAAATCCTGAATGGATCCTGGTAACAGATCGTATACTGTCTTTGACTATGACACTGGTGATACGACTATTGTACGTGAAATGTTTGGCTGCTGTATTAACAGTTATTTTCCATTTGTTGTAGGCAGGGATGTACATTGTCAACATATTCGATTAGCATATGGCATAATCCATATTTTCCAAGTATGCCGTATATGTCCGGGACAAAAAAAAACATAGCCTTCGCGGGGCGCGTCATAAAGGAGCACTGCCGTTGTACAAATATTTCCTTTATCCTTTTATTGCAAACAGCATTACAAAGTTGACCGAAAAGGTTTAGCTTTCCTTCGTCACTATATGTGTGTAGGTCCATGGTAGCCAGACAGTTAACGGCTACACTTTGATGCAAATAGGAGTGCCTCAATATATTTTATGCACTGGAGGTGAGCTCTTTCTAACACCAAAATGTGCGTTTCATTGCCGAATCTGATATGAAATTGTTCACAAATATTCCAAATCTACCTTTTTAAATTTCAGCAAACACATGACCTGTTACGCAAATAAAATCAACGCCGTTATTTTTTTTTTATTTTTCATATGTATGTTTGCTATATTTCAGGCTGAAACAGTAGAAGACTTTGTTATAGAACGTTCAAACGAATCTTGGCCGGAAGCGTTTACAGACACCACAAGCGCTTCATTCTCCGGCCTGGTTCCCGGTAGAAACTACACAGTCACCGTTATCGCATACACAAAGTGCTGGGGACCAAGTACAGTCACGTACGTCCAGACAGTTGAAGAAGGTAGGCAGTGAATAGATAACCCTGGTCTTGTAAATGACAGGCCCTTGGACAATGTAAAAATAATAATGTTATTTATCATTGACAACTCTGACCGTTGATCTTGAAAACGTCATATATTTCATGTGGTATAAATATTTAGACATAAATTAAATCATTAAAATAGTTTGACTAGTATACTCGGAATTCCTAATGTTTTAATTTGATGCCTTTAGACATAAATATCCCAAACCAAATTGGCATGAGTTTGTTTTGTTTTTATAAAGCGATGGTATGAAACGGTCGATCGGAATATCAACAAATATCATAATTTGCACTTAGACCGGAAAAAAGTACACACATGTTCATTTGTAAGAAGTTACAAACAACAACAACAAAGTGACAACAGCAGCAACAACAACAACAAAACAAACAAACAACATCAGCATAATACACACACTGCGACGAGACTGTTATAAAAAAGAAAAAAATCTAACAAGTCTGTAACTTTTACTCGAAACTTCGCTTTATAGAGCCTTTACTTCGAACTTCCTGAATTCAATTGTCTTTGAGACAAGGTAAGAGTCCCCAAAAGTAAAACAAGTTATCATAAGTATCTACTTTATTCTTCACATTTTACGTAATCATGCAAATAATATTCCAACGTTTCGCATTGAGCAATAAAGACTAATGCAACCATCTCAAGCATGAACCAGCTCAGTTTGCTGAGTAGTATAACCTTATTAAAATTTCCATTCCAAATAATTTCCTTACTTAACATTAATACGTTTTTTATGGCACAAATGATTCGATCAAGTTCGATAAACACTATACAAGTGATTTATTGGTGTATTCAGGGAAATTATGAATGATACTGATTCTTTTTCCTTTAGTACCCAAAGGACCTCCAATAGACATTGTTTCCTCAGCTACAACAGATGCTGTAACAATAAACTGGGGCCCACCTCGATGTGAAGATAATACTGGAGTTATTGAGTATTATATTGTTGTTGTTAACTACACCAACATAACCTGCTATCCAGCAGGTGAGACAACCGTTAAGTATTTCAATACGACCTCTATGACGTTTGTTCTAAACAACACCCAACCTTACAATAATTATACATACACAATCAGTGCCTCGACTGCTATTGGACACGGACCTGAAAGTCTTCAGAAAACCCAAAGGACACCAGCAAAGGGTAATGTACATGTTTATCCATGTGACCTTACGTCACAACATACGAATTTAAACATATTTAGGAAACATGATTTTTTTTTTATCAGAATTATAATGTTTTTTAAGCCATTAATTTACAAATATTAAAAGGAAACCTTTTAAAATATGACTTCGCTTTGTGTTATAATGATAACAGTGAACGTAAACCGTCCACGTGTTGAGGTATACTTTGATCTTATTTTCTTCTTGTTAGGTGAAAAGTACAACAGTTACTATTCTTAGAATAGCTACGCGAAATACTAAGTCATAGAAATTATTGAGTTGATGACAATACAACAGGCTAGAGATATAAAGGATTGTTATAACAGTTCATGTTAAAATGGGACAGAAGTACACGATTTCATTGTAAGTCAAATGTGAATACAGGACTAACAAGTACGGTTATGACTTGTGAAAAACATGTAACATCGTTGTGCTAGCAAATACGAACATATGACAAGGTTTTAAGAGCATTGAAACAAATACTGCAATTACGTAAAGACAAAATCACTCACATATTTAATTCCATGCAAAAGTGTAAACATTAATACGAGACATGAAATACATTGTAACCGTCATGTCGAATGATTGCATGTAATATTGTAATATTTAGTAAATGAGATGTGTTTTCAGAGCCAGATCCTGTGACGATGCTTCATGGCACAACAATAACAGACACGAGTGTTGAACTAGCCTGGGAGGCACCATGTTTTCCAAACGGAATTCTGTCCAAATATATTATCTCGATTATCAACAGGGACACAGATAAGACCACCAGAGTCACGTCAACAGAAAGTGACAAGGCACAGTTGCTCGATCTTCTTCCTTATAGAAATTACACATTTCGGGTGGCACCGTTGAATCACGAGAATCTGACTGGGTATAATTCAGATCTGAACATCACTACACAACAAGGAGGTAAACCTTTGCAAGTCAAAACCAAAATACCCATAGACGGTGTTAGCCTTAATTGGCATTTTATATTTATTTGTATTTGATTCATAAAATTGCTAAGAGGCGAAAGCCTGTCTCAAATTAAATACAAGATCGGACTTTACAAGGCTGTTAGGACAGCAGATTTGAAAAGTGCGCAAACGTTTTTGTTAAAAATAGGCAATAAGATCCCCACAGGAAAGACCACCCCGATCAGGACGCGAAAAAATGCCGAAAGCGCTTAATAATTCAAAGACTCAAATCGCTCCTATTAGCAAACAGTATGTGTGACAAGTGTTTGATGATTTACCATTTGCATTCAGCACATGTGTTTCAGTACCACACATAGTAGAAGACCTTGTCAGTTCTAATATAAGCGGTTCTGCCATCACGGTAAGCTGGTCTCCTCCAGATTTGTACACAGGAGTTACAAACTACACAGTAAAGTCAGTCGATTTCTACTTCAACACAAGCATGCCAGACCAAACCATTTGGGGTGAGATACGTCAGTTTTAGTAATAATTGTATAGATTTATTTGCAATGGGTTTATACAGCCTGCATCACATTAAATGATATTTTCCTTCTTAAAATAAAGTTGAAATCTAATTACTGCGTAAATTTAGTAATTATATGTAAATAAGGAAAGGTCGTATAAGAATTAAATTACCGCAGACATTTATATCTTAACTATCTCCAGACAAAGGCAAGCAGGACAAATGTAAGAGAAGCAAAAACATAGAGACGAGACATAACACACAAAAAGAAAATACAACAACAGCAGTTTACGCCTCAGTCGGCAAACAGACATATTGGGGTGCTTAAACCTGGTTTTTGGAGTGCTCTAACCTCGCACTTTCTGAAGTCTTTTTTTTCAAACAAACATTGTAAATAAAAATGTCCTATCAAAGTGAGACAGTAAGCGCCTGCATCGGGAGTTAAAACTAATAAAATGAACAAATATAATAAATTTTCCACATATGTACCCAATGAAAAGTAAATAAAGGCCTCGGCAGCCTAAAAGTTCCAAATAAGGAAAAGCCCAAGCGACAGCGTATATTAAGAACAATTTAATGACGTCATATAATGCCATGACGTCATATGGCAGAAGTGTCAAAACGACAATAAATTATCTAATGACATCATTTTATGCGGGATCTTTTAAGTTATTTCTTCTTGACCTAGTACGTGTACACTGCCAATTCAGCGCTATAATATGCTTTGATAATGAGATATATTAGGAGACATAGTCAATAGTATTTCTACATTTA
Organism: Sinonovacula constricta; assembly: GCA_007844125.1. NCBI lineage: Eukaryota > Metazoa > Mollusca > Bivalvia > Cardiida > Solecurtidae > Sinonovacula > Sinonovacula constricta. Next base: position 4,498,499 of record CM017556.1, read on the forward strand.
TTTTTAAAACATTTAGACAACTTCTTTTAGGTTTTAACTCTACCGAATTGACAGTGGGAACATTAAGAGCCTATTGGAACTACAGCATCAGCGTGGAAGCAGCAACAATTGCTGGGATTAATGAATCACATTCCATTAACGTGCAAACATTGGAAACAAGTATGAGCACATTCTACACAATGTAAAGTAAAGTAGTTAGCTTACTGCTTCAATATCAGATTTGATTGACTTCTCTTATTAAATAGACATCTCTCAAATTCCATCGATATTAGGCCTAGGCGTCACCTTTCGAATCTTTAAAGATTAATTTGAGATGTGGAGTTTCTTTTTTCTCATCGTTTAATAACGGTACACGTTAAAATCACAGGCAATTTCATGGTCCCAGTTATGGATAACGTACTAAAACGTACCATAATGTTTAAATAACTGCAGTAAACAGAATGATCTGTCTGATAAGGAGTCACGTTTTAATTCAGAACAATAGACCCAAATGACAACTGAACACATACTATAAAATTAAATCGTATATGATAATTAATTTAAAGATAAAACATTAACTCCTTTATTTATGTCATGTGAAAATATGTATGACAACGAACGAGATAGAAACACCATTTGACATTTTTATAATCATCTATAAGTTGAATAAATTAAAAATGTTAAAACCACTATAAATATATGATTATAATTATGTACTTCCATAAGACTACATTACACTTTGTACGCTCAATTTATTTAATATATAAAGTATTGGAATTCTTTTCATAAGAACCTGGACCTATAGCAAAGTTGTCCCTGTTTCCTGAGACAGATGTTACAAAAGCAAGAACGATAACTGTAGTTTGGCAAGAACCAAAATTAGAGGACAAGAATGGCATAATTACCGGATATGTTATCAGATACGGACACAACAATGTAAGTGACTAAATTTCTCTTTGAAAATAGTAGTTCCAGTAGATCGTATTAAATATTTAAACTTTTTTATGAATTATACATAGTTGAATCTATGTGTGTCAAAGTACTTTAAGAACTCGCGAACTTGATGTTGCGATTCAGTGCATTTTTCTTTCATATAATATTAACTAGCATCATTTTTCGTTAAAATTGAAATAGATTGATGAAACAATATTGTTGATGTTATACATCATACTACTATACAAAATAATTATTAACATACAAATAAATAATAATGATAAGAATAATAATATCGATAATAAATATAATATAATATTTATTATTGTTATTCTCATCTTTTCGTTTATAACAACGTCATATGCTACTTTGATGCTACTGCTCCCCGATGGTACTTTTCATATATCAGACATTTGTCTGGAAACGTCTTCTATGAATACACAGCTAACGTTTACCTGTTTTACAAAAATGCCTTTCATTAAATGAAATAACTTGGAAAATGCAATATATGCATATGTTGTACATCGTCATGTTTTATAACAAATTTGGGTTCTCATTTTTTACAGACTGCGATGCTACAGGTTAACGTGAATGCTGCAACCAACAATACGGTGCTCCAAAATTTATCTACTGGCTATATCACTGTTCAGGTACTCGATTATTTTTATATATTTCTGCATTGTGTATTGTGACTTTCCCTTGAGATCAACATCAGTAAAATTATGATTCGATAAATAAATGTTATGAACATTGCTTTTGAATTCGGTTTTGAGTGACAAATAAATGCCATGATTTATTGAAATCAATACCTAATGATGCCACTTCACTTAAGATGCAGGTTGAAGTACAACATTAGTGTAAGCAATATTCTTCATAACTTTCAGCCATTTACTGAAATGATATTACAAAAGCATCTTTTAAACCTATTAAAGAGATAACATTGTGTAATCAATGATTCAAAGAGCTTTAGGATATATCAGTTTTGGGTGTCGTGCGTTAATGATCTATTATGTATTTCATTTGTCCTATATGTAAGCAAGGTTTCTTATATTAATTACATGCTTAAAATTTAAATAAATGTCGTAACAAGCATAGGATCTTGCCTTAATTTCGTTATCATGATAACATTAATGTTACCTGCGCAGTGTGGCGGTCATTAAGAATCTCTTGGTGCATGGAATCTATGTTGTCATTTAATGCATTATATCAGGACTGTTACATGTGTTGACGTTCGATGTACACATAAACAGGATGGTGCACCCATTTACACAGTTTCAAACATATATATTTCCTTTTTCATTTCTTGTATGTGAGAACCCGCTCAGGGAATTACATCTCCTCTTTGTTGAGGTCAATAAAGTGGGTCTCGCAACCTTTTGTTGTTAATAAAGAACTAAACCATGTTTTAAGGTGGCAGCAGAGACATCCATCGGCGAAGGGGATGTAACCTACAACTATACAGATGTTAAACCAGGAGGTTAGTTGGCACTTAAGAGATTGGGCGAATGTTACAAAATATTGTTTTTGACGCTTACATTTATCAAAATAACTCCATAATTCTGCATCCGGAGGAAAGTTGCGACAGATTAAAAGCAACTAGAACTTGCTTCTGTTAAGAGGCGTTTTTTTAAATCCTTAATTTATGTTGAAAACTTTTACAAAGCATAAAATAAACAAAACAAGAACATGCTTAAATAAAAAAAAACTTTTTTTGTTTTGTTTCTTACTGACTTACTCATCTTTTTCAAGCGCCACTGAAGTTTAACGAAAGTAATGGTCAACCATTGATGCAACCGAGCAGCCATGGTGTTCTTGATTCAGAGAGACAAATATCAATTATGCTTCCCCTTAGGTCGTTCTTCTGTAACTATACCAACGGGAAAACAATCAAATGGGGACTGGTTGTAGCGGAAACATCAAGAACTAAAGGTACGTTTTTAACAAAGGAAGTATGTTGCGAGATCAAAATGTATTCAATAAAAAGAATCATTGAACTAAGTCATTACTGGTAATTGACGGTTGCTATGTATGTGACATTTTAAATTGGCTTTGTTATTTCTGATTGGGATTGGTCCTTGTGAAAAGTCCTGATAGCTTTGGGCGTCAGACCCTACATATTGTTTGTTTGTAAAGAAGATTGCATGATCTTAGACGTCGGCGTGCAATGTACAACTGTCTTTAGCTGGTATTTGCATTTAACAGAAGGTTGCATTTTCTTATGCATCAATTTAACATATTACGTTCCCAAGATAATTCTTACGTTTTGATAAAGATTACATGACAATACCTGCTCCTGTTGCAATTGTCTGCCTGGGTTTTCGCATAGAGAATTCGATAACAGTGTTTCTTGTCTACCACTTCAACACAAAAACTTCAAAAACAAACAGTGACACGTGTCTTAAGAAACCCCTCAGGAAGTGCGAGGTTAGAGCACAACCGGTTAAAGCACCCCAGTCATTCAATTTTGCTAATGAACCAATTCAATGCGGTAACTGTTGGGTATGCTCTTTTTGTAAATTGACTCTTCACAGATTTGTTCTTACTTTTACATTTGACTTGCATGTGATTACCTTTTGTCTTGTGCCATTTCAAATTTTGGTATATGTAGTCATTTATTCTTTTTATTAAACTGTGAATTTGCATCTTATTATTTTTGAATTTGTATGACGTTGATACATTGTATGACGAATTACTTTGATGCTTTGCTGGATACTGAAAAATGTTAATATCCGTAAAAGTATTGGATACTTGGCGCGTATAATTCAAAAGTAATTAAACGTTCATGTTTAGTTGTGGTGGTGATTAACTGTTTAACTTCGCGCGATACAGATTAAGAATACAGATAAAATGAATTGAATAAACATAGGCAGTGAACCTTATACTGGAGATGTGGCTGGCTTTAACAACACTCTCGAGACCTATCGTAAGTGGAAGGATATCAAAGAGGCAGATGTCATAGATCCGTATATACCAACTTCATCTGACTGGAATCCATGCAATCAGACAGGTAAATAATTATAGTAAAATCAGAAATGTTAAATATGTTCTCAACCTAAATAATTGTGTTCATTAAAATTGAATGTCCCCTATAAGTACGGGTGCGCCAATATATGTTTAATTAGATATGTGAATCTGAAATCTTGAATCCAAAAGAATATGCTCAGCTTACAAGAAAGCCCCACATACATGAACTTCGGTTCTGTCTATTTGAATAAGAATTTTTAAAATTCTTAAACTGTACCGTTTCATAGGCCTCAATTGAACGTGAACTTTAATATTGTCTTATTGTAATGCATTATTCCGACAGACATAAAGCTCCGAAACCGACGAAGCGTTCCTGATGTAGTTGACATGCCGTTTGTGATTGGCGCCGACAAGGATTGTGATGCTCTGGATCCCAACGGCTTTTGTAATGGTCAGCTGGCTCCCGGTCGGTCGTACAGGTAATGGTTCAAAAAGTTTCTGACGAAAGCTGGCATTGTTTTGACAACATACCACCCTTAAATCAAGAGGCAAATTGAATAACTATGAAATCACAGCAGATGTCCTTAGAAAACAACAACAACAAAACAATATAGGTAGGGTAATTTAACAAAAGATAAACTACCATACGGACAAAATTTTTAGCAAACATATTTATTTAAAAGCAAAATTAAAACACCTCACATGTTAAATTTGACAGAAATTAGCTAAGGCGCTTGCAGAGTTGCCAATCATGTGAATTACTTATCTACATAAAGTCGAAGCGAAATAATGTATTTGAACAAACAAAAAGTATTCATGAATATGATTATGTTATATTTTACATTTAACACACGAAATAAAATCCAAATCTGCTATTGAAAATGTGTTTAGTCTTAATGACATTGAAACCTCATTCTATTGTCATATATCTACCAGTGTTCGTGGTTTTGTCTGCACGGAAGGAGGCTGCACGGAGTCAGAGTACTCCCCAGGAATAAAGACAGGTTGTACGCTGTATTCATTATCATAATAACATAATATTTTCTTATTTAATTAACTATCAATTTTCATCGACGAATCCCTAAGTATACAAGAATATGCTTCGATTTTTCGAGATAGGAAAATGACTATAGATGAAACACCTATATATCGTTTTTGCGTACAGGTAAATATATTGAATAGGCTGCCGGTTATGGAACATTGGGTAAGGACACAAACACTTTAAGACAGCTTATTTTAACTAGATACTCTACGAAGTAGGGTCTGTGTATACTTGCTTCTTAAATTGTTCTGACCACTGCTATGTAATTAATTTAGATCCCGATTTGACAATGCCAATCGTTGTTGGGGTTCTCTCTGGACTTGTCATTGTCGCTGGTGTTGCCCTCGTCATAGTCTTCATGAAACGGAGACAAAAAGCGTATGTTTTCGCTTTATCGTATAGCTGATTGTTTATAAGCAAACATGCATAAATTATATTATTAATCTTACTCTTCTTAGACTGCCATTGATCAGGATAAAGCAAATTGTGTAGTTCTAGGCTAGACACTTTTCGCAGCGACCTGTCTGCACACTTTGCTTCTGGCATACAACACTATTTAAGGCTACCTTTTCAAGAAGGTACTTAAAACAGGTCAAAGCATACACAATTGTTGTTTTCTTGTTGTTAAAATTTTAAGTTTTATCGAAAGATGTTGTGGTAATTTTTAATATGTAGTAATGAGTCTGCAATGTTGAAATTAAGTAACAATATGTTATATAAATCTACAAATACGGATCTATTGATCTTTACTTACCTTAAATAACAATAAAATCAATATTTTAGTGTTTTGGAACGAAGAAGAAAACTCTAAACAAGGTCAATATTAAGCATGATTAATTGTTTACGGCATTCAGATGCTTTGCTATGAAGGTCGATCTACAAGATGATGATAATCTAAAAGAAACAGAATCAGCAGAGATGTCGGAGATAACGCAACATGAGACTAGTGTTCACTCTTTTAAGTAAGATATACATGCCATTATTAATATAATTCCATATGATAAATGCTTCGGGTATAATTATGTTAGGTTTGGTTTCATTTACCATGATCAGTTATAGGAATGTTTCACATATTGGTACTGGTATTATTAATAAAAATGCTCCTAGGCTAGCGTTTTTTAGTTTGAATTATATTATATTTATTAATAACGTTTTTACCAGCTAACTTATTAGGGTTGATAGCAGTAGTACATAAAGTAACCAGTACAATTATTCGATGAACTTATCTGACTCCAGACCATGTTCTGTGCCGCTTTCGGAATTCCCAGCTCATGTTACCAACATGCATAAGGACTCTAATCTTCTGTTTTCGGATGCGTTTAAAGTAAGTTTAATTTAATACTATTTTAGTTTATATTATTCTATTATATGTTTATTCTTGCAATCTGTCTTAACAAAAGCCAGTCGTAATAATGATTATGTATTGATTCACACAGATGATCAAGGAGAACAGTCCCGCCTTGCCCTCAAACATGGCGAAATCAGAAGCATGTAGGGCGAAGAACAGATACTCAAACATCCTGGCTTGTATGTGACAATTGGTTATCCATTATATGGGTTTTATTTATAACATCATGTTACTAAATATGTGTCACTGTTTTCTTTTTGCAAAAGGTTATTGGGTGTTAGGACTGTTTTGTTTATCCTCCTTTTGTCCTATCCATTAAGGTAAGCACATTGACATACGATAGAACTGAAAATCGCTTGTGTCTTTTAAAAAGGAGAATTACAACATTTTATCAAGCGTATTTAAAAAGATTGTCTCTAATATTTTTCATATGTGTAAAATTTGCAATCGTCAAAGTCAGTGGATACTTTAACCTATAGAGAATGGAAGTATATTTTAAAAATAATGTTACCTCTAGCTTCCATATTTTAGTTGACCATTCAAGAGTTAAATTACTTCCTCTGGAGGACGTGGAGGGGTCGGACTTCATCAACGCCAACTATATTCCGGTAGGTGGGAATACTTTTTTCCACGTCCATAGGTACTGCTGCTATATGCTTTAAAAATTATCAGTGCAACAGTCATAGAACGGTCCACCATAAGCTTCGCTAACAAATACTGGTATTGAAATTGAATTGTGTTGATCGTTTATGAATGATATATGCTAAATAAATATAATTAGTTCTTTTTTAAATTGATACAAGGATACAAAGGATGAATTATGGTTAATACAACACACACAATGAAATGGTAAATACAAAATGAACTTCATGATAAATAAACGGTCTTTATGCGAATAAGAGTCACCATCGCTAATAAATTTAACGGTCTAAAACCTGACCGATGCTGTTTCACATTTAAACATCGCACACTTATAATAATACCAACAAATTTAAAACAACTCAAAAACAATCAGTTAATAAAGCTTAGAGTTAAGGTAACTAATATAAAAATACAGAAAGGTTGTTTCTTAGTGATTTTGTGTGTGTTTGTTACATCTCAGCGACCCAAAAATAATCATATTGATGTTGTCCAGCTAATTGTTGGTTGTGGAGAAAGACCCGTGACTAATGTCTGGGTAGAACTACCGGTGCAGCGAAGGTTGTAAAAGCTCCCCATATGACCCATAGGTTCTTGACCCGACCGGCAACTCTAACCGCTCGACCACGGGCGCCTCATTCTAAGTTCTATAGATATATTTATACTAATGGAAAGGACGTGTTGTAATGGTAAATTGCATGAACATTGCTTTTCAAAAACTGTTACGATATAAATTGTACTGGTACCTTCAATTTAACTATGCTTTACTGACTGCAATGAATGACTAATTGAATTTCTTGCTTTCACCGCCAGGGCTGCAAGTCAAAGCGAGCCTACATTGCCACTCAAGGTCCATTGCCGGCTACATTTGATGACTTCTGGAGGATGATCTGGGAACAGAACGTCGGAGTCATCGTCATGTTGACCAAATTAGTTGAGAAAGGGAGAGTATGTGATAATAATCGTATCCAAACAAAAATTAAATGCTATTTAACGTGACGTCCTGTTGCTTGGTATAATGTTGAATAAACAATTAGATCATTTTTTTCTACAAGATTCCGTTTAGTATTTTAATAAGCATAATCAAACATGTTTAAAAGAGCAGTTTTAAAAACACCGTCGTAACCTTTCGTTATTTCGTGAGGAAAAACATCTTAGATACTGAAACGAAAAAGTCAGAAATGAGTTTTTAGAGAGCAAAACACCCATAAATAGAATGAATTTACTAAAAATGAAGTTATAGTTATATTAAAACAATCAGGAACATCGAAAGTTGCTCACGTTATTTGTTTTCTCCAAGTATACATTTAGCATTAAAAGTGTTCAAGCATGAATCTATCGACAGGCTAAATGTGACATTTATTGGCCCAAGCTTGGTGAACCCGTATTTTACGGTGATCTTGTGGCATGCACCAGGTCAGAGTCTACACTTCCTGATTATGCACTCCGTGTTATTGAATTACAACTGGTAAGCGACAATCTATCAGAAACAACTGTTTTTATATTGATCTAAGTTTAGATGATTTCTAAATGTGTCCTTACTGTCTTTGTTACTGCTTTAAAATGATTCTAGAAGTATTGAAACCTGACATCACCGAAGAGATATTACTTTTAAAGTAATAAGATAATTTATTAACTATTTTATTTATTGTTTTCTTTATTGTATTTATGTTTTAAGTTATGAATTGCTTGTGTTAAAAAAACACTTTGAGTCATTGTCATTACTAAACAAAAGTAACCTATATAATCTTAACTGAAAGCTAACACAATTAAAAAACAACAACACAGAATACAAACAGAAATAACATTATTATATCAGAATTCATTGCAGAAAGACCAAATCCGCACAGTTCGCCAGTTTTGTTTCCTGAAATGGCCGGATATGGGTTGTCCAGATCATCCGTACCTGCTGCTGGACTTTGTCAGAGCCGTAAGGAATGAGTATAGCCCCAAGCTCTCTAGAAGAGGTCCAATGGTTGTACATTGCAGGTAACTGTATTGTACAGGATGTTCACACATTTATCCCGTTGATATTGAGTAGTAATTATATGTGTATACTTTACTTTTAGTAAAGACTGTCCAAATATATAAATACGAAAATATTACAAAGTGATAAAAACATTGAGCATTATATTACATTTAAAGAAAACCCCTACTGTAACCTTGAAATGCAAGTCGGTTAAATAACCAACGTTGGTGTTTAAGCCGGATTCTGGAGCATAAGTCTAACACTTTTGACGGATTTATCCATGGAAAACAGTGCAACAAAAGTATAAAATTAATACAAAACAGTCCAGTCGATGAAGTATATTTATAATTAAGAAATTATACCTTTTAATAAAAACGCTGTGACGTGGTTTAAGATTTTAATGTTTATACTGTATTCGATTGAGGAAGAAGTATATTAAATGTAAGAAACGTTGTCCGAACAACTAAATTGAAATAATTTAGTTTAATAAGAGATTAAATACTGGCGTGTTATGAGCTTACGCTTTGTTACGGAATTGAAGTACATGTACCCATATACATTAGAGGAATATAAACATATGAATGTTCAGTTCTTTATTCTATGCAGATGAAAGAGGACGGATACGAGCAACGTATGAACATAAATAAATCCATCACGTATTCATATTTAGTTTCAAGAATTTGTCGTGTTTACGGTCTTTAGTAAACATATTTCATCTAGAAATGAACAGGATGCTACAACCATTGGCAATTCTTCTCTAGTGTTTTGTATTTCATTTCAGGTGTAATTAAGTATTTTAAAATCAAGAATTGTGTGCATTTCTAATAAAACCAATACTAATGTCCTACCCAAAATACAATGTTGATATATTTGTTTTATTAACACTTCTGCTTTCTTATTACTAACATTATAACTTAGGTCTAAGAATTCGTCATTACTTAGACAGTTACGTTTTTTAAGAATGTCGTAATGCTTGAATGTGAGCAATTCCTTTGGAAATGCGAGGCTAGGGTACAGTACAACCGATTTAAGCATCCAAGTTTGCCGACTAAAGGTTCCAAGCCGGTTACTGTTGGGTTTGCCTAATTTTGTATTATGCCTTGTCACAGCTTTTTGTAACTTGTACAACTGACTGACATTTGAATACCTTTACTTAGTGACTGTTCAAATTCTAATGCATTTTGCAATACTCATCGGACTTTTTCACATTTACTTATTTAAACTACAATAAATGTTTAAAGAATTCAGCTCATCGATCAGAAACTAATGATGATTGTTGCAATGTTAGTGCTGGTGTAGGAAGGACTGGCACGTTTATTGCATTGGACAACCTTCTGCAGTATGTAAAGGAGAACGACACAGTTGATATCTACAATCTGGTTCTTCAAATGAGGCACAGTCGCTGCAACATGGTGCAAACTGAGGTATGCAGGAATTATATAATTTTTGTTATGTGGTTCATTTTTTGCGAATTTCAAATTCACATTTCTACATAAAAAAACACGATTACTGTACTGAATTACCAACGGTCTTTAAAAAGTGTACGTCGCAGTGTGATATATTTTCAGGAAGCCTATACTGAAACGACGTTTGGAGCTTAATATTTAGTAGAATATGTTTATTGGTTAGTTTCAGAATAATGATTTTGAATGTGTATTTCTGTTTATCCATGACCGTATAAAAGCTTTTGTTACGGCAAGAACACTATTCGTTAATCTATCAACCTTTTCAAACGTTAAGCTACAATCACTTCTTCACTTTGTCGTAAACAATCTTTTCTCAAAATATGCTTTAACCATTGATCCGTAGTGTTACGATTTAACTATACTTACACTGGTAGTAAAATGAGCAATCAATACACGTTATATTGTAAGGATAAGTTTGGAAAGCTGTAATAGAAATGAAGGTAAATGCTTTTTTTTAAATTTAAAGTTATGAGAAGCAACTCGATAAACTATTTGTTTCGGACCTTTTTGGAAAGAAATATCCATCCAGCATTTTACTTCCATCTTATTACTGCCAGTAGGACATACATTTTACTGTGTCATTTTTCGTTAGGATCAATTCATCTACATTTACGAATGTCTGAAAGAATCCATGACTGTAAACACCGCGGAAGAAGAAGTCATAGAGGAAGAACGTAAGTGACGAGAAAGTCTTGTATTTTATTAATATTTGGAGGTGGTATTAATACTTTAAATAGTGCACGATAGTTGTATGGAGAATATAATGCGAATATTTCTTCCACATGATGTGTTATAACAGTTCTATGACGATGTTGCTTTTTCACTTTTTTATTTGTGGTAATAATCAATGGACTTTTTTGTACGTTGGTTTTATAAGTGTAGTTAGTTTGTCTAAAAGTAACATGGTTTTGTTCGCACACGAGCTACCATCGTCTAAGGAGAAAATTTCAGAAACCACTTGTCCAATCAGCCTAGTATATGTTTTGGCAAATAAATTTAAAAATGTTGTCAACGTCAAGATTTAAATCAATCGAAACTCGAATTAAACAGTTTCGGTTTTATTTTTAATAAGATTTAGTTATTCATTACGATAAGAAATCATTTTATTCAGATTCGGGTACCACCCTTTGTCTATTTATTCAATAAAGAAATATAGAATGCGTAGGCAATAGTTACCGACTGAGTAGGCTACAGTTACCCTTCTTACTTACATGACAAATAGCCATTGTCCCCAGATTAATAAAATGTTTATTATGTTTGTGGGATGATTAACCCAATGAACAAACATTTCAGCAGGTGACATCAAACAACAAACCCCGAGCAGCTATTAGATTTTCCCAAACATTCCCCGACCCCAAACAAAGCATCTGTCAAATATTATACGATACGACATGTGAATATTTATTCAATCCTTAATATCTTCGCCACTACGAAAGTCAGTTAACAAAATAAAACATGCCTCCAAACAAATGGCTAAGAGTAATGTTGTGCATCAAAACTATTAAAAAATTATTCATGCGAAATGCATAAATATGTGGTTGCAAGAATGTAAATGTGATATCTTAAGGATGTTATCCATATACTGGGCGCCATTTGATACTCCACACCAATCGCTTTTCTTGTTTTCTTCTTATATATATTCTTTTTCTTTTTCAGCTGTGTATGGGAACACATCCGATAACGTGTATGAAAACATGGGCTTTTCACAAACTTAAATGTTGATGATAATAAAGACAATAAGGTTGTTTCTTTGGAAATCCTTCTGTGTTAAATAGAAAGTTTTCGATAGTCATTTTATCGTATGCATGATCTTGCTTTTCTGTGGTGCTTTAATTTGTTTGCATGACGTTTTCGTACCAAGAACTACTTTATTTTAATCTATATATTCAACATTGGTTTGCCAGTCTTCATTGTAACAAGGTTTTATTTCAGAACGTGTAAAGACAACTAAAGTATATTGAATTGTATAGTTTTCTTTAAAAAACTAATTTTGTTCCTATTCATTTCTGTCGTCTGCAATATTTCCATTAAAGAAATGACTGATTCTCTTTATTCATTCTCCGAAATTATTGAAGTAGTGAACATCATTTTCATTGTTATCGCAGATATGAATTAGAGTGTTTATGAAAATATGTATCACTTTGGCGAACATCAGTAAATCTACTTAGAGAACACATATTTTCTACAATACTACTATCCGCAGACATACTTTGTACAGTAAGGCTTGAGGAGTTGACATAGTTTCCATGTTTAAAGCTATTCCCCCCCTTGTTCTCGAATACTTTTACTGTTTAATTATAGTCTTGAGTTTTATTTAAGAACAAAGAACAAAGCTGTGAGGGTGTAGGTGCGAGAAATATCATGTCGAAAGGATAAAGAGCGGATGAACTTTCCATTAGAAATATTTAGCATTGTCAAAGACTTTCTGCTTGTTTTACATGTGTTTAGACTTACTGACTCTAATAAACATATCCATTTTATGACCCGTGATTAGCATGTGTTGTTTTGATATGAAGTCATTAGTTAGCTTGACGTTTTTGTCGTCGCTTTAATTGTTGTTAAAATGATAATTTTTTACATCGTCCTTTAAGAAAATCCTAAGTATGCCAGAGCGCTGCAAACAGGTGTAATAATCCCAGTTGGTCATTTGCCGACTGACCATTTTAAGGCGATAACGGTAGGTTTTGTGTATGTGTGGGATATCTTGTCCCCATTTTCCTTCCACTTTTAAACTGATGACGCATGCGTATCCATTTTAGTGTTATTGCAAATTTCAATATAAAGCCTTGTCATATTTCTCATAATGAAACAACATAGTTTTTGCATTTGATTTATAGTTTACTTTACGAAATTTGTTGACTGTCTTACAAAACTTTGCTCAATACTGTTGATAAACATACTATTGTACAATTAAAAATGCAAGCGTTCACTTTTATACCTTTGTAATACATAACAAAAAGCGTTCCTTTATTTTATCGTAAGATTATGTTGTCATGTAACGCTTGGGTAATTTATTAGGATTTATCTAGATATTTATTCCCTACGACTGTTCAAATATCGTTGAAACATGTATTGCCTTTTGCAATTGTATATGCAATGGGAGCATCCTGGGCAGAAAAGACTCATTGTTACATGCTGTCGACTCCATAGAAAGCAAAAGTGCATATATTTGCATGTTAAAAATACGTAAGCATACTGTAGTTAAAAACATAATGATATGATCGCTAATCTTAATATAAAATAACATAATCTCTTTGCAGCCAACTTCACAAATACAAAATTACTTTCATATATGATGCACGTTGGAATGGATCGCATACATTTATATTGGACAATTGGTACTAAATTAAGGAAGTCAAAATTTTACTTTTGCAATAATGTTGCAATACACATGGCTATGTCTCATAATAGATTTAGAAGATTAGTAATACTAAGAATCGTTTTTGTTTCAACAATTTAGCATGCAGGCTTGCAGCTTGTACTAGGACAGGCTTCTGTTGATATCTGTATCTTTCAGTCAAGAATATTTCTCTATGCAATTATATATTTTAATAGGTAAATAAAAGTGTTCAGTAGATACAGCGACCAATACTAAAAACTGCCGCTTAAACATTTTACAATATCACTCACCAGGGTCGAGTATGCCTACTGACCTGCACATTTGTATGAATAAAGTAATCGTCAATAAACTAATATAAAAACACTTTAACAATATGTAATTCAATTTCAATATATGTTGTGATTTTGATAGAGCTTTGTCATGTATTTTTGTTAGCAGATACAATTTATAACGTATCTAGTGGTTGTACGAAGCTATTAAAGTAAACTAATTTGTCTTAATATATAATAAACACACATTGACAAGCCAGTTATTACGTCAATAGATTTAGACTGCTTATGATATAATGGGTTTGGCGATACATTTCTGCTGAAGTAAGTAAGGTCCTAAGTATTATTATATTTTGAACAAAGTTAGAGAAAGTATTATTATGATTAAACTTCGTTCAGATTACTGTGTTGGCAATTTATATTTTATGCTGTGTACTTAAGTGGTATACATTAACTGATGTTTATTTTGAATTTTATAAAATCTAGGTAGATGGCTGTTTAATCTGTTATTTTAATTGTCTATATGCTTTAAGTCTTCTTTAGCTGTTTTATGTGAAGCATCTAGCAATAAATTTGTATATTGAATTATTCGTTTTGAAGTTACTATGTTTTTGAACAAATGTTACATTCCAATTACATCTTAAATGTAGTAATGATTGAAACAAAGTTGATCACCTAATTATAAGTTTTACCATTGTGCGTAGGAAATATGTCGAAGAAGAAGTATCGTTAAGTGGCGTTTGTGAGGCTCTAATTAATAGAAATCATTCAAAAGAAAATATTATTTGACTTGTAAGAATCAGCAAAAAATAATTTTACATTTTCAGACCGCTAATTGACCATTTTGTGTTGTGTGCTTAATCAATACACAAATTTATTGAGAAAAAGTAGAATATTTCTGAATAAACATAGAGTGTGGCTGTCTGTGTTATCCAAAAGCTTCTTAAAATTTTAGCCCTTCTAGTTAGTCAGTGGTAATTAATGTACCATATTAATTGTTGTTTGTTAACAAATTATAACAATGTGAAAATGTGGTGTGTGTTTGTACGAAGCTAAACAAGTACTGGAGTCCTTGTTTATTATATAGTCCTTATATAGTCATTATATAGTTTTGAAATTTTGGGAGTCACATTTATTCCATCTGATGTGACTTTATTGTTACTCAGTTAAACTCAATGAAATGTATGTACCAAAAATCTTCCCGTGCATGTCATCTATGTTGTCATCTTATTCATCCTAGTATCAGGATTGTTACGTATATTTTCTGTTGACATACCTTGGACTTAGGTTTATTTTACTTGAAATAAAACAACCATGGACAAACTGCTACAACCAAATATTAATATTTCACCCTAAAAATGCAATATAAATATTTGCTAATATATATCCTATAAAATTACACTCCTCTTCCGGGGTTTATATTTCTAATCCAGGTAATTTATTTCTTCGGCAGTCATGTATTTTAAGTAACGTATCTAGTATCAATGAACAGAATTCCTTAACTGTAACTCCACTGTCAGTTCTGGTGTAAATGGCCGTACATTTAACATTTCCTTACCCTGTGATGTTGATTGACAAAGTAACAACATAATTATGTAATAACGTGAAACCATCCTAACTGTAAACTGCAGTACGTTGGACAAACGGGACGGACGCTTAAAATTAGATTTCGAGAACATTCATATACAATTAGTAACGCTCGTCGTTTTAAGAACCTCCTTTATAATCATTGTCTAACTACTGGACATTCTTTAAATTATGTGAACTTACAATCTTTGTATAAGCTCAGGTGAGCTAAAAAGAAGCTGTTGTTTTGATTACTAAATAATAATAAAATCATTTGCAGCACAGTCATGGTTTGTACATTACTTGTCGTGACAGTAACGGTTACACTAATTCCACAGTTTTATAAATGGCTCTGGTCCGGTGTATAATCAAATTAAAGTGATTGGACTGTATACTTACACAACCAAAAAGTTACTGTTTCCTAAAATGGTCCTGATAAATGTTGTTTACTGGTGTCCTACATCCATGTGAAAAGTAATGCGTTACAACCCACTTGTCATAACAATGTGACAACTAACTTTTGAAATAATGTTACAGGATCATCCGGTTAATCAGCTCTGACGTTGGTATCTATCTTTATCTAAAGTATCTATTGTGTTTATTTACAGTTTTTGGAAATAATGAACATTAAAAGAAATATATCAATGTCAAGATTTGAACTGTCTAACAATTGCTGTAATGTTATAAACATCATTTACTTAAACTAACGTATACATTAATAAAGAAGAATCTGCAGAAATTCTTCAAAGCATGTGTAAGATATTGTTGCATGTAGTAGATACATGCAAACTGATGCCACCCTAAAACACTCGGAAATTTGTATGTATATATGTGAATGCTTATAAATTTCAACATACAAATGAGCCATTACTTACAAAGGACACCCGTAGTCAGGGTAAAGTCCCCGATTCGCAACTCCTTTGACTACTCTAACTCCCACAGTATGGGTTTAAATCCCGGTCTGGGCTAAAAACTTGACCTAATGTATAACAGCTGACCTGTGGTACACCAGTGGTTCTATTGTGACATTTATTTCTGGGATCTTTCTCAACCAAAATAACTGGATGTCACTACAATTACAAGAAGTGCTATGAACTTTATATACAAACTAAAATGTATTTAAACTCAGATTGGAGATAATATCATACCATATAATACAAGTCATAAGAATAAGCAGCACTTACACTAAGTGAATCTAGAAAAATTAAATACAGTTAGATGTATACAAATAGCAATGAATCCTTTTCTTTTTTCTAAGGATAATGTATAAACATAAAAATGCTTAAACAAATATGGTGTTGTTGCTAGCAGTGAACAGTTAATGCATAGCCGATATTCTATGTCATGAAAACTGCTGCAATTGCAAGTCTAGGGGTTTGATTTGTAGTTTAACTTCAGAATTAGTTCGGTACTAAGATGCTCCATTAAATACTTTTGTCAATTTTCTTATACTCACTAATAACTGGACCTTCCCTTATAGTGGGCCATCAGGGTAAACTGGGTCTAATCTCTACATCAGAGGTCTCATGCCTTTTAGATCACCACCAAGAAGAAAAAAAGAATTTTTGAGTAAGAATATACAATTTTGGTATTATTCTTTTATATTACACTATTATAGTTTTACTCAAAATATTAAGTATGAGGACTCTTTATATTTAAAACAATCTGTTTTGCTTAGCACTCCTTAGAGCTGTTTGCCCTGCTTAGGAAGCTCAGTTGGCAAAGCAATTAAGAACGGAGCAGGTCATGGTATTGAGCCACACCCTGGTTAAATGTTTTTTTTTTTTTTTTTTTTTTTTTTTTTTGCAGCTAGTATTGCAACGTCCAGACTATATTGTAATGTTGTAAAAAGCTCTTGACAGAGTTGTCTGTCCGGATAGCACTGTTAATTGCTTTTAATGTGTCAAAGTCGGAAGTATTGTTGTTAATATGCTCCTCCCACAGTTTTCCTTCTAGGCAGCTCAGTTGGCAGAGCTTCTGACTCAGGAGCAGAAGGTCAAATGTTCAGATCCTATCCAGCGTTTTAACTTTAGCACGCCAAGTTTCAAAGATAACTCCTACGAATAATTCAGTGCGTGAGAAGGCGACTTGGTGGGTGAGATAACAGGCTTAAAACTGGTGGTTCTGTCCGGTTTGCCAGGTCGGCTCAATTGGTAGAACACCTGGCTCTGGAGAAGAAGGTTGTTTGATCCAAACATGGATTATAAGTTTTAGCAGGTTGATTAACAACAGCAAAGATAATTAATTAGTGCGATCAAAACGATTTAAGTCATGACAAATTACTTAGGTACATTTCGCGAAAACCGATGAAATAGGCCCGCCTTAAATGGTTCTTGATAGTGTCTCAATACAACGCTGAATCAAATAACGTGAAAAAAGACGAACAACTATAAACCTGATCCGGTGTGAAAAACTGTCAAAGCTGTATTTCACATTGCTTGGAGAGCCAACAAAACTGCCATTGCAAAAACACTATGAGAAAGAAACGTTTTTGGTTTCACTGATCTGGTACAATCTGATAAACCAATCAGACCACATAGGTTGTCAGCAGTTTCGTCCCCCCTCGACAGTTTCCGTTAAAAATTTCCGTATGCAATTTTGTTCGGTTGGTGGCCAAATTACCTCTTATCTTTCACGTTTCACGGACATTCCCATCAATGTAAACACTGATTCGGTATGTAAATGATAACTGTTCATACAACTGTAACGTAACAGTGAGCCTTAATTCACCGTATAACTTTTGTTATATTACATAAGTTTTGGTAATGGTTCTGTGCCAAAATTTACAGAGGAAAGTAGACTATTGACTTATTTTAAACTATAACCGGGACAGATCAATATGTTAATCAAACATTATTTTATGATTAATTTACCTGTAAATAATCACATCTTCTGTGGCGCAATTAGTAGAGCGTACAATGAATATTCCTATTTTGATACTTGGGCATTAGGTTCCAAAGCTTTGACATTATTTTGTGACTAATTTATCAATATACACGCTGTGTTGTAGCTTTAGCTGATCTATATTTTCAGAAGAGGTGATGTTTGCTTCTGTAGACATGCCTGTTTTCCAATACACAAGATTTAATACAGAATCATTTTGGCCGTTATTTGACCACTTTTAACAGGGTTAAACTTTAACCGCACAATCAGCGTTTTTTTTCATTACTGATTACTGTTTTATTTGGGTTATTAAATAATTTAAACGATCTTTAAAAGTTCGGTCATAAATCTTAAAAATACACTGTATAGCATATACCATTGTCATGCTAGGTGTATGTGCATACATTTATATACTATATGTAGTACTGTAGTGTCAACAGTAATGTCCTTCGTGCAATAGTTTGGCCATAGACTCAGGACCTGATGCGAGCTGTTAGACCTAAGTTAGGAGTATTTACTACGTATTACTCAAAGAAGTTACTGAGTACTAGTGCTTAGTTAATCAGGAATTGTCCTATCTAAAATTGTCGAAACCTTCTTAAGGTAGAGCAAATGTAATGCTGCATCTCCAATTGAAAAGTATCAAATTTAGGATTAAAATCCTTTAAAACTGGGGATTGAGGGTTCGAATCCCCGTGGCGTAGAATTACTACGTCACTTCCATGTGTTTTTGTTATGCGACGTCACTTCCATATATACGTTTCATATAGAATCAAATTAAAGGTTGAACCTGGAAGACGCATTCTGAGATGTTACTTACACAACCGAGTACAACCACCTCAATATGGTGCCATGACGAAACCATCAAGCAACATGAAGCTAGAGAAAATCCTATCCATGGAAGAAACGCACAGACGTGCAATTTCTACGAGATTTGAAGAATTCGAAGCGGCAAAATAGAAATCAAACGTTACTGAAGTGCCAAACATTGCTGAGAAGTATTGAAGAGAAGTTTGAGATACTACACTGAACGAGAATGTGCAGGATCGCGGAGATTACAGATTCTATCCACTGAGGAATACACCATCCTGTTAAGGATACGGGTAGACGAGATCCGAGAGAATATAAGACTTAGGAGCGCTCAAGATGATAATGCACAAGACAAAACCAGGCCTACGAAGCAGAGATAGCACCAGCGGAACTCATACACACAACCGACAGACCGACAAACTTACTTAATCATAAACTACCAACACTGACATTGTCCACCTTTTCAGGTGATGTTCTTGAATAGCATAGTTTTGGAATCCATTCAACGCAGCTGTTCATTGGAACGGACAGTTGACTAATGTACAAAAGATTACGTATCTTAAATCTCAGAAAGTGATGCAGCCAGAACTGTAGCGGGGCTCAGTTTAACAAAGGTTTAGCAGGACGAGTAAAATTATACATGCCCACATGCAAGCTTTGTTACATTTGACGAAACTTACTAGGATCTATGCGAATGTCCTGTTTGATGAGGGTGCACAGAGATCGTTTAATACGGAGAAGTTGGCACACAGACTCCAAGTTGCACACACCGGAAGTGCAGTAATACACCTTGCATCATTCGGAAGCTCTACACAGTCGGTGTGACAAGGCTAGAGAACATATTAAAACCCTAGATGGTGAGTTAATAGCACCGAATGTTCTGATAGTATCGACAATACCTGCAACACTAAACAACAGAACACAGAGGCAAGTCACTCTACTACCATACTTGACGATGGCTCACCATGTGGCGGCAGACGACATATTCGAGATTGAGGTTTTGGTAGGCGCTGATTACTTTTGAAGTATCATCCAGGATACAGTTATACGCGGCGATGGTTCGACAGTTGTGGCGTCGAAGCTAGGATTTGTTCCTTCGGGATCACTTCCGACTGTGAATACGCAGAAGAACAATGCATGTATCATGAACTTAGTTACAACACCTCCTTCTTGAAATCTTGAAAGTCTAGAAATTTCTGAACACATCCCTAAACATACCGGATATAACTTACTAGAGACATACAAACAGACATGTATAATATTCGAAAACGATCCAGAGCCATTTACACCAGTCCATCTGTTGCACGGGAGAATTATCACACAACATCCATATCAACACCCAGACCTCAAACCAGTTCCCATGGAAACCAGCCGATCCGTCATGTTAAAGAGAGCTGACACACAGCGAAAATTAATCGGCGACTTTCAAGATAGATGGAAACGAGATTACCTCACTTTACTTCCGTAACGTCATAAAACAATACACGGCCATAGGTGTAATCGATAGACTATCAAAGAGGGTGACGTAGTTTAGATCCATGAAGACAAGAATCGTGCGTTATAAAGTCTCGCTGTTGTGGAGGAGATTGTGCAGAGGAGAGACAATCTTATACGGTCAAACAAAGCTTCGGACCAAAGAGAGAGTGACCAACAGACTTATCATGAAGTGATACTAGAAATCTGAAATTTCGACGGATCGGGATTCAGATTGTGTGAACATTCAGTGACATTTAAGTGTTATATATATTACATATATTTTACATGAGTGACAATTATATTCCTCAAATAATGTTTCCGCGAAACTATTCACAGGCATTTAGAGTATGAGAATTTGAGAGCTGATAATGTACAAAGACTGAAAATCTTTTTCAAACAGTGATATTATGACATAAGAATCAATTGATTCATGTGCGCGTTTCACAATGATAATAATTTATGTTGACGTTCTATTTAATCATTCTGTCACAAGGAGTATGTCGTGGAATAACCTCATAACGTTAATGCTTACATAGTTTTGGTGACGTCGTTGACGTCACTTCCATATATATGTTTTATGTAGAGTCAAAATAAAGGTCGAACCGGGAAGACGCATTCTGAGTTGTATCTTACACAACCCGGTACGACCACATACAACCACCTCATCCCGAATGGGCACGAATGGTCAACTATTTTAATTTCGAATTATTTACTTTGACAATTATTTCTGCATCACTCTACCAGATTAATCAGGAAGCATGTTTATATTATGTTTGCAAAGGAATTTGAGTGGTCTGAATTATGCTTCATTTTATTACAAATTCCTTACCTGGTATATTCATAATCTCAAAAATCAAAACCATGTCAGGGCAATTCTGAAGTAAATCGTGTAACTATCAAGGGCTCGGTGTTTTTGCAAAAAAGTAGACTAAGCAGAGATTTTGGGAAAATCAGTGTCAGACGTATTGAGTTTGTAAACAATTAATTACATATTTGGAATAGTTTGAGTCAAACCATTCAAGTAACACGATTTGTTGGTTTATTTAATGCTGTATCTTGTTTCCAAATGATACTCAATTTCAGAACATTTCTACTTAAGAGGATACAACATAATAAAATTTTCTTTTTCTAAAAAAGATGCATATTTAACACCAATTTTAGAAGACACAAATGTCCATAAATTTTAAACTGGAAGGAGGATTTTCTTAAAATTTGGCATCACGTCTACATTGAGGGATACAACCCATCCACTGTGTTTTTTTTATTCTTTATATTTTATATTACACTTGCTTTACCTAATATGAAAGCAGCATTCCAATAACCGTTCCTGTGCTGTAAGATTTTCGGTGGATCTCTTTGTTGTCTAGATATCGCACATATATCCAATCTATCGTTCAGAAAGATTGGAAATTTCTAATAGTAATATGAAAGACAGTTGCAAATTTAAGTGCCCAGTGTTTGGTGTTTATAACATTTTCCAACATGTTACCTTATAACCTACCTATAAAATTTGACGCCCCTGCTGGGGTTGTAAGAGTCCATGGCATCATGACTTGTTTTCTTCATTTAAGATGTAAGTTACTGTGAATAAGTTCGCCGAATTATCTGACTGGTGTTTTACCCAGTTATTTTGTTCGGATCTTCATTGACCAGTTATTTTGTTTGGATCTTCTTTGATAACCACTAGACGTCGCGATGATTTAAATCCATATTATTGTCTGTGATATATAGAAAAGTTAGAACTACAAACGTGAGATTACAAAAGCAACAAAATTGCAAGTTTGGTTAGAGTATTGTTCAGTTTTTATATACAATTCACCGAATCAATAACGGACACCTTGGCTACGTGCAGGTGTTACTAGTGGAGAAAGATCGAGGTCAAATGTTCGTATAGAACTACTGGTTCACGACAGGTCAGTGACAGACCTAAACGCACAACAGTTTTTGCAGCGATGTTGAATCAAACCAACGACCCTTACCGCTCAGCTACTGGCGACCCTGTATTAAGTAATACGAATTACACCAGAATTCAAGTATTTTTGTTTCTATAAATGTACGAACGAAAGTGCTCTGCCAATTATTTCAACATCACTCGTCACCCTACATATCATCTTGAAGGATCATGGTATATCCAGGATAGTGTTTGATATGGTGACTCCCAGAATAAATATAAGGTAATAATGTACGTTGAATGAAAATTGCTTCAATGATATTTATTTAGATACAGTTTATATGTTAATTATACAATTTTGGATAACAATCATCACGAAGATAACACAAAGTCAAATATGGCCCTTATAATTATCTCCGTAAATACGTAATATACACGTCGATAGATCTAGGGGGCGTGATAGAAGGGTGCATTCCCCTCACCAACCAGGTAACAGAGTAGAGTTGTAAAAACACAAACATATATGATTAAATATTTCTGAGCTTTTAAAGTAAATCTTGTCTTTTGACTGCTAAGGTATATATATATATATATATATATAAAGTAAAACCTCTCGAAGCGGCACCTCTAAGCAGCGGCTACCTCTAAGCAGCGGCAGTTAAATTTCCCCTCAGTAGTTTTCAGCGCATTTTAACCTCTAAGCAGCAACTCCTCTGCTAAGCGGTAAGCGGCCGTGTAAATCTCTTCCCTGAGGCTAGTTTAACCTCTGCGTAGCAACACCAGTGCAGTTATTTTAAGAACAGTCTGTCGCGTACACCAGAAATGTCACGCGGTCGGCTGATCACTGCTTGTACCCTGTTGAGAAGGTGTTAATTGGAATCAAGTTGCAGTTAGACGGGAAACCAGCTGCATGCTACAAACATGCCGTTGTAGATCTAGGGAACGTGTGAAAGAAGTGTCAACTATTGATGATGTTAACGAGTTGGTTTGTTTACTTTAATTGATCGAAAGATTAAAAGATATCACGTTATGGATTGCTTACTTAAAAAGGTGTTTACGTTAAGTGCTAAATGCAAACTGTCATTGTTTTAGGATACCTGACTATAAATTCGATTTTAAATGGTAAATCAGTCTTTGCATGACTCAATACTGGAATACTGGTCATTTTGTCTTGAAATGTCTTATAAACATGTTTACCTTACGTTAGAGCAGAGTGTTACTGCAATTAAGTTGTTAGAACAAGGAAGGTCAGCACAGTCTATTGCTACTGAGTTAGGCTGCGGCAGAACTCAGATACAGGTCCGTTACTGACGATATTGTTTTTGTAATAGACAAGCAAATGCTGATTGCCTAAAGTATAAAACTATTAAAAACACACATTTTTTCTCGTCTCAATGAAACCTCTGAGCAGCAACACCTCTGAGCAGCAACACTTTTTCGTGCCTCCGCCAGATGTTACTGTGAAGAGGTTTTACTGTATATATATGGTACTTACTGGAATAAAGTTGAATGGATCTTGATTCATACCTCCACTAAAGTTTTCTGTATACTCGATGGTAACAAATATGCCTTAAGGCGACTTGGTTCACGTTTTATGTATGTACATGAAACCAAAACATTGCACGATTCGCGTTTAATATTTTATTTCAGTTATTGCGTTGTTATCTAGTCAATCGCTGTAAGAGTAACGTATAAACTTATGCTTAGTTAGTTGCTTTATATAGTTGGGACATCGCGCTGTTTATTGCCCAAACAAAATATAACTCGGTAAGGAAAATATCCATCTTATCTGACATATTAAATATCGTTTCAGAAGCGACTTACTGAAGAAGTAATATGACGAGAATAGGAAGTTGCATGTCAAGAGACGTTACAAATCTTTCCTTTTTCGGGTCGGGTGTTGCTTGATATGCACAATTTTAAATCCGGTTTCCTCTTGTAGTTGCCCGTACTTCATGAACGTGACACAGTCTCGTAGTTTCTTCTTTCAATAAGTTTCGCAACAAGAGAATGTGTTAAAATTTTACAAACATAAACCTTTTTTATTCTTCCTTGTTGCTCGACAAGTCCTTTTTGCTACTAGGTATGTACATGTGAACAGTTAAACTGTGGAGATTATTTTCCACCCATATCGTCTGCTCTGGTTGTTGTTGTTAACTCTACACCTCTATAATTATTTACTGCCTTATACACTAGTAAAACCACTGATTGCTGGTTTGAAAAAAGGCTATAAGGAAATTTAAGTGTAAAACGCCAAGGTGAGACGCTGAGATTAGTAGCCTGATATTTTTTGTAAAAAAGGTTTATTTGGATATAAACAACGCTTACTGCAGCTAAAATGGTAAGTCACCCGTTTGACAATGTTCACGTTTCACCACCTATATTCTTGTTATCTTGATGGCTTGTCTTATTAGTTATCATTTTATTTATTATATTTATAGTTTTCCGCCCCACAAACCTGTTTAAAGCAAGTTGATCATAGTTAAGCTAGAACCACACGAATCGCATTTTATATGTAATTAACTCCTGGCATTATTGGCAAGCCAGTCAATCTCGCACGCGCAGTTATGATTGGATGTTAAGCTTTAAACGGTCGCATCTATTTTTTATTCTCCCAACTTGAAACACGACATTTTGAAGGACATCATGATAACACTTAAGTGATCCGAGGTAATATCTGCAACTATTATAAATGGTTGCATAACAAAATTTAGACAGACCGTATTTTTATTATTATGTCCGTCGTTCTCCTAATAGTGTCGACAGAAAAAAGTAATGTAGTAATAAGTGTTTTATTGGGATTAAATGTGTACAACAAATGAAAGTCAATAAATATTAGTTGGTCCACCTCCTGAGAAAGATTAGGAATAAACAGAGCTCGAATGCCACCAGCACTTATATATCAACATATTTACAAGTGATACATTTCTTATGATGTTATTTTCAATGCATCTTTATTTACTTAACGATATGTGTATACATGTATACAGCATGCACGTGTTTAACAGCGCACACACACATATATAGTGCTTTTCAATGACTTACATCGCAGCGATCAATTATAATCATTTTAGCGACTTCCAGCTGTTTTGGCGGAGGAAGCCCCAGGTTTTACGAAGTAATATAATGCCCCAATTAAGGATCATCCATATATAAACTGTAGAGTAACTGTGGAAATCATTGAAACTGAGGATTGTGGGTTCAAATCCCAGACAGTTTTTTTAAATACATCGCATCGACCAATTATGATTATAGCGACCTTCAGCTGTTTTGGTGGAGCAAGACCTAAGACAAATGCCTGGGTAGAATCACCGGCGCACCGCAGGTCCGCTGGAAGACCTTCCCACATTAAGTCCTTCTCCATGAACGAGACCCGAACGCTCGCGGTGGGAGGAAATGTAGTCAGAGGAATTACAAATCGGCTCCCTTAAAACATATATTTGTGCAGTATGATATACAAATAGTGTGTTACTTGCAATCAAGCGTTCTTTTTAAAGCAAAGAAACACATAAAGAATGGGACAATCTACCGGTTTGTGTCACTGATGTGCAGCAGTAGAACACCCCCCCCCCCATATTTTCTTGCAGTCTTTCTTATATATTTCTTGAATAGAGACGTCCAGCTGTTTTGGTGGAGGAAGACACAAAACAAATGTTTGTGTAGAACCACTGGCGCTCCGCATGCCAACTTGAAGACCTTCCAGATTAAATTCTTCGCTCCCAACAGTGCTTAAACCCAATAACGTAAATCGGTTTGTAAAATGGCTGGGTAATGTTATATTTGTTACATATTTCAAATAATGTAAATCAGATATAAATCGGTTTGTAAAAGTGTTTGGGTTATGTTACATTATTGCATCTTTCAAATAATGTAAATATGTGAAAGCGGCTTGGTGAAATAACATGTTTTCATATTTTAAATAATGTAAATCGGTTTGCACATTAAGTTGTGTAATAATACACTATACAAATTTCAAATATTTTCAGTGGAACAATTTAACGCGTAACTTATCAAAGAAAACGGCATAGCTTGGAGTATTTTATTCAAATAGATCGATTTTCTTTTCAATGCTTGCATTTTAAAAACCCATTAGAAAGTGCGAGGTTAGAGCTTTGCAAAACGGGTTTAAGCAACCCGGTCGATTGGGTTTGACGACTGGCCGTTCCACTGCGGTAACTGTTGGGTTTGCTCTTTTTTCTTAATGACTCATCACAGATTTGTTCTTACTTTTACATCTGGCTTGCATGGGAATACCCTTTTCCTGCCCCTTTTCAAATTTTTGTATATGTTACAATGCTCATAGGGCTTTGCCATATATTTAAATTCTTGTTTGGTTAATATAAATATTTGTTTCTAAATAATACTTAATAGCAATACATGTTTGTAAAGGCAATATTATTGACCACGCGCTGAAGCGGGGTCTTATTTGATCACGTCTGCTGATTGCCACTGGAGAGTCATGTGACCAGGATGTTAACCGATAAGACCTAAGCGGTAATCACAAATACGGTTCATCATCAAGCAATAATCTAAAAAATTATCTTAAAAATCCAATGTCACATCAAGTGTCGTAAGATAATGACAGTCAAATATGTTTAATTTCGATTAACGAGTGTGTGTAGAAATTATGTAAAATTCCCCACAGAAGGGTCAGGGTTTGTTTATTTGGTTTATCGTCCCACCAACAATATTTCAGTTATCTGGAGACAGTGTCCATTTGAAGCAGATATAGTGCTGCCGTCACTGTGTATAGACATTTCCGAAAACATGATTCATCTGCCCCTGCATTTTGCTCTTCAATTGAGATTGAACTTCTTTCACGATGCACAGAATGGTTCGATTTTGAAATCTTTTCCACACCTTTAGCGCGCAGAACACGTTCTGCCTTCTTCTCTGTCACTTATGAAAACGCAAATAGTCTTTAGATTTGACAACCGAAAGGTTATCTATCATTAAATCACTGAGAAATTAAGAACTTTCGCCTGATTCGTCCGCCATCTTGCCAAAAGATTTACTACCCAGAGCCGAAGCGTTAGGAATGTTCGACAATTGTTAAAGCGCCGTAACTCACTTTTCGGAAAGGTCTATAGCATGCCGTGAACACCTGGCATGAAACCACATCCAGTCACATTATCCTGACCCCAGGCCAACCAGTCGTGGCACTACCCTTATATTTGCTTGAGCGTTAGCAAGGGAGCTATACCACTATCATTTTTAAAGGCTTTGGTATGTAGCGGCCCGGGACTGAAGCCGGGTTTCCCATACCATTGTTACTTGTGATCTGTACAGGTAAACTGTCAGATACCATAATTAATAATAAGTTCAGTGTGTGTTAACTTTTAACCAGAGAAGCTCGACTTAATCAAGCAAATGCAAAAAGTGAAGACCAGGATCTGCACTGTATGCTTCTGTGCCTCTAGAAGATGGCTTATGATCTTAGAATGTGCTTTGATACCATACACAATTTTCATGGATCTAAACAAGATCTTGTTTTGATACTGTTACATGATTTTGTTTTGCTACCATTGCAAGATTTTGTAATGACATCGTTTATCTGTATTGGGTTTTAAAACGGGAGATAACATATGATCGACCAACAACTTTTTTGTTTATTTTAGAAGTCATGCTGACAAAATCGCCGATACATCCTGGATTTTTAACATAGTGACAATATAATAGATTTCGATCAGATAGAACAGCAAATACGTTATCGTGTTGACAATATGTTCTGAAAATACCAATCTGATTAAAATCATATCCATGACACGCAATATGTCGGCGATATAACTGAATGACTTTGACATGATTTTATCAAACGTGATAAACACTCCTTTTACCAAGGAGAATAACCATCGCAATCCTGTATTATGTTATGTATTAGTTGCTTCCCTTTATGGTTATCCCCACATTCTGCTCCCCGTGGAGCATACAAGTATTGCATTAAGGATTTGAACTCCCTTCTTCCATTTCACTCTAGTAAACTACTTTTAACTCTAGATTGGCACAATATGTAAAAGACATTGTTACACTTATGCAGAGTGTTACATAAGTGTTAGAGTATTTTTTCAGTTAAATACATATAATATCTTCATAAAAACAAAAACTTAAAGGATTGGTATGTACATAAAGGTATTGTTGGCCAATAAATATAGATATACACTTTCTCCCAAATACAATGAAAAAAGACATTAAACGTATGTTATTGATGTGTTCAGTTCAGTAAAATGTTATGCTTGATCCAACGTTTAACTTCTTAAATATTGGTCTTCACGCACTTATACATCTTTTACAGTATACAAAATACTCCGTTAGAGACCGAGTAAGTTTCATTTAGTAGATAGACTGGTTTTTAAATGTATTATGTGTCAACGAGTATAATAAGTATCCTTATTATTTTGGGAAAATGCAACTGATTTGAGTAAGATCAAACAGACGGGACAGAACCTTTAAAGGCCGCTACTGGGTGATCAAATTAATTGTATGCATCACTGTTTAATCTAACGGCAGCATGACTGGGCACTGTTTGATCCATGTGCAACATATCTTTCCACTATATAATCCTCGGACACTATGGCTGACTACTGTCTGATCCACGTGCAGCATGAATGACCACAGCCGGATCCACATGTAACATGACTGGCGCCTCTTTGATCTACGTGCAGCATATCTGACCACTGTATACTCCTCGTACACCATGGCTGAGTACTGTCTGTTTCACGTGACTGACCACGGTCTGATCCACTTGCATCATGACTGATCACTGTCGGTTCCACGTGCAGCATAATTAACCACTGAAAAGTCCATTTGCAGCATGCCATACCACACCACTGTCTGTTCCACTTGCAACTTGACTGAAGGCTGTCTGATCCACGTGCAGCATGAGAGAAAACTGTTTGATCTACTTGCAGCAAGCGTAACCGCTGTTTAATCCATGTGTAAGATGACTGACCATTTTCCATTCCACTTGCAGCTGGACTGGCCACAGTTTATTTCACGTGCAGCATGAATGGTCACTGTTTAATCCACGTGTAGCATGACTGACCACTAATCAAGTTGAAGGATGACCGACAACTGTCTAATCTACTTGCAGCATGCCATCTGGTTAGTACACATGCAGCATACCTGACTACTGTCCATCCACTTGCAATATGACTGACCAGTGTTTAGTCCACGCAAAGCTTGTCTGAGAATTGTTTGATTCACGTGCAGCAGATCTGAACAATGTATAATCCTCGTACACCACGGCTGACCACTTTCTGATCCTCATGCAGCAGAACCGACCATTTCCCGACCATTTCCGGAACCACGTGCAGCATGACTGCCCCCCCCCCCCCCCTGTTGATCCACATGCAGCATACCTGACCACTGCATAATCCTCGTGCAATATGGAAGTCCACGGTCTGATCCATGTTTAATTCACTTGAATCATCACTGACCACTGTCTAATTCACCTGAAACATGACAGGCCACTGTCTAATTCACTTGAAGCGTAACTAGCCACTGTTTATTTCACTTACATCGTGACAGACCACTGTCTAATCCACTCGCAGCATGAGAGACCACAGTTCATTTCACATGAATCATCACTGATCACTATTTAATCCGCCGGCAGCATGATTGGCCACTGTGTAATCCATTTGCAACATAAATGACTTCTGTTTAATGCACTTACAGCATGACTGACCACCGTTTATTTAACTTACAGCATGACAGATCACAGTGTAAACCACTTGCAGCATGATAAACCATTGTTCGATTTATGCGCAGCATGACCGACCACAGTCTTACCTACTTGCAGCATCACGGAACACTGTTTCACGCACCATTGTTTAAGCCACTTGACCATAAGTTACAACTTTCTGCTGCACAAGGCAGCATGATTGGCCACTGTTTGACATACGTGTAGTAAAGCTAACGCACGTACAGCACGACTGACTACTGGTTGATCGAATACGAGCATTTTGTATTTATGTGTTTTACGGCACACCGACACTTAATAGGTCATACGGTGCCGAATACAGTGAAGTTTAACAACGTGAATTGAGTATACTCATGTTAAAATTAAAATATGTAAGTTGGAAAATAAAAATATATAAGGTTAAAATAATGGGAATAATAATTGAAAACAGGTTAACATGTTACACGATTCAAAAGGTATAACGTTAGCTTAAACAGTTTAAAAACTTATAACTAATTAAGAATACCAATCTCGTTCAAGAAGCAAAGCAGCTTAGAATCCGACACGGTCTTAAATAGATCGTACATGTTATTGACATTAAAATACCAATATGGTCTGTGTCAATACAAGGCAGCATGATTGACTACATACGAGTAGCAAGGCTGACGCACGTGCAGCAGGACTGACTACTGTTTGATCGACGTGCAGCATGACTGTCCACTGTTTGACGCAGGTAAAGCATGACTGACTTTTTGACACTCGTGCAGCGTGAATGACCACTGTTTGACACTCGTGCAGCGTGACTGACTACTGTTTGACACTCGTGCAGCGTGACTGACCACTGTTTGACACTCGTGCAGCGTGACTGACCACTGTTTGACACTCGTGCAGCGTGACTGACCACTGTTTGACGCATGTGCAGCGGGACTGACCACTGCTTGACGCAGTTGGAGCATGACTGATACCTGGTCAATCCACTTGCAGCAAGTCTAACCACAGTTTAACCCATTTGCAACATTGATAATCACTAGCTGACCCACTTGTAGCATGACTGACAACTGTTTTATCCACTTGCACCACGGCTGACCACTGTGAGACCCTCTTATAGCATAAGTGACCACTATTTTATACAATATGGCTGACCATTGAGCATTGGAGGCACGTGCAGCGTGACTGAGTACTGTTTGAGGCACTTGACGCATACCTGTCCCCTATTTGCTTTTCGTGCAACATCATTTACCACTGTTTGACCCTCATGCAGCATAACCGACCACGGTCTGACGCACGTTCAACATAACTGACATCTGTTTGATCGAAGTGCAGCATGACGGAACACTTCATGACGCACGTGCAATAGGGCTGGTCACTGTCTGAACCTATTGTAACATAAATGACCTCGGTTGAATCCATTTGCAGCATGACAGATCACTGTCTGGCCAACTTGCAGCATGAATGGCCTCTGTTTGATCTATTTGCAGGATGGCTGACCACAGTCTAATCCATTTGCAGCATGACTGAACACTGTTTAATCCATTTGCAGCACGGCTGGGTACTGTCTGACCCACTTGCTGCATGACTGGCCACTATTTGCCACATGTGCAGCAAGACTTACCAATGTTTGTCCAACTTGTCCCATATCTGCCCAATATTTGCCGTACTTACATGCATCATGACTTTCCACTGTTTAAAGCATTTGCACTGTTTAACCCACGTGCATAATGGTTGACCACTGTTTGACGCACGTGCTGTTTAACTGGTTACTCTTTGAACAATGTGCTGCATAACAGACCTTGATCAACGTGCTGCATAACAGACCATTTTTTGACGTAGGGGCAGCATGATAGACCGCTGTTTGATTCACGTGCAGCACGACTGACCACTGTGTCATCCAAAAGCAACAAAACGTACTACTGTTTGATCCACTTTCAGCGTGACTGACCACTGTTTGACGCATATGCTGCATGACAGACCACGGTTTGACCCACTAGCTTTAGTACATGTTGTCTTGCCCACGAGCATTGTTGTATAGCAAGCCTAGTGGGTAGTACATTTTTTAAAAGATTGCAGTGCGCAAAATTCCTTATCCGGTTTAAGAGCATTTTTCGTTTCTTTCATGATATCTATTGTCTTTCTTAGGAATAATGAAATATGTTTTATATTGTTCTTGCAAATACAATTTGTTATTGACCATAGATTGGAAACAAGTAAATAGCATTAGACAAAGCAAAACATAGCATTTGATTGGTCGGACACAAACTATCAGAATTATGTACTGAATTGTAAATCTACCAAATCTGTTTTAAAGGGACATAGTCACGTATAGTCGAATTTACATTTTTTTTTCTAAAAACCTAAAACAATAATTGAACCATAAGTATAATAAAACAAATTATTACCTCTGATCATTAGATTATATGTAAACAACATGTATGCCGTTGTTTTTAATGTTTTGAGAATCATAAAGTAGCGACCATTTTTAACTTTTGTCCAGTCGCATTTAGCTCAACAACATTTGCCGATCTCTGAACAGTTATAATTAGTCTAGTATATAAGTCAGCCGTAAAAAGAATGCTTGTGGCTTGGTCGTGTCGCAATAATTTTAATATATATGCAGTGCGGGTCGCGTGTTTCTCTGTGCCATGCACATACTCACTGAGACCAAGTTGTTATTTATTCTGCACAGGATGAGTGATTAAAAAGGTTCGTTGTCTATAAAAATGCGTTTATCTATACAGATTCATAATTTAAATTTGTACGAACACGTCTATTGAAGGTATTTGAGTAAATTGTGCCCAATATAAATTATTTAACCATTTTGTTGCGTTTTGTTATTTGCTTTGACTTTGAGTACATCATTTAGCGATGTGTTTTAAATAAAATATAGCACGGTTTCCCCAATCAGAAATTATACATGTAATAAACAAAAGCAAAACAACAATAACAACAATAACAAACACATAGACAAACAATATTTTGTTTAAATCTGATACAGTTTTAAATGTTTCAGACACTTGCCAACGAAAACAAATAGAAATAAAAGTTACTTACGAGGGAATTAAAACCCACAGCCATCAGTTTTAAAGAGATTTACAATACTTAAAGCTTATTAAAAGATGCTCTACCATTAATGGTGCTGCATTGCGCATGATCTAGCGAAACCAGTTTGTCTGGTAACAGGACAATATAGAACGTTTCAGTATCCTGTGCTGTGCCGAGGTGTCCTTAATTTAGAACAGTAACACGAGTACATCCACAAGAATCTGAATTGGTTGAATGATGGTTGAATCTTTAATAAAATAAAATTCAAAATCTTGCCAATAAAATATTTAGGATTGATCTCAGACTCGAGTTTAAAGTTTTATAAATTAAAAGAAAAAACGACGCATGGTCAATTTTAAAACAGAGTTGAAGGTATTCGTGGTGATTGTTTTGTAAATTGTTAATAATTACTAAGTTTAGTATTGGTTTTAGAAATATATCACCACAATACATTCGTGTTTATAAGAGCAACCCATCAGCTATTAGATAAATGTCTGGGTAGAAGCATCGGTGCACCGATCACATTAAAGCTTTTGCTCAACCGGAATACGAAATACG
Organism: Sinonovacula constricta; assembly: GCA_007844125.1. Classification (NCBI taxonomy): domain Eukaryota; kingdom Metazoa; phylum Mollusca; class Bivalvia; order Cardiida; family Solecurtidae; genus Sinonovacula; species Sinonovacula constricta. Next base: position 4,532,349 of record CM017556.1, read on the forward strand.
CGTAGAAAGTCTTATAAATCACGAGAGGTCTCACATTTTCCCTTGAAGACTCTAGACCTCGACCGATGTCGTCCCACTTTTGATCAGAATTAAACATTAAAAAAGAACATATTTTTCAAATTATACGTTATCATTGTGTTATTGACTTTATTCTTATGATAAAACCAAAGAAAACAACAACGACATAAACAAAACACTCTTACAGAATACACCCGTTGTGAGCTGTAAACTTGCCAAAGTCAAATTTGTGCTCTCTTAAAATCTGAATTTCCTCCACTGTTATCAGTTATTTACCTTTTCTTTTTGATAATCTATGACGAACATACATGACCGCTGTCATCGGATGGCTGACATGTTTCATACATACATTGATAATAATACACTGATCATTAATGATTCGCCATCATTTCATTCCCATTAGCGAGAGCAATCTCAAGATTTAGCACTTTCTCTTACTATGTCAGTTGGTGTCGCTCTAGAGAACGGTATCTCTTATGGAATGCAATTAATGAGGACAATAGTGTAGCAGGCAATAACAGGAAAATGCTACTGATTTGTGAGACGATTTTCAAAGATAAGAACTCAGTATTATGCTTTTAACAGTGTTGCTAGCAGCAATAAAAGGTAGCTTTTAATTACATAAAACTGATAAAAGTGGCGTTCATTAGTATCATTTCGCAGCTGTTTGACGAAATGTTGATTAACAGAAAAAATCGGGTATGCCGATATAAACAATGTATCATGTTATAACAGACGTAGCAGACAGCAAGGGAAAAAGCAAAGTAGCAGATACTCTAGTCCCATTAGGTTTACAGTTACTCTCACATATTTATGTAACGAATCGGGAGATTAAGACAATGTTTTGTTTATCAGTATCAGTGCTTTTCTTGTTTACCTCTGTCACAGGGCAACTGACTCAGTATGAGGCTTGACATTGGTGAGATATGTGAAATTTCGGCAACAAACTAAGGATGCGAAATATAAGAGATGAATTATTTGAATACTGCTAGATCAAACAATGTCACTTACTATCTTATTTTGTTTTAGAAGCTACCTCTATGATATGGATATACATTGTTATTGTTTATATTATTGTGCTAATTGGCTTTGGGTAAAAGGTACAGAAAATAATCACATAGTTCTTGTAAAACTATTCAAGAATTATTGAATTGTCAGACTAAAATATCCTATAAGTCTGCTTAGGAGGATGGATTTAGTAGTTACAGCTTCGAGCTAAACATTTACAGTGCATGGCTCCCAGCTACAACAATACCCGAAAATAAAATACATTAAGCAAACAGGGAGGACGTATGAAAACGGTTGTCTTGATATTGATATATCTATACTTGCTTTGAGTAAGATTGAGACATAAGAAATCGCAATCTCATTTTTTTGCGGTTTGTACTGTCTGTGGAGATGAATCAATGCTATCAGCGGCTAAGACTTTGAATTGGTGACGGAGGGTCACCGTTTCAATATCTATGGCTGATACGATTTGTGTTTGCACATTGCACCATGGACTAAACAGTAAACACTCTCTGTCGATTCATAACATAAATATTTGAGAGTGACGAACCGTTACTCTGATGGGAATTAGACTATCTGCTACTTTGTTTTACCACGGAATACTAGTTATATTCTCTGAAAAGGGCCTTACAGGACATCTGCGACTTCCTGTTTATTGACTGCTGCACTATCGTCGCCATTAAAAAGCATTTCATAAGAAGCACCGCTCTCAAGAGCGACGCCTACAACTTGATCGTGGTTCTGTTAACGAAGTGGACAGTCAAAGCATTAATTCAGAAAAACAGTTTTTCGTAATCGATTACGAACACACTAAATCTAAAATAAGTTTAACAAATTATTTTTTGTAAGCTGTTCTTTGGCATTGTTGTCTAATTTTGAAAGAATGCACGCATACATATATTTTCTAAATCCAACACAATTTACTTAAATCTTATCGACCCCATGTATGAGATTCTAGGACGCTAACCAGTCGGTCTTCGAGACAGATGCAAAATCCTTATTGTTTAATTAATCTGGGGGACTGGGGGTCGAGAGGGGGCGGAAACATCCCAATGAACTTTCTATTTTCTATCAAATATTTTCCGCAATCATGCTATAAACAATACCAATATTTTTCAGATACTACTTAACCGGGAAGTTGTGTTGCTTCTGGTGATCAGCGTTGGTCTAGCTGTAAGTATCTTGTAAAAGTTTATATGGTAATTCTACATCTATGTATGTATGCACGAGTAGAATTTTACAGGATAATTAAAACAAGATTGCGGCCAGGCCTTTGGGTACACATTATTTTATTCGTTCCGACATCTTTAAGGACCCATTAATTGCTCATTGTTAAATAAAAGTCCATCATTGAGAGTAGTTTGAAAAGTTGACATTACATTAATATATCAGAAATCTTTACTCACAAAGGCTTAAGGGAAGATAACCTGGCGACCTAGAAATATTGCTATTTACATGTAGAAATTGTGCTGCCTTGAAAAATGTGAACTAGATAGAAAGAAAATTATGTTGTACAAAGTGTATATGTATCTTTTTAACTAACCGTTTGCGTCAAGGAATTATTTAAATTTCAAACATACATTTCAATAAGCAGGCATTTTCAGAGTTATTGCTCTTTATTTAAAACGGACATTATACTTTCTCAATTCGGATGAAAACTTTTTTTCTCGCGATGACATGCTATTACTAAATACTAATCTTATTCCATAATTATTTGACACAGGTTGCAGCCAGACACGATCCTGAAGTCCCGTGTTAACGGAAATAGGAAATTGCGGAGAAGACTTCTTTGACATTGTAATATTTATAATTATCAACATGTTGTCATGCCGTTTATTACGAATTTCAAAAAGTAATTATATATTTTCATTTACATTAAAAAAGGTTACCAATGGTACAACGTCTGCAGCAAGCACAGCAGCACCAGAGGAAGCATCATTACAAGGAAATTCAACAGCACAAGCACCATCAGTCGGTAAAATAGTTTACAAAATTAAATTAGGATATATTAAAGTGCACATATTTCATCATGCACTCTAAAAAAGAATCACGTACTTATGGTAAATATTTGTTATACAGTGACTGCCACTCCCTAACTACAAACATGTATTAATCTTTTACAATGTGTTACGTTATAAAAATCAAAAGTTTGAAACACTTGTTGGAACAACATACGTGAATATTTAAAAACTGTTATCTTATAAAATATTGCGCTTACGTGCGTGTTGTCAATCCGTCGTACTCCATGTTACTGTAAGCAGTTCATCATGTGATTAAAGTCAAAATCGACTGCTCATTCCGTAACATATACGTGCGCTTTCCAGTATGATCTGTCGATGTTGTATCGTAGAAACTAAAACATACACTATGTAACTGAAGTATTTGTGAAATCATGGGCAATCAGACTGGATGCCAAGAAGGCAACGACTACAACTTTATAAAGTGGGGCGTTCGTATAGATAGCGTTGCCGCCAAAAGTAACAAGTTGCGCACTAGGTAGCATCGGCGAAACCCAAGGTCACTCACTCCGATCTGCTTCATGGTGGCTGTGGGATATAAGGCTGGTAAAAGTTTGTTTTCATGAATATTCATAGCAACCAATAAAACTGCACCGTTACATCGACGCTACCCTTTAGGTTGTGTACTAATTGCAATGATTTAATTGGTTGAACTTCCATCCCGTTTTGGACTCGGAGCCAATGAAATCCTTCATGTCTATATTTATAAGAACGAAGATTTTCTGGCCAAGTTAACCACGGTATATGCATGTAGTGACAACGGGATATTTACCGTGGATTCCGACGGTGACTTGAAATGAGAAAGGAAAAACAACTGGTTAAAAAATTAGAGGGAATCGCAAACACAACTTTAATCTGTCCTAAATCTAAGAATGATAATTTTCGTTTGTTGTTTTCTTAACATGTTACTTGTCTAAACATGTCAAAATTGACTCCAAACCGCTAAATGACTGCCGCCATAATAGAACTCGATTTCTCTGCCGTTATTGATGGAATGATGTTAGGCATCACTGTAAACTGTTTGGCCAAGCCGCGTTTGTTTTCAGTTGCAAGAATAAACAGTGCATGCATATAGATGCTTGCTTCAATGCATAAAATCAAACAATACAAGCGCCTGCTGCGACTCTTACCGCCAAACATTTCGAAGGAAAACATGACAAAATAAGTGTTATCTCTGCGTTTATCTGTGTAAGCATGCACGTCAATGGCTTTATTCAGATAGAACACCATATTATGTCAAAAGCATACGTAAATTTAGGGGCGCACATCGTTTTCTGCAGATCGAGTTAATGGAATTGGGCTAATGTAATCAGCCAGGTGAATGCCGACCTGTATATTTCTGAGTAGGATATGTTTTTAATATAGTCATCCATTCATTCATTCATTTAGATAAATGGACGGATAGAAAGTTAAATAGATAAAGACAATGATTGGTAGATAGAAAAAGATATACACAAATTTTAGTTAATGCATGTTCTACAATGTTTGATCAGAGCCAGTTACATTTAACCTTTTTATATACCTCTACTTGTATACATGTAATGCACAGATCTTTCGAAGCACCCAATAAAAAACAACATCGACAAAAAACGAGAGTAATACTATATTCTGTATAGATATATATAATTTCTTTAACGATTAATGGGAAAGAACTAAAAGTGTTTATGTGTGGCACGAGTTGGCTAAAGAAAACGTTCCGTTCACAAAAGAAATACATGTATACGATTTGTTTACAGTTTAAAATAAATTTCAATAAGTCTATAAATGCACAAATGAAAGTAACAATACATTTAAAACCATTTTTGAGAGTGTTTTGAGGTATTTAGGTATTTAATCCTTTGACAGGGTGTTCTATAAAGTATTACACAATTAATAATCTACATTGTTTGTTACTTAAATGATGTTGAAAAACGAAGAAATAATTTGTATTTTCGGATAACAGAAAGTAGCAAGGAGACGAGATATAAAAGTTGTTTTTCTTTACTTCAGTAAACTGGAATGTTGATGTTATATTCCGATGTTCTTAGGTATTATATGAATGCAGTCTTTACAAACCTAAATAGGGCTACCTTTCATATTTAGTTTACTTTCAACAAATTATAAAACACAAACCCTCATCAATTTCAGTAACATAAATTCTCACTGGCAACACAAATCAATTCGAAAGCCCTTATCTAGTTAATGTATAAGTCAAAATGATTTGTCTAGAGAAAGTTCCTTCACGAAAGCTAAATTCAGAAATTTGTTCTTTGGACAAGTGTTTCACAATAAATTATCGAAAATGTTTGTAACTTGCACATCTGATTAACTGTTTTGTCATGCATGACAAAGATTGCGGAGGTCCAGATGATGGAATCATTAAAAACGGACCGGGGAATAAAAACAGTATAGTAACAACGGTCAACTCTACAGCCACATTACAATGTTACCCTGGATACAAACCTAATTCCAATCAGACAACAATTACCTGTCAAAATAATGGCAGCTGGAGTAGTGTGACGACAAAATGTATACTTAAAGGAGATGCTTCTCCCTTTAACGAACTTTTATGCGAAAGTGTAAATATATACTGTATTTATCTTTTTAAAGCGTAAGTGATATAAAAACGAATCAATAATTTTTGATAATACGTAGTAAACAGCCAGAAAATATTTCTAGTGAATGTATATATGAATTGTTAATGTTTACTTGAATAAACCGCGTGGAGCTTTCTTTCGAAGCTGGTAGTCGGTTTCTGCTGTAAATATCGTCTCAACATGCTAAACAGTCTATTTTAAATATCCAGTTTACTTAAGCTAAAAGGACTACTCTTAATATCCAGTTTACTTTGACAACACAATTTAATAACTGCATTGGTGAAACAATATAAGTTATGTGCGCATGTGCCTTTCATTGTTTCTATCTCAATAGAGCGACCAATACACTTACTCTAACATACGTCCTCACAAACCAATTCGAAAACCTTTATCTAGTTGATGTATATCCAAAAATGATGTGTCTAGAATAAGTTTCTTCACGAAAGCATAATTCATGAACTTGATTTTTGCACAAGTTGTTGCTTAAAGAGTTCCACAATTAACTACATTATGTGTCTGTAACTTGCTCACGTGATTAACTATTTTGTCATGCATGACGAAGATTGTGGAAGTCCAAAGGATTTAATTATTACACACGGATTGTGGAAAAATACCAGTGGAGTAACAACGGTCAATTCTACAGCCACATTACAGTGTAACCTTGGATACCAACCTAATTCCACTCAGACGACAATTACCTGTCAGAATAATGGCAGCTGGAGTAATGTGACGACAACATGTGTACTTAAAGGTGAGGGTTCTCTCTTTAACGAAGTTTGTTTCGAAAGTGTACATATATATTGTATTAATCGTTTTACAGATTAAGTGACGTCGAAAACGAATCAATATTTTATATATTTGGATAATACGTAGAAAGCAGCCAGGAGATTATCTAGTCAAGGTCTTCAGATATCAATGTTTATTTTTTACTTGAATAATCCGGTGCGGAGTCCTATTCCGAAGCGGGTAGCCTGTTTCTGCTGTAAATATGGTCTTAACACGCTAAACAGTCTATTTCAAATATCCAGTTTACTTAAGCTAAAAGGTGTACTGTAAATATCCAGTTTACTTTGAGTTTACTTAAGCTAAAAGGTGTACTCTAAATATCCAGTTTACTTTGACAACACAACTTAATAACTGCATTGGTGTAAGAATATAAGTTATGTGCGTCTGTGCCTTTCATTGTTTCTATCTAAATGGAGCGACCAATACACTTACTCTAACATACGTCCTCACAAAACAATTCGAAAACCTTTATCTAGTTGATGTATATCCCAAAATGATTTGTCTAGAATAAGTTTCTTCACAAAAGCATAATTCATGAACTTGATTTTTGCACAAGTTGTTGTTTAAAGAGTTCCACAATTAACTACATTATGTGTCTGTAACTTGCTCACGTGATTAACTATTTTGTCATGCATGACGAAGATTGTGGAAGTCCAAAGGATGCAATTATTACACACGGATCGTGGAAAAATACCAGTGGAGTAACAACGGTCAACTCTACAGCAACATTACAGTGTAACCTTGGATACGAACCTAATTCCACTCAGACGACAATTACCTGTCAGAATAATGGCAGCTGGAGTAATGTGACGACAACATGTGTACTTAAAGGTGAGGGTTCTCTCTTTAACGAAGTTTGATTCGAAAGTGAACATATATATTGTATTAATCGTTTTACTGATTAAGTGACGTCGAAAACAAATCAATATTTTATATATTTGGATAATACGTAGAAAGCAGCCAGGAGATTATCTAGTCAAGGTCTTCAGATATCAATGTTTATTTTTTACTTGAATAATCCGGTGCGGAGTCCTTTTCCGGAGCGGGTAGCCTGTTTCTGCTGTAAATATGGTCTTAACACGGTAAACAGTCTATTTTAAATATCCAGTTTATTAAGCTAAAAGGTCTACTCTTAATATCCTGTTTACTTTGACAACACAACTTAATAACTGCATTGGTGTAAGAATATAAGTTATTTGCGTCTTTCATTATGTCATTATTTCTATCTAAATGGAGCGACCAATACACTAACTCTAACATATATCTTCACAAACCAATTCGAAAACCTTTATCTTGTTGATGTATATCTCAAAATGATTTGTCTAGAATAAGTTTCTTCACGAAAGCATAATTCATGAACTTGATTTTTGCACAAGTTGTTGTTTAAAGAGTTCTACAATTAACTGCATTATGTGTCTGTAACTTGCTCACGTGATTAACTATTTTGTCATGCATGACGAAGATTGTGGAAGTCCAAAGGATTTAATTATTACACACGGATCGTGGAAAAATACCAGTGGAGTAACAACGGTCAATTCTACAGCCACAGTACAGTGTAACCTTGGATACGAAACTAATTCCACTCAGACGACAATTACCTGTCAGAATAATGGCAGCTGGAGTAATGTGACGACAACATGTGTACTTAAAGGTGAGGGTTCTCTCTTTAACGAAGTTTATTTCGAAAGTGTACATATATATTGTATTAATCGTTTTACAGTTTAAGTGACATCGAAAACGAATCAATATTTTATATATTTGGATAATACGTAGAAAGCAGCCAGGAGATTATCTAGTCAAGGTCTTCAGATGTCAATGTTTATTTCTTACTTGAATAATCCGGTGCGGAGTCCTATTCCGAAGCGGGTAGCCTCTTTCTGCTGTAAATATGGTCTTAACACGCTTAACACTATATAATAAATATCCAGTTTACTTAAGCTAAAAGGTCTACTCTTAATATACTGTTTACTTTGACAACACAACTTAATAACTGCATTGGTGTAAGAATATGAATTATGTGCGTCTTTCATTATTTCAATTTTTCTATCTAAATGGAGCGACCAATACACTTACTCTAACATACATCCTCACAAACCAATTCGAAAACCTTTATCTTGTTGATGTATATCCCAAAATGATTTGTCTAGAATAAGTTTCTTCACGAAAGCATAATTCATGAACTTGATTTTTGCACAAGTTGTTCTTTAAAGAGTTCTACAATTAACTGCATTATGTGTCTGTAACTTGCTCACGTGATTAACTATTTTGTCATGCATGACGAAGATTGTGGAAGTCCAAAGGATGCAATTATTACACACGGATCGTGGAAAAATACCAGTGGAGTAACAACGGTCAATTCTACAGCCACATTACAGTGTAACCTTGGATACCAACCTAATTCCACTCAGACGACAATTACCTGTCGGAATAATGGCAGCTGGAGTAATGTGACGACAACATGTGTACTTAAAGGTGAGGGTTCTCTCTTTAACAAAGTTTGTTTCGAAAGTGTACATATATATTGTATTAATCGTTTTACAGATTAAGTGACGTCGAAAACGAATCAATATTTTATATATTTGGATAATACGTAGAAAGCAGCCAGGAGATTATCTAGTCAAGGTCTTCAGATATCAATGTTTATTTTTTACTTGAATAATCCGGTGCGGAGTCCTATTCCGAAGCGGGTAGCCTGTTTCTGCTGTAAATATGGTCTTAACACGCTTAACAGTATATAATAAATATCCAGTTTACTTAAGCTAAAAGGTCTACCCTTAATATACTGTTTACTTTGACAACACAACTTAATAACTGCATTGGTGTAAGAATATAAATTACGTGCGTCTTTCATTATTTCATTATTTCTATCTAAATGGAGCGACCAATACACTTACTCTAACATACATCCTCACAAACCAATTCGAAAACCTTTATCTTGTTGATGTATATCCCAAAATGATTTGTCTAGAATAAGTTTCTTCACGAAAGCATAATTCATGAACTTGATTTTTGCACAAGTTGTTGTTTAAAGAGTTCTACAATTAACTGCATTATGTTTCTGTAACTTGCTCACGTGATTAACTATTTTGTCATGCATGACGAAGATTGTGGAAGTCCAAAGGATTTAATTATTACACACGGATCGTGGAAAAATACCAGTGGAGTAACAACGGTCAATTCTACAGCCACATTACAGTGTAACCTCGGATACCAACCTAATTCCACTCAGACGACAATTACCTGTCAGAATAATGGCAGCTGGAGTAATGTGACGACAACATGTGTACTTAAAGGTGAGGGTTCTCTCTTTAACGAAGTTTGTTTCGAAAGTGTACATATATATTGTATTAATCGTTTTACAGATTAAGTGACGTCGAAAACGAATCAATATTTTATATATTTGGATAATACGTAGAAAGCAGCCAGGAGATTATCTAGTCAAGGTCTTCAGATATCAATGTTTATTTTTTACTTGAATAATCCGGTGCGGAGTCCTATTCCGAAGCGGGTAGCCTGTTTCTGCTGTAAATATGGTCTTAACACGCTAAACAGTCTATTTCAAATATCCAGTTTACTTAAGCTAAAAGGTGTACTGTAAATATCCAGTTTACTTTGAGTTTACTTAAGCTAAAAGGTGTACTCTAAATATCCAGTTTACTTTGACAACACAACTTAATAACTGCATTGGTGTAAGAATATAAGTTATGTGCGTCTGTGCCTTTCATTGTTTCTATCTAAATGGAGCGACCAATACACTTACTCTAACATACGTCCTCACAAAACAATTCGAAAACCTTTATCTAGTTGATGTTTATCCCAAAATGATTTGTCTAGAATAAGTTTCTTCACAAAAGCATAATTCATGAACTTGATTTTTGCACAAGTTGTTGTTTAAAGAGTTCTACAATTAACTGCATTATGTGTCTGTAACTTGCTCACGTGATTAACTATTTTGTCATGCATGACGAAGATTGTGGAAGTCCAAAGGATTTAATTACTACACACGGATCGTGGAAAAATACCAGTGGAGTAACAACGGTCAATTCTACAGCCACATTACAGTGTAACCTTGGATACGAACCTAATTCCACTCAGACGACAATTTCCTGTCAGAATAATGGCAGCTGGAGTAATGTGACGACAACATGTGTACTTAAAGGTGAGGGTTCTCTCTTTAACGAAGTTTGATTCGAAAGTGTACATATATATTGTATTAATCGTTTTACAGATTAAGTGACGTCGAAAACGAATCAATATTTTATATATTTGGATAATACGTAGAAAGCAGCCAGGAGATTATCTAGTCAAGGTCTTCAGATATCAATGTTTATTTCTTACTTGAATAATCCGGTGCGGAGTCCTATTCCGAAGCGGGTAGCCTGTTTCTGCTGTAAATATGGTCTTAACACGGTAAACAGTATATTTTAAATATCCAGTTTAGTTAAGCTAAAAGGTCTACTCTTAATATCCAGTTTACTGTGACAATACAACCTAATAACTGCATTGGTGTAAGAATATAAGTTATGTGCGTCTGTGCCTTTCATTGTTTCTATCAAAATGGAGCGACCAATACACTTACTCTAACATACGTCCTCACAAACCAATTCGAAAACCTTTATCTAGTTGATGTATATCCCAAAATGATTTGTCTAGAATAAGTTTCTTCACGAAAGAATAATTCATGAACTTGATTTTTTGCACAAGTTGTTGTTTAAAGAGTTCCACAATTAACTACATTATGTGTCTGTAACTTGCTCACGTGATTAACTATTTTGTCATGCATGACGAAGATTGTGGAAGTCCAAAGGATGCAATTATTACACACGGATCATGGAAAAATACCAGTGGAGTAACAACGGTCAACTCTACAGCAACATTACAGTGTAACCTTGGATACGAACCTAATTCCACTCAGACGACAATTACCTGTCAGAATAATGGCAGCTGGAGTAATGTGACGACAACATGTGTACTTAAAGGTGAGGGTCCTCTCTTTAACGAAGTTTGATTCGAAAGTGTACATATATATTGTATTAATCGTTTTACTGATTAAGTGACGTCGAAAACGAATCAATATTTTATATATTTGGATAATACGTAGAAAGCAGCCAGGAGATTATCTAGTCAATGTCTTCAGATATCAATGTTTATTTTTTACTTGAATAATCCGGTGCGGAGTCCTATTCCGAAGCGGGTAGCCTGTTTCTGCTGTAAATATGGTCTTAACACGCTAAACAGTCTATTTCAAATATCCAGTTTACTTAAGCTAAAAGGTGTACTGTAAATATCCAGTTTACTTTGAGTTTACTTAAGCTAAAAGGTGTACTCTAAATATCCAGTTTACTTTGACAACACAACTTAATAACTGCATTGGTGTAAGAATATAAGTTACGTGCGTCTGTGCCTTTCATTGTTTCTATCTAAATGGAGCGACCAATACACTTACTCTAACATACGTCCTCACAAAACAATTCGAAAACCTTTATCTAGTTGATGTATATCCCAAAATGATTTGTCTAGAATAAGTTTCTTCACAAAAACATAATTCATGAACTTGATTTTTGCACAAGTTGTTGTTTAAAGAGTTCCACAATTAACTGCATTATGTGTCTGTAACTTGCTCACGTGATTAACTATTTTGTCATGCATGACGAAGATTGTGGAAATCCAAAGGATTTAATTACTACACACGGATCGTGGAAAAATACCAGTGGAGTAACAACGGTCAATTCTACAGCCACATTACAGTGTAACCTTGGATACGAACCTAATTCCACTCAGACGACAATTACCTGTCAGAATAATGGCAGCTGGAGTAATGTGACGACAACATGTGTACTTAAAGGTGAGGGTTCTCTCTTTAACGAAGTTTGATTCGAAAGTGTACATATATATTGTATTAATCGTTTTACAGATTAAGTGACGTCGAAAACGAATCAATATTTTATATATTTGGATAATACGTAGAAAGCAGCCAGGAGATTATCTAGTCAAGGTCTTCAGATATCAATGTTTATTTCTTACTTGAATAATCCGGTGCGGAGTCCTATTCCGAAGCGGGTAGCCTGTTTCTGCTGTAAATATGGTCTTAACACGGTAAACAGTATATTTTAAATATCCAGTTTACTTAAGCTAAAAGGTCTACTCTTAATATCCAGTTTACTGTGACAATACAACCTAATAACTGCATTGGTGTAAGAATATAAGTTATGTGCGTCTGTGCCTTTCATTGTTTCTATCAAAATGGAGCGACCAATACACTTACTCTAACATACGTCCTCACAAACCAATTCGAAAACCTTTATCTAGTTGATGTATATCCCAAAATGATTTGTCTAGAATAAGTTTCTTCACGAAAGCATAATTCATGAACTTGATTTTTGCACAAGTTGTTGTTTAAAGAGTTCCACAATTAACTACATTATGTGTCTGTAACTTGCTCACGTGATTAACTATTTTGTCATGCATGACGAAGATTGTGGAAATCCAAAGGATTTAATTACTACACACGGATCGTGGAAAAATACCAGTGGAGTAACAACGGTCAATTCTACAGCCACATTACAGTGTAACCTTGGATACGAACCTAATTCCACTCAGACGACAATTACCTGTCAGAATAATGGCAGCTGGAGTAATGTGACGACAACATGTGTACTTAAAGGTGAGGGTTCTCTCTTTAACGAAGTTTGATTCGAAAGTGTACATATATATTGTATTAATCGTTTTACTGATTAAGTGACGTCGAAAACGAATCAATATTTTATATATTTGGATAATACGTAGAAAGCAGCCAGGAGATTATCTAGTCAATGTCTTCAGATATCAGTGTTTATTTTTTACTTGAATAATCCGGTGCGGAGTCCTTTTCCGAAGCGGGTAGCCTGTTTCTGCTGTAAATATGGTCTTAACACGCTAAACAGTCTATTTTAAATATCCAGTTTATTAAGCTAAAAGGTCTACTCTTAATATCCTGTTTACTTTGACAACACAACTTAATAACTGCATTGGTGTAAGAATATAAGTTATTTGCGTCTTTCATTATGTCATTATTTCTATCTAAATGGAGCGACCAATACACTTACTCTAACATACATCTTCACAAACCAATTCGAAAACCTTTATCTTGTTGATGTATATCCCAAAATGATTTGTCTAGAATAAGTTTCTTTACGAAAGCATAATTCATGAACTTGATTTTTGCACAAGTTGTTGTTTAAAGAGTTCTACAATTAACTGCATTATGTGTCTGTAACTTGCTCTCGTGATTAACTATTTTGTCATGCATGACGAAGATTGTGGAAGTCCAAAGGTTTTAATAATTACACACGGATCGTGGCAAAATACCAGTGGAGTAACAACGGTCAATTCTACAGCCACATTACAGTGTAACCTTGGATACGAACCTAATTCCACTCAGACGACAATTACCTGTCAGAATAATGGCAGCTGGAGTAATGTGACGACAACATGTGTACTTAAAGGTGAGGGTTCTCTCTTTAACGAAGTTTGATTCGAAAGTGTACATATGTATTGTATTAATCGTTTTACAGTTTAAGTGACGACGAAAACGAATCAATATTTTATATATTTGGATAATACGTAGAAAGCAGCCAGGAGATTATCTAGTCAAGGTCTTCAGATGTCAATGTTTATTTCTTACTTGAATAATCCGGTTGGGAGTCCTATTCCGAAGCGGGTAGCCTGTTTCTGCTGTAAATATGGTCTTAACACGCTAAACAGTCTATTTCAAATATCCAGTTTACTTAAGCTAAAAGGTGTACTCTAAATATCCAGTTTACTTTGAGTTTACTTAAGCTAAAAGGTGTACTCTAAATATCCAGTTTACTTTGACAACACAACTTAATAACTGCATTGGTGTAAGAATATAAGTTATGTGTGTCTGTGCCTTTCATTGTTTCTATCTAAATGGAGCGACCAATACACTTACTCTAACATACGTCCTCACAAAACAATTCGAAAACCTTTATCTAGTTGATGTATATCCCAAAATGATTTGTCTAGAATAAGTTTCTTCACAAAAGCATAATTCATGAACTTGATTTTTGCACAAGTTGTTGTTTAAAGAGTTCTACAATTAACTGCATTATGTGTCTGTAACTTGCTCACGTGATTAACTATTTTGTCATGCATGACGAAGATTGTGGAAGTCCAAAGGATTTAATTATTACACACGGATCGTGGAAAAATACCAGTGGAGTAACAACGGTCAATTCTACAGCCACATTACAGTGTAACCTTGGATACGAACCTAATTCCACTCAGAAGACAATTACCTGTCAGAATAATGGCAGCTGGAGTAATGTGACGACAACATGTGTACTTAAAGGTGAGGGTTCTCTCTTTAACGAAGTTTGATTCGAAAGTGTACATATATATTGTATTAATCGTTTTACATTTTAAGTGACGTCGAAAACGAATCAATATTTTATATATTTGGATAATACGTAGAAAGCAGCCAGGAGATTATCTAGTCAAGGTCTTCAGATGTCAATGTTTATTTCTTACTTGAATAATCCGGTGCGGAGTCCTATTCCGAAGCGGGTAGCCTGTTTCTGCTGTAAATATGGTCTTAACACGCTTAACAGTATATAATAAATATCCAGTTTACTTAAGCTAAAAGGTCTACTCTTAATATACTGTTTTACTTTGACAACACAACTTAATAACTGCATTGGTGTAAGAATATAAATTATGTGCGTCTTTCATTATTTCATTATTTCTATCTAAATGGAGCGACCAATACACTTACTCTAACATACATCCTCACAAACCAATTCGAAAACCTTTATCTTGTTGATGTATATCCCAAAATGATTTGTCTAGAATAAGTTTCTTCACGAAAGCATAATTCATGAACTTGATTTTTGCACAAGTTGTTCTTTAAAGAGTTCCACAATTAACTGCATTATGTGTCTGTAACTTGCTCACGTGATTAACTATTTTGTCATGCATGACGAAGATTGTGGAAGTCCAAAGGATGCAATTATTACACACGGATCGTGGAAAAATACCAGTGGAGTAACAACGGTCAATTCTACAGCCACATTACAGTGTAACCTCGGATACCAACCTAATTCCACTCAGACGACAATTACCTGTCAGAATAATGGCAGCTGGAGTAATGTGACGACAACATGTGTACTTAAAGGTGAGGGTTCTCTCTTTAACGAAGTTTGTTTCGAAAGTGTACATATATATTGTATTAATCGTTTTACAGATTAAGTGACGTCGAAAACGAATCAATATTTTATATATTTGGATAATACGTAGAAAGCAGCCAGGAGATTATCTAGTCAAGGTCTTCAGATATCAATGTTTATTTTTTACTTGAATAATCCGGTGCGGAGTCCTATGCCGAAGCGGGTAGCCTGTTTCTGCTGTAAATATGGTCTTAACACGCTTAACAGTATATAATAAATATCCAGTTTACTTAAGCTAAAAGGTCTACCCTTAATATACTGTTTACTTTGAGTTTACTTAAGCTAAAAGGTGTACTCTAAATATCCAGATTACTTTGACAACACAACTTAATAACTGCATTGGTGTAAGAATATAAGTTATGTGCGTCTGTGCCTTTCATTGTTTCTATCTAAATGGAGCGACCAATACACTTACTCTAACATACGTCCTCACAAAACAATTCGAAAACCTTTATCTAGTTGATGTATATCCCAAAATGATTTGTCTAGAATAAGTTTCTTCACAAAAGCATAATTCATGAACTTGATTTTTGCACAAGTTGTTGTTTAAAGAGTTCTACAATTAACTGCATTATGTGTCTGTAACTTGCTCACGTGATTAACTATTTTGTCATGCATGACGAAGATTGTGGAAGTCCAAAGGATTTAATTACTACACACGGATCGTGGAAAAATACCAGTGGAGTAACAACGGTCAATTCTACAGCCACATTACAGTGTAACCTTGGATACGAACCTAATTCCACTCAGACGACGATTACCTGTCAGAATAATGGCAGCTGGAGTAATGTGACGACAACATGTGTACTTAAAGGTGAGGGTTCTCTCTTTAACGAAGTTTGATTCGAAAGTGTACATATATATTGTATTAATCGTTTTACAGATTAAGTGACGTCGAAAACGAATCAATATTTTATATATTTGGATAATACGTAGAAAGCAGCCAGGAGATTATCTAGTCAAGGTCTTAAGATATCAATGTTTATTTCTTACTTGAATAATCCGGTGCGGAGTCCTATTCCGAAGCGGGTAGCCTGTTTCTGCTGTAAATATGGTCTTAACACGGTAAACAGTATATTTTAAATATCCAGTTTACTTAAGCTAAAAGGTCTACTCTTAATATCCAGTTTACTGTGACAATACAACCTAATAACTGCATTGGTGTAAGAATATAAGTTATGTGCGTCTGTGCCTTTCATTGTTTCTATCAAAATGGAGCGACCAATACACTTACTCTAACATACGTCCTCACAAACCAATTCGAAAACCTTTATCTAGTTGATGTATATCCCAAAATGATTTGTCTAGAATAAGTTTCTTCACGAAAGCATAATTCATGAACTTGATTTTTGCACAAGTTGTTGTTTAAAGAGTTCCACAATTAACTACATTATGTGTCTGTAACTTGCTCACGTGATTAACTATTTTGTCATGCATGACGAAGATTGTGGAAGTCCAAAGGATGCAATTATTACACACGGATCGTGGAAAAATACCAGTGGAGTAACAACGGTCAACTCTACAGCCACATTACAGTGTAACCTTGGATACGAACCTAATTCCACTCAGACGACAACTACCTGTCAGAATAATGGCAGCTGGAGTAATGTGACGACAACATGTGTACTTAAAGGTGAGGGTTCTCTCTTTAACGAAGTTTGATTCGAAAGTGTACATATATATTGTATTAATCGTTTGACTGATTAAGTGACGTCGAAAACGAATCAATATTTTATATATTTGGATAATACGTAGAAAGCAGCCAGGAGATTATCTAGTCAATGTCTTCAGATATCAATGTTTATTTTTTACTTGAATAATCCGGTGCGGAGTCCTTTTCCGAAGCGGGTAGCCTGTTTCTGCTGTAAATATGGTCTTAACACGGTAAACAGTCTATTTTAAATATCCAGTTTATTAAGCTAAAAGGTCTACTCTTAATATCCTGTTTACTTTGACAACACAACTTAATAACTGCATTGGTGTAAGAATATAAGTTATTTGCGTCTTTCATTATGTCATTATTTCTATCTAAATGGAGCGACCAATACACTTACTCTAACATACATCTTCACAAACCAATTCGAAAACCTTTATCTTGTTGATGTATATCCCAAAATGATTTGTCTAGAATAAGTTTCTTCACGAAAGCATAATTCATGAACTTGATTTTTGCACAAGTTGTTGTTTAAAGAGTTCTACAATTAACTGCATTATGTGTCTGTAACTTGCTCACGTGATTAACTATTTTGTCATGCATGACGAAGATTGTGGAAGTCCAAAGGATTTAATTATTACACACGGATCGTGGAAAAATACCAGTGGAGTAACAACGGTCAATTCTACAGCCACATTACAGTGTAACCTTGGATACGAACCTAATTCCACTCAGACGACAATTACCTGTCAGAATAATGGCAGCTGGAGTAATGTGACGACAACATGTGTACTTAAAGGTGAGGGTTCTCTCTTTAACGAAGTTTGATTCGAAAGTGTACATATATATTGTATTAATCGTTTGACTGATTAAGTGACGTCGAAAACGAATCAATATTTTATATATTTGGATAATACGTAGAAAGCAGCCAGGAGATTATCTAGTCAATGTCTTCAGATATCAATGTTTATTTTTTACTTGAATAATCCGGTGCGGAGTCCTTTTCCGAAGCGGGTAGCCTGTTTCTGCTGTAAATATGGTCTTAACACGGTAAACAGTCTATTTGAAATATCCAGTTTATTAAGCTAAAAGGTCTACTCTTAATATCCTGTTTACTTTGACAACACAACTTAATAACTGCATTGGTGTAAGAATATAAGTTATTTGCGTCTTTCATTATGTCATTATTTCTATCTAAATGGAGCGACCAATACACTAACTCTAACATACATCTTCACAAACCAATTCGAAAACCTTTATCTTGTTGATGTATATCCCAAAATGATTTGTCTAGAATAAGTTTCTTCACGAAAGCATAATTCATGAACTTGATTTTTGCACAAGTTGTTGTTTAAAGAGTTCTACAATTAACTGCATTATGTGTCTGTAACTTGCTCACGTGATTAACTATTTTGTCATGCATGACGAAGATTGTGGAAGTCCAAAGGATTTAATTATTACACACGGATCGTGGAAAAATACCAGTGAAGTAACAACGGTCAATTCTACAGCCACATTACAGTGTAACCTTGGATACGAACCTAATTCCACTCAGACGACAATTACCTGTCAGAATAATGGCAGCTGGAGTAATGTGACGACAACATGTGTACTTAAAGGTGAGGGTTCTCTCTTTAACGAAGTTTGATTCCAAAGTGTACATATATATTGTATTAATCGTTTTACAGTTTAAGTGACGTCGAAAACGAATCAATATTTTATATATTTGGATAATACGTAGAAAGCAGCCAGGAGATTATCTAGTCAAGGTCTTCAGATGTCAATGTTGATTTCTTACTTGAATAATCCGGTGCGGAGTCTTATTCCGAAGCGGGTAGCCTGTTTCTGCTGTAAATATGGTCTTAACACGCTTAACAGTATATAATAAATATCCAGTTTACTTAAGCTAAAAGGTCTACTCTTAATATACTGTTTACTTTGACAACACAACTTAATAACTGCATTGGTGTAAGAATATAAATTATGTGCGTCTTTCATTATTTCATTATTTCTATCTAAATGGAGCGACCAATACACTTACTCTAACATACATCCTCACAAACCAATTCGAAAACCTTTATCTTGTTGATGTATATCCCAAAATGATTTGTCTAGAATAAGTTTCTTCACGAAAGCATAATTCATGAACTTGATTTTTGCACAAGTTGTTCTTTAAAGAGTTCTACAATTAACTGCATTATGTGTCTGTAACTTGCTCACGTGATTAACTATTTTGTCATGCATGACGAAGATTGTGGAAGTCCAAAGGATGCAATTATTACACACGGATCGTGGAAAAATACCAGTGGAGTAACAACGGTCAATTCTACAGCCACATTACAGTGTAACCTCGGATACCAACCTAATTCCACTCAGACGACAATTACCTGTCAGAATAATGGCAGCTGGAGTAATGTGACGACAACATGTGTACTTAAAGGTGAGGGTTCTCTCTTTAACAAAGTTTGTTTCGAAAGTGTACATATATATTGTATTAATCGTTTTACAGATTAAGTGACGTCGAAAACGAATCAATATTTTATATATTTGGATAATACGTAGAAAGCAGCCAGGAGATTATCTAGTCAAGGTCTTCAGATATCAATGTTTATTTTTTACTTGAATAATCCGGTGCGGAGTCCTATGCCGAAGCGGGTAGCCTGTTTCTGCTGTAAATATGGTCTTAACACGCTTAACAGTATATAATAAATATCCAGTTTACTTAAGCTAAAAGGTCTACCCTTAATATACTGTTTACTTTGAGTTTACTTAAGCTAAAAGGTGTACTCTAAATATCCAGATTACTTTGACAACACAACTTAATAACTGCATTGGTGTAAGAATATAAGTTATGTGCGTCTGTGCCTTTCATTGTTTCTATCTAAATGGAGCGACCAATACACTTACTCTAACATACGTCCTCACAAAACAATTCGAAAACCTTTATCTAGTTGATGTATATCCCAAAATGATTTGTCTAGAATAAGTTTCTTCACAAAAGCATAATTCATGAACTTGATTTTTGCACAAGTTGTTGTTTAAAGAGTTCTACAATTAACTGCATTATGTGTCTGTAACTTGCTCACGTGATTAACTATTTTGTCATGCATGACGAAGATTGTGGAAGTCCAAAGGATTTAATTACTACACACGGATCGTGGAAAAATACCAGTGGAGTAACAACGGTCAATTCTACAGCCACATTACAGTGTAACCTTGGATACGAACCTAATTCCACTCAGACGACAATTACCTGTCAGAATAATGGCAGCTGGAGTAATGTGACGACAACATGTGTACTTAAAGGTGAGGGTTCTCTCTTTAACGAAGTTTGATTCGAAAGTGTACATATATATTGTATTAATCGTTTTACAGATTAAGTGACGTCGAAAACGAATCAATATTTTATATATTTGGATAATACGTAGAAAGCAGCCAGGAGATTATCTAGTCAAGGTCTTAAGATATCAATGTTTATTTCTTACTTGAATAATCCGGTGCGGAGTCCTATTCCGAAGCGGGTAGCCTGTTTCTGCTGTAAATATGGTCTTAACACGGTAAACAGTATATTTTAAATATCCAGTTTACTTAAGCTAAAAGGTCTACTCTTAATATCCAGTTTACTGTGACAATACAACCTAATAACTGCATTGGTGTAAGAATATAAGTTATGTGCGTCTGTGCCTTTCATTGTTTCTATCAAAATGGAGCGACCAATACACTTACTCTAACATACGTCCTCACAAACCAATTCGAAAACCTTTATCTAGTTGATGTATATCCCAAAATGATTTGTCTAGAATAAGTTTCTTCACGAAAGCATAATTCATGAACTTGATTTTTGCACAAGTTGTTGTTTAAAGAGTTCCACAATTAACTACATTATGTGTCTGTAACTTGCTCACGTGATTAACTATTTTGTCATGCATGACGAAGATTGTGGAAGTCCAAAGGATGCAATTATTACACACGGATCGTGGAAAAATACCAGTGGAGTAACAACGGTCAACTCTACAGCCACATTACAGTGTAACCTTGGATACGAACCTAATTCCACTCAGACGACAACTACCTGTCAGAATAATGGCAGCTGGAGTAATGTGACGACAACATGTGTACTTAAAGGTGAGGGTTCTCTCTTTAACGAAGTTTGATTCGAAAGTGTACATATATATTGTATTAATCGTTTGACTGATTAAGTGACGTCGAAAACGAATCAATATTTTATATATTTGGATAATACGTAGAAAGCAGCCAGGAGATTATCTAGTCAATGTCTTCAGATATCAATGTTTATTTTTTACTTGAATAATCCGGTGCGGAGTCCTTTTCCGAAGCGGGTAGCCTGTTTCTGCTGTAAATATGGTCTTAACACGGTAAACAGTCTATTTTAAATATCCAGTTTATTAAGCTAAAAGGTCTACTCTTAATATCCTGTTTACTTTGACAACACAACTTAATAACTGCATTGGTGTAAGAATATAAGTTATTTGCGTCTTTCATTATGTCATTATTTCTATCTAAATGGAGCGACCAATACACTTACTCTAACATACATCTTCACAAACCAATTCGAAAACCTTTATCTTGTTGATGTATATCCCAAAATGATTTGTCTAGAATAAGTTTCTTCACGAAAGCATAATTCATGAACTTGATTTTTGCACAAGTTGTTGTTTAAAGAGTTCTACAATTAACTGCATTATGTGTCTGTAACTTGCTCACGTGATTAACTATTTTGTCATGCATGACGAAGATTGTGGAAGTCCAAAGGATTTAATTATTACACACGGATCGTGGAAAAATACCAGTGGAGTAACAACGGTCAATTCTACAGCCACATTACAGTGTAACCTTGGATACGAACCTAATTCCACTCAGACGACAATTACCTGTCAGAATAATGGCAGCTGGAGTAATGTGACGACAACATGTGTACTTAAAGGTGAGGGTTCTCTCTTTAACGAAGTTTGATTCGAAAGTGTACATATATATTGTATTAATCGTTTGACTGATTAAGTGACGTCGAAAACGAATCAATATTTTATATATTTGAATAATACGTAGAAAGCAGCCAGGAGATTATCTAGTCAATGTCTTCAGATATCAATGTTTATTTTTTACTTGAATAATCCGGTGCGGAGTCCTTTTCCGAAGCGGGTAGCCTGTTTCTGCTGTAAATATGGTCTTAACACGGTAAACAGTCTATTTGAAATATCCAGTTTATTAAGCTAAAAGGTCTACTCTTAATATCCTGTTTACTTTGACAACACAACTTAATAACTGCATTGGTGTAAGAATATAAGTTATTTGCGTCTTTCATTATGTCATTATTTCTATCTAAATGGAGCGACCAATACACTAACTCTAACATACATCTTCACAAACCAATTCGAAAACCTTTATCTTGTTGATGTATATCCCAAAATGATTTGTCTAGAATAAGTTTCTTCACGAAAGCATAATTCATGAACTTGATTTTTGCACAAGTTGTTGTTTAAAGAGTTCTACAATTAACTGCATTATGTGTCTGTAACTTGCTCACGTGATTAACTATTTTGTCATGCATGACGAAGATTGTGGAAGTCCAAAGGATTTAATTATTACACACGGATCGTGGAAAAATACCAGTGGAGTAACAACGGTCAATTCTACAGCCACATTACAGTGTAACCTTGGATACGAACCTAATTCCACTCAGACGACAATTACCTGTCAGAATAATGGCAGCTGGAGTAATGTGACGACAACATGTGTACTTAAAGGTGAGGGTTCTCTCTTTAACGAAGTTTGATTCCAAAGTGTACATATATATTGTATTAATCGTTTTACAGTTTAAGTGACGTCGAAAACGAATCAATATTTTATATATTTGGATAATACGTAGAAAGCAGCCAGGAGATTATCTAGTCAAGGTCTTCAGATGTCAATGTTTATTTCTTACTTGAATAATCCGGTGCGGAGTCTTATTCCGAAGCGGGTAGCCTGTTTCTGCTGTAAATATGGTCTTAACACGCTTAACAGTATATAATAAATATCCAGTTTACTTAAGCTAAAAGGTCTACTCTTAATATACTGTTTACTTTGACAACACAACTTAATAACTGCATTGGTGTAAGAATATAAATTATGTGCGTCTTTCATTATTTCATTATTTCTATCTAAATGGAGCGACCAATACACTTACTCTAACATACATCCTCACAAACCAATTCGAAAAAGTTTATCTTGTTGATGTATATCTCAAAATGATTTGTCTAGAATAAGTTTCTTCACGAAAGCATAATTCATGAA
This sequence comes from Sinonovacula constricta, assembly GCA_007844125.1. Taxonomy (NCBI): domain Eukaryota; kingdom Metazoa; phylum Mollusca; class Bivalvia; order Cardiida; family Solecurtidae; genus Sinonovacula; species Sinonovacula constricta. Next base: position 4,555,927 of record CM017556.1, read on the forward strand.
CTTGATTTTTGAATAAGTTGTTGTTTAAAGAGTTCTACAATTAACTGCATTATGTGTCTGTAACTTGCTCACGTGATTAACTATTTTGTCATGCATGACGAAGATTGTGGAAGTCCAAAGGATTTAATTATTACACACGGATCGTGGAAAAATACCAGTGGAGTAACAACGGTCAATTCTACAGCCACATTACAGTGTAACCTTGGATACGAACCTAATTCCACTCAGACGACAATTACCTGTCACAATAATGGCAGCTGGAGTAATGTGACGCCAACATGTGTACTTAAAGGTGAGGGTTCTCTCTTTAACGAAGTTTGATTCGAAAGTGTACATATATATTGTATTAATCGTTTTACAGTTTAAGTGACGTCGAAAACGAATCAATATTTTATATATTTGGATAATACGTAAAAAGCAGCCAGGAGATTATCTAGTCAAGGTCTTCAGATGTCAATGTTTATTTCTTACTTGAATAATCCGGTGCGGAGTCCTTTTCCGAAGCGGGTAGCCTGTTTCAGCTGTAAATATGGTCTTAACACGCTTAACAGTATATAATAAATATCCAGTTTACTTAAGCTAAAAGGTCTACTCTTAATATACTGTTTACTTTGACAACACAACTTAATAACTGCATTGGTGTAAGAATATAAATGATGTGCGTCTTTCATTATTTAATATTTCTATCTAAATGGAGCGACCAATACACTTACTCTAACATACATCCTCACAAACCAATTCGAAAACCTTTATCTTGTTGATGTATATCCCAAAATGATTTGTCTAGAATAAGTTTCTTCACGAAAGCATAATTCATGAACTTGATTTTTGCACAAGTTGTTGTTTAAAGAGTTCCACAATTAACTACATTATGTGTCTGTAACTTGCTCACGTGATTACTATTTTGTCATGCATGACGAAGATTGTGGAAGTCCAAAGGATTTAATTACTACACACGGATCGTGGAAAAATACCAGTGGAGTAACAACGGTCAATTCTACAGCCACATTACAGTGTAACCTTGGATACCAACCTAATTCCACTCAGAAGACAATTACCTGTCAGAATAATGGCAGCTGGAGTATTGTGACGACAACATGTGTACTTAAAGGTGAGGGTTCTCTCTTTAACGAAGTTTGATTCGAAAGTGTACATATATATTGTATTAATCGTTTTACAGATTAAGTGACGTCGAAAACGAATCAATATTTTATATATTTGGATAATACGTAGAAAGCAGCCAGGAGATTATCTAGTCAAGGTCTTCAGATATCAATGTTTATTTTTTACTTGAATAATTCCGGTGCGGAACACTTTTCCGAAGCGGGTAGCCTGTTTCTGCTGTAAATATGGTCTTAACACGGTAAACAGCCTATTTTAAATATCCAGTTTACTTAAGCTAAAAGGTCTACTCTTAATATCCAGTTTACTTTGACAACACAACTTAATAACTGCAATTCGAAAACCTTTAACTAGTTGATGTATATCCAAAAATGATTTGTCTTGAGATTATTTAAGGTAAGACCTTTAGATATCAATGTTGTTTCTTTTGCTTTGGTAAACCAGTGCGGGGTTCTTTTTCCGATTTATGTTTTCACCTTGTTATACAATTTGGCCTATGAAGATCTTCTTTACATATCTAGAAAGGGCTACTATTTATATTCAGTTTCATTTGGAAACACCTATATAGCTGCATTGGTGTAATAATATACCTTGCAAGCCTCTGTGCCATATCCTGTTTATCTATACACTTTCTATACTACAAATCTTCATCGGCACCCAAAATCAAATCGAAAACAATCCTTTTACTTGTGAAAGTATACCTTAAAATGATTTGTCTAGAGATAGTTGATTTTTGCACAAGCTGTTATTATATTGTTCTGCAAATAATTATCTTAGATGTTTTTTCACTTGCGCAGGTGACTGTTTTGTCATTGATTACAAACATTGTTAACAGGATCTTGGAAAAGCATTAGTTTCAACGGTCAACGCTACGGTAATACTATTGTTATAGAAGCAGCGGATATGTCAATACATATAATGCATGTTACAAAGCAACATCAGAGTACTAATCTAATGAAAATGAACTAATTTGGAACATCGCATTAATTGTCAGTAAATTTGTGCATTTGATGCAAAGAAAATGTACAAAATAAACATTTTCTTCTCAAAATAATGTTTACTTTCTCTTTATATAGTTACTATTTTATGGTATCTTCAATAAGGACATATGACAAAATGTTGATTCATGCGTGTTTTATTGTGTTTTATGAAATGTTCACGAGTTCATTTTAATAGTATTAGACATACAGTGAAAATTGGGGAATTATATGAATAATTGGAAATTGCATTTCTAACATATTTATATTATTTTTGTTAAACCTCTACATTTATGGTGTATTTTTGAACATTGACATAAATGATAAATTCGTTGTTTTTTTTTTGTTGTAGCATCCAGATCATGTGAAGATGTATAATGTTTTAATAGTATAAATTCAATAAAGAAATATTGAGCATTTTTTCTTTAGCACTCCATACAAGCGAAATAACAATTGTGTTACAAGTGACCAGCCCATACACAGTAATAAAAGTATTTACACAAGACATCTGATATTTAAGTGGAAAGCATGGTGGTGGGATAGTTTAATGACACTGTCGCAGGCCAGTCAACTTAGCAAACATCGACAACGTCGCTACTGTCCTTTTGAATTCAATACAATCATACAAATTAGCCCTGAATGTAGTGGTTTTAATTATCAATGAGCAAAACTTAACAGGATCGAGTATATATGTAATGATCATATGTTTGGAAAAACTTTAGTAAAATAAAGCAACAGCACAAAACCCCCTGTTTCCATACTAAACCAGCACGTCGAAAAGTCGAAAGCAAATAATTAAAAATACATTAAAAATACAACAGAATATAGACAATATGTGTCGCTTGACATAATATGACATTTGTTGCATTATACGGACATTAATCCGGTGTTTTTGTTCTGTTTTTTAAATTTAACTAAAATCTGAAGCATTCTTGGAAAAGAGAACCACGAAAGTTAATATCATGATTTCGTGATGAATATACATCTAAATAAATCTGATTGGACGAATTTAAGCAGCAAACCTAATAGCAAAATACGCATATTTGCAGTCTTCCAAATCATAAAAAAACGAGTACAACGGCATGACAATCTCATCTGAAATTAAGCAAAATGTATTTATAGTCTAGTTGTAGAAGCTGTGGTAGCTGTTTAAGCTTTCGTTTTTCCAAATAAAAATATATGAAAAAGTCCTATGAACATTGCAACATACACCAAAAAGACAGAACAAATCTGTGATGAGTCATTTAGCAAAAAGAGCAAACCTAACAGTTACCGCCTTGGAACAGTCAGTCAGCAAAGGGCTCCGACTAGGGTGCTTAAACCGGTTTTACATGGCTTCAACCCTGCAGTTCCTGAGGGGTTTCTCGAATGCAACCAATGAAAAGAAACCCGATCAATAAAAAATGTCCAAACGTTGACGTTTTCTTTGATAAGTTATGATGAAAGTGGTGTCATTGCATAAATAATTTCCACGTAGTATTTAGATGAGAGAGAAGTATTATTTCTATTAGAAGAATTACATACTACTTGTTAATGTAATTATTTTTTGAATCACGCAAAATAAAATACCACAAATATAAATGGTTGTAGCATCCAGTTCATGTGAAGATGTAATTAAGGAACCGAAGTCCGCTGTCTATCAAAGGAAATACACGTAACAATCGCTCTGACATGTACTTGATGGAATGTTCTGGTATTTACGTACGTGGTCGAAAATTGTTCAAGCTGGTCTCTTGGCTTTCAGAGGATAGTAATCCTGACGTCGCATACCCAAATACAACTAATTATAGTAAAGTTTTTATGTCATTATACCTTCACTATATCGAGTACATGTATGCAGATGGTTAAAATGTGAAGTAAACAGTTTAATTACATTTAAACTATTTAGAACACATTCAGACTGACACCGATTCGATGTTGACTGAACACAACCATGATCTCAATAGCCAATTGCTTATGGAGACAGCAGTGATAACTGTAACACAGCGTTACAGTACCGTTGAAAGGCGTTAGTAGACTAAACTGTATATGTGAAAATGTCGGTCGATGATTTTCCTTATCCGAATACAGTGGCGAAAATATAGATGGCTGCTAGGTGGACAAAAACCTCTGAAAAGAAAATGGATAAATTATTCTCGGGCGATACATAAGTCATTGCAAACATCAAGAGACATATTTTGGTAAAACCTAATACGAAATATAGGCTCACCGGTAATATCGTGCATATGAAGCGACTAACTATTTAACCAAAATAATCACCAAAGACGAAAATCAACTAAATATGCAAAATATTATATAACAAGACCACTAAGAGTAGATCAAATCGACAGCAGCCTATAACATATCAGTTTGTAGTACTAATTGAAAATTAGCCAGATTAGATAAAACTGTTGACAGTGACAGTAATATTAAAATCATCTTTCATCCATAATCCGTCCACATATTCATACTGTACTTTTCATCACCAATAGTTATTTGCCAATACATGTATACTGTTTTAACAGATTTAACCTACAATACCACCTGTTACAAAAACAACCCTCCTCAATGTATTACACAAAATGCCACGTGCAAGGAGGTGGAGGGAGACTATAGATGTCGGTGTAACTCAGGATTGTTTGTGTACGTCAATACAACTGATAGGTGTGGTAGGTAGCTATTTACCGGCAGGTATTTTTATTTATTTATATAAAAACATAACATAGTACTATAACAAAGCGCAGCAATAGACTTCACATATCATTAATGTAACATTTGTACGTATAATATTAATTTGCAATGGTGCAAGGTGTCTTGTTCAGTATGAAGAGCATCCCCTTGTCTGTACATAGCCTTAAATCCACAGCAAAGGCGATGCCTATACGCGACCCATGACGCGGTATCTGGACACAACTCCCACTCAACGTCGCAAAGGCCTTTAGCTTTGTGAGTAAACCCATACAGAAACACTTATTGTAGCCCCTGGGGCGGGAATTTCGTAAAACGTGCCGTGCCGAAAGGTCAAGAAATAAGAATTCGTAGCGACTAAGCAAGCCAGTATTTCCTTATAAAAGTTTGCTGGTCCTGCGCCTTGTTGGGATTACTGGAGTGTCGCTGTTCTAGTGACAGATTTAACACGGACGATTAAAGAGTAATAAAATAGAGATAATAGCAAACTACATCCGCCTCAATCGAAGCACTTCCCAGTCAACATGATGTCGATCCGCTACAGTTTGACTGCTGCAATCGTTGATTATAAGTTAGGACACAAGCCGAACAACAAACTGTGAAACCCAAACCAAGTTAACACCGGTACAATAAGAAACCATCAACTTACTATTGGCTACATGGAATATCTGAACAATGCGTCCTGGCTTTTCGGACGACCCATTTCAAGCCTTCGACTCTCAACATTGACATCGGATTCAAAAGAGATAGTATTAGTCCAAGGATAATGACTGGCAAAAATTGGAGCAAAACGAACGTCGACTGAACATGATAGGCTTCACACTATACACCTCCCGTCAGTCTTCATTTTGAATGCTGTGTTTTCCCCTAAAGACCTTAACGACCGTTGCAATAATCTTTGCGTTACAACAAATGGATCCTTTTTACCCACCAAAACACACTAAAAACTAGGTGCAGACACAGGCACTAGCTGAGAAGACTCACGACATGGAGACCAATGATAAACCACGTGCTTGTCACTCGCACTTATAACATTTTCGGTAGTAAAGTAGATGAACATTTTAAATAACTTTAACACATAACTTGCATGGGTGGAAACTGATCACCAGCCCGCTAACATTATGACCATGGCAATCGGTTGATAAAGTATAATTATGCAAACAGTTTACCAGAATTGTATTGCTCACCTGAATCATTTGGAAAAGTCATTGTCTTCCAGGAAAGACTTGATGAAAACTGTAAAAGTATACTGACAACTGGACAGACAGTTGACGTCTAGAAAATGCTACAATAAGAGTGTCGGGGTCTTGGCAGTTAACTATACTGTCTCTGTGATGAGACACCCGTTTAGACAGTTGCATCAAACCAGGAGAGTCAACACCAATCGGGTCTTCCGAGAGGAAAAATTAAATACTCATAGGTTCAGATATTGCATCATCAACGCGGACCAAACAGCAAACTATGTGTATGACTTGTGGCAGCACCCATGCGGTGTGCCCATCCGGTTTGCAAGAATTTTCGAGGGATGATAACCCATCAGTCAAAGAAAACATCAGCAACGCTCATATTATCCTAGATAGATGGTGAGTTATCTGAGAACAGTAATGACCATGCTTGAGAACACTATCGAGTGCAAAGAGATTGCGACGGAAGAGAACGTCTAGAAACAAGAAAAAGACAGTAAGATATCTTTACAGCTTTGCAAATAACCCACTGAATGAGGATAAGTCCGGAAAGTTGAAAATCAGCGGAAAAAAGAGGACTAACTATGCAGAACACATTCCGATTCTGTCCAGCTTTTGTGAGAGCGCGACGCAGTCCTCATAGAGGATGAAGCAGATATTCCTTTAGAGATAAAAGAACCTACATGGAAAGAGATTTATGGCATAAGTAAGGAAAGCACCCTGTTGATTAGCATCTGATCGTAGTCACGTAGAAGTTGTATAATAAATATCACAGAAAGTTGGCGACAGGTAGAACGCTCCATATTAAAGGGAAAAAACTGCAAGACGATTATGCAATTTAGGACAATTTTACTGCCGAGCGTAGAAGGAAAACTCTTTTTCTCAGTCCTGCCCAGGAAGTCTACGTAAGCAATTTACGAGAACTGTGATGCTCAGCAGCCGATACATACCCTTTTCTAGTGTAATTTCCTGTTCGTAGTCGATTTAGAAACAATTCAAGATTAAACCCTCTCAGCTCACTACTTCTGTGTTAAAACTTTTTTTCGAGAAGTAAATATATGCAAAAAGGTTTTGCTGTGTTACATAAATTGCTAATGAATACAAATTATTGATGAATAATTCCACTAATTTCAGCACCACACATTCCTGGAGAAGTTGCGCTTACATTTCAAGATGGTGACGTTCACGACAATTCCATCACTCTGTCATTAAGCGCGTGTTCCAACAGTTCGTTTCTATATGCAGCGTACATTTCTTCTGAGAATTACTCTAGTCCACATAATTTTACCTGTTCAGACGAGAACCATCTCTCTAACACAACATTTAAAGATCTATCTCCTGGTACCCTATATGAGTTTGTCCTGTTCCTCATTGTGGATGGGGTTACGAGTCACACAAATAAAACAGAAAGACAGTATACAAGTAAGTATCCCTAATGTACTACATTTAATCAAAATGTAAAAACGGCTGACGGTAAAACAACATAATTTTATTTAAAACAAGCCGCCATATTGTCTACTGTGTTATGTTTTATCATAATACATTTTAATACTGCTACTATCACATGTTTTACTATAATACACCCTGTGCAATTTCAATCAAAAATTGATAATGAGCCAAAGCAAACTATATGGTCAATTTACTTTTTTTATACTTAACGTCTCCCCTTTTTCCCATTATACACGGCTACCTAAAGAGCTCACAAGCAGTAAAATGAACACCACGTATGTTATTTGTATGTATAGTAGGCCAACCATTTTCCATGTGCTATACACTGATGCTGATTGGATAAGCAGTTTTATGTAAACATGTCCGACCGTTCTAGAACGTCCATTGAATATGGGATTAACGGAATGAGAGACATAAATGATTGGTCTCCCCTCAATAATGCCTAAATACAAGTAGGTCCTTTCATTTGTTTTACTCGGTTTTTATGCTTGTGCGCTCTGGAGCGTATGTTGACTTTTCTTTTCTGCCTTTCTTATGATACCCAGGTTAATCATCACAAATAAACATTTCCATTTTCTTTTTTAAATAACATATCTCTACTAGTATTTAAATTAATTTTAAGCTTACATTTATGCAAAAGTAAGAAAAGCACTGTTTGTTATTACAATATCTGCAAAAGAACAGGGGATAAAGTCAAATAATTTCAACTACAAGGACCTACCTACTGTTTGGAATACCTCGGATATTAACTAACAAGGGAGACAATTTCCATTTTACCAATGTACCCCATTGTTTTACCGTGTCATCAGTTATTAACATTCTGTTCACATTCTTATATAAAACATTATTTATCTAAGCTTTCGAGGTCGTGTGGTGTCCACAATCTATCATATTATAAAACGCTAAAACGGACCTGCAGAGTAAAGAGAGAGTGAACCAGATGAAAGATTTTTTGCGTTACAAGCCGACTACACACATCTTAGGCATGGCTTAATTCGTGGTTTTTAAGGTAGCTAGAGGGTTCTTGTTCAAACAGTGATCTTGTTCAGTGATCAATTATTTCATTTCAGGACCCGTAACACCAAACTTTCTGACGTTATCTTCCATCAGGGAGAAAAATATGACCCTGACCTGGGGCTTCAACATAACACCCGTGGGGAGAATTGACAGTTTTCACATCTCTGTGTCCCCAAACATCAGCAGCTCCATTTCAACGCTGAATAATAGCACGACTAGTTACATTTTGCAAACCCTCAAGGGCGGCACGGAGTATATTGTCAACGTATTTTCTGTCATTCAAATATCTTCTACAAAGACTTTGGATAGTATGACGCCGCAAACAGCAACGGAGTGCACACGTAAGTTGGAAATCCCAAAAGAAACATTGATGTTATGCTTTATTTTTTTTATTTTAATACATTTTAGAAAGATCTGTGTTGCCCATGCCAATTTTATTTGTATAGTTGTCCATATGCATCGTTATCTTTCTTTAATAATAATATTGTAACGGGTTATGATTTAAAGATTAACCATGCCGTATTTTTCTTCTGAATATTCTTCTCTATTAAATAATAAGTATTAGAACAATGCATTTCAGATCCCGCTCCTCCACAGGATGGTTACGTATCACGTCAAGAGAATGACACCATACTGATAGCCTACAATGCAACTGAGGATAACATAGACCAATACATTATCATCTTTGATAAAGAAAATATTACATCAAGTGGTCCCAAGACTGGGATCAGAGTCCTGCAGATCACCGGGTTACAACAGGGGACTAGCTACACGTTCAGTGTGATGTCATTAACCTGCAACAAACATAGTCTGACGCCAGAGATAATAAATTCATTTACAAGTAAGAAATCATTGATTAAACGCTCAAAGCATATATATATATATATATATATATATATATATATATATATATATATATATATATATATATATATATATATATATATATATATATATATATATACACACACACCAGGGAACCTCCATCCAATTATCATAACTTTGGACTTTGTCATCAGACAGATTTCTTTCACACCGAAACACCATTTAAAGTTCCTTTCTGTATCCTTAGTTTAGCTTACCGTACACTTGTTGTTGATTTTTCTTTACATTACATGGTGAACAACGAATATCATAGCTAATATTTCGTTCTTACAAAATCGACAATTTTTATATTTGAGGTTTTAACAAAACAACAACATAGATTGATATTATGTTTCATGAGTTGTGGTTCTCTGGGGTCTGAGGACTTCGTCTTTAATATAAGTAAAAGGTTCATTTTCTTTCATTTTTCTTTTGATTTCCTTATTTACCCATTTAAGATAATTGCATTATGAAAAAAGCTGTTGTGTTGTAAAAAAGCATGGCTTGAGATTGAAGATGTGTCGAACTTTAGCAACGGGTACATTTCAACGTTTAGCATTTCTATCCGGTAAACGATTAAATAAAATGTTATGTGATGTAAGCATTTAAAATTGTAAGTGAATCATTTTCTTTCAAAACACATATCACTGCAGTTATTTCCCGCTGTTTTATGTATTTATATTTCCAGCAACAACAGCGATAATGTAAATGCAAATATACTTTTCTTCTTGTTTACTTTGATTCAGAAAGAGAATTATTGATCCATTGCAGTATTTGGATAAAAGTCACTTAGTAGGTGTTGGATTTAATCTAAACCATATTTGAGGTCCTTAGTTTCAAAATCCATTTGCTGCAACATTTTGTTATTTGAGATTGATTCAAAGCAATGATGTTCGCAGTAATTGTATTTTATTAATTTGTGTGACTAAAATTTAAAAAAAAAATCTTAAAGAACGATTGAGAGGAAATTTCATTATTATTTCATATACATAATGCGATTATGCTAAGGAATGTACAATTATGTTTTCAGTGAAGTTTAACAGTATATTAACTAGCAAGTCAAAAACTTTTAATTTACTTTCATTTTCAAATACATAAATAACTACACATCACTTGCTAGCCAAATAACTTGAATATATCTATTTGTATCTACAGAGTGTATGAAATGCTGTTATAATCTAGTAATCTTGAGCTTTTAGAATCACATTTTAAAAAAGTGTGTCACGTTAAATACATTCCTGTCATATTTCCCTTTCATGCCACATAATTGTGATTCTGTTTATACTAGTATACACTAAAAGTAAATTACAATTATTATTTGATTTGATTTGCAACACTATGATGTAGCATGAGCTTGCTCGTATTTCACGCGTCTGATGTCACCGTGAATGGCGTATGGACTTTAAGTTTGTTACGGTTACCATATCATTCCTTGCACACAGTTAATATACAGACAAATGTAGGACAATAATGCGGTGATCTGTTAAATTGAAGAGTAATTTTATGTATATTTAACAATGGACAATCTTGCAAAATAACCGCATGCTATTTATGAGAACTTTTATATTTGTATTTTGGGTTTTACGGCACACCGACACTTGATAGGTCATACGGCGCCGATGAGATCTTTTAGACATGTAAGTCAACGAGAACGCGTCATTTTAAAGGGTATTAAATAATAACATTTTTTTTCACATTGACATTGCCAAATGCCGGCAAAAAGCGAAACAATATAGGTGATTACTTTAATCAAGCGCCTACGGTTAATTGACGCATTGTTTTTTTGGAAGAAACTGTAAACAGACTTATTTTTGGTTCAAAGTTTGGTCTAGAGGTTAGCCAAATATTAACAGAATTGCAAATCGCACTGGCTGAGACCCACTGTAGTGCTTTTACCTAATTCTAAAAAAATCGAAATGAAGGAGTAATGTGTTCGTTTAATTTAAAACGAATTGATCTCACATTGTTAATTGTAGGCTATTTTAACAGTTTCGTTAAGGTAGACAAAAAAGTAGTGATAAATAGAAATAATAATAATAAAAACTCTCATTTTTATACCTACGGTAAACTACATGACTACGTTTCTTATGTAAGCGTACTATCGTCGTTCGTGACTGCCGGACGTAACTAGCTGTATAACAATGTGAGATATAGGTCACGTTTGCACTTCGTGACCTGGTCTAAATGAGTGCAGCAGTATATCTATTGGGTAACATATACTGACGTACCCTCTGGTCCAATTATGTCACATTAGTTTTATCTCAATGTTTACACTAGGGATGTGTAATCAGATGGGTAAACATATAAGAATATATGACAAAGTCCTATGAGCATTGCAACATATACCAAACTCCGACAAGGCCCTTAACAAAGGTATTTCACATGCAAGCCAAGCGAAAAGTAAGAACAAATTTGTGATGAGTCATTTAACGAAAAGAGCAAACCCGACAGTTACCGCCTTGGAACGGTCAGTCGGCAATATGGACCGACTGGGGTGCTTAAACCGGTTTTTCAGAGCTCTAACCTCGCACTTTCTGACGAGTTTCTCAAATGCAAGCAATGATAAGAAAAACGATCGATTGAATACAAAATGTCCAAGCGCTGATATTTTGTATAAGTTATGACGAAAGTAGTGACGTCATTGAAAATAAATGTCCACATAGTGTTTAGAAAAGAATATGGGTATTATTTCGATTTGAAAAACTACACAAAAATGGTTAAATATAAAAGAAATTAACTTTCTGAATCATGAACAAACATGACCAGAGACGAATAAATGGTGGTAGTATCTTGTTCATGTGAAGATGAAATTGAAGAACCAAAGTCCAATGTCCATCAAAGGAAATACACGTAGCAATCCTTATAGGATGAATTAAATGACAACTTAGATTACATTATTTAAAATAACCTACAGGCAACTTAATGTACGAGAGCTTAAGATATATGCTTGACCATCAAATGAATATCAGAAGAAATATCGTTGACTAATGATGCCGAGTTAAATCCTAATCTTTGAAAATCGTAACAGGTGTTTCTTTTTCTTAAATAACGTAGCATGGTAATACTTAATATAGCTTTCAAAAATTGTGATTTTTGTGCTCATGCATATCCGCTCTATCATAGATTATTAAACATATAAAAAATATATAAAAACACGCATCTACGTTAAGACAAGGCAGCCGTTGGATCACGTTAAAATTAAAAGGCTGACTTAATAACTGAATATGGTTTTTCTCAAAAAGTGTGTTGAAATTTCTTATATTGCTTTTTTCGTTGTAATATATGACACTTTCTTGAATGTCCATTTATACAACGTTCTGTAATCAGGATCTTTTAATGCACAGTGTTTTGTGTGTTCCATTTTAGAGGTTTTGCCACTGTCTTCTTGTTCTGTCTTGTTTTTCGTAGTGCAATTTATTTACATTAAAGCATAATATACCTCCCCCATAAGTGAATAACATGGGATCATTGGTGATGTAATTATCAAATTGTGTTAATTTATTTGTCATAAGATAAAACTATGAACTCAACGACTTACCGTCAATCCAACAGGTCCAGGCTCACCCATGTCTCTCACCATACCTAAGCATAGAGAAACATCCGTAACGGTCAGTTGGACGGCTCCCATGGGCGGGGTGGACACCTACTCCGTCTGGTTGACAACACAAGGTTCTAATGGGACTGATGGAACTGTATCAATTATGAAAGTAGGTAATGATACAACCGTCCACGAGTTCACAGGACTGACTCCGGGAACGGACTACACCGTACATGTGCAGACTGTCTGGAGAGAACACACCAGTGATGAGAAGTCTCTCATGACATTTACAGGTATTCTCTACATTACGCCTGCACAAATCACACAGTGGTTGGGGCTAAGTGTAAATGGACCAAACTGCATTTGCATTTTGTCTGTCTTCTGTTGAAATTCATTTTAATGTAGGGGAGACAACCATTAAATCATTATGTTTGATGTAGTTAAAAGCAAATCAAATATCAATAGTTTACATTTTCGTTGTTTATTGCAAAAGCTTAATCGATCTGCTATGAAAATGTTACTTAAAGATTCTTTGAAAGAAAATTAAAGCCATGAAATATAGAACTATCAAAACATACATCAATTAACAATGTACCTTATTAAAAGATATATCAATTAAGAGTACACCTGAAAACTTATATATTATTTGCAAATAGAAAAAAATAAGCTCTTTTTACGAAGGCAACACCTTAACAATAAATAAGTACCAGTTCCTAAAATCTGCCAGTTGCAATGTTTTATATATAGAGATGGCAAAAGTCTAATAACGCCCCTGTCTTTGCTTTGTACAGAATGATCGATTCCGTCATTCGTTTAAGTCTGAATCGTGAAACAACGGTAGAAAATAACAGAACCTTTTCATTTGGGGTTTTAACTTCAGAAATGATTTGACCATGCACAATTATTTGCTATTTGAAGACAAAGTTTCGCAAACAGACCCAGAATGCCACATCAAAGGTTAAGGTATATCTCTGTTTGATTATGATCGGTTTACCTTTTTTTCTAATCAGCACCTGGTCCACCAAGTTTGATCATCATCTTTAACCAAACCGCGACTTCTTTCAATGTCACTTGGTCGAAGCCAGATAAAGGAGGCGTTGACGACTACCGAGTCTGGCTGGAACCACATGGCTCAAATAAAAGTGTATCATACAATACAACGGTTGTAACACCCCATTACCAGTTCGCAGATCTCACTGCGGGCACAAATTACACTGTACACGTGCTGTCAGTCTGGAGAGAACTAATCAGTGTTGAGACGATCAAGTCTTTAAATACAGGTATTACTTTTTTGTTATAAATTTATATGACTTATATAAAAAACAAGAAAATTGTGTTACCCAGTGACAAATTTTGTTCAGTGTAATTCCTTTTATTTGTATAATTGACAGTGTGACTAACATAATGTAAAATTTCCACGAAATCGGCAGTAAAAACTACAACTACTATCCCTTCTGCTACTACTACTACTACTACTACTACTACTATCCCTTCTACTACTACTACTACTACTACTACTACTACTACTACTACTACTACTACTACTACTACTACTACTACCACTACAACAACAACAACAACAACAACAACTACTACATCTTCTACAACTTCTACTACTAGTACTACAACAACAACAGCAACGAATACACTACTACTACTACTACTACTACTTCTACTACTGCTGCTGCTGATGCTGCTTCTACTACTACAACTATTACAACTTCTATTACTAGTACTACAACAACAGCAATAACATCAATAACAACAATAACAACTACTTCTACTACAACTACAACAACAACTACTACTACCAAAACCACCGCCACTACTTCTACTACTACTACAAGTACTAGCACATCAGGCTACTATTATTAATGCTTATTTCTGCTACGTATGTTACAATATTTTCAAAATTATCAGCTTAAACAGTTAACAATAAAATTGCATTCTTTGACAGTCTAATATACAGTCATAAACTTTGGAAGCTTTGTAATCTTACATTTCAGCGCCGGCGGATTTTACCGTGGATATTTCAGACATCACAGAAACAACACTGAACTTCAGCATCAATCAACCACTAGAGAACCATATGTATACATTCACCCTGACCGACATGAAAGGATCTAAATCATTTATAAGACAGGGACAAGCAGTACAATTTATTGACCTGATTCCGGGGCGTCTGTATAGTCTCGATGTCATAGCAACGCTCGAGGAAGTCAACAGTACCGTGTCCGTGGTTGTGACGGTCAATACACGTAAGTGATATTGAGTACAATTGTAATAAATAGATAAGCATGAGTTCTAAAACTGTTACAATGACGTTTCTTTCTTTTCGGAAATCACGTTTATCCTTCATATATATTTATCTTTTAAAAGTTTAAATAAATGAAAATTTTAATAGAATTTTACAATAAAAAATCATTATTCAAAATTATTCATTCGTATACATTTTTAACGTTTTTCTTGTTTCGTTTTCTAAAAACTTTTCACTTGTTGAAAGCCTCAACTTTCAACAATAGCAAACTATAACCATGTTATAATTGAGTATGACGTATTTTATTTTGTGAAGAAAGGCTGAGGTATTCTATACCTATAACTTTGTAATTAACATGGCCAGAAAAGGCCATGAACGACGCCATAATGGTGACAACACCAAGTAAATTACCCGCACTTACAAATTAGTTTCATACACTTGGACTTGCTCTCGTGGTCAACGCTCTGCCGTTAGCAAAAAGAGATACAATCTTCATATACAATGTATATATATATATATATATATATATATATATATATATATATATATATATATATATATATATATATATATATATATATATGCATCTTTTGTTCTATATAAACCCTAAAAATTATCAGCATTGTAAGATTTTGAAATCATAAAAAAATGAGTAGCCTGGATATTAAATATATACATCAGACTTAATAAATGAAGAAATCGATTCAGTGTTGTTTTTAGTCCTTGATAGAATTATATGGGAAACACGTTCTATGTCTTTTATAATTAAATCATGGCATATTCATCTTTTTTTCTGATTACAGGCCCAAGTCGTGTTAAAAACATAACCCTTGATGAAAATGTAACTACAAACACTACCATGGTCATAAGCTGGGACAAGCCTCAAGGAGACTTCGACAATATATCCATACTTTTTTTCTGTACAGGCCCTAATAATGGCTTAATAAACTGTTCCGAAACGCTTGGAAACAACACAAACACCATAGCGTGTTCAAAGCTAGACCCGGGGACCTTTTGTATCGTAGAGTTTCAGACCATTTCTGGTCATGGAACCGGTCAGTCGGTCGTACAGAACATATCTAAGTCAACAAGAGAAGAAGGTATATTTTACATTAGGTTATGTAGTTTTAGCCATTAGGTTATGTAGTTTTAGTGTACAAAACAGTTTTCATTACCGCACAAGTCGTACACATCGTTTGAAATTTCGAACCACTTAACACGCCAAGCCACATGGACTGTTCACCAGTGACAGCGTTTGTAATAAACAACTTAAATGTTGTAACAAGTGTAACTCTCCCTCTTTTTGTTTTGTTGTACAGAACATCAAACAAACAAACGAAACAACCTTACCACATAAAATTTCCTTCCGGAGGAGATCTTTTTTTGTATATATTGCAATATATTATATTGTATATCGTTAAGTTACATGAAAAATAGATTGAGCTAATTCCGCATAAAATATTTAGTGAAAATGAACATTATAGAATAACATATCTCCGACAAACTCCGCTTCTTGGTTACAACATTAAAAAGTTTATCATAGAAACGTTAGTTAATAAGTTGTCTAAAGAACATGTTAATTACGACGGATGACTGCGGATTTTAATTATGTATTTATGAACAATTTAACATTGATACATATAATTTGTTTAGAAACAGAAAACACATTACTTTGTTTTTTTTAGCACCTACATCTGTTTCAAGTCTAAACTTCACAAAGTCATCTCGAAACATTAACATCACATGGGGTATGCCATTGACACGTAACGGAATCATCCGTAAGTACAGAGTGGTCGTTAAAGACGTTAAAACAGAGGCATGCAATAATACAAACATTGACGACTGGATTGAGTGTAGCAACTGTCATGCGGAGGATTCATCTGTTGGAGGTCAATGTCAGGTATGGCAATCGCATCACAGACTATTGTCGCCATTTAACTGTTTTTAGGAAAGGTTCAGATGCTATTTTTCGAAATACGTTTAAACAATTTTCATAAGTACATTTCGTGCGAAAATATTTTTTTATCGCAAACGAATTTTTTATCACTTCTTTAGAGCAAGACTTATGGTTAATCACAACCTCTCTAATCAAAACCTCAACTTCGACATACTAAGCAGGTAGGTGACTGGATTGACGGATTTCTTTGATAGATTTCTATTGGTAATAAATCACCTAGTCTTTAAAACGCGCTCCATTGTTTGTTGTGAACATTGGAAATAGTATTCATCATTGTTTGCAGATTTGATATATATATTTATTAGGTGCACTGTTTTACAAATAAATTCGACAAGAAAAGCAGAGTTTCATCGTTTATTGTTTGTTATTGTTGTTAGATATTTATTATACATGTTACTCCCTTACTTCTTCCTATCTTACATTCAGACAGTCGATGGGACTACGGTGACAAGCAGTTCTAACAATGTAAGGCCTGCAGCGTTTGCAGACACCATGAGTTCCTCCTTTTCAGACCTGGTACCCGGACGAAACTACACAGTCATCGTAGTTCCGTATACCAAGTGCTGGGGACCAGCTAAAGTCATATACATACGGACAGATGAGGAAGGTAGTGTGTGATGTTAATTTCATCTACTTTCGACAATTTTGTTCAGTTCTTGTAATGGATCTAATTCCCTCTCTTCTAGGTATCCCATGGCCATTATTTTCAATTACGTCTCTAATGACGTCATAACTTGTCTAAGAATTTTTATTCAAATAAATTGGTTTTCTTTTCATCGCTTGCATTTGAGAAACCACTCAGGAAGTGTGGTGTTAGAGCTCTGTTAAATCTGTTTAAGGACCCCAGTCGGTTCCTTTTGCCGACTTACCGTTTCAAGGCGGTAGCTGTTGGGTTTGCTCTTTTTTGTTTATGACTCATCGCAGATTTGTTCTGACTTTTACATTTGGTTTACATGCGAAACTTTTTCAAATTTTGCTATATGTTGTAATCATCATAGGTCTTTGTCATCTTTCCTTATTAATGTTATTGTATAATGGAATAAACATACAACAAAAATATAAAAAATACAATAACATATGAAATATAATAAGGGTCTGAAGTAAACGAAATTAAAATGGCCTATATGGACAATGGTCACGTCATTGGTGTTCTTGTTATTTGGACGAATAAATATTGTGTTAAAAGTCTTCATCAAGGGTCAAGTAAGAAACATTTATACCAAGTGTCAAACTTTTGTACTTCTCACAAAAAGCTTTATAAAGTATTGCTTTAACGTCCAAACATGTTTATGGAATCTGGTCAGGGCCCTGGCGCTATGTTCGGACTGATCGAAATCCTTTGAACAATTTTCAATCGTCCCATGCAGTAATGGGGAACTTGTTTGTCGTATTTTAATTTCCTAAGCAGTGAATACAATGTTACAGATTCACACCAGATGCTGCCGACTTAACTATATAAGACAACCATCGTCTCCAGCGCCCTTTAAAATAGTTCTACGTATTTCCATGATAGGTCGTGAAATAGAATGTAGATGCAGTTAGAATTTCTTACTTGTACCAACTTACCAAATGTTTACTTTGCTATCTCCAACATGTTCAAATAAAACGCAAATGTAATTTTGAACTGCTTCAAATATCCTCTATAGCGCGAAGGAGTACATCATTCAGTGTAACTTGGTTCAGGTGATGTAACATCCATATAGCAATAATGACCATACATCCCGCAGTAAAATTAGGTCAACTGGTCTTGACCATCAACAGTTGATTGTAAAAGTTTAAGAAGGAGGGTCAATCTAACAGAAACATTTTACCCATCTTATCAACACAGGTTGGCATTGTCTTCAAATGTGACTACTTTTCCGATATATGAATACCACAGTGCTTCCAACTCTTTCATTTTTAAAACGACTTGGATAATACATGGTTAAAATTGCTCTAGTGAAACGTTTCTTTACAAGCATTACCTTTAGTGAACCCACAATGTAAATATTAGTAAAATATTCCCTTTTTAATTGTTGGATTAAATGTCAACATGTTGCCCTTCAGTGTTAGCCGGTTTCTATATAAAAGTGTTTTTTTATTTATTTATATTACATGCAAGTTAAATTATAAACTTATATGTTTGTTTGATATGCAAGTTGTAACAGCAAATAATTTTCTTATTTTGCTTTTTAACTTTCGCGTGCGGATTTCAAAACGAAAACAATTAAATCAAATCAAGTATATTTTTCTATAAACATGTTAACAATTTAAGAACTCTCTCTATATAGTAGCTGCTACTTGTATTTGAACCTATTTGTATATTGTACTTTCATATTTCAGCAACTTTTATTGTCAGCACTACCGGCATCACAGAAAGGACACTGAACTTCAGCGTGTCCCTTGTAGTTGAACAATACACCTATATATTTACGCTGATAGACACAGTAACAAATATGAACAATATGAGCCAGGGACCAGCGGTCCAGTTCACAGGCTTGGTTCCCGGCCGTCTTTATAGAATAACTGTCACAGCGACTGTCGGAGGGGTGGAAAGTATATACACAACAGTTGTTCTGGTCAACACACGTAAGTAACGTTGAAGTAAATATTAAATAATCAGCTTTCATAAATTTTACATCTGTACTTATAAAATAAAAATTGTCAAAGAAATCTCGGTTATTCTTAAAGAATACTTTTGTAATAACATTCTATTGCCGTTTTGACATTAAACAGGATGCTAAAACTATGCAAATATCTCTGGTATTTTTTTTTTTTTTTTATTTAAAAATTTCTGAACTGACATTTTTCTCTCTAAATATGTTTCAATTACGTCACTATTTAATTTAAACGACGTCGTGACTAATCTCAGAACATATCAGCGCTTGGACATTTTTTTTCAAATGGATCACTTTGGTTTAACAAAGACAAAATATGTCACGTGAATTCTAAGCCTGTGACAGACGTTGACATGAAACAAATCCGAGAAATAGGTAACTTTGCAATATTGACTAGTTTTGTGTAGGAACTTTCAACTGGCTTTTTCAAAACTCAGCTGATAGCTCGGTCTTTAAATTATATATATAAATTGGAAGATAATACAGATAAACATGCATCGTTACGCAAACGAATTCTGACAAATAACCATTTAACCATCGATTTATCTACGTTTTGATAAAACATTTATTTTTTCATTATAATATTCCCTTTGGTTCTGTGCAAATCCTACAGAAGTTAGCTCATTTATAGTTAGGAGATTCAAGCTGTTTCCTGACGCGTACTGCAACCCCGTTTGTCGACGACAAATTCAGATAACGGATTGAATTGGAAATGGACAAGAAGGACCTACATGGCTGATAGTAGGAGCTCATGCAAACGTTAAGGCATTTGCATAGCTAATTACAGCTATAGTTGTGGTGGCGAACTTGTCTTATGCCCTGATTATGACTGGACTATTAAGGTCAATAGAATCTGCCCTGTTTACCACATGAATCAATTACTTCATGATTGAAATTTGACTTTGCGCTTTTGCGAGTTGATTGTTAGAAAATTACCAAAATAATACATAAATAATATTTTAGCGTATATTCTTTTCTACAAAAAGGGATCGACTGATGAGTGTCACTTTATTACCCATGACTTAATAGTCAAAAACGTATCAAATGCTCAAATAAAAGTTTAAGACCTAAAGATCGTCAACAATGAAAACGGGTTCTATGTCCACCAATCTAAGTATCATCATTCCTTGTCCCTGATATTGTTTTTGTTTTTTTCAGGCCCAAGTCGGGTTGAAAACATAACCCTATTGGAAGACCAGACAACAAATACTACCATGACAATAAGCTGGAAAAGACCCCTTGGAGACTTTGACTATGTCACCGTCAACTTCAACTGTTCAGGTCCTAATAGAGGCTCACTATACTGCTCGCAGCGGCTTGACAACGGCACGACAACCGCGACCTGTTCAGGTCTGGATCCTGGAACCTTCTGTCAAGTAGAAATTTATACTAAGTCAGGGTACCAGTCTGGAGAGACAGTCATACTCTATATCTCTAGGTCAACACAAGAAGAAGGTAATATTTAATTGTTCAATATAAATATCACTGTTGTTTTGTCATTTGCATGTTAAATCACACCAAACTACATCCATGCTTAGAAAACTATGTTAAATATTATACGTTACACAACATTCATCAATGAAGGGATTTCATGAATAAAACACCTGTTTCTATATGTTATTTTAAATTATTTCTGCTTATTTTGCCAAAGAATTAAGTTCTATATAATTACAAAAATAAAAAAGACAAAAAATTACACTTTATGCAAAATATTTAGAAACAAACAATTAACAATTTCCTTTCTCATTCGATAAATGTTAAGTATTTATTTTAAGCACCGTCTTCCGTAATAACGTCCAAAACATGGAAATCATCCCGGGCTATAAACGTCACATGGAGTAACCCATCGACACCAAACGGCATCATCCGAAAATACAGAGTGATCTTGGAAGACCAGACAGAGGCATGCAACAACACGTACATTGTCAGAGAGATTAAATATAGCGACTATCCTGCTGAAAACGCGTCTTTAGGTTGGGAATGCAAGGTACGGGAGTGAGAATCGTAAAGACAGAACTCTTAGATAATAATAAGGTTAACCTATAATAACGAGATATTTCATAAATATTGTTTACACTTTGGCATAAGTCCATTGTAGGACGCAAATGCGACAAGAGCAAAGGAAAGATACTAAAATATGCTTGATATCCCTATCAGTGTTTACACATTTTTATTATGTGAAAAAAAAATTGTTATTATTTATAATTGTATTATTATTATTTAGATAAGTGTTTCTCTTACTAAAACCCGTCTTGATTCAGCAACAATTTTAATAAAATTGTCTACATCATTAGCAAATATTTTTTATGCATCTGCTTAACCTCACCTCCGATCTACATTGCTGAAGACTGGCCTGAATTTGTACTATTTCTTGGAATTTCAGGGGGCATCAGTCGAAAATTTAGTCACACAAAAGTCAAATGAATATTTGACTCAAACGTTAACAGACACAACAAACGCTTCATTTCTGCAACTGGTTCCCGGTAGAAACTACACCATCACCGTCATCGCATACACTAAGTGCTGGGGACCAGCTACAGTCATTTGCGTCCGGACAGACGAGGAAGGTATAAAGGGAATATATCGTGTATACATTTGATCCTTTAATGTACGAATAAGTTATAATAAGAAAAATGTCCTGTAAGAATTACCACGGATATTCAAATCTAAAATGCCTCTAGACAAAGACAAACAGGGTAAATGTAAAAGTGACAAAAACACAGAGACGAGATATTACACACAAAAAGGAAAAAAACATCAGCTACAGCCTTGGAACGGTCAGTCGGCAAAAAGACAAACTGGGGTGCTAAACTTGGTTTATGGTGAGCTCCAACCTCATACTTAGTGATGGTTGTTCAATCAAACAGTGTAAATAAAAATATTACATCAACGTGAGACAACTAACAGTAAGCCCCTACATCGGGCGAAATTAAATTAATCCATGACAATTCAGAACCCTGATCTAGTAGATGTTACACACTTATTCATGTTAGATATGCTGATCGAGTAAATGTTACAAACGTCTTGGTGTTGGATATGCAAGTAGTTACACATTAACAAGAGCACAAACAAATATTTTATCTCCAACTATTTGATATTTAAATGCGTATGCTTTTTGAGTTTACATCTCAAATAATAGCACAAGGTCGTCTTTTTCCAGTTTTGCAATTTTGTAAAATGAGAAGATGACAAGGTTCTCAACGAATACAAGCGGATATTGAAATTTAATTAAAGTCTACAGTTACACATGTCGCCTAAATTAAAATGTTAAGGAAGCATTGCAACGATACTTTGCACAAAAAGCAGCAGGTTTGTCTGTCGGTAAAAAGTTCGAGCGGGTTCAACTGATCCTAAGCTCAAAACATCTATTTCTCCGAGACTAACAACTAATATAAACCAAAGCTCTCAGAAGCGCTATTTAGGCGGTATCAGTGTGACCATTTACGCGATTGCAGCTGTGCAAACAATGGTCAACATTATTCCGTAGTAAATCACATGTACAGAGCATTGGAAGATGACAAAAACACAAGCAAGTCTTCAGCTGCAAGTAAACACCACTCCTTTCAAATTGATTATACATAGGGACAAAGGCTACACCAGAGTCACTAACATCTGATAATAGAAACCAATAAATTAAATATTCAATGCTTTCTATATGATTTTACATTTGAACTTAGTTAGGTCTCAAATAAACGCTACTGGATACGACCCAAAATAAAGTGAGTTTGAAATAAACAATTTAGCAATTACAGTATCGCATTAATAAATCGCTCTAAAGTTATGATTTGACATCAATAAAGCCAATTTAATGCATTGAAGCGTTATCGGTAACCTTTTCAAAAACAAATATAACAAACTCATTAAGTGTACAAGGATACCATGTGTTTGACACCTGAGTTTTTAATGACTTTTTCTTCTTTTTTCCATCAGAACCAACACAAGTTACCAATGTAATTGTAACGAAGCTGGGGATGGTTATGACACTGGCTTGGGAAACACCATGTCCAGCTAATGGCTTCATCATTCAGTATAAAGTGACCATGACCTACAAAGATGCACTTAAATTGACATTCTTAACGGAGACTAATGCACCTAACATAACATTGCCAGGCCTTAAGTTCGACGAAACCTACGTTTTTAGCGTCGCCGCCATCAATGAAGCAGGAATTGGACGACCTGTGACTTTCTTTTACCACATTTCTGGTGATCCCAATGAAAAAACTGGTAATATTAATAAATGTTTTGCATATTTAAAAACTTCAGCACGATTAGAAATTTTTGGAGGTTTTGATCATATTAAGTAATATAGAATGCTAACATGTTAATGAATATATAAATGTCATAACAGCATTGCAACAAATACCAACATTTGGAAAGGCACAGGACAAAATGTATTTACAAGAAAATAAAATAAAAGAGCAAACCAAACGGAATGGTTAATTAATTAGTCTCGGTATTTTAAAAATTCGAACTTAAGCATTTAAGATTTTTAGAGTTGAGGACAAGCAAAATAAGTCCATTAATTGCTCGATGTAAAATTGTATTTTAATTTCGTTTCAGGTGTTGCTTTATCCATATCAATTGTTACGGCAGCAGCGGTATTAGTCTCAGTTGTACTCGGGATTATAGTCATTATAATGAAAAGGAAACAGATGGGGTAAGAGATGCATAACCTCTAGTGGGATTTTGTTAACGCATCATAACAAAACATATATATTTTCTTCAAACTTGAAAACATAATATGGTTAGTTATGAAAATTAATTCTTTGATACATTTACGAGTTGACATGCTTGCTTGTTTGCTCACTAACCTTTACTGTCAGCGGCATGAATAATCAAAATTGAACAAAATCGCTGTCCCGATTTAACACACAACATAATTATACAAAAAACATTTAAATGAGATAATGTGCAAGTCAACACGTTCATAAGACGCAATACCGTTGATAAATATACATTTCCTTAACACATTCCACTTTTTGGTCAGAAAATATTGCATTTTGAAAGAATGAAACATAATTGTGCAAGTATTTGCTTTACATTAATGCTAAAGAAACCTTCAAGAACTGATACAATTATGTAATTATACGAATCCGAATAAAAAGTGGCTCGACGGCTGAACAAACAGCTTTAAAAAAAGAACATAAACAACAACAAAAAATCCTTGTTTTCATCTAGGACCAATTAAGAATAAAACGTATTATTTCGTAATTTTACGTTTTCAAGGAGAAGCATTGTTTGGCTGGATTGTTGTCAGGGACGAATTACCAATGCCCTAAGAGACAAGATACATACATACGTACGTACGTACATACATACATACATTACATTACATTTCGTTACATAACATTTCGTTACATCACATCACATCACGTAACCACATCACATCACATCATCACATCACATCATATATATATATATATATATATATATATATATATATATATATATATATATATATATATATATATATATATATATATATATATGCAGCTAATACGTTGCTAGATTACGAAACTAAAATAATGCCCTGAAAAATAAAATGATCTATTAGAAGCATGCGCTAAAAGGATGCACAATGGCTGTTTGGGGAAACGGCTGCAACACGATCAAATGACAAGGTCCTATGAGTCTTGCAACAAATATTTTAAATTTACATTTTAAAAGGTACATAAAGCGGGGACGAGAAAAAATAGAGAAAACAATCGTTATCTCCTAGAAACCTTCAGTCGGCAAAATGTGTCGACTGCATTGCTTAGTGCGGTTAACACAACTTTCTCTCTTTAGGAAAACAATGTTGCCATTTTTAAAATCCCTATGAGGCCCTTAGTAATCAGTTTATTGTGTAAAAACCGTTTTCTAATAAAGTACAAAAACATTCTAAAGCAAGACCTTACTTATTGGCTATGTAAATATAATCAGTAATAAAAGATCATTTTCTACTCTGTGAGTATAGTGCAAGGGCAAGAAATCCGATTAAAAACTGTTTGTGTCATATATATATATATATATATATATATATATATATATATATATATATATATATATATAAATATATATATATATAAAATATAATATAATATAAAATCAGTACAGTGTAAATTAGATGAAACAAACTTTATTCACATTGTAATTGTGTGTACATTTTAAAGTTTAATCACAGATAAGGCAAATTGGAAACGCGGATTATGAACAGCGATGATCTTGTAAACAGATTTAAACTCGTTATTTTCACAGTGAATATATAACTTTATCTTAATGAAAGATCCTTATTTTTTCTTGTTGGCATACCATAATATATAATTATGTGTCTATTTTGATGTGGTAGTCGTTAAAAAATGTTTTCGTTCATTTTAACTCTAGCTGAATAAATATCAGCATATTTTGTATAAAAAATTAAAACTATGTGTTTGTGACAGACTATATTGGAAGAATAAACTAACGCTAAAATATTTGCAGATGTTTTGCACAAGGCAAACACACCCAAAACTTGAATGACACAACTGATGATAACACAATCGAAATGACAGGTCTTAATTCTGTCGAGGTTTTTCTGTAAGTAGAGCTTCTTTAAACTTTGACCATGACTTATTTTACTCTATTACTGCATTGCTGTTTTCAATAATCATGTTCTTCTCTTAGCTGTGAACACCCACAGCCCCTCACTAGGATAGTGATTTATTTTATAATTGTTAGCTTACTTCTGTATGCTATATTTAACTTTATTTTGCGCATATTGTGTTATTGCATTTTTGACATGGGTTTTATTGCTGAATTATAAAGAAAAAACACATTTATATTTACAAAGGCAACCAACAGCAAAAGTCAATTTTCCTGGACACGTTAACGTGTTACAAAACGGTGGACTGTTTTCAAAGATATTCAAGGTAAGGATTATTAGTTTTAAATATACTAATGCAAATCAAATTAGTATGAGTTATCCTTAAGCACATACAACATTTATCGTTACACATGTTAAGTCTCTTATACGTTTTAACCTACCCACTAATATTGACGAGATGACATTTTCAACCCATTCATATTAGCACCGAAACAGTTCGCTGTAGTAATATTTAAGACTGTCATGATTAATACTTGGATATGCTAAAATTAATCTTCAACCGAAACGTCGCCTTTGTTACTTTACTTTGGACCTAATAAGGGATGCCGACACAAAGCAAGTCCGGGCGAATTTTTAAGCGGACCACATTGGTGGAAATAATTCTTTGCATTAGAATACAAATCTAGACACACGATCTATACACACTGTGTGTTAACGACTTCTGCTACCAGTCTGAACTACGTTCTTTTCGCAAATGTTGCCCAATTCAGACCTCCTTTGCGATGGCTGCCTCACAAGTTCACTAGAATGTTATGGCAGTTCTAATTGCATTACACTTAACATGCAAAGAAAATTAAGAAAATTTAACTTTGCTATGTTATAAGAAATACAGTTTGACAGTAAATTTGGCATCTGTCTTTCTGGCATTGTCCAGTTAAGAAAGAATGATGTAAGTAGTCTTATGAATTATTGGCAATTCTATTTTCTAAGATTTAATGCATCGAGTTTTTACGTGTTACAAAAGTGGATGGAGTATAACCAAAATAAGTTGCCGATATTTAAAAGGCAATAAGTACTCCTGTGTTTTATGTAAGAAATTAAATAATTCTTTGACATGTTTGTTCGTAGAAGTGTACCTTGTCTATGGTGTGGGTAGCAATAAAATGACAAGGAAATCTTAGGGTTTACTAATATAATCAAAATAGCACAAGTAGTCACTATAATATAGAATGTTGTCGGTAGAACTAGAAGGTTCTCACAGATGTATAGATAGAAAAACACAAATGTCGAATATGCCAAACGTTAAACAATATGCAGCTTCCTTACACTGTTGTTGGCAATAACCTGACGGCCTGGCAACATTGTCGATTCATAACGACCAGCTGTCACAAGGCTCCAGTCTGTGGATTAATGAAACCACAAGCCTTCATAATAGCAATCAAAAGGTTGATTATTATTTAGATTTACTTTACATAAACTTGTATAAAAACAAATTAACACATCTTTACAGCCATTCAATAATGGAAAAAGTATGATAAAATAAGTGTTGGATAGGTAAATAAGAAAAGGTCCTATCAAAATTTTCACAGATATTTAAATTTTATCTACCTGCAGACCAAGGCAGACAAGGTAAATGTAAATGTGACAAAAACACAGAGACGAGACATAACACACAAAAAGAAAAACCATCAGTTACCGCCTTGGAACGGTCAGTCGGCAAAAGGCTTGTTCTCAGACCATCTCAACAAATCAAAAGGTTTTACTCTAAAAGTTATCCTTATAACAAAACCACTTAACGTATGCAGTGTAAGTCACCTGTGCTATAGAATTTAACAAAATACTATACCATTGATAAGATGAATTTAAAAATAATCTGTGGTCTCTATGGTACACACAGTAATAAAAATGTAGGTTATCTTATCAATTTGTGGAATTAACTGCCTGCCAAAGACACAAGAACCACGATCACCACTCACACCCGTCTGTCTCTACTGTGATCGTTAGAAGCTGTAAATAGGACATGCAGGGTTTGGTTTATAAGGAAGATAAGGAAGAATTGACCACAAGCCCAAGAGACATTTGATAATACAGAGCATAATTTATTCTGCCAATTTGAGTAGCTACAACAAGTCGCGAAAACACATTACAGCATATCTCAATACAGTGATAAATATGTCAGTCATAAACCTCACAATTGCATATTTCACACAATCAGATGTACATTACATTATACTGAAGCTTACTTGACTAGCTACCGTCTATAAACTAGATAAAATGGTTTAAAATGCAGTAAACTGCACGAAGAATATCTGACCACGTAGAATATCTGACAAGATGACTTGTATATAGAAACCTGAATTTTGCGGGAATGTGGTCACGTGACGGCCAACGACAATTAACGAAAAGGATCCAAAAGTAGAGAAAAGAACCAAAAGGACAATATAAAGTTAAAACATTAAAACACATGTTGTTGTAAAAAGTATTTACTTGGTTACATAAGCATATATTTCCAAAACAATAAATTGTGTTAACTTTAAGATCAATAAATAAACGTCCGATTGTAAACCCATTAAATAATACAGCGTCACAACCGCCGCATATCTTTTCAAAGCTGTTTTTGTTTCGTTTAAGATGATAGAAAGAAACAGTGCAGTCGGTCCTTCGACTTATGCAGATAAACAGATTAATCAAACAAAGAACAGCCCCAATGACATTCGTCCTTGTAAGTATCAGAGATCTTGGATTTAAAAGTATATTACAGTTTATATGTTTGGATATCTTTGTAGAGGAAAATTATAAACATTTATTACATCAACACAAAGTCAAACAATTAACCGAGTCAAAGCGTTTGTTTATGTTAATGTTGCTTAAAACGTATTTCTATCGTACTGGTAGTTGAAGGTAGAAAAATAGCTTAAAGTTGAAATACTAACATGCAAATTGAAAATGAATTGTAACCGTTTATGTAGACCACAGCGTAATAATATATATTCCAGATGACCAATATCGTGTCCAACTTTCTCGGATTGTCGACCATGATAGTTCCGATTACATCAATGCTAGTTTCATTCCTGTACGTCCATTACTTTTGTCTAAGCGTATGTTTGTATTTATGTCAACACTTAATCTTTATTAAAGCTTGTTTGAATTGTTTTAAAATTATTATTGACGTTTGACAGGATAACGCCAATATATCAAACATAGGTATCTATGTTTTTTTAGCCTTCCAATCTGTCTGTTTATAAAATTGAGGTTCTGATTCGTATGCAACTAAAGTATCGTTTACACTTCTTTACTATTACAATGTAATTAAGAAGATTTAGTTAAACCGCTTCCAAACCAAATGCTGTGAATTCACATAACCTAATCCCAAAATATATCAAGTCATGGTATGCGTATATCAATCTGTCAGTAACATAAAATCCCATGTGTGCTGCCAAATTATCTTTTTGAAGGGCTGCAGGTCAGACCGCGCATACATTGCCTCACAGAACCCTTTGAATACAACAATGGGAGACTTTTGGCGCATGGTGTGCGAACAGAACGTGGCAACCATCGTGATGATGTCACTGCAGGGCGAGAAGGTGTCTGTTATCGATATAACCTTTGATAATTTTAACGCCTACATTTAATTCTGGTGAATTCTATTTACGATCTGGCAAGACATGTATGGATAGTACAGAACATCTACTGTTTTGAAGTTTACTTGCGCATTTCTTTAAATGCGTTTGTCATAACTCATAATAATACTCATATTACACGACATAATGTCGCCATACACGCCTAAAGCTTTCAACTATATAATAAAGTAAATAAAGTTAATTGACAAGATGTGAACAATAACTTATTCTTATTGTATTTTACTAAGGAATCATTTGCCCAGTATTGGCCGAATATCAAAACGAGCTTGAGGTACGGTGAAGTGTTGGTAAGCAACGTATATGAGTCGCATCAGGAAAGCTTCACTGTTCGGATTATGCGATTGAAGATGGTAAGGCATATTAACAGTCATTAAGTTTGGTATATACTATAAATGTTATGACATATTTAAATCGCCAATAGATACAAAACGCATGGTTTATATCAGGAGTAAACACAGATTTATCTATATGTCAATCCTTTTTTATTAATTTGAGTCACCAAAACCATGTTAACCTAAACGTTAATAGAACTGAATATTAGCTTATCAGTTTCATATTTAAAATAAAAAAGTACGTTAAAGTGTTTCATATTATTTACTTTCATGCATTCTTTTATAAAACAGACCTAATGACAAAATGTTTAATATAATGTTTTAGTTCTGTACACTGTACTTATTTAGCCTGTAACCTTTAGGCAAGTCGAAGGCAAACAGTCCGTCAGTTTGAGTTTAAAAAGTGGACAGACGTCAGAAATAACGTGTGCCCAAAGGACCTCCTACACTTCGTGCAATCGATTAGAACGGATATCGGACCAGATACGCCAAACTCAAGCCCCATTATTGTACATTGCAGGTAAAACACAATTGCAGAGAAAATTCTGAAGATATGCATCACTTTGTTTAAAAACCGTAATATTTTACGTCTATAATTAAAACAGGGTCCAAACTCACACATTGAATTTGATCGTTCATCTATCAAAAAGTGCGCGCTTTTAAAATATGTATAGACAATGCCATCAATGGAGGCTAGTACAATGTCACGTGGCCGTCCTTCATTTAATGGATGGCACTACAGCTACAGTACATAGGCTGCGTAGGGCTTATCAGCGCTTGTACTAAACAAGACGTCACGTTTACGTATTGCTCCAGTTATTTATCAATATTTTAGTTTGGAACTTTTATGACTATTACTTTTTATGTTTGTGAAACTTTAATATACTTATAAGCACCTTTGGTATGGTTCTGTATGCCAAGTTTATTCTATAATTGATAACTTTTACGTTTTATTTAAATCTAGTAGCTACATGTACTAGAAAGTTCTGGCATTTCCATCTACCAGCGATGACAATTCGTCTGGCAAGTCGTGGTTACAAGCGTTACAACTTTCACTAACTTAACATTTCAACTGTTTTATAACGCTTTTATTGCAATTTTAAGACATCCTCTTTAATTTCAAACGCTTCTTTACTTTTAACTCGTTTCAACATTTTTTTTCTATTTGCAGCACTGATATTTTAAGTGCATTTTGTATTTTATAATTTTTTATTCATATTTAACTGTTAATTTTGCATGCGCTGACATCTTCCAAACCAAATATTCTGGTTGAACTTGCCTGTACGACACAATTTCCTGTTATCAAAACTGGTACTAATCATATCTCTGTTGTCTAAATTGACACTACGCTGTAGCCAAAATACACATGATGTGGTTATTCCGTTTTAAGATATACATGGGCGTGCATTGCTCCTAACGTGTGATGATAATGTAAGTGAAACATTACAATTCATGGATTCAAACCCCGCGTTATGGTTTCATATAAAACTTTCTAGAAATATTCCATCATCGATCTCTGTAAGACTGTTCCATTGCCATCATCGTTTGGTTAATTGTCAGTAGGGATGTCTCAATGAATCCTGGGCCTGTGAAGAACCCATGCGGCGGGTGTTCTTGACCAGTTGCCAGGACCCACCGCGCACTCTTTTGCGAAACATGTAACATGAAATGGCTTATAAAATACGCATATGTCCAGACACGGGATAATTCTACCATTGTAAATAACATCCAGTCCAATTCCAATTTTTCAGATTATTTCCTTGATTCCACTATACTATCATTTACATCTGGTACAGAAGTCTCGCACCATACCAATACCAGTGATCACCGTGTTTTAATAGACATTTGAAATACAGGAGCTACTGCAAAATAAAATAATTGACCTTAAATATAATAATGGACCTGACCATTCTTATCGAGAAACGTTATTTGAAGGTAAAGAGTATAAGCTTCACAGATAAGACCGGGGCATACATAACGGTTGTCTTGCAGTGTTTGTTCACCCATTGTAATAGTCTATGGGATGATATATGTATGTGGATCGATATTAACTCGCTGTTTAACTAGTCAGTTATAAATATAAATAATGTTGCAGTTACGTTTATGATGACAAATCTAGTTTAAATGTAATTACACATATACAGTTTGTTATTAGTTTGTTCATTTAAGTGTTATATCGCCCAATTAGTTCGAAAAATAAAAAGGAGGTACCTGTAGTATGTTGCTACTGACTTGAAAGAAAAGTCATCTTAAAGTTGGAATTATTTATATACCTAATTTACAAAACTAATCTGTAGCCCTGTAGAAGGCTATAAACCCTTGGAAAATATATTTTCTGAAGTATCACTTTATACTTTGGGTATTGCAGTACTGAAAATCATGAAATTGACAAACGGAACAAGGTAAAAATGGAAATGAAACGTTTCTTTGTTTCCTGTTGAAACGGAAACGGAAAGCTATCGCAATGGAAATGCAACGGAGCGCTACAAACGCTTGAAACGGTGTAAACGGTATAAACGCTATAACCTGAGCGCTTGGGACGCCAGATACGGCAGAAACGCAAAAATCGGAATGCTAGTAACGGTAGAGTTATTTTCACTACCGCTTCAAACGTTTCTAGGTCACCCGATTATTTATAGTAGCATTCCAACCGTTTCTTTGTACGAAATAAATTTAAACGAAAACAATAACTGGCTTCAATTTATTAACATAAACGCGCTACTATGTATTATGTGCAGAAAGAAATAAAAAAAAATCTTTATTATTATCAAAAATCGTATTATTCAAACTCGTACATTACAGTTCCGAAACCGAACAAGTTGTCCAAGTCATCGTGTATCGTCAAAACAGAAACTGCACTTAAATTCACCCCGCACGATAAAACACACAATTTAACTATAAAATTGCCTTTCTGTCGAAACTGATATTTTAGTTCCAATGAAAAGCTAAACATCCGCATTGGATCGACATTCTTAGTCTTCATCGTTTTGCATATGAAGATAGTGTGTACACAGCTGACTTTACACGTATGCCCGCGCAATGTTGCAGCCTGAGTTTGAATTTTCGCTAATTACTTGATAGCTGTATGGTCCGTTCCCGGATTAACTACGCCTTTTAATTTTTTGTGAGAATACTGTTTAAAGCATTTGTCATTTACAAAGAATGCATTGTGTGATACAAATTAAAACTACTTAATAAAATTAAACGTTAACCAAAAGAAGGTAAATATCTCATATAACACAAAACATAAAACAACTAAACATAAAACAAACAAACCATGCTATGCATAATTGCAAGGTGTAACCCAATCAAGAACCAATTACATCCTCCCCGGCACTCAGAGCCAACGACTGGCAGGATCCTAATGTTCAACGTCTGAAGAACGGTAGATTTCCAATTAGTGCACGTATACAATCATCGATGACTGTTAAATGAAAAACAATCGTAGTAAAAACGAACTTATATCACGTCCATTTACATGATAAATATGAAAGAAATAATCATTACCGCCATTAAATTCACAAATCATCATCACGATCCCATATTACCTGTATAATTGCCACTAATCATCATCATCAGCAGTAGCAGCATCACCGCCATCACGATCTACATCATAATCGTCATGAGCATCAACATCACCGTAACCGTTATTACCATTTTCATCATAATCATAAACAACATCGGTATCACCGTCACCATTATCGGCAGAAGCAGCAAGCAGCAGCAGCAGCATTTCTTTAGTTACAGGGGTATGGATATGCAGTTTATTTTATCTTGCCTCTTTGTCAGGCAAAGTTTCTTATGCTTCCAATCTTGATTGTTATACATCTAATAATGTAGAATGGTGTAAATTTGGACATTGGTGTCAAAATTCCCATTTCTAAATGCATAGTTCCCATAATGCGCTATTATGTATATATGATTAATCGGAACCGCGATTAAAAATCAGCATAAACGTTTTGCCTTTACTTGACTTGCAACTATTTGAATGAAGGTCTACGGCTACGGCTTATTTCATGACCCCGCCATTTTCCCATTCATGGCTTAAATGTTCTATGCCAAATTGTGGTCTAATGTGGGCCCTACCGGGAACTTAATTTTTGTACCCATTTAAGGATAGAAATGTATTAATTTAAAGTATATCGTTTTGTAAATTCAAATTATGTTTCTCCATGCGCATGGGTCCGTTTCATACCTTCATAAAGTATTACTCTAATTCAATCCCCAATTTTAAGACGTGAGCGGACACCCAACTAATAAAGCTAACTGGCAGGTTTATGACACCTTGTTTGTCTAGTGGACAGGAAGTGTGACCGTGTTTTGGCGTCTTTTCCCCTTTGTAGAACACATGCACCCGCTATGCAGCTTTGTTCGAAAATGTCACCATATGGCGGCCGTGTGGTTTATGACCTTCACCTTTTAAAGAGCAATATGCATTGACTTACGCGAGGACAACAAAAATAACAAAACACTAAGGTCTACAAAATCTGTTTTGGCTCATTAAAGGACTAACGCTATATCTAGCAGAACCCACAATGATGCACCCTTTCCCCACCCAACTCTTTTTTCGTTGAGGAAGAAGAAACGTGGATGGGGGATTTCTTATAATAAATACTACATAACTTGTCTTTTATTTTTGTAAATAATGTTATGAAGAGAAGACATCTAAAGGAACAGTCTAATATATATTGTCATCTCGTGTTTATTCCAAATGTATTATTTCAATGGCTCGCCTATTATTTTATAGTTAATCCATACCTTAAATATAAATAGTTCCTTTATAAGAAAGTGTATGATCATTCAACAAAAGAAGTTTGTTAGCACATTTATATAAGTAAAAGGATACGCGTTCTGAAACATTATTGAAACATTACTGAAACAGTCCCCCTTCCCTCCCCTCTCACTTCTTTAGAACTTATCATTATGGCAGCTTGAAGACAATTATCGATCGATATCATGTTAAACAATATTGAGAGAAATAATGGATTGGTCAATTTGAAACGATTCTTTTTCTTTTCGGCGACTTCAAAAGGTTGTGACTGGCGATTGTTTCCCAGAATTTTCTTTGATGTTGCAGTGTTAGTCAGAGAGCCCGCCAAAAAGAAATAACACTGCATTTATTTTGTTTAAACCTTGTAGAAATTAAAATCAGAGTGATTTAACTAGCGACTCTATGTTTTAAGTGCGTTAACAATGTATTTAATAGCCGTTAGTTAGCGCTAATATGAGCAAACCGAAAACAAAAACAATTCACACTTGTTTTCTTAGAAAGTTGTTTGTTTTATACGACTTTTTATGTGCCTGTTTTAGGAAAAAACGGCAATTGTTCATGTTTATATGAGATAATCATGTTAACGATGAAATGCGACTGTAGTGAGTAATACTTTCCTAAAATTCTTGGATATTACACGTTACTGTCAGCGAAACGTTAAAACTAAAGTCCGCCATATAACAAATATGGGAGGGGGCAAACATTCGCCTTTTCATTTTGGCAGTGGGGGATGGGGGCAAACGTCCGGTCTGCACTTACAGGGACGAGGGGGGGCAAATGTCCGGGGGGGGGGGGCAATTGTCCAAGGGGCAAATGCTACCATTACGCTTTTGTTGCGGATTAACACATCACAGAGAAGTTACTTTTTAGGATACTAAATGTGTGTGGACCATATTTGACAGTTATTTCTGGTTTGTTAATTCCGGGATATGACGTCTGGCGAAGACAAGTAGGTCAGGTAAGGGCTTTAGGTAAAGGTGTTAAAATAACGTCATATTGACAAATTCATCAAATTAACTTATATCCAATGAAAATAATAATCGCGAGATTTCTCGTTAAACAATTAAAACTTCGAAAAAGTCGTGCGAAAATTATTAAGTTGCCACAATATTTATTTCGTTCTATGTTCTATGATCAAAAAGTAATATTTCTTCTTAAACGGTTTAGTGAGCTGTAATTTTAATTTGTGTTTTATTTGACTATCTTCGGTGATTCAGTGTTTGGACAACAAAATTGTGACAGAGCTGCAATTGTGTTTGTGAACTATTTTCGTTTTTTAGCATCAGTGTTTGGATATATATCGCGAAAATGAATGACAACAATACAAAGCGTGTTCAACGTTTTTGTTGGTCAGTCTAGATGGGAAATGTAAGCACTCTCTGAATCTTAACCTGGTGTTTTATAATTGAAATTTGAGTTTTTCTGCGTAAAACAGGTTAGTAGCGAAACATTTTATCGTGATTAGCCTAATATTAACGAAAGCGCAATATCCTGTTGTTTCGACTGAGTCAGGAGGGTAGTTATGTGTCAGCAATTTCCCTCCGGGTGGCTGACACTGAATATCTTCGTCGCAAACAATCTATTGCCAATTCCTTTATATGTAATGGAAGACTTTTGCCTCTCTCTGTTTACTTCTTTTGTCATTTTGCAAACACACCGTAAGTACTTTAGATTAAGAAATTTATTAAACGAATTTTTTAAATCAAAATCGCAACGGAGCGAAATGGAACGATTGAAACGATAGAAACGGAAGAAACGATAGAAACGGAAGAAACGATAGAAACGCTGGAAGCGTTTGAATTGCAGCGCTGGAAGCAAATAAAACGAAATGGAAACGCAACGGAAGCGGAATGGAAACGGAATGGCGAACGCTTCCAACTGAAACGGAAACGAAACGGAGTGGAAACGGGAAAATTGTCAATTTCGTAATTTTCAGTACTGTATAAACATCATATCATTATGAAAATAGATGAAGAAAATTCATTCCCAATAATGATGTTAAAAAGGAATTGTTGCGTCAACATTACTGAAAGCGGAAGATTGTCAAAATAAGTCATGCTAGATTTAATTAAATCAACTTCCAATAAATTGACCTTTGAGTAAAACATTGGTTCCACCTAGTGCATTTTCAATAATAGATAGATCATTTTGATTTTTTGCACCAAATTACAATCCAGTACAGGCACAATGCTTGCAAATCAATAAACACTGATCACACGCAACGTATGAAGTCAACATCAGGAATGGCTTTGTTGTCTGTCTCTCGACATTTTTCTCGATCGTGTCCTTTTGCACCTTTATGAACAAAGTCTGTGACACTGAACTGTATGCTTAATTTTCAAATATCTTCCATGATAAACATATTTATTCATTTTAATGTATGCATTGGCGAATTTCCAGGAAGGCACAATGTGCAATGTTATGTATTAACACATGTCCATGTTAGCACTATGTGTACAAAGCATAAACAACAATTTAAGTGTATTGCCATAAAAAGCGATTTAAACATCATGAAGTTATAATTTAATTTATTCTCACACTACAACTTTTGCTAGAATCTGCCTAACATACACTTTTAGAAGTTACCTTTGGCGTGTCCTGCGAACTAACGCATGGGTAACTATGACAAGAGGTATAAGGAAGTATTGCACTTCAATTTCCTCCTGTGTTACTACACTTTCGTATGTTATGGATCACTTGTTGTATGCAGGCCAGCTTATATGTAGCACAATTTTGGTTTAATACGGTCATCTACTGCCTTATCATCATATTTGAAATATTACCATCTTTAATTATTATCTCCGCATACATCGGTACTTTTCCGACATGTTTTATGTACCTAGTGACATTCCAACACACTGGCCAAAAGGTCCTTGCTGGCGGTGCATTCAAGGAACTCTCCTCTGGAATCACCAGTCTAGAAACCAAACCTCAATACCTTGATAACTGAATCATGTGTTTGCTAAAATGAATTGCTGGTTGACTAAACCAAAATATTAATTCCATATTCATCTAATGAGATTGTTAAACTCATCTGATGGAATTGTTTTATTTATCTAATTAGATTGTAATATTGCATGTAATTTGCCACATATTGGTAACGTCATGGTATAAGAAGTCTATTCGTAAGTTGGCCATTTAATACTTGACATTAAAAGCAAATACATCATTTAAATGGGCAAATAAGTTTGCTTCGTATTATATTTGGTTATAATTTGTTCAATGTTATTGACATAGTCTTATTTATCCAATCATATGACTGGAGGTGACATTAGCCGCTCAAAGCCCTCGAGTGCTCTCTTTCAATGGAAATAAGCCAAGGTAGTAACTTACCTCAGGTTGGGATCTTCTTATCTTTCAATCCGTTACTTACAATAAGCAGCAATCCTTGACATGGTTATACAGATAGTTTTACTATTCTGACTCTTGACCAACATCTGTCATGGTCCAGATATAGAAGGCTATATTAAAAATGACACCTATCTTAGTTGAAAATATG
Organism: Sinonovacula constricta; assembly: GCA_007844125.1. Classification (NCBI taxonomy): domain Eukaryota; kingdom Metazoa; phylum Mollusca; class Bivalvia; order Cardiida; family Solecurtidae; genus Sinonovacula; species Sinonovacula constricta. The sequence goes on from CM017556.1 coordinate 4,594,361, forward strand.
CTACAATTTGAATAATGTCAAACTTAATGTTATATTTTAAGGCCAACATTTTAAGTGTGAAATAGTCACAATTTTTGCAGCAATTATTAAGATATGGCATTGCACACAAAACTGTCAACAATTCCTTGGAGGACAACGGTTTTACAGACTAGTCAAGCTTAAAATAGACATTCCAAATCAAGGCTGTATTAAATCTGCTGTAAATTCGACAGGGAATACACACGTGTTATATGTCCATGTGTTAATCTATTGATAATCGACAGGGTCGGAATAAAAGACAAACAAAATGTTATTGGCCAATATGATTTTGCTATTAATCTTCAGCATTTCTTTGTTGAACGTTAATTCAACAGTTAAGTTACTAGGTAGTTACAGACACCTTTAAAACATACTTCCAGCCGAGTCCTGGATGTTGCAGGCAGTGTTCATTCCTCATTGAAGAGCTGTTCTATTCCATTTGATATTTTCAGGTGTGATTCTACAAGGGATTGTTTTTTTTGTAATTTCCCCCTACAGAGTGATCTTCCAAGTTGATAAGGCATCTTTAACTTTTATGGAGGTGTCCTCTACATTGACTTATCTGTTGTTTTTGAATTTCTTCCTGTTGGAAAAAAAACATAGTTGCTTCTTGATTGTCCAAATGCTCAGTGTCGCTAACAAGTCCTGGCTGTATTTAGACTAATTTTAGTGCTTTTTTATTTACCTATTGTTATTTGGATTGATACCCATCAGTGGCAACATATAGGCATGCCCAACAGACACATAAATCTTGCAGATTGTAACTTTTGTAAGTTTTGATAATGACAGTACAACTGTATTTTCCCTCACAAAAGTTGTCTTACGTCACGTTTGACCTAATTAGTGATGCTGGTTTAAGGCGAGCCTGGCTGAGTATCAAATCGGCCCCGGGTTGGTTGAAATTGCCCATACAATCGACATACTCATCTCAACAATAAACCACCCGACAAACAACCTATACAACCAGTGTACAAAAGCCTGCCGCTACTACTTTAAGCAACATTTTCTGCAAGTCGATACAGCAGCATTTGGAATTCCGTAGCGTTTACTGCCTAATACGTACGGTTTAGGTTTACAGAGAACTTGTCAGAGCTTTCAAATTGGCTGACTGATTGATTTAAGAACTGTTGTGTACAACTTGTAGATACATACTCTGGACCTTGTGATACAGCTTGATGAAACTTTGAAGTCCCAAATTGTTTTCTGTGTATAGCTTTTATGCTTTTATAAGGGGACAGATTTAAAGTGCTTTTGTGTTTACTTGTACGCCTCTCCTTACAATTAACTGCTGGATTTTCTGTAAAATCAGGAAGAAAATGCCACCTGTAAGCATTATTTTATTGTTTTGTTCATAAAGACGTGCTTCTGAATGTCACTGTGCTTTTTAGTATTATTTTTGTCAATGCATGGGATATAGCAAAGTTTTGCAACTGATGCCCTATACCGGTATTTGATTGAATCCTCTGATATTTGTTTGCTGTTAAACCATGGAGATCATACTGCTCATTTTCTAGGATTTCCCGAACAAGAGGATCACATAACTCTATATTATTCATAACAATACTTGTTCCATCAGCACAACACAGTCGCTCAGAAATGCTAGTATGAAAGTCAAAAGCTACACACAAAAAACTATGTTTTATAAGCAATTGCTACAGCCAGTCTCTTACACACATATATAAAGAAATAAGCTTTAGAATGACATCCTGAAAAAGAATGGCCTATGGCTACCTCTAATTTCACAAATGGATATTCGCCCGTAAAGCTTTTGTGTAAGTTTTCAATACTCCAGGAGTAAAAGAGTAAAACCCAATTTAACAAATCACGAGGCTCTAGACAGCCTATCGAATGGAGCATTGTACTCTTTGTAAACTTGTATAAGTAGTCACCTTCAATTTAAATTTGATCTAATTCGGTACCTTTCTATACATGAATATCAACCGGTATGATATGCCGCCTTATCTGAAAAACAAAGACAATATAACAAGCATTATCTGCCTCGAGTTTTGGGACTGAACATCTCATTACCTTGACGAAAGCTTTCATAAATGGGATAACTAATCAAAGGCCCTGGATTGCCTCCAACAGAATCACAAGTCAACAACAAAAGGGCAAACATACAGAACCTAGCAAATTTTTCGCAGATACACACGATTTTACAGGCACTCGCTTGATTGAACAAAATCATGTTGCTTTTTACATTCTGTGATGGTTCGTTCAAACGTCTACAAAAGGCAGCCAATTCTTCCTCTACACAAGTCAGTGTCAATAACCATTTTCTTCCTGAGAGTATTGTTTCCTAGTTGCTATTGCTTATATACAAGGTATTGTTGGTAAATTGCCAGTTCAACCTCCACTCCTGTATAGATGTGTATGATAATCTCGAATCCAGATCTGTGAACTTCAGATCTCATCTCCAAGTGTAATTTTTCAAGTATAAGTAATCCTTTAACAACTTGTTGTAAGTTAATATTCTTTTGAAGTGAGATGTCCAGTCTACAAAGGCGAAGTGAGCCTGTATTAATAAATTTCCAGCAACAAAAACGTTGAGCATTTGTGCACAACACAAAACAATGGGATGGACTACCATAGGTAGTCACACAGCTTTCAGTTTGAAAAACTCTACAGTGTACATAGACTCTTTATAAATGTTATAATTAGGATGTGGTTCCATTTTAGTTTTGCATTAAATTATTCCAGATAAAGAAAACATTTATTTTACGTGTTTTTTTTTCTTTGAATAACAACCGACCTGTCGACATTTTATTCACCAGTAAGCACATGGGTTTCTTCGAATTCGTGTCATCTCTAGAACATCAACACAATGTTTTCGACTAGGTGCTACGAAGTATTTACCAATAAATAATAATGTTCATATTCATATCACGGATGGACAAATAAAACGCAAATGGACGACACACATATATCATTATAAAAATAGATGACATTGCAACAGTGGAAAGTGTTTGCATGACTGATACGACCATTTCAGCTACCAAGGTTAGGCACACGTGAACATATTTTTTTAATTTGAGCAATCGCTGATGGCACATGTAATGTTCGATAATTTTGATGTTAAATATTCCTCAGTATAGTATACAACTTACATTGAATTAAAACTGTGCTTACATTAATTTGAATACCTAATTTTGCAGTGGGCTTAGCCTGCTTGTCTTCACAGTCTTCGAGATGGCCGTGCTTTACCCGCGCATTCTGAGTTGTTTACTCAGCATCATTGAGTTTCTACGCTAGAAAATGTAAATAGGCACAAAACTGAACTTAAAAACTGAAGCTATGTATTGATATGCAACACTTATTCCCCCCCCCCCCCCCCCCCAAAAAAAAAAAATAAATAAATAAAATATTGTAGTGTATTCCTCCCTCAAAGCTGCGAACTACTTGTGTTCCTCGTTCATGACGACGACTATTTTCTTTCGTGTTTTCAGTATGAGAAATATGTGTATATTACTTTAATTTGCAATAACAACAGCAATCATCAATTATACTGCTAAGTTTATTATGAAAAGGAAAAAAACACATTTGTTCGTGCAGCTACGAAACTAATTAACCCTTCTTCGAACTATTGTCATGCTGATGCCTTTCATGTTGGGCTGGTGCAGAAATTCAAACAGAGCATGACCTTTGTATGCCTTCGAGCTTCGCCCGACGCCATAAAATTCGGAGAAAATGTCAGTAGCTCGGCTGAAATTACCAAAGGTGTTACACAGGATTCCATTCCTGGGCCGTTTTTGATAAATGTTTTCATGAGTGATAAGGAAAACTCATTGTATGTCTCCAACTTTCTTTATTGATGACATCTCGATAGATTGCGGTGATGTAGTAAACTTGATTGGTGTTGATATTCTCTTCAAATTGTCGTTTGACGCTCATATAAAAAAGAAAAAAAAAACGTTTTTAAAACAGCAGTGATGGCACTGACTATCTTAAAAGAATTGGTAAAAAATCTGCATCATTTGAATTGACTTGCAATGTTTCATAAATGTATACTTTTAAATTTTCGGCTCCTTAGCATGGAATATTTGTTCAGTATCAAATACAGAGAAAATAGAAAAGAACAAGAAAGAGCTTTGAGGTTTGTGTACGATGATTACAAAATGTCGTAGGAAAAGTGATGAAAAAAGCAAAACTTTCAGTTCTTCATATTCGCAGACATAGATCAATGGTTGTAGAAATTTTCGAAATTACAAACATCGCTTTTGTTACAAGATAGTAAAGAAAGAAGCCTAGTACAAATAGTCAAGTATTATACATGTTCCATTCCAAGCTGAAGAGCAACCTATAAACAAAGATCTTTCAAGTTTGATGCACAAGTCCTTTGTAATCCACTCAAAGAAACTGCTAGACGGTGCTCAGATTTGAATACTTTTAAAATACAGATTTCGTTTGTAGATTTTAAAGATTGTAAATTGTCAATTTATCTGCAAAATTAGGCCTGCAGATTTCTTAAAAACAAAAAGATGCTAGGGTAAGCAAGTTAGTTAGTAAGCCGGTTGTAAAGCTCATTAGAGCTTATATTACTTATTGAAATCTTGCCGACTGAAAATTACTGTTAGAAGTCTTATCTTAATAAAATATGCACCATTAGTTAAAGCAATACTAACATTAATTGTTATAATATATTATAACAATATCAAATGCTTATAAAAGAAATAATAATATTTACGCACTGCTTTTAGTTTTAAGCAACATGTTACGTGTAAAGTTTTATTTAGGAGGATATATGTACACTAACATCCATGTGACCAAGTCCCCTTATTAGCATACACCATTTTAATGCTGCCGCATTATTTTAGCCAATACAACTTTTAGGCTGAAAAAGTTAGTGGAATATAGATACTGACTGATTTTCTTAAAATTTACATTACTGATTCGGTCATTATCTTCATGACTTTATTACTTGACGCCAAAGGATATTTGTTCTGCGATAGGACTGAATGTGTTTAGAAGTATATCTAATTATATTGATGTCATACTGATATCCTATTTACAGTATTCTATATGACCAGTTTAATATCATATAAAGGGCAACACGATACTTAATAACAGTACATTTACTACAATCATTATTTAGTATGAGCAAATTAAAATCGTTTTTGAATCAACCAACGTTCCGAGGCTCTCTTACAACGCGATAAAACTGAAATTACCAGACTAAGCCAGACTCGATCTCTATCAGCAAAATATCAAATTAAATGATGTATGGTTCCCCGTTTTTTACAATTTGCCATGGGCGGTTACGTACAAGCTCTTCTAATAAACACATGGCAGGACTGTAGCAACTGCGTAATTGCGAACAAGGGAGACAACTCCCGTTTTCTGGCATCGTCTATCCTCACTTGTTATGAATGGTAGCATATTTGTTTCTTTTTAAAAACATACAAAATAAATAATACAAAATAATATTTCATGAGAGATTTTAATGTAATCCTTATTATCTTTTTATATTTTAAGACAATCATTCTTAAATGAATTTATTCTGTCTTCCCAGTAACGGATCAGGCGCAACTGGAACGTTCATCGCAGTGGACCACCTTCTACAGCACGTCCGGGACCAAGACGATATAGACATCTACAATCTGGTGCTGGAGATGAGGCGGCACAGGAGCAAAATGGTGCAAACCGAGGTAATACACATTTCAATTATCTGTCAATATAATAAGAGAATAAAATCACCAGTGCAAGAAGGCAGGGCCGGAGCCAAATACCAGTCCCTGTGTTCACATGTTTGAGGGAATGAATGGCATGTATTTACGACCACAAAACTAGTTTAGAGACATTGAATTATTTAAGAACGCAAATATACTGCACTATCAATGCTCTTTGATACTTCGATGTCCTTAGTAATTACGTATTTTCTAAAAAAGCATATTTATTGTTTGGTTCTAAGCTTGTTTGTTATAATATGTTACATAAATATGTTTTAATTTCAAGCTGTTTTAAAATCCACAGAATATACGGACGTTTTTTTATAGAAAACACCAAGATATTAATTTGACTTGCTGCTATTGCTTGCTACATTTCTTTTTCTATTCACAAATAATTCTATTCACACCAGTTTAAATTAAAAAAATCAGCAATTCGTGGGCGTTCCTTAAAACGCTGATTCTGTTCTATTCTAGAATCAATTGATCTGCATCTACATGTGCCTGAAGGAACACTTAGACGGCCGAAATACAGAAGATTCAAGTAGGGTTTTTATCAGATTTTAAATGTGGAAAATGTTGATAACAGATAAATTTCGAGATAGTTATATTATTAGTAACGATGTCAACGAATTTGACTTGTATCTGTCCGGATAACCGTAAACACAATCCGGATATCAAGATTTTACTACGGCGGTGTAAAATGATACGTACCTTTGCTTGTACTATATTAGTTGTCGTTACTTTAAATAATTTGTTACATATTGTAATTTAGAAATAACACGAGTTCTGATTAACAGTTATAACATAATACGCACAATAGAACATTTTACATTATTAGTTTGTGACTGCCTCCATGGATTAGGTAAATGCCTTAACAGTAATTTGACACAGGGAGTACATATACTATATATGAACCGCTTTGCAAATATCGGTACTTTTATGCAACGGTTCGAACTTGCTCTTTATTTACTCAGAGTGACATATTACGTGTTTAACGTTAAATTTCAGGTGTTTATGAGGACCTACGGCCTGTACCTATGCACCCAGACAGAGAGTATCAGAAGTTGATATTTTGAATGAATCATTCCACCTGAAGTAAGATTGTATGTATATATAAAATGATACTATTCAGTAGGAAGTTTTACGAGTATTTATGATTTTTTTTATTCGAAACTACAAAATCGAATTATACGTCTATATGTTCGATACTCGATGACACTATTCTATATAAACTTGTATGTATGCTTTTTATAGACGTTATTTTATACTTTTTATCATTTTGCTTGCCCTGTAACAACTTTTAGATATTTCGGAGACTGCGTCCAACTTAAAACCAATATATATATATATATATATATACTGAGAGAGAGAGAGAGAAAGAAAGAGAGAGAGAGATAGATAGAAAAAGATATATATATATCTTTCTCTATCTATCTCTCTCTCAAGTCTCTCTCTCTCTCTTTCTTTCTCTCTCTCTCTCTCTCTCTCTCTCTCTCAGTATATATATATATATATATATATATATATATATATATATGATGTTTTGATTAAAACTATTGTATAAAGTCGGACCTGTTTGCATATCTTGTTATGAAATCGTTTTCCCCCGTTTACACTGTTTATCATTATATAATACAATCAAGCTTTGACAAGCAACATGCAAACACATAAAATCCGACCGTACTTAAATTATTAATTGTTAAATGTATTTTTATTCTTGTCTTATGTATATTATATTTTTTCGCTTCTTACACAAGAATGTTTAATTAACATAAGTTTAATTAGTTTCGTAAGACGTCACTAATGTCAGGTATCTCGATCAACTATTTTTGTCCATTCGCACTTGTTTCCAAATGCCCGTGGAACAGGAGTCGGTATACATTTGGTGTACACTTAGTACAGTTAAGGTTGCCTTTGACTACACGATATAGTCTCCAGAGCGGTAATTTAACACATAATCTTTTTACTCCCAGTCTGGCAGTTATGCGTACGATAAGGGGTGTCTAAAACATTACACATGCTATGGGTATGCGACATTGTGACTCAGTTTAATATTAAAGAAGCTTGTTCCCATTTTATAACACTATTACTAGTTTACTAGTTTGATAACAAGCTGTTGAAGAAAATATAAAACTCTTAATATGGAACCGTTTATTACCAAACTTAATAAATTTTTATTTTTCAGAATAGTCTACGAACTTCAAACACATACCCCATGATTATCCAAACAACAAATACGGTACACTTTGTCCACTAGATGCACGTAATTTATGGAATCGGTAATATGTTATTTCTTGTTATAGACAGCTAATACTAGCTGCTGATTGGCCAATGACGATGAAAGGTGGTGAACGTGTTGCGTAACAAGCCCAAGCTTTCTAATGGTAGATAACACGAGTGACAATAACAACCTTGAGTTGAAGTGTTCTGAGTCTATCGACATTTAGGACGTCACGTGGGGAAAAGTGAAAATATCAAGTGAAATGTCATAATGAAGCTTCCCTTAAGCTCGTCGTTTTTTATTGTTTGTTGTTGTTTTGTTGTTCTTGTTTTTCCATGAACCTAAATCATCATTGCTCTTTTGATCAAATATTTATATATATTATTATTAAATATTTTATTGAAATATTGATTGGTATCGATTACAACTGCAGATATATCAACGTTGGGGTTCTCTTAATAGGTAAATAAGAAAATGCCCTATCCAAATTTCCACAGATATTTAAAATTAATCTTCCTTTAGACAAAGGCAAACAGGGAAAATGTAAATGTGACAAAAACACAGAGACGATACATAACACCTAAAAAGAAAAAAAAACAGCAGTTACCGCCTTGGAACGGTCAAGCTGCAAAAGGACCGACTGGGGCAAATTTCACGCGAAACTCTATTTAAAATATGAATATGATTATAAATTCCACATAAGTTACATGTTGATATTATTTAAATGTGCTCGGTCCTCTTGCACTTTGGCTTGCTCGATTTCTTTTTAAGAAGGAACAATTGTGATCGCCCACTGTCCAGAGTCTGGCGTCACGTGTCCGTCACCATTTCCAAACGGCATCTACTCTGAAACCACTGGGCCAAATTCATCCAAATTGTCTCAGAATCTTAAGCAGGCAGGAACAACGAAAATTTTGGTCCTTCAAAAACATGGCTGCCAGAGGCGTGGTCATTTTTCGTGCATAGCTTTATGAAAACTTAGAAAATATTTTTGTCAGAAACTGCAAGAGCTAGAGCCTTGATATTTGGTATTCATGTTCTATAGGTGGCCCTGTATCAGAATTGTCCAAATAATTCTTCTCTGTCAAATACATGGCCACCTGGGATGTGGCCATTTTCTATATAAGGGTATATATGAAACGTTGACACTCTTCTGTCAGAAACTACAAGATCTCGAGGTATACACGTTTCTTGGATGGTCCTGTATAAAGATTATGCAAAGCATATTGATCCGTCAAATAACATGGATGCCAAGGGTGTAGGCAAAATCCCTATTTAGGAAAGCTTAGAAAATCTTGTCAGAAAGCACAAGAGCTACAGCTTTCATATTTGGTTGATGTATTTGTTTTGTGGTCATGTATCAAGAGTGTCCAAAGAATTTCTATCTGTCAAAAAGCATAGCCACAAGGGCTAAATGTCCAAGGAACTCAGGTTAACGATATAGGGCCATTGTATTTTTTGTGGTTTCATTTCTTCGCCTAGCAACGCAAATAAACAAAGGTGGGCACGTGACAGAAAACTTGGGATGGAGCAGTATATAACACAATTGCCGATTTAAACTAAGCATTATACAATGGACGGCTACATGTCAGTGCTATCTACAAACCACTGTAGTACAATGTCTTCGTTTTATGCTTCAGTCAGTGTACCATTTGTTGCTGTTTTAGTTAAATGCTTCATATATATTACTAGATGAATAAACAGATTAACGCTGAACATGTCATTAAATGAACATTAAATAAAAAAGTAGTTGTAATTTTAATATTTGAGATGGACTCTAGTATTTCGCACCGTCCATTGGCATAAACATCTTGACATTGTTTCCGTAATAAATGTTATAATTGTTAATTAAATATGTTAATGTTACCGTTATGGAAAGCAATTTAGTATTTGTGGCAATGATGCTTTTGTATACAATTTATTCACAACTTCAATTGTAAGACACTGCTAATCATAGACAAATAGTGTTCACTATTCAAAAACTATTTTGAAATCTATCCGACGAAATAAAAATACTTCGAATCTTACCAGTGTTCTCGGAAAGGCTGCTTTAGGAAATCATTTTGCTTTTATTAACGTTAGTTTTTGTTGATAAATCGTGTATTGATTGTACGAATATAGTAAAGATTGCTAACCTTGTTAAGCTGTTGTTGCTTAAATGTGACCGCATAGAACGGGGTAGTGTAAACATATGGTCACGCGCAAAAATGCATACAGCAAATCTGTAATCAAGTGCACACGAGTTCCCACTGAAATATCAATAAACTAAATGGCTATGATGTAATCAATCGTTTGGAGAAAAATGGTATTTATTAGGAAACGCATAGCGTTTAAACATATAGATTTTATAATTTTCTAAGCATATTTAGATAAAAAGAGGAATTACATCTCTTGTTTTTAAAATGAGAATTTACGTTTTGATTTTAATTAAAATCACGCGTTAAAGAAGTGTACAACCTAGCATAAGTACAAACTACACAGGTTTTCATCGTAGGCCGACTACGTTTTTCCGTTCCGACTGATTTACTAGTTTTGATCTAAAATGAGGGTAAATGTATCAATTTTTTCGGCTACAAGCGTGGTCCTGACCTTTGATTGGGGTATTCTGGGTAATTTCTGAAGAAATAATCATACTTTAGTCTAGCCTTTGGTGATTTTCAACTGTAGCTAAATTTTAGGGCAGTAAAACTAATCAATCGATACTTAAAATGTTCGTTCTTTTCAAATCTATCAATAAGAACTAGTAAGATTCCTGCTAAAAATAAACATTGACGTCACAGCGGATGACGTGGATGAGCTAAAACATAATTGGTCACGTGGTTTTCTTTGTTTGAAATAGCTAACTGTGCAGTGTGGCTCAGATAGGAAATACATGTTTGTAATGACGGTTTTGGCGTTATGGTTTACTTTTCAGACATGTGTAGGACATCAATAAACAGCATTTTGCGAGATCTTTTCAGGCAACAATGGTTTATTAAGATGTTTCATGAAAATATTTTGATCCAAACTTTCGGGTAGCACCTTAATAATAAATTTGTGTTTACAATATGCTAATTAAAACGTCATATAAATATAAATCAAGGTCTCTGTCAGAAAGGAATATAGTCGAATTTATTAGACAATCACAATTAAAAATTTAAGATATCAAACAAAGCTTATGAAGTATACAATGCATACCAACAATAAGCATCCTATCAAAACATAGTGAATTATTAGAAGCACATTTGTGACTGACGTATCTTTTGTCTAGTGATGCTTAAAGTTGATTATTATTCTGGCAATTACTTACCAACAAATTGCAGTCGTTAGTGGTCATATATATAAATATAGTTTACACATGAATTTCGGGGGTCCACGAATCGCATTACTATAAATCATGAGGTGTATGGAGGCTCAAGGTCAATAAAGATTGTCTCCTGCTTTAAGAAAAATAAGACAAACAACAATAAACAGATTATGTTTTTATTAAAATGTCTATCTTTTGAATTAAAAAAAAATACTTTGAAATATTCATAAGCAAAGAAGCAAATGAATGCAATCACCATTTCAATCTGTTAATTAGAGTAAGTTGTGCAAGTACATGCTGTTATATACTAGTTACACATTTACCTGATTATGAGGCCAGGAAAGTGTATGACTCGTCTAAATCTTGATGTTTACTTAACACTTCATCTGTACCTAGAATACAATGTATTGAACAGGCAAATGATATCGACTGGTATGTAAAGAATATCAAATAGAATACTATTACTTCCAGAATATTTTCGCGATTGTTCCTAAAGACGAAACAACTGAATGAAACCACCAACACTAAGTAGAATACAACACGCCTATATTCACATTATAGAATGAGATGTTAACTTTTTGTTATCTTTTCACCGTAGCTAACTTTAGCGAGTATTGTCTGCTGCGTTGACAACTAGATGATGCATCCACTTCGTTTTATTGCCATCGATTCCAACGCCTATACCAAACGGCACCAACGCGCAACCACTACAAGCAATCTATATTGCGCATAAAAACTGGCACATCAGTTATTATACCGACAAGACAACAGCACGATCAGCAAGAATACAATATATCAGTGCAGCTTAAGTGATTGAAAAAGAAAATATGACAAAGTCCTACGATAACTGCAAACTATATTAAACTTTGAAAAGGCACAAGACAAAGCTATTCAGATGCCAGTCAGTTTTGAAAGTAACTTAACCACTGAAACATCCTGGTATTACATGTAATAAGGCAGTCAATTACGGTCTAGACAAGGAAATTAATAACTACATACAGTGCTCCCTCTCCCAAAAAATCATCTCTCTAAAAAGAATACCTCACTACCATGTCAATTGATTTCCACCTGTAGATTTAACGTATTTTCACTCTCAACAACGATAACTCTCGAAGTCGGCTAACGTCACTCGTTTTGACTTCCGTGTCATCTGAATTCTCTCCTTTAAGCGGCCGGTGATTTGTTTCGCCAGTTGTCGTTAACCGTCGATATATTTCGTAATGCCGAGAAACAGCGGACATTTTGATAATAAACAAAAAAAGCCGTACGTAAATGGTACTCATGAGTCTGGCTCCCCGCGTACTGATGTGACAAACAGTAAGTCAGGCAAACGTAAATAATGGCGGCCTACAATCAACGATAAATTATATAGGGAAATGCTGTATTTTGTTGCTCAAGTGTACAACTATTTTCACAATTTATAGATATAAATAAATAAAACACAATCCTGGATAAGATGTCCGTGATCATTTCTCATTTGTAAATGATACAAATATTAAAAGTGAGAGAACTAATATTCAACTTATCATGCATTTTGAATGCCATTATAAGGAGGTCGTTGAATGATTGATAGAAAAGCGCTAAGTTTAGCATTTTTACAATTTATTAAGCAAACGACGATCGTTAGGGAAACAAAGCTTTTGGGGGGGGGGGGGGGGAAAGAATTTTTATCAGTTATTAACAGCAAAGCTATTTTGTTCAAGGTTCATGTCATCGCATTTTTTTCAGAGTTGTATGATTAATGCAGTTAACTAATTAAGCATATTCCTCTTTTGTCCAGATACATTTTAGAACGCATCTGATGCACTTAAGAAACAAAACATTTTCGGTGTGTAGGGGGGGGGGGGGGGGGCACACATACCTAGATCAAATGTTAAGATCGGTCTTCGACGCCCCTGCTATCTCTCTGCCCTATCTCTCTTTCCGTTGCTTTAATAATTTGAAACCTGATTAATATGTTATTTTTGCACTCGTTCCTTTGCTTACTATAATTTAGATTTGATTAAAATGCCGACCACGTGGCATTATTGAGTTAGGCCAAGATCATAAGTACGTCATGTCCACCCATATAGTTATCCGGAAGAGCCGTCCGAAATTGCAGTACACATTAAATATTCTTATTTTTATTAATAATTTCATGTATTACCTGAGTTGACAAGCCCTGAAAGAAAGCATTGTTTTGTTGCGCCTTTTTATTAATCCCCATAATCATATACCAATCGGCGGCTATTAATAAATCTGTCTATATCGAGAAACGGTGTATTATCGATTCAATAAAACACGCGCATTCCGTGTCATAAATGTGGTGCTTTGTTGTGTGAGTAATACGATGGCTTTTATATAAGTTCGTAGATATTTATGAAGAAAGAAACTATATTATATGGTTTCAAGGCTAAGCGTTTATAACTGCATAATATGTAGTGTGTGTTAATAATAAGTGCAATTAACAATGTATTTTATGAAACAACCTGATGACCCCACACTTAAGATAAACTATGGGAATGTCACTTGTTATTTGTTGTCTATTTTAGCAAAATGCTGTTTACCAGTGTATAAAGAATAATATTGAAAGGACGTCTTCTCTTAAATGGTAATGCCAAGTTTACTCATTATTTTTTTTATAATTAAATAGCATTTAGAAAACTGAAAAGTTAACTTTTATGTTTAGTGAATTTACAGTATCATACAAATGCGGAAGAACCAAGTTTCCTCAAGATTTTATTCAAATATTCAAAATAATTTGTTCTTTATTTCTTTCCTTTTCTGTCGTTTCTTCATTATTTCATTGCTCCGTCTGTAATATTTCCTATCTATTTTCTTTTCGTCCTTCTATTCTTTCCTGTGTCCTTCTACTGTCCCATTTTCTCTGTATATTTTTCTTTCTTTTCTTCTGTCATTTTGTCTTTCTTTTTCTCTTTCTTTCTATCGTTCTTCTTTTCTCATTTACTTTTCACTTTCTACCCTTTCTCTCTTGCCCATTTTCCCTCATTTTAGCCATTAGTAAATAGGTACCAGATATCAATATTTTATATTACCTGTTAGAAACGTGTGTTGATTTTAATGCATTACAGCAACTTCATTTAAATGTTTATATTAAATTTGTATCTAATATGTATCAATATCCATTTCTCACTTTGTGAAGGAAGCACCACAAGACGAGTGCACTTGTACTTTTCTAGAATATCCCGCCGGTTTCAGCATTGTGTACACTACATAATATTCCCATACAGATATTATTTGCGAGTTTTAATGATTTACAATAAAGCCTTGAATGCCAAATAGAATTATAAACAAAGTTTACAGTACTGTTGTTTTTCCAAGAAGTTAATTCAATTTGCATCACGTGCTCTTGTAAATGTCCGAAGGACAACAAGGGAATTAATTCAAACTAGTTGTTTTCGATAATTATATTTGTACCATCTGGATTTGTCTCACAATATCTTTCTTGCAGAGTTTAGACACAATTGTTATTTATATAATTTATTATGTAGATTATAGCTATTATGGTTACATATTGAATTATATCTAAAATCTTTCTTACTCAAAATATAAAGCTTGTGGGAATAGAAGAAGATCTTATTTAGTTGTATTAAAACTGTTTAATTTGCTATTTGAATTCGCCAGCCACTTGTTAAGTTTTTTTTTATGATCATGTGTACATTGTATATATTATTTTTTTATATATCATGTTTTTTTTTGACAAACTGGTTTTAAAATAAACTTGACATTTTAAAAACAGCACGTATTTAGAAACAGGCGCGGCTGGACAAATAGTTTACTGAAACGTATAAGAGGGTATGTGGCGATCTACTATAAAATATATTTTTGACATACATATTCTTGTTAAGATAGTACGAAGTAAGTTCTACTAATATTAAACAATATTGATGACCAGTGGTATGCTCTATGGTTGCGGTAAGCTTTAATGTACGAAGCATAATAGAAGAACTTGTACCAGGTACAACATGGTTGTAGTATCCATGGCAGAATAATGCATGTTTTATTGAGCGGATTACCTTAAGATTTATTTTAGATTAACACATAAAAGAGAGAATATCTTGTGACATAAACAGTGTAATTTGGATACAACAATTCAAAGCAAGGAGTGAATGACACGGAACAATGACCAAACAATAACAATTGACTACTCATTTGTACGGACTTAAATTCGAATGAACAGGTAAAGGCCAATTTCAAGCCTTTAAAATCATTTCATGGGTGTTGCTGATCTTTAGTGTAAACATTATACCGGTATTATACCTTGACATTACGTTAATTGAACTTTTGCAATTGTCTGCATATACGTTTTTTGCTCAGAACAGGTTTTTGCCAATATTTTATTTATATATCATTCAGCTGAGCATGTCTTTATGCCATCGAAAAAGAAAATATACAGTGCTATAAAATAATGTCATAAAAACATTCGGTAGCTCTAGGCACGTGAGGATCCAGGTTTTGATCCCGGGCAGCGACATAAGGTTAAAGTCGTTAAAATAGTAATCTTTAAGTTCTCTTGCTAGTGCTTAAGAAATATGAGTTTAGTTTCAGGACTGATGGACCTGAAGAAAGTATAATGGGATCGGGTGTGGTATCGTGCCAGATTCTCACGGCATGCTATACACATTAAAGTCAGCACTATATATGCTGCATGTGGACAACGTCTCCAAATAACTGAAATACTGCTGGTGGAACGATAAACCCAACAAACAAACAAACATTTCATAACGACAGACATTTTTGTATGACGGTATAAGTAGTGTATTTGTTTTCAATACCATCAAATTTGATTACTTTTGCTTACAAAATAAAGACAGACTATATAAATTATACATATATATATATACAAATCTTTAAACCTAAATTTCTCTTTGTTTTTATATTTTCTTTTTACTTTTAAGAAGAAAAACAATTTTTGGCAGTACATGAATAAATTGAGATACATTTTAAGGTCAACAAACTTGAGTAAATTCCTTGTATGTTTTAGGTGTGTGTGTGTGTGTGTGTGTGTGTGTGTGTGTGTGTGTGTGTGTGTGTGTGTGTGTGTGTGTGTGTGTGTGTGTGTGTGTGTGTGTGTGTGTGTGTGTGTGTGTGTGTGTGTGTGTGTGTGTGTGTGTGTGTGTGTGTGTGTGTGTGTGTGTGTGTGTGTGTGTGTGTGTGTGTGTGTGTGTGTGTGTGTGTGTGTGTGTGTGTGTGTGTGTGTGTATTGTGTGTGTGTGTGTGTGTGTGTGTGTGTGTGTGTGTGTGTGTGTGTGGAGACTTGTTTTCTTTCTATATGACATGTACATTAAGAAATACAAGTAGAAATCTAACAATGATTATTAAGTCTTGTCAGTTTTCAAATACTATTTACACATTTTAAAATAAGCTTATGCTAATGCATGCTCAGTGATTCAGTAAATTTAAAGCTACGTTGTATATAGAATTCTGTCAACCAATCGTACTCATTCGTCATTTAGAATTTTTAGATTTTATCACTGGTCAATATTCATAATAGCGTTTAAATTAGTAAAATGTAAAAATATACCTGTCGATGTCTTGCATGATACTTATCATAACTACGCCTCTACAGATCGAAAATTCTTCAATCATCAGTCGTAAAATTTCCCAAATCTTCAGCTGCAGATTGTTTGTATTCTTATATATATAATGAAGCGTGTTTGCTACCGACAAGTAAGGCCGCCGTTGTTTATCCCTCCCCACGAACAATGCCCTGACATCTAATATCAAATATGTACTTAATATGGGCAGGGTCTTTTTAGTTGGTTACAAGGTACGCTGACTTTGCCCCATTCGAGCGAGGGCTTAATTATGACTGACAACCTTATCATTGCTCATTATCAGTGTGTACAGAAATGTGCCTGATCGCGCGTGGTATTGTTTACAATCAACACCAGCCTTGGGTGTCCTCCATGTCGTAGAACGCTGTCGTGGAGTTAATGCATGTCGCAGGCTACGGGCGTTATGGCTTGAGGAGAGCATTGATGATTGTGAAGTTCGCGTTTTATCCTGCATTTTGGTGGTTTAAGGAAGGATATGTGAATTGATTCAAACTCAAATTACTTTGTTCTTGAAGCAATCTTTTTTTGGCACAGTTTGGAACATCCGAAAAAGGGTAAATGCAACTAATGCAATCAGTTGTGTTTTTCAAATATATTGGTATTTGGTTTTATTTACAAACAACTAGATGTCGCTACACTGACAGTATTTGTCTGGGTGATATGTACAAAGAAAAAAGTGGCCAATGCACAAAACACGCACACAACAAGATATGCATATTATGTATCTTCACTCAGAAAAAGTAATCGTATATACACAAATACACAATTATTTTACCATGTACTATGCTACTTCCGACGGAATAATGAGGAAACGAGCTGCCTAATAAAACTGAACAGTTTGTTTTCTGTTAGTGCTTCATTCTTAATGTTGTGGGAGGCTTCCTAAGCTGGAAAACATGCAACTTGCGCTTATTCATTGGCTGAAGTATTTACAAATGTAGAAGCTCAACTATTGCTCTTCATAATGTAAATAAACTAAACTAATAAAAACTAATACAAAGCAGATATACAGTTTTGCTGAAAGATTATAACACTTTTCTACCAGGGTTTCATTAAATATAATGAATCTTTGGTGAAACAAAATGAAGGGGAAGAAAATGAAACATTTACGTGTAAATGTTATATTAAAACATGTTTCGGAATTTGAACAAGTGATGACGTCGTTTGTACTTAAATTGTTCACCAAGGATAAAAGGGCCATAGAAGACGTGTAAATAGTTGTAGCATCCTGTTCATGTGTAAATGGAATTAAGGAACCAAAGTCCAATGACCGTCAAAAGGAAGTACACGTTACGATTCTTATAAGATTAATTAAATGATAACTTAGATTATGTGCAAGGTTGTTTTTTTTATTATTTTGCGACAGCCACACTGCACATGTAATATTGTTGTAATCATGAAATAGGAAATATGACAAAGTCCTTTGAGCATTGCAAAATACACCAAAAAGACTTAACGGTGATATCTGACAGTTTGTGCCCAAATATATTTTTCTCAAATGACCGAAATGATTATTACTTTTCATTGATGCCATTGATTTCATGGGTGTTGCTGATCTTTAGTGTAAACATTATACCGGTATTATACCTTGACATTACGTTAATTGAACTTTTGCAATTGTCTGCATATACGTTTTTTGCTCAGAACAGGTTTTTGCCAATATTTTATTTATATATCATTCAGCTGAGCATGTCTTTATGCCATCGAAAAAAGAAAATATACAGTGCTATAAAATAATGTCATAAAAACATTCGGTAGCTCTAGGCACGTAAGGATCCAGGTTTTGATCCCGGGCAGGGACATAACGTTAAAGTCGTTAAAATAGTAATCTTTAAGTTCTCTTGCTAGTGCTTAAGAAATATGAGTTTAGTTTCAGGACTGATGGACCTGAAGAAAGTATAATGGGATCGGGTGTGGTATCGTGCCAGATTCTCACGGCATGCTATACACATTAAAGTCAGCACTATATATGCTGCATGTGGACAACGTCTCCAAATAACTGAAATACTGCTGGTGGAACGATAAACCCAACAAACAAACAAACATTTCATAACGACAGACATTTTTGTATGACGGTATAAGTAGTGTATTTGTTTTCAATACCATCAAATTTGATTACTTTTGCTTACAAAATAAAGACAGACTATATAAATTATACATATATATATACAAATCTTAAACCTAAATTTCTCTTTGTTTTTATATTTTCTTTTTACTTTTAAGAAGAAAAACAATTTTTGGCAGTACATGAATAAATTGAGATACATTTTAAGGTCAACAAACTTGAGTAAATTCCTTGTATGTTTTAGGTGTGTGTGTGTGTGTGTGTGTGCGTGCGTGCGTGCGTGCCTGCGTGTGTGTGTGCGTGCGTGCGTGCGTGCGTGCGTGCGTGCGTGCGTGTGTGTGTGTGTGTGTGTGTGTGTGTGTGTGTGTGTGTGTGTGTGTGTGTGTGTGTGTGTGTGTGTGTGTGTGTGTGGAGACTTGTTTTCTTTCTATATGACATGTACATTAAGAAATACAAGTAGAAATCTAACAATGATTATTAAGTCTTGTCAGTTTTCAAATACTATTTACACATTTTAAAATAAGCTTATGCTAATGCATGCTCAGTGATTCAGTAAATTTAAAGCTACGTTGTATATAGAATTCTGTCAACCAATCGTACTCATTCGTCATTTAGAATTTTTAGATTTTATCACTGGTCAATATTCATAATAGCGTTTAAATTAGTAAAAATGTAAAAATATACCTGTCGATGTCTTGCATGATACTTATCATAACTACGCCTCTACAGATCGAAAATTCTTCAATCATCAGTCGTAAAATTTCCCAAATCTTCAGCTGCAGATTGTTTGTATTCTTATATATATAATGAAGCGTGTTTGCTACCGACAAGTAAGGCCGCCGTTGTTTATCCCTCCCCACGAACAATGCCCTGACATCTAATATCAAATATGTACTTAATATGGGCAGGGTCTTTTTAGTTGGTTACAAGGTACTCTGACTTTGCCCCATTCGAGCGAGGGCTTAATTATGACTGACAACCTTATCATTGCTCATTATCAGTGTGTGCAGAAATGTGCCTGATCGCGCGTGGTATTGTTTACAATCAACACCAGCCTTGGGTGTCCTCCATGTCGTAGAACGCTGTCGTGGAGTTAATGCATGTCGCATGCTACGGGCGTTATGGCTTGAGGAGAGCATTGATGATTGTGAAGTTCGCGTTTTATCCTGCATTTTGGTGGTTTAAGGAAGGATATGTGAATTGATTCAAACTCAAATTACTTTGTTCTTGAAGCAATCTTTTTTGGCACAGTTTGGAACATCCGAAAAAGGGTAAATGCAACTAATGCAATCAGTTGTGTTTTTCAAATATATTGGTATTTGGTTTTATTTACAAACAACTAGATGTCGCTACACTGACAGTATTTGTCTGGGTGATATGTACAAAGAAAAAAGTGGCCAATGCACAAAACACGCACACAACAAGATATGCATATTATGTATCTTCACTCAGAAAAAGTAATCGTATATACACAAATACACAATTATTTTACCATGTACTATGCTACTTCCGACGGAATAATGAGGAAACGAGCTGCCTATAAAACTGAACAGTTTGTTTTCTGTTAGTGCTTCATTCTTAATGTTGTGGGAGGCTTCCTAAGCTGGAAAACATGCAACTTGCGCTTATTCATTGGCTGAAGTATTTACAAATGTAGAAGCTCAACTATTGCTCTTCATAATGTAAATAAACTAAACTAATAAAAACTAATACAAAGCAGATATACAGTTTTGCTGAAAGATTATAACACTTTTCTACCAGGGTTTCATTAAATATAATGAATCTTTGGTGAAACAAAATGAAGGGGAAGAAAATGAAACATTTACGTGTAAATGTTATATTAAAACATGTTTCGGAATTTGAACAAGTGATGACGTCGTTTGTACTTAAATTGTTCACCAAGGATAAAAGGGCCATAGAAGACGTGTAAATAGTTGTAGCATCCTGTTCATGTGTAAATGGAATTAAGGAACCAAAGTCCAATGACCGTCAAAAGGAAGTACACGTTACGATTCTTATAAGATTAATTAAATGATAACTTAGATTATGTGCAAGGTTGTTTTTTTTATTATTTTGCGACAGCCACACTGCACATGTAATATTGTTGTAATCATGAAATAGGAAATATGACAAAGTCTTTTGAGCATTGCAAAATACACCAAAAAGACTTAACGGTGATATCTGACAGTTTGTGCCCAAATATATTTTTCTCAAATGACCGAAATGATTATTACTTTTCATTGATGCCCTAGATCAGTGTGTACAGTGAAACATAAATCCCCATTCCTCATTGCAAACACATATTTCCTATATAAGCCACGCTGCAGAGAAAGTTATTTTTAACTTTGGGACAGTTTGTGCCTAAATATATTTTTCTCAAATGACCGAAATGATTATTGCTCTTCATCGATGCCCTAGATCAGTGTGAACAGTGAAACATAAATCCCCATTCCTCATTGCAAACAAATATTTCCTATATGAGCCACGCTGCAGAGAAGGCTATTTTTAACTTCCTCATTGTAAACACATATTTCCTATATGAGCCACGCTGCAGAGAAAGCTATTTTTAACTTTGAAAAACACGTAACAACTCACTTTTGAGATAATCCGCTCTGACGCCTATCTATTTGCAGCAGAGTACACTATCGTGCTTATAGTTTGGAATGATCTGTAGATTGTTTTTATCTCGATTCGTACTGTCTAACTATGTAGACAAAGTTCAAAGCCGTCCTTACTTGTACTTAAGTTTGAGTTTATGCAGAAACTATGCCTTAATTCTCCAAAGCAGTAATAAAGTATTGTTACTCGAATTTTATACAGGCAATATGTCGGATACCACATTTAAAGAGAGGGCCATCGTAAGATTAACAATCAAAGTTTGTGTCAAGAGGCCCAATACATTTTAAAGCGTCTGATGTCAGTACATGTTCGAAACCTACCTAATTATGGTCTTTGTAAACCAACAGCCTGGACGTTTCAATGTTGGATATTTCTGCTGTTTAAGTACATGTATGAGCCATCCTATACCACGTCAACATGTTTCTACCTTGGCATTGGCACGTTCAGGACCAGACCAAGAACCTTTGTCTTACACACAACATAATATTTGCCTTGACTAGAAATAAAACATTATAATGGGCCATTTTCAAGGCAGGTTTGCGATGGTAATTACATCAGTAGATGCCTGTCAACCTCAACGGTTTGCTTAGTGTTCTTGTACACCACACCGTTCTCCTCCACCATTTTTGAGGCTTCATTCCCTAAGGGATCGCTAAAGGTCAGTCATACACTTAATATTTTCTGACACTTGGTCATAAACATCGACTCGAAAATGTGTTTGCCCATATAACCCACCCACACAAACCCCGCGGCTTATACTTCTTACATGTGCCTTGATGTATTGTCTAATATGGTTGATTAAACGACGTGCCAACACTCAGTACAAACACTTTTGGCATCCATTTGCCTAAAAACCTTACGACAGTACACCTCCCACTCACACCAAAAGAGTAAAACGCGTTAGAAAAGAACTTCTTATCCTCATCCATTGGCTAAAGTAAGTATAAGACAGAACGCAACGTCAGGTAACATAAATGTATTCGGTACTTTATCATTGATTTTTTATGTCAAAATGACACAAAGAAATGGAGATATACATTTAAGTAGAAAAGAGTAATTGAAATCTAAATCTAGCAACGCTATTTGGAAACATACAAACAAACATAAAAATGACAAATTCTACGTGTTTAATTCCAACAATAATCTACGCCAAAAGTTAAAATCATTAACAATTAAATATGCCAAAACAGATTGGGACGCAAGATTAAAGGCCCAAAACAGCACCAGTCATTGGTATTTTCCGCATAGGATCACATATAGCCTTATTTATTTATTTGCACCACACAAGAATCTCATATAATCACCTTAGAGCTTGGCAATTTTTAAGGCTAAGCTGTAAGTTACATCCGCCCGATGCAAGGCGCAGGGGTATTAAGGGAATAAGACAATACTTCTTTCAGTTATTTTAGTAATAGAATGTTAGGTAAAAGTGGGATCATTGTTGATTGTGGGTGTAGGAATAATTATAAAGTAAAGATCTAAATGTTTGTTTAAGAAGTTTGAAGACTCACGACATCAATATTTCACAATTTCTACATTCTGATTTTTAAAACAAATTAAATTCAATAATGTATATATTCCTTACCTGCCCATATTTCAAACATAAACATTTTCAACAGGTAAATAAAAAGAAAATCAACAATAACAAAATAAGAACAACAACAAACGAACAACAAGGCATCATCGACTAAAAATAAAATTAAAAGTTCATGATTCCGTAGCAAAATAAAATATAATGTAGTTATATGGCATGTATGTTGTATATCAGCACCACTCAATATAGCCCAAAGAAAATTAGTAAAAAATCAACTCTGATTATGAAATAGGAAGACATGCTTATTGGTTTGTATGTTTAGGTTTTCAGGGCCTATTTCATTTAAAATAAAAGCCAGTTTCAAACCGAGCGACTCACTGAAGACAGCACCTATTGTTATATAAGTAGTACTCTAGTGTTTAAGGTTACACTAGTCAGGTTAAGGGGTTGTTTACCGTTTTAGTACATGATGACGTAGCATTCGCATAACAGCTAGAAAGAAAAGGATCATGCTAGAAAAATCATTTTTTTAATTTTTAACTGGGTTTTGTAAATGTTCTGGTGACTTTTGCGTTCTAGAAATTCGTTGGGTCTACATACGGCTTGTTAGCCAATTTAAGTTTAAGTTTGGACAAAATGTTTTGACATATAGTTTGGAAATACTTTCAGCTTCTATATCAAACCTTTCTGTGTTGGAACGTAAGTGGACTTATTAAACTCTACAGTGATATAAATATTAAAGTGATGGATTTGGAATAATATTAATTATATTCGTGTATTGTTCTACCTTTGGATTATTTTAACTGTGCGTATCTACGAGGCCTTTCTACCGAAAACTCTTCAAGATTATTCTACGTTGGATTATTAATTAGACTTTTAAAGGGACACCTCCTAAATGGACAAACTGTAAGCTAACATTTATTTTGCATTCTCAAATTTTGTCTGACATATTTGTTATTATTTTGGAACGCCATAGATTAAATTGTTTATTAAATAAAGCATTATTTTACTAGTTTGTTGCTGGTTTGTTCTTTCTGTTACACCATTCCGTCGTTTAGTAAACGTGGCATTTTATAAATAAATCTTAATAGCAATACCGGTCGTAACAATATATAATATCAATATACAGGACACACATGATGGGCCGCACAAACTTTGAGAACACTATCTACTTGACTACTAGGACTTGATAATAGTTTATATAAAAATGAATATTATTAGTATGATCCTCTTGTTAACACATCCTGTTATCATCGACGAACATAAAAAAGGTTTGATAACCACTGACGAGGCGGTTGTGTATAGTCATCTTGTCCTCTCGCATGCTAGTGGTATACTCGAAACCTCTACAGTTGTTTGCCGTCTTTTACAACAGAAAATCGTGACTGAGATGGAAATGGAAATTAATTAAAATAGTTTGAATACGCCAATAGGTCGCTTAGTACACTGAAGTTGCTGAACCAAAAGGTTTGTTAGAATATATCCAACAACAGCTGCATTTGCAATGGTAAGTCATCTTTTCAATGATAATTGAGATGTAAGGGACCCTCGGTAGTTACCCGACTCTTTAGTAGAGTCGTAGTTTCAAATTAACTTTTCATTTTATTTAATTACTAATATATAGAAAAACACATGTTAACTTATCTCTCTTAGGAATACATTGCTGGATTTTGATTGGTGGATTTTAAAGACATGTAACTACCCACTTTCTCGGCTTTCCTTATATACCTTATATTCGCGTAAAATTCACAATCGTGATCAAATATATAGACGGCATTTCCTCTCACATCTTTGTTATTTACCTGTACTAACTATTAACCTGGCAGGTTATTTATAATTCCTGTGTGTAATTGTTTAACGTGTAGGTTATTTGTAATTATGATTGTTTTCATTCACTCTTGATTAATATGACAATATGCGATTAATCAATTTATGCTACCATTTAAACAGATTACCTTTTGTGTTTTACCTTTTGTTTTTTATATAAAAAATAGTTGCAATTTCCTTATCTTGATTTGATTATACTTGATCCAAATTCTCTCATCACTTATTCGTCACTCTCCTAAATATATTTTATTGATGACATAGTCTTCTTGTATGTAACTTTATTTTCATTGTATTGTTAATTCTTCTCGTACTTTCTTTCAACACTGTCGGTCAGAAAATAATGCCGAAGTAGTAATAACTGATACATAGTGTGTGGTTAAGGTACGAATAATTATATGAAAGTTAAACGTATTACGTTATGTGAATACTTTATATGTCTATAAACATTTATGCAGTTCATGAAGTCAGTTCCTTGCAGTTTGAACCTGATCAGTATTTTGGAAAGAATTATATATGCATGCACTTAGTTGTATAGTCATAATGCAAAATTCTCTATTGCAATGGACTGTACAAGTGCAAATCCTTATGTCTATGTGTCTAACTTGTGAAATTTATGAACAATAGGAAAATAAGAAATCTGAACTACCAATAGACAAATGCAAGAAGGGTAAATGTTAAATTGACGAAACCACAGAGACGAGACATAACACACAAACAGACACAGACACACGCACACACACAGACACACACACACACACACACACACACACACACACACACACACACACACACACACACACACACACACACACACACACACACACACACACACACACACACACACACACACACACACACACACACACACACACACACACACACACACACACACACACACACACACACACACACACACACACACACACACACACACACACACACACACACACACACACACACACACACACACACACACACACACACACACACACACACACACACACACACACACACACACACACACCCAAAACAGCAGTTAAGACACTGTGTCAATATTCCCATGTATGGACTCAGAAAACAAAAAAATGCTTGTTACAATATCTACAATGAAATATTAATGTGTTTCAATATAAAACACAAAATACATATCACATACATACAGAAGATATGGAACTAAATACTAAGTACTTTTGGTACTTATAAGATTAACAACCACAACCACGTCAATGTAAGGGTACAATCTGCATAACACTTGGTAAGAAGTTATTGTACTAAAACTTCTTTGTGTTAAAATTAAGTTACGTCGGTAGTTGTAAAACGACATTGGCTAGGATTATGCCTTGAAAAGTAGACTCATCTTGTTATGTACATCTTTCGCTTTCTTATATACATACCCTTGCAACAAACTAGCGAAATGAATATCGAGAAAATATAGTAACAAAGATAATATGTAAATTAGTTTTCTTTCGAATCATGTCTTATTTATAGTTATTTTTTAAAATTAAAGATCTTTGGTCTGAATACGTGACATGGCTTGAAGACTCGGATACTTTAAAAAGAACATTGAAATTAATTTAAATAGCTGATTACTAAAGACAAGAACGAGAATGCAAATAAGAACGCTATATATATGACATACATAATAGAAAACAGAGAATGAATAATTATTTAATTTAATTAAGAAAATGACAGTTCATCTCATTCACTCTTGGAAGACAGCTTAGTGTGTAGCGTACTGTTTTAATATTCTAATGGTATTACGTCAAGTCTGATTCTGTAATGGAGATAACTCTAATAATCCATTAGTGTAGGAAAGTGGAGTTTTACATAAAAGCCAAACGTGTGTTTAAAGTAAATTATAATAAGGATGGCTCCCATTTGTTTTATAATGTCTCACCGACACAATCGCTTCAAACTTAAATGGCGACATTTACGTTTTAGTGGTCAGAGACACCCAGACAACTTTCTTTGCAAAAGCTCTACCGATTAAATGCATTACAAATTTGTTGGAATACCTTCTTATCTGAAAATATTAAACCGACTGTCAATTACATTATGCGTGTACCGCAAAGAGCCGTAAGTCAACGATTCTTAACAGTAGCTAAAAGTGATTCTGGTGGATGTTTTTATAATAAATGCATTGATGTGAAGCATCAAGGTTAAAGTAAAATTTCCCCACAGAAGACTATGCTTTTAAATGATGACAAATGTTTTACTTAGACAATAGCAATATAGAATTCAAAATATGAGTCAACAATTTATGTTGTGAGTTTATGTATATGTAGCATGTTATTTTGTTTTCTTTAATTGCAAGAGTTAAAAGAAGTGTGAAAAGCAAATTAATTACCTTCCGATAACAGTGTCAGATATGCTGATTGGTGACCCTTTAGAAAACCTTCTTTATTTATATTCCCCACAGAAAATAAGTTCATGATAATATTAGTTTGGACTGATAATATGTACCAATCAATTAATTCTAGTACCTATAGCATTAATATTTTGCGTACAAAGATTGTAAATATTTGCAAAGTCGCATCCAACTGGAAACATGATCATCGCTCGAGATTTATAAAGTGAACAATTTTCATCACTGCCCAGTTTTCGCCCAATATCTCTGATTTCCATTACTTTTAACATCTTAAGGCTTATAACGTCAAGCAACATCATGTCTAGCGTTCTACTACAATACGCATAAAACTAGCATGGATTTAAAAATAAAACGTTTTGTGAATCATAGCTTATCATAACTTATCAACAGAGCCAATGACCGCCCAAAAAGCAGACATACTAATTGACAAGTTGTATGACGATTTTTCTGTTCTCGTTATGTGATCGTCGTCATATTTTATTCATATTATATTCTTCAAAAACTGAACACATAATTTTCGGAAGTGCTCCTCAGTTGCGTAAACTGTCTAAAGATGAAATTAACATTTGTGGTGATAAGATCAAACGACAAAATACAATCAGATATTTAGGGGCATTTTTGGACGAAAATCTGACTTTCAAACATCACATCAAGATAAAGTGTCGAACAGCTATGTTGAGCTTTTTTCGCATAAAAAATATTCGCAAATTCCTCACACAAGATGCAACAGAAACTCTTGTACTCTCACTCGTTATTTCTCACTTAGACTATTGCAACGTGATTTTGTACGGTATTTCAAACTGTGATATTGCAAAACTACAGCGAATTCAAAACATGTGTGCCAAACTAGTATTGAATCGTAGGGAAGGTGACAGTTCTAAGCAGGCACTATACGATCTACACTGGCTGCCCATCAAGGCCAGAATACAATTCAAGATTCTTGTATACATGTACAACTGTCGCGTTGGAAATGCACCAACGTATTTGAATGACCTGCTTACACCTAAAGTTCAAAAACGTTCTCTGAGATCATCCTCATTTTCGGTTGACAGTTATGACGTTCCTTTTAATAAGTGTAAAACTTTCGGCGACAGAAGTTTCAGTACATTCGGCCCAAAACTCTGGAATGATCTTCCATTAAATATCAGACAATGCTTATCAGTTGATAGTTTCAAGAAACACTTGAAGACTCATTTCTTCAGAGACTATTTTAATCTTTTCTAGTCAAAGTCAGTAAAGTGTAGAAACACTAAGCAGTGAACTAAGAGACAATGTTTTTCTGCGCATTAATTCTGTGATGAATATCTGATTTTACAATTTCTTTATTATCCAAGTAACATTTTCATGTCTTTTATCATGTCCTTTAATAATATAGCCATATTTTTAATTATTTTTAATAACATTACTTTCTTTTACTTTTGATAACATGTTTTAGATTTAAAATTAATTGTTTTATCATTCTTAAACTATATTTATTTATTATTTTTAATGTTCTGATATAATATTGTACAACGCCATTGAATATGTATTATATGTAGAAATAGGCGTTTAAGCAAATAAAACAGTTTCAGTTTCAGTTTCAGTTTCATATTTCTTTATAATAAAGACGATTTCATATGTTTGGTCCATATTTTAAAATAATAGGTTTTTCATTGAGAGGTTGTTAACTTGTCCATTTTAGGAGAAATATTAAAGAAAAACAGTCCAGGTGTCATTGTAAGACTTTCATGGCGTATGCGATAAAACCACCCAGTAATAATTGCTGGTTGCTGGTTGCTATTGGTGGACATAACACTATGAAGTTTTGAGCCGAGCATGGTTGACTAGGAACTGGTCAAATAAGATGCCGTCAACTTGTCAGTTAGTATCTACGAGTCGGCAGTGTTAAATGTGGCATAGCAAAACGTAACCGGTGTTAGTACTGTGAGATGCCGACACGTATATACACCTGGCCTTAGAAGAGATAGCGCTTTTGTTTATCGATATCGTCGTTAATGTATAATGTTCTGGACCACTTAGATGCAAACGTAATAAAAATAAAAGTTGAACAATAATAAGTGTGAACATTTGAACAATATCAAATTATTACAATCTCGTTCAATTCTAGTTTGTTTAAGTGCTTTTGTTAAAAAAATCCTAATAATATGTCACATTTCTTTTACGAAATGCGTTTGTTATATATGTTAAGACAAAATTTATAGCACACCGCTAATAAAAGAACCACGTTAAATAGTTATTTTTGGACGCGTATTATTATTATTATTATAATTATTTTATTTTTTTTTATTATTTTTTTTTATAATTTTATCCTTACTAAACGATTTTCTGAAAGAAATCCCATTTTCTGCTTGAGGTGCTTGTTTTAAACAGGTATACAATCGTTAACGATCATGATGATGATGATGATGATGACAAAATGTAATTTCAATTCAATTTAATTCAACAGTTTATTGCATTAAAACACATGGTGTTTTACAGTAAGACAAAATACATATATAAATAATGAGACAAAAGACCAAAGACATGAAATTATCTGAAGAGCAAGTAAACTGTAATAATTATCATGATCTCATCTTATTTGCCAAATATATGTATCTTGAAATGTTTATTTTCATTCTTTTAGAGTTTAGAGACTTTCATAAACGAACTCTTACTTAGTAGGCCAGATATAATATTAAATTAAAAAAAAGAGAACGTAATTGTGAAAATTTAGGGCCTATAAGTAAAAAGCGGTATTCTGTTTGAGTTAAATTACAGTTTCTGCACAGTCTTTCGTTTCTAATTATATTTCTATTTATGTATGTCCTTTTCTATTTCAAGTTGTTGTGATGAAACTCTAAACTGTGTGATTGCTACTCTATATTTTGGGTCGGTAATTAACAATGTATTTGATAACACAATTTGATAACCGCACACGCGTGCTGCTTGCAGATTTAATCTATCGACATTTGTACCTGACTGATATGTTCTTGTTGATTGGTTTGTGAGGGTCACAAATTAATATTCACGTACACCATTTGTTTAAAATTTGCAGATATCAGTTGTATATATATATATATATATATATATATATATATATATATATATATATATATATATATATATACAGATAAATACGTAAAAGGGCCATATTTATTTTACCTGACCAAAATTGTGGGCTGCGAAAATATAACTAGTCGTTTTGGATTATATTCCGGACGAACCGTTCTGAAGCTAAGTTATAGGAAATCTCAGCCAATTAAAACCCCGCCTAGTTTTTGTATCGTTATTATTTCAACATTAGTTGGTACTTTGGATATGTTATTTAAATACGCTATGTGTAAAGAGGTAAAATAATTTCATAGTGCCTTTATCATGCAGAATAAATTTATATTGTACTAGCAATGTGCAAACCACATGTTGGCAAAGTAATAACTTAGCTTGGCAAAATTTAGTTTAGAAATGTATTCTCAACTCGGGTGAGACAACATTTGAAATCAGAGGGAGGGCATTCAGAAAAATAATGGCGTCAACGTCGTTATCGGTGTTAAACTTAGGCCTATTATATTGTGTATTTTGAAGTTTAAATTATGTTTTTGTGCATAATGTCAATGAAATGTTAACCATGAATAGAGAATCAATTGATACAGATGAGTTGATATTGTTTTTATTTGTATCAGTCACATCGCGTAAGCTTCAGGTTACTTGGCTACTCATTTTATAGATATATTTACGCCTCATTTATAGTTAGTTTTGGTGATTGCGGCTCATTTGTGACAATATAAGGCACTATCATAGTCTAAGGACACATTTATATGCTAATTAGTTATGGCGTGATAAGCGTTAACGCAAGCGTGCAAAGGACTTGACCCGAGTCAGTCGTCTCTTTTGATTGCTAGTCAGTCAATGGTACCACTTACAATTTAATTGGTTTTAAAAATTATCTTTTTAACGATTCTAATTTTTACTCTACAATACATTCTGGTGTAATGTTTCTCGTATAGTTGCATGAAAAATGATGTTATTTTCCTATTTTACTAACACTACCCCGTTATGATACCAGGCTGCTGGGTAGTCGGCTGATAAGCCCTTCATCGACACAGGGTAGCAAATCATTTTTCCATAAACAGATAAGTCTTTTTAAATCAAGGTCAGGTTAAATGCAAGTCTGTCAGCTTTGTAAAGATGCAGATTTGTATAAAGGCTTAACTGTGCACAGTTGTCAATATATATATTATATACCAACATACTTCGATTATTATTTTATAGAATTGAATTGAGTGATCAATGGGATTATTACAAGTATGTCCAACTATAGAATTTACAAACACCGGGTGGTGTCTCTTGTTTCATACTACACATACACTAGAGCCAGTGTACAGGTAGTAGACGGGCTCTGGTAACCATGGCATCCAATAACGGATTTATTGATCAACTAATCAATAGATCACATCTGTTATCATATTCCCCACCATGTAAATCTAACAGTATCCGGCCCCAGGGTAATTGTTTGGAATAAGCAATTATGTTTTTGTTTGTTTGTATAAACTATCAGTTTTGCATCTTACTAAAGTTGAATTGTGTATCTTTCAGGAAGAAGTTCTTAAGTTTGTTCATGTTGATTGTATAACACTCTGTTAAAAGGAACTTCAGAACATCAGAGGAATTAAACCGTTTGAGTCTTACTCGTATAGTGTTCGAGATTGACTCCATTGCGCTGTTTACATTAAAATTGCCGTATTAAGAAAACCATTTATTCAGTGGTATATCTACCATTTTCTAAACACACTTTTATAAATGACATGTATTACTATTAAGTAATCTCTTACACATGAGTTGTTACCAACATTTACCATGTTTAATTCAACTATCTCTTAACTGAACTAAAATATTGTCGTGACCCAGGTATAGCCTTAAGACCATAAATTAACTTGCTTTAAGACCTTGACATTGTCAGAAGTAAGTCGGACATAAACATTGACCACACTTATCACTGAAAAAAGTCACAGCTCCAATACTCGTGAAAATATCATAAAGCTTTCCATGTTTTCGTTACAAATACGAGAAGAGTTTAGGCTTAAAATCTGTAAGAATGCCTCATAGATAACAAGTGACCTATGAACTATGCATTTTCAAAATGTATTCCATCGATCTGTACAAAATCTGCTTTTCGTCATTAGGACTGTTAGGCTACACCTCTTTTTTCACTTATCTACTTAACTATATCTAAATTACATTTCTTTCATCCATAGTAAACAAAGTAACAGAAAGTTTAGGACCCATCCGAGTATATGGTTCGGTCGTTAAAATATTGATATAATGAATCGAGAGTGTAAAAGAGTGTTTGGTTCCTAGAATTGTGATCTTCTTGTTTAAATGCACATGCAAAACCTATACTCATACTCATAACTTTATTACATTAACATGAATGGATGTTTTAAAACAAATTAACGCTTTTTATCGCGGATAGGTTAATGGAACTGAATTGAATAGAATAAATTTTAGATTTAATACATTATAGATGTAATGCTTAAACGTTGTGAAGTAATTTAGTATACAGGAAAACAAGGAACAATACAAAGTGCACACACCCTCCACCCCTTTTTAATGTAAGCGACGCTGTTCTTGGCTAACGTTTGCCTAATTGTCTAACCTCGTTACAGCGGGGACCATTGTTATGGTTGGCATATGGGGATGGGTCAATTGAAGAATGTTTCAATCCCCACAGTATGTTATACATTCCGTATGTTAAAAATGATTGCGTCAACCAATGCTGTGTGAAAAATGCGCATCATTAATGTTTGAATAATTAATATAGAAAGACAACTTTATGTTAACGTCGATGCACTGCTCTTTTTATGTAATTGCTGACAAAATCCCACGGATAGTGGTTGTTGTATTTTGTTTTTTGTGGCTTTTTGCCGTTTGTCTAAATTACATTAAAAGACATTAGACTGCCCGTTTCGTTTGCAGTACTTAAGCACATACTTTATTATATCTTAAAACCTGAACCGTTGTGTCCGCTGTTTATCATTAGCTTGTCATTTCTTTCGTTTAAAGACTAACGTGAACACTTTAATATTACATTCCAAGGCAAGAACTCATTTCTTCTCTGTGTCTTTGTGTTTCTGTCAATTATATATCAACTTGTCTGTGTTCTTTTTGTGACACTTTAAATTTAAATATAAAAGGTAACTGTTATATCTTCCTATTAGAGATTTGTCCTGTATTTGTCAATGATTTTATATTACTGAATATGCCTATACTAAGTACAGTTATCATGACAATACTATAGAGACTTTAATAGTCTAACCTGGTCGCCTTTTCAATACTAACTTTAAAATATAACCATACAATTTCACCATTTTAAACCCTTTATTTATATGGTTTATTGTCCTACAGATACTATTCCAGACGAAAGTTGTGTTGCTGTTGGTGATCATTGTTTGCTCAGCAGTAAGTAATACCACACCTTAAATAAGAATTGCATGATTTAATACTAAATAAAACATATTCCAGCACAATTTTTAAGTGATGGCATGTTTGTTAGTGAATATATATATTATGGTAATGATAACCGTTAACATACTTATAGAAAGAGATTAGAAATCAGTGCTTAACGACTGAACAATATTAAAGTCAATAAGAAGAGCGAGAACCTTATTTAAACATACCTTATTGAGAGAAATAGGAAGTGGTTGTTTTGTGCAAATTATACAAATTTTATAGGTAGACTTCTTTCGAAATCATCTGAGTGTGACGTCACCAAAGCAGTGACAATTTAAGCTGTTTATTTTTTGGAGATCAATTCATTAAGCCTTGTTGTATAACAGAAGACTTTAAGAACCTGGATAATATGATATTGACCGAGGACGCAGTAAGGGAGGGATCACCAGGGGCGTATAAAAACGATTCTTTTTTTTTTTTTTTTTTTGGGGGGGGGGGGGGGGGGGGTATGAAACAAGATCGATTTAACGTTTTCACAGTAAATACACGGTATACAGTATATATATACAGCATATATATACAGTATATATATATATATATATATATATATATATATATATATATATATATATATATATATATATATATATATATATATATATATATATATATATATCAATATATATACATACATACATATACTGGAACCCTAACTTCGACCTAGGCTGCCAATAGACAACTTTTACTGTGAAAGCTTAGTATTTTTTAAGCTTACATGTATGTGTTTCCACAACTCCACTCTTTTACCTGGTTAGTGGGATGCTGGGGTGATGGGGATGCATCCCCATCCCCCGCCCCTCCTGGATCCATTCCTAAATATCACAATAGCCAGATCCGCAAAACTATGACCGAAACACGAGTCTTGACCTATGTTCCCGGTCCTTACTTGAAAACATTATCGAGTCAATATCTTTTTCTATGGACTCACATGTGACCAGCGCTCGATCGGTCAAAAACGCTTTAAGAGTATGTGATATTATGTTTTAACAAGTCGCCTTGAAGTTTTCTTTATATTCCTTAAAGCATTCTGATGGTGTGAATAATGATGATGATGAGAAGGAGGGTGAAAGTGTAATGAGTATATTATTAACATTAACATTACTGCTTATCTGTTAACATAGCCCGCGAAATGTGGACAATATACAGAAACGGACACAGCAGAACAATCGACAAAAGGTAAAATTGACAGTAAAGTTTAGAAAACATTATTCTGAAATGCATTTAGAAGAAAAAGATAAGTATGTTGCCGAGATGGTCTTAGTTTTTTCTCGAGCTTTCCGTACTTCTACACCAACTAATATTTTAAACCAGGTTTATTCGAACAATCTTTAGGTGGTATCTAGGAAGCAAAGTCAGAGAAAAAAAATAAAACCTTCAGAAAGAGTTTATTTTTCAACTTTTCATTTATCTGTTGATATAACGATACGATTAAAAGCAGACAGGATGCTGTAGTGCACCACGCTTTCGGATGATTTATTTAATTGCGTTGTTTGATATGCTTTTTATTAAAAGGGATCTGATGCAATCTCTGTGTACATTTAATCTCTATAATTATGTTGTACATAGTTTTGCACTTAACATCATGATTACATTACTAGCATGTATTTTTACATTGCATATTTGTATACAAGATGTTGTAAAATTTTGCTGATTCGATGCTGTAACAACCATGTTTGATAATATTCCTAAAAAAAATAATTATGCGTTGCACACATATTTTCATTAAAATTTAAGGTATTTTATTAATAATTTCTAGCGTATAGTCGTATTCATAGTAACTTGTGTATACTTAGGAGTTGACGGGACCTTAAATGATTTCTACTTCATCCTATACTTTTGAGAAATGAAATTCTTAATTTTGCAAAAACAGCAACAACAAAAAGCAACAACAAATAAACAATAAATTGGTCAAACAAAACAAAACAAAACAACAACAACTCAATAGTTTTTGCCTATTTCTTTTTAATAGTTTGAATATTGTTTTGCATTTCCGTTTAGAAAAAAACATTACGGCAAAACAAACTTAAAAACAATCTTGGACACGGGAGCAGTCATTAACCCTTGTGTTTACAGCAGATATTTGCAAGCGCTTACCAAGAGAATAGTCTACAAACACCGATGAAGCACACAAAATCAAGTACACCCCATTTTGTTTTATATCTTTCAAGACAGCTTAGAGATATAAAGAACATCGGTACATCTAAACGATTTATCGAGCCTATAGTGACGGGGCAGATATTCGTTTTAAGATACAATACATAGAGACAAAATGAAATCAAAAAAGCGGGTACTTTTTTGCTCGGCCTAGCAGCACCATTTGATTTGTGATTTAGCTCTGAGACCATCCCAGTCAAACTAATAGTTCCAGGGCGATATCAGTTAAGGTTTATGGTTGTTGTCTATAGTCCCGTCACCACGTTTTGATTTCCTCATTTTTACTTTCAACCGGCCTGTTTTTGTTTTCGTCAAGTGGCTATTTTAAAATGTTAATATTTGTTGTAATTGTCACAACGTTTTGTCATTATTTTAAAAAAAAATGTGGTAAGAAAGACCCTGAATGCTAGTTTTAGGATTAAATTGTTCAAAATAGAAACGGACCGTTAGAAGCAGCGTACTACGTAAGAGTTGATTGGTAGTGTTTTAAGTGTTTTGATTGTTGTCGTTAGTCTACAATAACCCACATCTTTACTTGGCTAAAACTATCAGTTGTGTATATTGAAGATTCATATTTTATACAACTACGGACTTTGCAATAAAGGAACACACGAAACATACATAAATTTAACAAAACTGACAAGTGCATGCCTCTGTTAAATGATTCCTGTCAAAAATTATCAGGCTTTTGGTAGTCCGGCCGCAAGACATTCGGAAGAAAGTTTATTTAAACAATATTACAAATAAGAAAACATTATTGTCTTATCGTATCCATAATTGTACTGTACATTTGAGTTAGTTAAATAATCTAGCCACGGTCTAAGGACACACTAGCTTCTTGTACTCGGCCTAGCCGCGTCATGTTATGACTTAGCTATGACTTCATGTTAAGGAAGACGTGAATAAATGTCTGGATGTGCTGTTTTTTCGAGACACATTTAATGATTAAAAGTTTCAACGGTACGGAAAACCGGAGTACCGTGAAGATGTTGGTTGGCACTGGATTTTACTAGTATTGGACTACACATTATACATGGTTTAAGTTATTATTAGCCGCATATGTCCTTGGCTACACCTTCTGCACATTGAAGACTTATTATTGCAATTTTTATTATACTTCTTCGTCTTATATACTATGTCAATTTCAATTCGTAGCTAGGTCATATGCTCGTAAAGCGTATTAGAAAGGAAAGAAAACACGTGTTCGTAGTTATCAATGCAAGTTGCATTGCACGAAATAGATAAACATGTTTATCGCAACATATAGGACAGAAATTTTCGGTTATCAAGCCATTCACTTTGGTTTAAATGATCTTACCCAGATAAGTCTTATCATGATGTACAAAAGATGTGTACGTGACTATTTAGATATTTACTACCATACAATATGTATTGCTGAAAACCTACCAACATTTCGGTAAATAACAGGGCATGGACAGATAGCCCCGAAGAAACAATGGTCAACTCCACGGCCTCTCTAAAAGGTGACCTTAATAAACACTCTAAACTAATTGGACGACGATCATCTGTCAGAATAACCGCGCACGGAAATAAGTGGAGAACCTTATGTAAAGTTAGAGGTCAACTTTGTCTGATATAAATTTATTTATGGGCAGGTGATACGTCGTCATGAAATTATCCATTAAAGTTAGCATACAAATCTTTAGTCTCATCAACATGGGGGTATGCTTACGAATGGTGTAGTGCGATGGTAATTAAAGTAATTAGTAGGCAAGGTCTAAACACAAAACATCGGTTTTCACTGGGCCTTGCAGCATCACCTTGTGACTCATATTTTACTTTAAGCGCATGAAAGCCATAAATAAATATTTCACTGATTTAACTGAGAAAAATTTAGTTGTCTTAACTATCATCGAGTTGTGAGTAGATGATCGGTGTGTATTAATTAATTGGCAATGGTTTTCAATAGTACTGGTATGGCTTCAAAACTGTTAAAAATTACCGTCAATCACACTTTTACTTGGCTCTAACAATACACCATACAAGTATACGTTTTGCAACTTTAAAAGAAGTTTACAGAAACCAGACAGTAAATGAAGAAAATGTATTGCCTAATGTATCATTTTGCCGGTAATTTAATAACTTACTAACTTATTAGACGACGATCATCTGCCAGAATAACGGCACCTAGCACATAGAATAGCACTGGGATACCTTCATGTAAAATGTGAGATATATTTCGTTTGAAGTAGATTTGTAATGCTTATGATGTATGTAGAAATGGAATTATCAAAAAGAAAGTATCTGGGTTGGGGAAAGCGGTCGATAACGTCGTTCTTTGCAACAAATGCTTACGTATTACTTTGTGAAATGTAATCTAAAATGGTATATAGAGAAGATCTACAGTTTTAAACAGTCGGACAAGTAGGATCAATATTTGACTTGCATGTGACTTCAAACTTAAGAAGAATGTGAATGAATATATAGATGAGTCAATGGAAAACTATTATAAGGTGCAAGAAATGCAATAAACATACATCTTTTTAACAAACATAAAATAATCTAACACATTCAAGAAGACGTTGTCTTATTATAACAAAGTCAAGCAAGGGAAAGTTTATGTTACTACTGTATAGACATTTAAGACTTCTGTTGTAAAAATTGAAAAAGTCTGCCATTAACCCAAGGAATATGAATTGCTTAAATTGAGAAGCCTTTAATAGTATAAATTACAAACGGGCCTGAGTAGATGTATATCGTGTAGGCGTTGATTGTCTATAATTTTAGCAGTTTTGGTTTGCTCTTCACACTTATTAAAGCATTCTCTTAACCCCATCGTCACTTTGCTCAGTCTATGTTCTCTGCATATATACATTTTCCGTTTGAATAGGAATAGGAAAATAAGAAACGGTCATATAAGAATTACCACAGATAAAATATAAATTGCATCTAGACAAAGGAAATATAACAAATACAGAAATTAAGGCCCGTGTTCACCAAACGTGACATGGTCTTGAGAACAAGCATTTATTTGAACTCCAAAACTGGATCTTCCAAATCTTGACATAAAAGTCGTATTGACTAATAATTTAAGAAGTTTTTTTTTTTTCAAGGAATGTTTACATACGAATCTACTGCGGCTTGAATTGTGGCTGGTTTCCGGCTATCTATCGTGCGCAATTCGGGAGCTAAATCGCGTGCATATTAGTGTCGTCGGTCATATTTAGGTTACAAAATGAAACTAGACATCGCAAACGATTAGTCTCCGCGGAATCGGTGGTCTTTCAAGGAAAGCGCAATTCTGGATATAGAATAAGAATATATGACAAAGAAGACATGTTATTCGGGTCTGTCTTAAGTTGCGATTACCGGAAGGTAACATCTGTGAAAAACACCGCCTGGCTAGATGTGCTTAACAGGTACGCTAACTATGCTAGTTAATATCTTTTTAATGTTTTTAAGTATTGATTATGATAAATAAATACTATTTAAATTTTGTGTTACAGTCAAATGAGTTTCATAAATTAGATTGTTTTTTTCATGCAGTTAGTTGTAAAGTTAAAGCGTTAAATGAGCGATTTGTTGCCTAGATCTCATTTCATATTCCGTTTATAGTCTGTTTTAATACACCGGTTTTCAGTTCCAGAAATGGCACATTTTTGTTCAACAGGCCTGATATTAAACGTCAACATGTAATTGTCGTTATTTGGAAGTCAACATTATCCTAGGAAATATCGTTTTTATTTGCTTTTGTCATCTACTTATTTGTGTTAAATTCCTTTTACACATGTGGTACTTTAGATTTTGCATCATGTTGATGACGTTACCTAATATCTGCACAAAAAGCAATAGTCAAAATTTTATGTTAATGTGAGGTTGCCTAATATTATGTCAGGTTAATTTAAGATTTTAATTACGACTTAGAGACACAGTTAAATAAGGAAAAAACCAATTCGATTTATTAAAACTCTTTTATTGTTCTCTGGAAATGTTTGATTGTTATTACAAAACGCACCAGAGTTGAATGCAAGAAAAATCGTACACCATGAAAATATTTGGTAAAGATATGTTTATGCAGTGATTCAAAATTTGATAAACCTGTTTAAATTTTTAAAATAATAAATAAATAAAACTTATTTTTTATAATCAATGGAACATCTATGTGGTTTGTATGTTTTATATTCGATGCATGATCGTATATTTGAATATATCAGGCAACTTAACAAGTAAGTGATAAACCGCTGCATGCCATAGTTGTGATTACTTTTCCTTTCCCTTTCAAGTTTAAATCTCCTACAAAAGCAATGACTTCATTCCTGGTTCTTAATATGTTGATAGATAACTTAACTTTCCAATACTAACTAATTCTTTTTTAAATAAATTGCTATTTTATTAGTATTTTTGAAAGCAAAGAAAAAGGTGGATGAAATCCCAAATCGGTAAAGGTCTAATATATATAATATATAATAAAAGCAGCTACGTCTTGATAAAATTGCAGGTAGAGCATGCGTTTCTGGTTTTGGATGTGATGGTGTGGATTCCGATGCAAATGTAGGTAAGTTATATTTTGAAAAAAAAAATGCAATAAAGTTTAACATTTTCTATTCATTGTGCAATAAATTGGTTTCGTAAATATATTATCAAACTTCATTTAATTAAAGGAAATAAGATTGCGTGATTAAAGATGTTGACTTTCTAAACGTCAAGAATGTTGCATATCATGTGTTTTTATTAAAAGAACAAAATCAAACACATCTGTCTATCATGGACAACACTGTATCTATTCAAACGCTCACTGTTTTTATGCAATTCTTTTATTTTGTTTTGAAGGGAACATTAATATAATAAAATGAATCAACTACATGTGTCACAGTTAGCTGCAGTGTCATTTGTTCCAGGTACATTATACACGTTAAATTAAATTGCATATGTTGTACCAATGACTCCTCCACCGAATGGGTTTACTTTCAATGCCTAACCACGCTACACATACATGTATAGACCTTTGTGTAGTTTGGTTTTGTGGATTAGTGAAGGCATGCCGTGACTAAAGAATGTGGGTGGAAGTGCCGCCGGCCCGGTCATACCCATTGTCTAGACGATCATTGTAGACACGTCATCAGAAAAGGACAGCACAACTGTTGTAGACTGTTTAGATATATTCCTTATATTTCTGTCACAGGCTGCCATATGCTTAGCTGCCACGGCAGTCTTGCAGGCCAGACGAGCCTTCTGCTGCTAACCAGACCCCTATGACCACTGCACACTGAACAGCAGCAGCTATGTTTGCACCATTCCATGTCACCTGTCCCACTAACAAGCTTAAACAAGTAGATGGTGACAGCAGAAATTTTGACATGCTCAGTAACATATTTTGTCCCAATTAACAAATTGAATAGAGTAAAGGTTATCCAGAGAGTTATGTTACCGGAAAACCTCTGAAAGCAAAGATCGCATTCGTCTTCATACAAAACATAGTTACCAGTCAGGGGAAATATTCATTCATTAGTAGTTACATCTTTAAGCACAAACGCAAATACAGCTTGAGATAAATTAAAGAAATAATACATATTCATCAACAATTTATAAAACTTTAACGCCTCAACTCTTTCTTTCTCTGTCGCTGTCTCCCTCTGTCTGTCACTGTATGTCTCTGTCTGTCTCTGTCTTTCTGTCTCTCTCTGTCTTTCACTTTCTCTGTCTCTCTCTCTGTCGGTTTGTCTGTCTCTCTCTGTCCTTCTGTCTTTCTGTCTTTGTCTCTCTCTGTCTGTCTGTCTGTCTCTGTCTCTCTCGTTCTCTAAGCTCACACCATTC
This sequence comes from Sinonovacula constricta, assembly GCA_007844125.1. Classification (NCBI taxonomy): domain Eukaryota; kingdom Metazoa; phylum Mollusca; class Bivalvia; order Cardiida; family Solecurtidae; genus Sinonovacula; species Sinonovacula constricta. The sequence goes on from CM017556.1 coordinate 4,635,938, forward strand.
GTAAACATATGTACTTTCGGTGTACAATTTACACTGACTGCCTCCTCACATATTGCTATTAGCAACTTTAATTTAGTTAATAGATTTGTATGGTATTACTTTAAACAAGTATATGCTATAACAATAGCATCTTTTTTCATTTTTGTAGTTTTTATATTTTCAGGATTCATAAGAGGCTTGAATTACCTGCTGCTAGCTGACAAAAGGTTTAATATGGATAAAACACATTGATTTGGAAAATGGAATAAGTAAACATGAATTAATAGAAAGCAAAGAAACTGTTACACCAGTGCAAATGCTAGAAGAAAAACCTAGGTGAGTAATTGTATTAGTGACCAAAATGAAAATAATTGTGATGAAAATCTGCTAGGCTAAAGGTCAAAAATTGCCGTAATGTGTTGCAAATCTTTCACCTGATATTAGGTTCTTGTTAATTTTACATTGGTATGCTGGGTAATGTATTACACCAATAAAATGAGAACATAACTATAATGACAAGAATTGACTTTTCGAAAACATTCGCTAACAAACATGTTGTTCCTAGGAATACAAGCAATACAATCATAAAGTTCATTGACACACAGTCGATTGTTACATTTTAAAGCTATGGACAAAGTGTAACAACAAATACAGATAAATGCTGTTAAAGTTCATTTAATGGATTTGATGCTTGTCCGAATTGAAACCTGACCTCTTGGGTTTAGATATACATATATCAACACAAATAAACAGACAACAATATTGTCCTTAAAGTCTCAGAGTTTATATTTGATTATGGGAATTAGATTAATTTCATGAAGATATCTTTTCAACAATAATTAATCTATAGCTGTTCCCATTGTTAGACACTAACTGTATAGTTTCAAATAAGTTATGTACAGGAATTAACAGCACCACATTATCAATTATATTCCATGTCCTGATTTACAGATTGTGAAGAATGGTACGGATAGTAATATATAACAAACACATATCATATGTTGCACGCATGCAAGAATGTAATATTGAAAAATGTTTGAAAATACAAATGTTGATTCATTTAAGACCCCTTTCCTGCAGAGCGCTTAATTATATCTGTCTAGGGCATCCGTCGAAGCCTTCAGGAGATATGTTTTACCGGGATAGCCGGAATCAATGAGACGAAATCCATTCTGCAAACCTGAACTTAAGAATGGATATTTCTTTTCAGCAAGATACACCATCTTTAGCGGCTTTATTGGAGCCATGCCTGTCGGTTTGTTTGTAAGCCTCGTATTAAGACTACACAACTTAACTACAAAAGAGCCGCCGATAGCCGAGCGGATAGAGTAACGACGTGAGTTCGAGTCTCGATCAGGCAATCGGGACTTTAAGATGTGGCGGTCTTCCGACTGATTTGAGATGCACCGGTGGTCCTACCTAGACACTACTCTGGCGTCTGTCCTCACCAACAATAGCTGGAAGTCACCAATGTCCATATTTGTATCAGTGCCATGTAACAACAAATAACAATTGTCATATGCTCAAACCACCTTTTTGCACTGAAAGCCTTCGACGACTTTGTATAAGTGGGCAGAAGTATTGTTAACATTAAATATATTAATTAAATTGTCCAAATGTTTGCCAGATACGTTTTGCTTTTGACAAACCTTTAAAGACATTGAATATCCGCTCAACACGTAAGTTGTCAATAGAGTACTATCGGACGGACAACGTTCAAACCCACGGCCACATAAAAATGTAACCCTGTATAATTAGGCTAATCATAGGTTACTAAATTAGAATTAAATCTACACAAAACAACAGTGTATATTTTTACATATGTCCATATAACCGTTGTAAACCTGGAAATCTGCTGTGAATTTGTACAACTGGAAACTAATGTTGCAAATTATTTAATGCAATCAGTGTACCAGACTTTGTCTTTAACACCTTTTATATTGCGGAAATCCGCCTACCACGTCAATTGTGAATGGGTATGAACCACCGGACCAACAACAATCAACTCCAGGGCAACGTAAGAGAGCAACATGATTTTGTTAACAAAGCTTTAAAATATTATCGACGATTAAATTGTATGTTTTAGAAATCATTCTAATGTTATAGTTTCATGTCCACGGCTAATAAATTCGAAGCCAATCTGCAAATATTATCAGTGTACTTTGCGATATGCTATACTTTTGCCATTTTTCTTAGACTGCAAAGATCAGCCCAACACGTCAGTTGTCAATCGAGGATTGACTACTAGTGGCTTAAAAACGGTTCATCCCACGATGACGTTCAGTTTTTTTTCCTAAACAAAGAACTCTTATAAGAAATTTATAAACATTGATTTAATTGTACGTTTCAGCATTCATAATGTGATTTGAAAGAATGTGTATTGTAATGGTGTAGTAAATAGTAAATATAAGTACAATGACGAAATGTAACTATAATAATTACACTTTTAGTTCTATTTACTAAGATATATCGTGTAAATCTGATACCATATTTCCATTGACATGCTCTCTTGCATCCTTGTAGAATTATACTGCAATTAGCGATGGTCGAGCATGGACTATCTGTTTGAATAATTTCCTAGTGAGAAATAGTTAAATTAGAAATGAAACGACAAAAAGAACAGTGGATTTGTATATGGCCGTACTATACGTTTTTACACCAACAACTTGTGGAGTATTTTGATAGACTCGGCATAAATGATGTAAGGTAATAAAGGCTTATTGCTTACTAAATGCGGTGATTTGACATGTTTTCATACTTAGACTGTGGCGGTCCGTCCAGCACGTCAGTTGGCAATGGTACATGGATCCCGAGTACAACAACTACAGTCAACTGTACGGCCGAGTTACAGTGTAACCCAGGATATAAACCTTCCGAAACTAGCCTGACGATAATCACCTGTCAGAATGATGGCAATTGGAATAGCCCGTCAGCAAAATGCCAACTTAATGGTCAGTTGTCTGATATTTTCCACGTTTTAGCCACAATTCAATACAATTTCTTATGACCATTGTCCATAAACTAGGACTGCAATATGCAACAGAGGTAACATTTATATAGAGCAGTAAATGTTTATAGGACATATAAAAGAAACATGTAACGTTATTAAGGATTGCGATTCTAGTAGTATTTTCATACATATATTGCGTAAAATCTGATTTCATATTTCCATTGACTTTACGTTGCGAAACTTTATAGAATTAAACTATAATTCGGATTATATCAAAGCATTGTCAAACCATATGGATCGTTTGTTATTGTGCGGTTTTGTAAAGAAAAACATAACAAGCAATAAAATTTACAGTAGTACCTTTCATATAGCCGCATTCGACATGAAAAGTCTCCGGTGAATTTGTACAATTGGAGAGAATTTTTGTAAACTATTTATTGTCCAATACTTGCCACATGTCGTGTTGCTGACACGATTTCTTATTTAGACTGTGGCAATCCATCCAGCATGTCAGTTGGCAATGGGACATGGATCCACAATAAAACAACTACAGTCAACTCTACGGCCGAGTTACAGTGTAACCCAGGATATAAACCCTCCAAAACTAGCCTGGCGATAATCACCTGTCAGAATGATGGAAACTGGAGTAGTCCGTCAGCAAAATGCCAACTTAATGGTCAGGTTTCTGTCTGTTAAAGATATTTTCCATGTTTAAGCCACTATTCAATAAAAAGTTATTACAATTGTCCATAAACTAGCATTGCAAAATGCGACAGAGGTAACAATTATATAGAGCAGTAAATGTTTACAGGACATATAAAGGATTCATGTAACGTTATTAAGGATTGCGATTCTAGTAGTTCTTTCATACATATATTGCGTAAAATCTGATTCCATGTTTCCATAGACGTAACGTTGTGAATCTTTATTGAAATAAATTATATTTTGGATTATATCGAAGCATGGGCCAACTTTTTTAATCTTTTGTTTTTGAGCAGTTTTGTAAATAAGAAAATAACAAGCCATAACATTTGCAGTCGGTTTTTCTTCATTTGGCTGCATTTGACACTAGAAGTCTGCGTTGACTTTGTACATCTGGGGAGAATTGTGGTAAACAATTTATTGTCCAATGATTGCCAAGTGTTATGTTACTGGCATATTTTCTTACTTAGACTGTGGCAGTCCGTTCAGTACGTCAGTTCTTAATGGGACATGGAATACCACCGGAAAAACAACGGTAAACTCCACGGCCACATTAAACTGTAACCCTGGATACAAACCCTCTAATACAAGCCTGCGAACTACTATCTGTCAGAACGACGGCAACTGGAGTAGTCTGACAGCGATATGTGAAATTATAAGTAATGCTTATTTTATTTTTCTGGACAAATTCTTTTTCAAAGAATATCTAAATTAAATATATATATTTTAAATTCGGCTAATAAATGATAACTTTTTCAATCATTTATGTTTTTGACTATAAAAATACATTACCACCAAATGGTGCTCTCTGTGCCCTATATGTTGCTGCACGAAAGAATATTACATTTTATTATATTAACGTTTAGTATATATAAAGTATATTGACGTGCATTCACTCAAACTTATTTCCTACTTTTTACACAAATTGGAGTGTTTTTCTTTAATTCAATTGTTTCAATCTTCTCTGCTTCGATAGTACAATCACATTTTTAAGTTTCCATTATACGTTATCTCCCTCCGCAAGATTTTTTACTCTCAGTATCCATTATATGATTTTTCATTTGCACAATTACGTGTACGTGTTGTACTTATTCATTATTTAATGAACGTTGTAGCTGTTGAAGATATGAAGATCTTTGTACGGGTGGGCACTTCCTCGCATGTTGATTTCTCAGATTATATAGAAGTCCTTGTTAAAATGTGATATTGTGTTTAACAAACAAACCTTGACTAACGTAATAAGCCTTCATAAAATATTTATAAGTGAGTTGAATCGTGTTTGATATTTAGGTGCTTTTAACTTTAAACTTGTTTAGTCTCTTACTTCCTTTACGACACCTCGTATCGTATCAGAATAAAATTAAATATAAGGCATTCAAGATACTGAAATAAATATATATATAAATTAAGGTGCATTTTGCCGTGATAATATTTCTGATATATCGTCAAGTCCTTGTGTCAGTTTATAGTACAACAATGTTATATTAGCAATGTATAGGGAACATGTGTGAGTTAATTTAAGTGTCATAGTTTATCTTGATAGGCACATTGTACGTCCTTGGTATTAATTTCGATTTAATTCTGGACTATACTAATAATATAAGCCTTTATAAATGGTTTGTTTTAACGTTCAGTAACCAGATAAACTAAAGTTATAATTAAAATGTGTGTGGACAAAGTGCCTTATGTTTTTTAAAATGTGTTGTGTGATTGCCTCAAGAAAAGAAATTGTATGTTGATACAAATAAATGTGTATTTAATTTTAAGATAAAAATAAAGCAAAGGTTCATTTTAGTGGATAATGGGGCCAAAGATAAACAAGTAATAACCTTAAACAAACATTAGACATTAATTTTTTCCACGGGCTTTTGCCAATCCACCCGACCTCAGTATATATATAATGTACGTCTTCATGACTGTTTTTATTGACGTTAAATGAAAGATGTTAAAATGCGGGAATTGGAGCTGGCGTTATCAACGTCATGGTGTTGTTACATCATCCAAACAGTTGTTTTTGTCTCTTTGTTTTGACCATGAGTATTTCGACATGATTGATTGGCCCTGTTGTAATAACCATTCAAAATCCACTTATGCGAATTGACCCTGTCTCATAATGACTTACAAATGTATATTCATAAAATATTTCCTTTGTCATAATGATACAAGCGGGGAAGAAAATGCAATACAACTCATTAATTGAAATTGTCAAACTATAATATACACTGAAATCGCTTCAATATTAACATATATAATAATAAACTAAATTCGAAAAAGATGTGAGAAAAGTACAATTCTTTTTTACTGATTTATGCTACAGGCTTAGCATACAACAACACATGTTACCCTAACAACCCACCGCAATGTAATACCAAGAATGCCATTTGCAAGCAAATGACGAATAAAGAAAATGCGGGGTTAAGTGATTGGAGATGTCGGTGTCAATCCGAATTCTTCACCTACAACAGAGAAACTGATAAATGTGGTAAGTGGCTCTTTTTAGAAAGTGTTATGAATATTATTTGTATCGACTAAATCATAGCAAAGTTATTTCACAAGAATTATTGAAAAAGTTTTGACACCACATGTATTGTACTTACACAAACACTGAAACATGAATTTTATAATGTGTTTTATTATGTAGTGTAAAATTAAGAAATACTGGTGATATGCAAAGTATCCAACATGTCATGCAATACATGCAAATATTTTCGATAGCAAACAGGAGAGAAAAAACTCGGAAAAAATCATATTAGAAAGAAAACATTTATTTACAACATATACATTTCATAATTCTTACTAACGGATTGTTCAGAAAGAGAGTAAAGGCATGGTATAAACATTTTAATTAAATTAATATGTAAGATTTAGAGAATGAACGGTTTATTTAATGTAAATATAATAATTTTGGTACTTTACATGTACAATATGCGTCTTAAGAAGAAAACGTCCATACACTGTCTCTGTGTTGGTCTGTCTAACGGTCCGTCCGACCGTCCGTCAGTTCGTTTGTCTGTTTGTGTCTGTCTTTCTCTCTTTCTCCCACTTTTTTCTTTATTCATGTATCCCTCTATATCTGTATATCTCTAGATATATCATGTTATGCTTTTACAAACCAAACCCAATCACTACATGTAATATTAATCATTAGTTCAAAGAATATGAGTTATATTGAACATATAATAAACAATTTTTAAATTTTTAAACACACTCATAAATACATATTTTAATTTGTGTTTTATTCCCAATTATTATATAGCTATAACTATTTTTTATACCATTTCCGAGTTGTTTGCCTATATTTTTTTTCTATAATTACAATGATTAAACACAACTGCCGAAATATTAATGTTATGTCAGTAACACCCAACGCCATATAGATAGCTCAATTTTGGTCCCTTAGCATTGTGCAATTTAATATAAACAGCGGAAAAAACAAGTCACAAGTTAAGCCATTTCTCCTGACTAAAGACATTGGTTTTAGCAATTATAAAAAGGACCAGATATCAAAGGCGATATATTAAACTGTAATGAGCAGATAGTGTATACTTGATCATATACCATATTTGAATTAATAAAACTTATTCCTCTAACACAAATGCGTCGAAAGGGACAGTAAGTATTACCGATCTCAGAATTTGTGTATTAGGTCTTTGTCTCTTATTTTTCTGGCTCTATTTAATATGCGAGGATAATCGAGTTCTTTCGGAGCAATTCTGTACTTGTTTTGCATACATACTATGCATATATTTTTTTAAAAACTGAAAATTCTCTAGCGCTTTTTACGAGTCTTTGTGTTTGTTCATTTCATCACTGGAAAAACAATCTCTAGGTATGAATTTATTAAAGAATATGGTGACTTTTTCATCGCCTTGATTAACAATTAATGAATTCATTTGTTTCTAAGTTGCCCATAGTCAATTCTTTTGTAAACAACTATAATACGCTTAATCGCCTTTCACTCTTTGTAGTAAACTTCTGAATTTGTAAAATGCTTCCGCCACATATAATTAGGAATCTACTCAACAAATCTCAGTGTATAAATGTGTTTTAGGTTTGTAACTCTCATTTGCTTTTACAAATATACAGAGGCATGGAACTGCTACAATGATGTGTCTATATTTGCTGTTGTTAATGTGATTAACATTTTATAATTACGTGTTTTAATGGATTTACCTATGTTTTAATTAAGCATCAATCTGACGAAAAAGACTTTAATAAATTAGAATAATAAAGTATGGGATTGTTCTCTGCCTAGTATAACATCAGCATTAATTAATTACATTTGTTAATTAAAGTAAACAGAAAATAATTTAGCAACAGGATTTCACAGTAAATTATGTAACTCCAATATTGATAATCATTTCAAAAGTGTCGAAGCTAGAAAATGACTAAATATGCTGTTCCTGACGCCTGTGTCAGCTTGACATTTCTTTAAACAACTATATCACACTGTAGAGACAACAAAATATGGCGGAGCTGATATTCGTCCTGTTTTCAAACTATCTGCCATGGGAGAAACTTTGCCAATTATTATGTTTCAGCACCATCAATTCCTAAAGATGTTAACCTCAAAATTCGAAATGACGACGTTCACAACACTTCCATCACCCTGATATTACACATGTGTTCGAACAGATCCCACATCTACTCAGTCCGTATATTTCCCACTGACAAACATAGTCCGCAGAAGTTTGTCTGCTCCGCTGTCGAATCAACAGGAAATCAGATCTCCAAATCCACATTTGAAGGCCTGTCTTCTGGTACACCGTATACGTTCATGTTGGTCCTCAACGTAGATGGGGTGATGAGCCATACAAATAAAACTAAAATGCAATATACAAGTGAGTAGAGATTTTAACGGTTCTTTTATCGTAGACATAAGAAATCTTAGTTAATATATGATCTCTAATATGATGATCATTAAAAATAATAAGCACTATGTCTATTTCTGGGATAAAAAGTTTATAAAGGCTTATTTACTAAATCAAATACTATGTAATTATTGAACTGTAAAACATATGCATATTCAATATTAAGATGATGTTAAATCAAGTAAACTGTAATATTATTGACAATAAAAAATATGTAGTTATTTTGTTTAAACAAATGTGAGTATTGATAATTTCTGTTATGACTTGATTGGGTCTGGAATTATTGAGGGCATTGTTGCTGCCTTAAAAAACGTTTTCTATATCTGCAATGCATACGATAAAAACCCTATCACCTTACTCTGTATTTAATGACTCCTTTACATTTTTGTCATCGACCGCGTTATGAATGTCAATGTGCATTAAATGACAATTCATTTTATTTTTAAGTCTAGTACAATATTATGCTTGTGCTAGTTCTTGAATATGGTAAGGTGCTCAAGGTATTGGAAAGCGATTGAAAATAAACATTGCACCTTAATTTAGTTACATAATTACTCATCAAGAACACCCAATATTTACACGTGCATGGCATAAAAAGACAAACGTAAGTCAAACATCAAGATTAAATAAATACTCCCTCACAATTAGCTTTAAGTTATGTAAATTTTATATAGGCCCATTCTGGTCATTGCTAGTCTTAAAGCACCCCAGTCGGTCCTTTTGCCGACTGACTGTTCCAAGGCGGTAACGGATGTTTGTTTTTTCTGTTTGTGTGTTATGTCTCGTCTCTGTGTTTTTGTCACATTTACATTTTCAACCTGTTTGCCTTTGTCTAGAGGTACATGAGATTTAAATGTCTATGGAAATTATGATAGGGCATTGCCTTATTTACCTTTTGTTACATATGCAATTTTGTAACAAATATTCACATTTTTTAATAATTTATATACCCGTTATGAATATTAGTTACTTGATCACCAGTTTATTGTGTCTGTTTATTTGAAATTTGTGATGCTGTATAAACAGGAAAACTCAGTTGTTTGACATATTTACAACTCTGCGACTCATGACAATCGAGTTAACTTTAAATAGAACAATACAAATTTACCGAAGTAATGTAATATTATTCCAGAGCCACACACACCAGACTTTGTCACTCTGTCTTCCATCACGGAGACTACCATGGACATTACCTGGGGTTTCAGCTCCACACAGGTAGGACAATATGACGGGTTCAGTATCTCAGTGTCTCCAGACATTGGCAGCAGCATCCCAAAACAGCACAACACCACGACCAGTTACACTCTGAGCAACCTCAAGGGCGGAACGGTATATACCATCAATGTCTCTTCTCTGCTTGGAAACCTAATTAGTGAGACACCTCAAACTGTGACGGGCTGCACGTGTAAGTGTAAACTTGAAAATAAGCTATGAATATCACCGTTTTCGTTGTTTCTGTCGATGTTAATTCATATTCGTAAAACATGGTTGCCGTGTGCATTTGTACAAGTATGTCAAATTATCTGCATGTTAGCACAGTTGTTTTAAAGTACCCATTGTGTATTATATTATGCTATTGTAAAAATACTTTATTTTAGCGATAATAATAAGGTTTAATAGCTTGTTGGGGGTGGGGTGGTTTTAATATGATATTGCCTATTTCGAACAATGCATTTCAGATCCCGTCATTCCACATAATAGTTACATCGTCAATCAAGAGATTGACTCTATACAGATCAGCTACAATACAACCGGTGATATAATCGACATGTACAGTATCGTTTACAATGGCACCAACTTTACGTCTAATGGTTCCGAAGAAACGACTAGAGTCTTGACTATCTCCGGGTTACAACAGGGATCTAACTACACATTCAATGTTTCTTCTTTGACGTGTGGCAAACAAAGCTTAGGGTCGGAAACAATAGAAACATTTACAAGTAAGAAATCATGCCTCAACTTGGCCAAACGTAAAAAAAATGAATAATGTAGTATATCATTTCGTAATAAAAATAGTATTTTAATGAACAATCGTTTGTTTCAACATCGTTTAAATTTGAAAATCGATTTTGGTTTTATGTGATACATCACAGAATAATGTACTGTGTTTTCCAAGTTGCGGAGTAATCTAATAACGAAGACCGTCGACCTGAATGATTAATTAAAAATCATATGAGGCGGGCACTAATGGCATGGTAGTAGGTTCGACGACTTGTAACTCATCTTACTGCTTAGCCTCCCACCGCGTTGGTTCGATTCCAGTTAAGGGCGAAAGATTAAATGTGGTTAGGTCTTCTAACTGACCTGAGGTGCACCGATGGTTTTACCGAATCATTTTCCTGGAGATTTCCTCCGTCAAAAGATCTATTTAATGATTATAGTTGGTCGCTGCATTAAAAAACAAAACACACACAGCATTTGAACAAAACACCATGCGTTATAATGCGAGATGCATACAAACTCGTAATCTATTTTTATTTCTACACGTTTACTAAGATGCGGAATTATGAAAGTAATAATGTGTCGGCATATTCAAAAAGGCTTTATACTAATTATTTCCATTGTCGTGCTTTGTTATCAGGTATTATCAGTGGAAAAACACCCTAAATAAATCAACTGCTATATACCTTTTCGGAGAAAGTCTCATAAATGTTAACTTCTTGCATGAAAAAAAAATCAATATTGTATAAGACGTCAGAAGCTTATACAAATGAAACATGTTTATTAATGTGACGTAAAAAACGCGGGAATTCTTCATCAATTGTAACTCGCATTCATCGTTCATTCATGCACAGTGCTGTCCTTTGTCGTTTTAATAGTCCATTTTGTCGATCTTGTAAGAGTTATCAAGTTTTTTCATGGTCCGAGTGTTGATGGCAAATAAACCAAGATGCGTAGACATTTAATCACCCACTGGCCGTAGGTCATAGGCCTGAGTGATTAAATTTCTATCTATTATTATCTAGCATCTCAACCACCAGCCATAATACATTTGCCAAAATATATGGGCGACCAATAATTATTTCCATTCGAACACGACAACCCGATTTAAGTCTGCCGTATTTACCCATAAGAAGCCTCATTGTACACATATGATGCTCTATTAATTACACTTCCCGGTAAAAAACGTCGACACACAGGGCATCATATAACAACTAAAACAAAAGACATAATTATGGTTCTTATTTTTGTTTCCATCTATTAAGTCGCTTTTCGGGTCATTCGGCAAGTTGAGATAAATCTTTTAATTCGTAAGTTTAAATTTATCAAATGTAGAGATCAAATGTGATGTGCAGTTCATCTAATAAGCAAATGCTTTTGCACCTCATTATAATAACCATACGTATATTAACGTTGTTGACTTAAAGACAAAATATTTATGAAAGGGAATAAATATGACGGAACAATTGGATTTTAGTCGTAACGTTAAAACAGACGCTTTACTGGCTTAGAAAATTAGAAGACAATATTTCACTTGTTTTGATAACTGGCAAAATAGAAATAGCTATGCTTGTCCAGATTTCTGCAATATGAATATGAATAAGAAACACTTTCTCTAAAAGAGAATTTACACCTTGTGACTTTCGTTCATATAGAACGATTTATCGGTTTAGAGCTTAGAATCTCGAAGAAGGAAGGACAGAGAGCGGCTTATTAACGTTACAAGTAAAATTGCTGTTTGTAGCTACATATACCACGTTTGATTTTTTATACGCTACATATGGAGAACATTTGGGCCGTGTTAAAATATTTTATATTACATAGTAAACGGCATATCTATGCATACACAATCGCATTAAGGTTACTTATATAGGACAATCTACATATATTTGTTTTCATGAACAAGTACATCCATACGTACACTGCGGGTGTGTGTGCGGGGACGGTGCATCTTGGACGCAGCATGTCGATTTTACGACAAGCCCCGAACTAAACAATTTTCGTGTACGAGATAGTAGGTGGAATGTAAGCTGGAAAAAATCCTTATACATATCTATGGGCGGGAATGCTATTCTCTCACTAAACAATGTTAGCATAAGGAACGTACAACACAATGTTTATCAATGTTAAATGGTACTCCCCACAAAACAGAGTTTACTAGATTGATTGTGTCGCCTTTGAAACGCTTATAAAGGCAAGGGGTTTATGAAAACTTACATTGGGAAATATATATATATATATATATATATATATATATATATATATATATATATATATATATATATATATATATATATATATATATATATGTGTGTGTGTATGTATATATTCAATGTTAAGACTGGTGATTTATGACATTTGGAAAACAGCCATATTGCAATAGTTAAAGAAAGAACTTGCTTACAACTCTTAAAGTTTGGCCGTGTTTTGCAACAATATTACGTTCTAATAGATAGCAGAAATTAATATTAGCGTTGTGTAAGCCATATGTCATTCACATACATGTCCGTTTATACATTCAGTTTAAGAATCCACCCTTTATGCGTTTTAATAAAATATGCGTAGGTTTGTTTAATTATAATGTAATCAGGTGTGTTAGCTATTTATAATAGTTGTTCTTAAGGCCCTTATTATTGTTATCTTCTTAATCTATGTTGAAATTAAGTTGCGATTAAAAAGAAATTGTGAAATGATGTTTTAATAGAAAAAATCAGAAGGTTCGCTGTTTTCGCATACACTTCTGTTCGTGGTGTTTTATACGATTAATTTATTTTTGAAATGTTTTTCAATAACGTTTATTTTTCACCCAACTCTAGGACCAGGACCACCTTCTTCCATAAACATTGACGAACAAACAGAAACAACTCTTACGGTAAGGTGGTCGGCTCCAGGTAGTGGTGGTGTGAACAGCTACCTTGTCTGGTTGTTGAGACAAGGTGAGGGAAATGATTCCAAAATGGAAACAGAGACTGTCTCTTACCAGTTCGATAATCTTACTGCTGGAACTGATTACACTGTGCACGTGCAGACAGTATGGAGAGGTCTCACCAGTACTGAGAAGTCCATTTCCACATACACAGGTATCATATCTATCCCCCATCCTCATCAATCCTCTTTATCTTTGTTTATCATCATCATTGACTAGTACAACCTACGCCTATTTAAATAACTAGTAACAATCACCAGACACGGCTTACTAACAAGTTAACCGTTACTAGAAAACAACATATTAAAACAATCGATAGACAATTGAAAAAAAGGCCACAATTATCACGTTTGAACGGCCAGTTGTCTAAAGGATAACCTAGAATGCCAAAGCCGGTTTCTGGTGCTCCAAACTCGCAAACTCATATGGTTATTTTCCAAGGAAGTATATATACAACTAATACTAATCAAAGCGCATAATTAGTTTAAATGTAATTTAGAGATTTTGTCTGACAAAAAGCGCCTAGGTTGTACTATATAAGCGTATGTGAATATAGAAAATGCACCCGTCCCTGACAGCCTTTATTTTGGCAGAACAAAATTTAACTCTCTAGATGGCCATCCACATATTAACGTTCTGAGTTATTTAGTTTCTGATGTTACGACCCGTCGCGCTATATAAGTTTATTTATAAAGTGGCACGTTTACTAAACGACGAAATGGTGTAACAGAAAGAACAAGCCAGCAACAAACTAGTACAATAATGTTTTATTTTAAACAACAATTACAAATATGGCGTAATAAAACAATAACAAATAAATCAAAAAAAATTCAGAAGGCAAAATAAATATAAGCTTACAGTTTGTCCCTTCAGGAGGTGTCCCTTTAACAAAGCAACGAATAACCCAGCGTCGAATAATCCTGAAGAGTTTACGGTAGGTAAGCACAATTGAAATAATCCAATGGTAGAACAATACACGAATGTTAATTATATAATCCAAATTCAACACTTTAATATTTATATCACTGTAGAATATAGTAAATCCACGTAAGATCCGACACAGAAAGATTTAAAATAGAAGCTGCAAGTATTTCCAAATTATATGTCCAATCTCTAAACCAAACTTTTTATTCAAAATTCCGAACTTCCAAACTCAACTTCAATTCGGCAAACACGCCCTTATATATACCCAAAGAATTTCCAGAACATTCACGTACCCAGAACATTCTCGAAAACCAGTTAAAAATAAACAATTGAACTTTCTAGCATCCTTTTCTTCTAGCAGTTACGCGAATGCTACGTCATCAAAACCACAACGGTAAACAACCCTTAACCTGACTAGCGTAACCTTAAACGCTGGTGTACTATTGAATATAACACCTCCACGCCTAAAGGAAAAAAAGATTTATGCATTAAATCTTTTTTAGAATATTAAATTTACAATTACTCAATTAAGTAAGTTATAAGAACAATGATACAGGTATAACATTGTCTTCAGGAACAAGTTGTTTCAACTATGCCTTTTGATCCGGTTCCAGATGTATGAATTTCCCATCAATGTTCCTCAGAATGTCCGAGTTATTCAGCTTAGTGGGACAAGGATCCAGTTTGATCTCAATATCACTGTCACTAACTGAATTATTAATATCTAAATCAGGTGGGACAGAGTGAACAACTGACACAGGTTTACTAACATTTTGGCTATTTATGTCAATGTACAATTTCAACATGTTAACATAACACATTTTTTTTTCGCCTCCCAGGAGTAAGTATTATGTAGTTGTGGTCTCTGACTTTCTTCTCAATAATGTAAGGCCCAACGTATCTAGCTTGTAATGTTGTTTTTTTCTGGGATTGGCAATAGTGCAAGAGCCTGGTCACCTGGTTTGAAAGATCTAGTTTGAGTATTAAAATCATATCTTTCTTTCATTTTTCCCTGAGCCACTTTGAGATTTGAACTTGCCAATTCACAAGCTTTTGTTTTCATAACCTTTCTCGGAAATCAGACACATACTTCAACAAGTTCAATGATGACTTATCATCAGACAGGAACTTCTCCTAAAGTAGTATTAACGGTCCACGTACAGAGTGACCAAACACAAGCTCAAATGGACTAAATCCAAGAGACTCCTGTATTGACTCCCTAACTGCAAACAAGAGCAATGGAATTCCATCATCCCAGCTTTTGTCAGTGTCAAAGCAATAAGTACGAACCATGTTTTTCAATGTCTGGTGAAATCTCTCTAAGGCACATTGACTTTCAGGATGATAAGCAGATGACCTATATTGTTTGATTTCTAGCTCATGCATGACCTGCTGAAATATACCAGACATGAAATTCGAACTCTGGTCTGATTGAACTGACTAAGGGAGGCCAACAAATGTGAAGAATTTGATAAGAGCCTTGACAATCGATTTTGACAGAATATTCCTTAAAGATATTGCTTCAGGAAAACGTGTCGACGCACACATGATGGTCAAGAGATACTGATTTCCTGACTTTGTCTTAGGCAAAGGTCCAACGCAGTCTATTATAATCCGACTAAACGGTTCCTCAAATGCAGGAATGGGCTGTAACGGAGCTTTGGGAATATTTTGATTTGGTTTACCAACCATTTGACAAATGTGACAAGAGTTGCAGTACTGAGACACGTCAGACTTAAGACCTGGCCAGAAGAAGTGGTTAAGGATCTTATTGTGGGTCTTTCTGATACCTAAATGACCAGACATAGGTGATTCATGAGCCAGACTTAAAATTTCTTGTCTATACTGACGGGGAACTACAATCTGATGGTTAACCGCCCAATCATCATCAACTGCAACATCTGGTCGTCTCCATTTTCTCATTAAAACACCATTTGTATATAATAACAGACCTGCGCACATGAAATCTCATTCTCAGGTAAAACCTCGAACAAGCAAGAAATGTCAGGATTTGCCTTTTTGTAAATCTGACCTATAAAAGTGTCAGCCAAGTCAACATTAGAAGTGAAATTTTTGTCAACGGCGTTTTTAGCCGAACTCTGGATAGCTTTGCTAGCCATAGAACGAGTAACTGCACAAGAAGGATAAAGATCAGGAATTTCCTGTTCAGCAGGATCAGGACGTTTGTCCTTGATAGGTGTGTCAGTTACAAGTGGGTTTACCACGACCTTATCTCCAGCTAGGTCGTTGCCTAGCAACAAACGGACACCCTCAAAAGGTAATGAAGATCTAAGACCGACAGACACTAAACCACTAACTAAAGTGGAAGACAAAAATAATGTTATGGAGAGGAACAGTTAAAGAACCACACTCTACACCCTGAATAACAACACTAACTCCAGAGGTCATATCGGAAAACGGCAGGGTATCTGCCAAAAGAGATTGCGACGCCCCTGTGTCTCTTAATATCTTAATAGGGGTAGGCGGGCAAGAATCACCTGGAAGTGATACAAAACCATTTGACATAAATGGCTCATAAATATCCATTACAGTGTCAGAATTGGTTTTTGAAACATCAACGGTATGAAAAGGCTCTTTTGCCTTTGGCAAGAAATCAGGTTTGTTAGCCTGATCAAAAGTGTCAACTTCGACACAAGTCTGTGGCCTTGACTTGAAAGTGATGAGGCCTGTTGGTTTGTACCCACCACTAGACTGCTTCTCCTTTAATTTTAAACAGTCAGAAATGAGGTGACCAGTTTTCTTGCAATAATTGCAAGTAACATTAGATAAGGTATTTCGTTCACCGGACGGTTTTGTCTGTGTGAACTGAACTGACTCGAAAAGCCAGTAGAATTACTATTGTGTTTTAACTTAGCATTTGCATGTGGACTTGAATTGGTATTTCTTGTAGTGCTAAGTGTAGATGTGAAGTTTGGTTTTGGAACAAATGAGACCTTGTGAGTCAATGAATAGTCATCAGCCAAACGAGCAGCTTTATCCAAAGTTTCAACTTGTTTTTCATCAATGAAGGTCTTAATGTCCGGCTGGATGCAGCGTTTAAACTCTTCAATAAGCATTAGCTGTCGTAATTTTGCATGGTCTTGTTCTGTTCCTTTAGATGAACACCATCGGTCAAATAATTGTGTTTTTGTTCTAGCAAACTCAACATGTGTTTGATTAGTTTCTTTTTTACAATTCCTAAATTTGTGTCTATATGCCTCAGGGACCAGTTCGTAGCCTTTATGAATGTAATCTTTGACAATATCATAGTTAGAACAATTTCACGTGCTTTACATAACAGAACAGTTTGCAGAAGTAAATTCCAGTGCTCTTTTGGCCATTTCAACTTATCAGCAACTTTCTCAAAATGTAAAAAGTATTTGTCAACATCCTTTTCTTAAAATGGAGGAACAAGTCTAATATTCTTTGAGACATCAAATGCTTTATTTTGAATGGGTGTCTGATCGGCTCTTCCTAGTTTCTTCAATTCTAACTGAAACTGCCTATCCCTTTCTCTTTCTTCCCTCTCTCTCTCTCACTCTCTTCGCGTTCTCGAAGGAGCGATGGTAGTATAGAGAGAAGATGTTACATTGATGTTCTTTGTTGTTAAACAAAATAATGGAGATAGTTATATATTTTCTGTAGTAGATTTATCTTGCACGGGAATTGAACCACCTCCAAACAAAACATGAGATAATACAAATCAATTAATAAAGAACGACTTTGTTAAGCTCTAATCTCTTTTATTATCGACGACAATATTTTTTTTATATTTTATCCCTTTTACCAAGTAATGATGAAAACAATGAAACTGTTGGTATTCTTTGAACTCCGGTACAAATGCCGGGACAGACCATTTTTTTTCCTTTTCTTTTTCTTACTATGTAGCAGTATATTAATTAACAAGTAACTATTAAATTGTTGTTTTTCCTAATAAATGTCGAACAGAAATAATAGCTTTAAAATAATGTTGTTTTTTGTTACAAAAAAGTTAATGTTTAAAAGCAGTGGTTGTGGTGGTAGTTGTGGTGGTGGTATAAGTAGTAGTAGTACTAGTAGTAGTAGTTGATGTTGTAGTTCTTGTTATTCTTGTATTTGCTCTTGTAACATAATGTGGGGGTCTAAACACGCTCCAAAGTCTCATTTGAAGATTACATAGTTTATTTCATATATAGGCTCTTGATGAATAGTGGCAGTAGATATACATCTTAACAGGCCTATGGCCGAGCGTCTTCCTTTGTCGGTCGGTCGTGCACTTCTCTCGTCAGTTGCCTGTATTGTTCAGTTGACTGTACTGTTCTGTGATCTGTGCTGTTCTGTAACACAACCCTCCAGTAGCAATGTGTGTTTGGTACCCTTTCTGGTCCTGGTATTACTGTAAGAAATCTGTGTAAGGTTTTACATGTATTTATAGCATGAATTTTGCTTTTAATGCTATGCATTATAAATACATAAACGTGGTGTCACAATAAACATGGGCTAACATAAAAATGTGATGTACTACGTAAAATGTATCGAGATATATATATATATATATATATATATATATATATATATATATATATATATATATATATATATATATATATACACTCACACACACACACACAAACACACACACGCACACAGAGTTAAGGACCCTAACTTCGTAACTTCGACCTAACCAGTCAAAAGACAAACTTACTTTAAAGGCGTAGTATTTTCGTACTTTTTAAGCTTACGTGTATGGTGCTTTCACAAATCTACTCTTTTTCCTGGTGGGGGATGCACCCCCACTTGATGCAGGCGTAATATTTAACAGGGAGTAGGTGAAAACTGTTAGTATTCATTAACAGCTCGATCATTACAGCTTTTCACTGGACCACAACTTATGTATAAAACCTGCTAAAAATCATTTATGTTCCAAAATAAGTGCATACTGAAAACGACAAATTATGGAACCAGTCTCCAATTAAAATCTCTAAACAAATCTCTAAATAAGAAATAAGTACAAGATCCAAAGAAAGAAATGGTTATAATAAAAGGAAAATATTCAAAACGATGTCAAAATATACCTTCACATAGTTTCGACCTCTATACTTACTCAAACCATAAATAGTAAAATAAAAGTACAAACAGTTTTGACGTACCTTACTATGGTATTTATTATTCTAGTTGTTTAAGATAATCAATTCATGTAGAAATGCCTAAAGGCAATGTTATAGGCAAACAGTTTGTTGAAAACAGAATAAAATAGATGAAATTATAAAAATTAAGTACTTCAATAAGCACCATCTGAGGAAATATAATGAAACAGAATGTCTTAAATTAAATTGCATGACAATGTTCAATAGTGAACCATGACGACCAATACGAAAAATTGAAGAAAAAGGGAGAACATTTTTAATTATTTATAGCGAAATTTAAAGTGTATTCTTTAGGAATCTATAATTGTAATAAACGTTAAAACAATCATCATCAGTGTCGAAATGCGTGTTATTATCAAATAGATGAGTGATTTCTGGCTTATTTGTGACACACTGGTATATTTACACACAAAGATTTACATGTAAGTATAAATTTAAAAAAAAACTCGTTAACGTATACATGCTTTAGAACTGTTTTTTAAAACTTTGTCAGCACTTTAGAGAACATGTTTATATTCTTATTAACACATTGTATTGCCTGTTTTCTTTAAAGACAGGACTTATGATACCATACATATTTTTTCTGTTCTATTATTGTTTTTTGTAATGCTTTTTAGTGAGACGAGAATTTATGCATGAGTAGAGATATGGCCCCATATATGTCAGTACTAAATTAGCAGTTTCACATGACCTTTATAAACCACTTGGTAGATCGTCCTGGTAGTGTTGGGAAGGTGTGTGGCATGAATCCTGATGGAGGTTCACCTTTTCCGTTCCTAAACAATATACATTATTGTTATAGAGTAGAACCAGTGATGAGATTCATTGAAAATGATAATCTCGTTGCGTAAGGAGAAACTAGTGTAGCAGTTTCACAAATACATAGTCCAGTTGGTAGAGTGATCCTCTAGTATTTGGTAGGTCAGCTGTTCGAATACAGGTGGATGCTTACTTTTTACACTTCAGTTAAATAAAGATTTATTTTATTCTAAAATGTTGGGGCTTTCCCCTCATTATAAATATATAAGAAGGAAACAGCTAGGCGCTTGTGATCCTAGGTTAATATATATGAATGAATTGTTTTAGCACCCGTTTTTATTAAATTTAATTCGAGCCATTTACTATTTATTATTTCAGCACCATCAATGCCCAATGTTACTTTCGAAATTGCACCAAATGGTATCCACGAGACAAACTTGTCGGCATATTTCGGTGACGGGTGTGATGCAGATAGAGAAAACTATACGTATACAATATTTCTCAAGAACAACACACATTATGTTGGCGAACCGTATGTAATCAACTGTTCCAGTGACTCGGATAACAAGACCTACACTTTCACTGAACTCATGCCTGGGACTTATTACACGTTCGATCTCACGCTGAATGTTAATGGACTACAGAGTGATACAAACCGGACCCTGTCACAATATACCAGTAAGTAGCTGGGTAACACAGGGTTCAAACTCATAACTCCCTTCGCGATTAATCAAAAGATATGACGAAGTGAAATTATGCTTATCGAGGGACTTATCGCCATTGTAATACGAAAGTATGAATCCATGTATGCGGCAGCGTATCAAATAGATAAATGATTTGTGACTTTTTGTGACACACTGGTATATTTACACACAAAGATTTCCATGTAAGTATAAATTTAAAAAACTCATTAATGTATACATGCTTTAGAACTATTTTTTAAAACTTTGTCAGCACTTTAGAGAACATGTTTATATTCTTACTAACACATTGTATTGCCTGTTTTCTTTTAAGACAGGACTTGTGATATCACATATATTTTTTCTACACTAATATTGTTTATTGTAATGCTTTTTAGTAAGACGAGAATTTATGTACGAGTAGAGATATGGCCCTATATATTTCAGTACTAAATTAACACTTTTACATGGCCTTTATAAACCACTTGGTAGAGCGTCCTGGTAGTGTTGGGAATGTGTGTGGTATGAATCCTGATGGAGGTTCACCTTTTCCGTTCCTAAACAATATACATTATTGTTATAGAGTAGAACCAGTGATGAGATTCATTGAAAATGATAATCTCGTTGCGTAAGGAGAAACTAGTGTAGCAGTTTCACAAATACATAGACCAGTTTGTAGAGCGATCCTCTAGTATTTGGTAGGTCAGCTGTTCGAATCCTGGTTGGTGCCTACTTTTTCCACTTCTGTTACACTTCTGTTACATAAAGATTTATTTCATTCTAAAATGTTAGGGCTTTCCCCGAATTATATAGACGAAGGAAACAGCTAGGCGCCTGTGATCCTAGGTTGATATACATAAGAAAGAATTGTTTTAATACCCATCTTTATTAAACTTACTTCGAGCCATTTACTATTTATTGTTTCAGCACCATCAATGCCCAATGTTACTTTCGAAATTGCACCAAATGGTATCCACGAGACAAACTTGTCGGCATATTTCGGTGACGGGTGTGATGCAGATAGAGAAAACTATACGTATACAATATTTCTCAAGAACAACACACATTATGTTGGCGAACCGTATGTAATCAACTGCTCCAGTGACTCGGAGAACAAGACCTACACTTTCACTGAACTCATGCCTGGGACTTATTACACGTTCGATCTCACGCTGAATGTTAATGGACTCCAGAGTGATACAAACCGGTCCTTTTCACAATACACCAGTAAGTAGCTGGGTAACAAAAGGTTCAAACTCGAAACTCCCTTCGCGATTAATCAAAAGATATGACGAATTCAATTATGCTTATCGAGGGACTTATCGCCATTGTAATATGAAAGTATGAATCCATGTATGCGGAAGCGTATCAAATAGATGAGTGATTTGTGACTTATTTGTGACACACTGGTTTATTTACAAACAAAGATTTACATGTAAGTATAAATTTAAAAAAAAAAACTCTTTAACGTATACATGCTTTAGAACTTTGTTTAAGAGCTTTGTCAGCACTTTAGAGAACATGTTTATATTCTTACTAACATATTGTATTGCCTGTTTTCTTTTAAGACAGCACGTATGATACAATTTATATTTTTTCTACTCTAATATTGTTTATTGTAATGCTTTTTAGTATGAAGAGAATTTGTGCATGA
This sequence comes from Sinonovacula constricta, assembly GCA_007844125.1. Taxonomy (NCBI): domain Eukaryota; kingdom Metazoa; phylum Mollusca; class Bivalvia; order Cardiida; family Solecurtidae; genus Sinonovacula; species Sinonovacula constricta. The sequence goes on from CM017556.1 coordinate 4,658,450, forward strand.
GTAGAGATATGGCCCTATATATTTCAGTACTAAATTAACAGTTTCACATGACCTTTATAAACCACTTGGTAGAGCGTCCTGGTAGTGTTGGGAAGGTGTGTGGTATGAATCCTGATGGAGGTTCACCTTTTCCGTTCCTAAACAATATACATTATTGTTATAGAGTAGAACCAGTGATGAGATTCATTGAAAATGATAATCTCGTTGCGTAAGGAGAAACTAGTGTAGCAGTTTCACAGAAACATAGTCCAGTTGGTAGAGCGATCCTTTAGTATTTAGTAGGACAGTTGTTCGAATCCTGGTTGATGCTTACTTTTTCCACTTCTGTTACACTTCTGTTACATAAAGATTTATTTCATTCTAAAATGTTGGGGCTTTCCCCGAATTATGTATAAGAAGGAAACAGCTAGGCGCCTGTGATCCTAGGTTGATATACATAAGAATAAATTGTTTTAACACCCATCTTTCACACTCCAGAGTGATACAAACCAGACCTTCTCACAATATACCAGTAAGTAGCTGGGTAACACAGGGTTCACACTCGAAACTGCCTTCGCGATTAATCAAAAGATATAACGAATGCAATTATGCTTATCGAGGGACTTATCGCCATTGTAATATGAAAGTATGAATCCATGTATACTGAAGCGTATCAAATAGATGAGTGATTTGTGACTTATTTGTGACACACTGGTATATTTACACACATAAATTTACATGTAAGTATAAATTTTTAAAAAAGCTCTTTAATATATACATGCTTTAGAACTATTTTTTAAAACTTTGTCAGCACTTTAGAGAACATGTTTATATTCTTACTAACACATTGTATTTTGTTTTCTTTTAAGACAGGACATATGATACCATACATATTTTTCTACACTAATATTGTTTATTGTAATGCTTTTAGTAAGACGAGAATTTATGCATGAGTAGAGATATGGCCCCATATATTTCAGTACTAAATTAGCAGTTTCACATGGCCTTTATAAACCAATTGTTAGAGCGTCCTGGAAGTGTTGGGTAGGTGTGTGGTATGAATCCTGATGGAGGTTCACCTTTTCCGTTCCTAAACAGTATACATTATTGTTATAGAGTAGAACCAGTGATGAGATTCATTGAATATGATAATCTTAGAGACTGCTCAAGTTACCTCACATATTTAGGGCACGGCTGGAATGATGAAAAGACTGAATTCCAGCACTGACCTTCGAAACTGTGGAACACAAACTTCTAATATAATTTCAACGACATTTCCGCTGTTCGTGTAATTTAAAAGCAATGCAAGTTCTGGACCTAAAACAGTCTGTTGTCAGAAATGCTTTACAACAATGAAAGGTCTTAAAGTTTTGCCACATTTGCATTAACTCCTGTGTGCCTTTGTCTATTGGTAGTTCAGATTTTGATATTTGTGTCAAATCGTATTAGACCTTTTCATATTTCCTTTTCAATGATCATGGCGTTAAGTTCTGTTCATTTAATTTCTTTCCGCGACAGAATGACACCATACCGATTTTCACAATTTAAAATTCATTTACTTCATTAATATACCCTGAACATTGTCAAACGGAAATACATCAAGAATATTGTTAGAGTCTGAATTTGTTGAATGATGTTTTGTTGCACAAACAATATTTACATAATTGAAGTAGAGACAATGACTGCCACCACAGGATATAAAATGTCATAAATGTTTGTTTTTACCAACAGGACAGTTAACTCTCAGAGTATACAGCTTGACTTTTAACATGCAGCAACATTTTAGGAATAGAGAAACATGAACGGTTGACCCACTTGCCACAGCTTACTGCGAGAGTTTATGTCTTGTTCACTAAAAGTCCGGGCACAGAATGCTTAAAGCCTGAAATGCTTTCCTTTTTGAGAAGCGGTTCGCTCAGGAATTCGTATTTTTTGTATATTTAGTTCTCATCGACACAATACAATACCTTTGAGTCTTGATTAAACAGGCTGTTCATATTAAAATTCAGCACACTTTTTGTTTGTTTTAACGCAGGGGAAAGTAAATAGGGGAAATAAGGGGAAAATAAACAAGTACGCTGAGACATACATTTTTAAAATCTACACAAATTACATACTATCATTTCTGTTTGCATTCCCCTATTTAAAATCTTTTAAAAACTTTCTGAGCCTTGTCTGCGTACCTCTTTACAACAAATGAATAAATGACTCTTAACCTGACCTCATTTGGTTTAGCAAAGGTAAAATAAGTCACGTGAATTCTAAGCCTGTGACAGAAGTTGACATATAATAAATCCGTATGAAATATTTAACTTTGTAATATTGACTAGTTTTGCTTAGGTACCTTCAACTGGCTTTTACAGCATACTTATGTCGACCACAAGTTCAGGTAACTGATTTAAAACGAAATGGACGTGTAGTACCTACATGGCCGATAGAAGGAGATCATGCAAACGTAAAGGCATTTACATCGTTAGTTACTGTAATAGTTGTGAAAACGAATTGTGTTATGCCCTGATTATGATTGAACCGTGTTGGCCATTCTATTATTTCTGTACTCTTCTCCATGTTTAAATAAACATGAATATTAAAAACCATACTAAAAATATTAATTTAAATAATGTCAGTGTAAATTCGTTTCTACACAAAGGAATCGAATCCTGACTTTTACCAAATTGATCATGACTTATCAGACAAAAGGATATCAAATGTTAAAATAAAGCTTAGCGGGGGACATATTTCTTAATCAATAAATCTGACATGAAGTAAAAAGAAGTCGGTTGAATGCTGCTTTTCAGGCCTAAAACCTGTCCACAGTGGAAACGGATTCTATGTCCGTCAAACTTAGCATCATCATTACTTTTCGTTGATTCTTTTTAATTTCCATTTCAGGTCCAGGTCGTGTTGGAAACATAACCCTAGTTGAAGAGAGAACAACAAACACCTCAATGGCAATAAGCTGGGGAATGCCCAATGGAGACTTTGATAACGTCACTGTCAACTTCACTTGTACAGGCCCTAATGGAGGCTCAAGAAACTGTTTACAATATCACAACAGCAACACTAACACTACAAACTGTTCAGGTCTGGATCCGGGAACTTTCTGTCGAGTAGAAATTCGGACAAAGTCAGGTATTCAGACCGGGGACATTGTATACCACAACATCTCTAAGTCAACACGAGAAGAAGGTATAACATATCATTGTTCTTTTCGTGGCGAACGCCCTTTGATAACATATGGGATTCCACTGTTAGGACAGATATATGTAACTCCTATTTACATTCATCTTCGGCAACTTCTAGTCGATGTATTACATTTAAATCACTTACCAAACGTGACCCTACCCGAAACTGAGTTTCAAACAATAATCGAATATTGAATAAAATGTTCTACCGTATTCCAAATTTAATAAATCTTGCTTATAAGTAGACACTCATTAAAGAGAAAAAATAAACGAAGAACAGAATTTCCATGAACCAAGAGCTATTCGATTTAGTCAATATGATTTCTATCGAATGACAGATTACAGATTCCACCTTTTGTTAAGGACAAAACTGTATCAGCATAATTATGGTATGGATAAAAAACACATCTAATGATATCAAATGATATCCCAAAACTCATGCCCATATCACAATATTACGATATCAGTGTGCTTCTTGGTAGAGAAAATGTTATTTTAATAGAAACTATAAAAAATAACCAAAGAAAAAAACAACATTTAAAAAAAAACAAAAAAAAAAACACCTAAAATCCGGAAATACCTTCAGACATTTATTTTCAAACACCTATATTAAGAGATTGAATATTTATTTTAGCCCCATCGACTGTGGGAAGTATTACCTCCACACAATCATCCCGATACATTAGTATCAACTGGAATAGGCCAGACATACGAAATGGAATCATTCGGAAGTATAGAGTGGTCTTGGAAGACAATTCGGGGGAATGCAACAACACGTACATTGTCAGTGACTTTAAGTGTAACAAGTGTCTTGCGGAGAACGCATCAGTGGATGGAGCCTGTCAGGTATGGATAACAATTAGAATGTACGTTTACTCATTACATTGAGAGAGTAAATAAGTCTTGTTACTAAGGATAGTCCAATTTGCGATAGCTTTTAAACCATTCCCATTCTACTCTGTTAACACAAAGACGACCATCTGTGTGAAAATGGTTGAATTGGGACTCGTCACTAAATGAAACATGATGCCAGTCACGCCACTGGATGTGCTTTTTAGCCCTTTGACGTCCAGCTATGCGGTGATGTAATAGAAATAGATACTATCGAATCTGCAAATCACGCAAACGTCGAGATACAAATGCACTTTCATTTGATCGATAGGTCTTCCACGAGATCTGACAGCATCGGTCGCTGTAGATTGAGCTGTTAAGAACCTGTTTTGTTGATGTCGTTGAGATATGTAAACGTCTCGACGCTGTGTGGTTACTTTAGAGGCTCCAAAATCAAGCTTATCCTTCACTGTCCCCGTGTCACCGTAATGCCTCACAAGACCAACAATAGTGGATTGGCCAGGTTAAACTGATTTGCAGCATCATTTTTAAAAAGTCCGACGTTAAACAATGCTAAAATCTTATCCCGTTTTACGACATGTTAACGTTGCATTTCAATTGAGTTTTATTCACAGAAAAAGTGGTAGACACCGATCTGTATATCGTAAATAGAATACGTTCCACGTATCTTACTATCAAAAGTGACCAACACCGTGCATAAATCGAGACTCGAGCCCTCGCGTGGACAACCAGCTAACCGGATTAGAAACTGCCGTGTACGTTGGTGTTTGTGTTTGCTCAGTGTTTGACCATTTGTAGAGTTTTGCATACGTGTATATGATTTGCATATTTAAAAACTGATGGCAGAATGTATATAAGGTATTTCATTGAGATCCAGTATATAATATATGTATAGAGGAGAAAGTCACCGCATAAAGTCCAATTTTGCGGACGTTATTTGTAACCGACGATGGTAACTGATTAGTACTTGCTAATACCTTTAAGCATTTTTAAACAATCTCATGTCCTGTTAGGTTCTACTAACTTTGACTTCCAAAACGTAGATTAAACAAGTGCATAGCTTTGTTGGTTGTTGCTGTCTTATCTCACCTCACTGACTAACCTTCGTACATATGTAAATTTACGACCCACTTGATTATCAGAGCGACTTACATTTGAAGAAATGCCCTATTCATTTGGAAAGAAATATATAGATAATATAGACATGCGTGTGTTGGTGTTGTCACTACACGTTATATGTTAACTTGTCGAGAGAAGGAAAATCAATAACTTTAATAACTTACATCACATCATTTCTTTTAGATTTGTATTAGTCTTGTAACTGAAAAGTTTCGGATGTCAAAAAAAAAAAAAAACGTAACAAATGCCCCTACGTGTCATTCGTGTAGGAATGTTGGCCTGTACCACCAAGGATTGTTACGTGTATTTCCTTTGATGGACATTGGACTTTGGTTCTTCAATTCCATCTTCACATGAACAGGATGCTACAACCATTTATTCCTTCTCTGGTCATGTTTGTTCATGATTCAGAAAGTTAATTTCTTTTATATTCAACCATTTTTGTGTACTTTTTCAAATCGAAATAATACCATATTCTTTTCTAAACACTATGGGGACATTATTTTTCAATGACGTCACTACTTTCGTCATAACTTATAGAAAATATCAGCGCTTGGACATTTTGTATTCAAATAGATCGTTTTTCTTATCATTGCTTGCATTTGAGAAACTCGTCAGGAAGTGCGAGGTTAGAGCTCTGTAAAACCGGTTTAAGCACCCCAGTCGGTCCATATTGCCGACTGACCGTTCCAATGCGGTAACTGTCGGGTTTGCTCTTTTCGTTAAATGACTCATCACAAATTTGTTCTTCCTTTTGCTTGGCTTGCATGTGAAATACCTTTGTTCTGTGCCTTTTCGGAGTTTGGTATATGTTGCAATGCTCATGGGACTTTGTCATATATTCTTATTGATAGCTTTTCTAAAATACAACTGGTCATGTATTTGTGTGGCAAAGTAAGTATATAGTTTTACCAAAAGTACAGCTTTTCTGTCATTAAAAAATACAATATTTTAGCGCCAGGTTCTCATAGTAAGATATAAATCTTGTCTCCTTGTGTTTTTCTTTGCCTATATCATTTGTTTGTGATTTAAGGCGGAAACGGTAGAGAATCTTGACACGGAACGATCAAACAAATCTACGGGTCAAGCGTTTACTGACACAATGAACGCTTTATTCCCTGACCTGGTTCCCGGTAGAAACTACACCGTCACAGTCATCGCGTACACCAAATGCTGGGGACCAGCCACAGTCATCTACGTCAGGACGGACGAAGAAGGTAGGGGGAGAGTGTAGGGTTATCGTCGATCTTGTAAACATAAAACCCTTGCATGGGGTCAGAATATTAGTTAAGTTAGCCATTACTAAGTAGAAACGTTGATTACGCAAACGTTCTATCTATATAAATATCAACATCAGCGTTGTATTAAGTTTTAATACGATAACTCGTATAGTCTTAAGAAACGCGTATCAACGGAACATGATTGAGTTTCAATGAATTTTAAAGGCAGAAATATCTCGATTGCTGGTGTATACATCGTGAATGACGTATAATACGTAAGTAGTATGCAATATACGACTGAGTGTGTGTCTGATTTCAGAACCGAAAGGACCTCCAATGCACATTAACTCATCATCAACCATAGACTCTGTTACATTAATCTGGTACGCCCCTCGCTGTGAAGATATAACTGGAGTTATTACAAATTACATCGTCGAAGTCAACTTCTATAACACTACCTGTTATCCGAACGAAACCGCCATCAATAACACGTTTACGACGACTTTGCTGACATTTGTTCTAAACGAAACACAGGCATTCAATGATTATAACTTCACCATCAGAGCCGCGACTGCTATAGGACCAGGGCCGCCTAGTTCACCAAAAACCGAAAAGACAAAGGCTATGGGTAATTAGTTTATTTGTGTTACCGTACAACGGATAACTGCAGTTTAAGAACTAAAGCTTTAAAAGTATCGGTAATTTTTCGGCAATCAAATTTAATTTAAACATAGCTGTGTTTAATTAAGTTCCAAAGTGAATAGGAGCGAATTATATATTAAACATCCATATTTTGGTTTCTAGACACATCATAAATATAGTAAAGTCAACCTATCAGCAAAAGTTTGAGCGATACAAATTTGTACCTACATAATTATATGTTCTTGATTGGAATGGATTTTAGCAAAATGTACATTAAGTTTGTTCTAGAACCATAACACATCGTAGATTTTCAAAGATAAACATGTCTTTAATAAGTATGCTTACACTGATTGACTTTTGGTAAGACCTTTGGCATTGTCTAGAATTTTGTTTTGTTTCAGCACCAAGTCACGTGAGATCGCTTGCGAATACTACAGTTACAAACACAAGTGTTGTTCTTACCTGGAAGGCACCGTGTTTTCAAAACGGAATGTTTTCCAACTACACCGTCAAAATCACCAACAAGGACACCAATGAACAACGTTACGATTTATCGGTCTTGTGCAATATAACCATAAACGAACTTATGCCGTATAGAAATTACACGTTTTTTGTGTCACAGTATAATAAAGAAGGCATGCCTGGGATTTCACAGAATATTAGCATAACGACACAACCTGGAGGTAAACTTAAACGTTTTAACCAAATTCAAAATGTGTTATAGAATTGGCAATACCTTTAGAAATAAAGAATCAATTTACAGACGTTCCACTTGCTCATCAAAGTTACTTGTTCTGAATATTTAAACTGTACTTATATTACAGACCATTGTTTACTAAACAGGTTAATACAATTATTGTTTTGTCGTTTATGTTACCTGTAAAAGTCATTGTACACGGGTACTTAATACGCACTAAGAACGTGTCCACCCGTTCACAATTGGTTAGAGTAAAGACGGGAGCTTAGTTAAACAATATCTTAAGGCATTTCTTTTTCTTCTGATAGTTACTTTTGATTTACGTTTACTTTTTAATGTGAATGCTTACAATGTATAATAAAACCGATATAATCTCATTTACACGTTGATATTACCTTCTGTATTTTAAATGGTTCACGGATATAAAATGCCAGATTAGAAAAACAGTATGAAAAGATCTGATGAAAAATACCATAAAAGCACATATTGTATGAGAGTTTAATGCTGTACCGACTTCAACACTTATTCTTGGTGCATGCATCTTATATATGGCTTTATTATAAACTGCGAATTACATTTTTATAAATAATATAAACTGTGGTTCCCTTTTGACAGGGTTCAACCGGTGTTATGAGTTTAATTAGATTATAGTGGGACCCAGTTAGGTGTCGACGTTTATCGTCGGTAACATAGCCAAAAGATTAAAATACATATTTTGTGTTTAATTCATTTATAATATTGGCAACATTTGTTTTAGTTCCGCATGCAGTACGGCTACTGAACAATTCTTGCAACAGTTTCTCCGTAACGGTAGGATGGTCCCCTCCAGATATGTACACAGGCGTCACACACTACACGGTTAGATGTCTTGATTCCCACTTCAATAACGAGACAAATAAATCAGTATGGGGTAAGAAACGGTGTCTTTAATTATAGTATTGGATGCACTCTGTAGGCTTTAGTCCTAATCCCGCTTGGAGCGAAGAACTATTTCAAGTTACAGTTGTCAGTTGTAAGACTATAACAAAGTAAAATACTCGCATAGATCTTGCGAAACTACTAAACAAATATTCCTTTCAAGGTCGCGCTGTTAAAAATACCAAAAGGTTTCAACATCTAAGTTACCAACATTTTATTATTGCAACGTTTCTGTTGTTTAAGGCACATTCACTATGGGCATATAAACGTAAGAACTGTGACAAAAATCAGAATTAAAATCTCAAGAATATTAATTGTGGATTCTTATTTTTATATACATGACTGCACTAATTAGTCTGCAAGGCCGGACTGCACTATTTATCACAGACTTCTACATTTTAATAGATGTGTAAAATTTCTTCCACATTTAAGCCTTGTTAGGATTTAAATTGTTTAGTTGTTCTTTTTATGGTTACACATCATTGAGTGCCCGCTTACTTAATAAAAAAGTTCTTTTATTAAATGCTATGTTTACAACATTGTATTGTTACATTATTTACCGGCAACCTCGATGCTCTATATCAACTTTTTATTGTATTCTAATATCTTCTGTCTGTTACACATAGTATTTTTTCGAAATGTAATAGTTTACTAGTTCAGTTTCTCTTGATACTTTTCAGGCTTTAACTCTACTGAGTTGACAGTGGATGGATTAAGAGCGTATTGGAACTACAGCATCAGTGTAATGGCGGCGACAATGGCAGGGACTAATGAATCAGGTGTTATGAAAGTGCAAACATTAGAAACAAGTATGGGCAAATTTTCATCATACCGTTTTTTATTTCCCGACATATGCACAGTTGAACTTAAATCCCACGTTTTAGGTAACAGTATTATCCTTGTTCTAAGCAGCATAATACAAATTCGGTCAAATTAATTTCATAATGAGGCAGTAAGACCTTTTATGTATTTTTATTTTCTTTCTTAAAATGCATCAGTTAATAATGATAACAACAAATGACGTTATGGCACGCACTTTGTTTTCAATGTTTAAAGATTATGATATGTATTAATATTAAACAAATACATGTACTAAACAAATCACGGGAATACCAGTTATGCTTTACACGGGCTTGTTCTTAAGTAACGTGTCGTTAAATAAAAACACCTTTAAATTATTGCTTTATTGGCCGTATACTTGTATTCCATGTAAGTAATTAAGCAATCCTAATTTCATGATTAAATTAAAGTTATAAAAATATCTTCTAAATTATTTTAATAAAATGGATGATTTATATGTGTCGTTGATACAATGAAAAAAAACACGCCTTAGAAAAATAAGTAATTTTAGTCAAAACATTTGCCTAATACGGCAATTATATTCATTGTGATATTTTAGGTTATCTCATGTCATGTATTTTATGTCTTTAGCTTTTTGTATCATAGAAATAAACATATGTGTAGTTTTTTGTGAATTTAACAAGAAACAATGTCCATTAACATAAATATAAGAAAGCAATTTTAGCCAATGCTCTTCAAACTTGTAGAAAGAAATCATCGCTTTATTGTTCCAACCAGTTCTAGACCAGGATCATGTAACAAGTTTTGTATTTACCCTTTTTACAATCATATAACACACTTCCTAACAAGTCAACACAATACACAATAACTACATTGTTTATTGGAGTTTAATAAAAACCTAACGCAATAAACATGAACGTCGAACAGCAATGTAAACATGTTATATAAAGCTGACTTTTTGTGTCATAGTGTGTTGTTCCATTCACACTAAACGTTCAAGTGTGGGCGGACGTGACCGAGCGGTTAAAGTCGCTGACTTGAAACTCCTCAGGCCGTCACCGTGTGGGATCGAGTCCTGGTCGGAGCTAGAACTTTAATATGGGGAGGTTTTCCAGCTAACCTGTGGTGCGCCGGTGGTTCTACCCATATGTAATTCTGGGGTCTTCCTCCACCAGTAATTAGCTGGAGGTCGCAAGTATGATTAATTATGTCTGTGCGATGTAAAAAGAATAGCATACAATTGTCTAGTGGTGGTACAATTAAAACATGTTGTATTAAATGTAATACCATTTGCTTTAGACACTCTTACAAACGTTAAAATTGTTTCCAATAATCTTTTTTAGAACCTGGACCTATAGCAAACTTGACACTATTTCCTGAGACCAATGTCACCAAACCAAGAACTGTAACCGTCGTTTGGCAAGAACCTAAGTTAGAGGACAAGAATGGTATTATAATTGGATACGTCATCTATTACGATGACAATGTGAGTGACAAACTTGCCAATCTAAAAATATCAACAAATTATATAAACGTTTCAACAAATGTCTAAAATTTGGCGAACATTGCCTATACATGTGTGCAGTTTGGCTGTTTTAATGATATATTCGATGACTGATTACTTATCTACAAATACCAGCAAGGCAGTTAGATTTTAAGAATGATATCAAAAATATGCTCATGAATATTTAAATAAATACCCATTGATATTTCATAAATTGACTACAGATTTCTTTAAATCTGACCTTTATATTTAACTGCTTCGTTAATATTTTAAGACATAGTCCTTTTTAATAAAGCATTTCATAACGTGATTTCGTAGGGTGAAGTTAAAATTAAATGTTAACCATATAAGTTTGGCATAATACCATTTTAACCTGTTTTGTTTTCAAAGCAATTTAATATGTTTGTTGTGATTATACAATTCTTAAAGCCCTTAATCTCCTTTCACTAAAACAATGTTATTTTACATGGGGAAGATATCCCAGCTGACCAGCGGTCCGCCGGTGGTTCTACCCAGAAATTGTTGTGGGGCCTTTCTTTAAGATAGTAGCTCGATGTTGTCAAGAAGACCATAATTTGGTTCGATGTAACTTATTTCGTAAACAAATCAATTTTTTACGTAAAGATAAATTACATTAATCTTTAGAAAAATGAAAACGTGCTTTTGTAAACAATGTACAGTATCAAATGCAATAAAACGTGTGCTATATGTATTGTAAAGCATCTTGCTCTTATATAAAGTGTGTGTCTTTCTTACAGACGGTTAACGTTTCTGCATCGATCAACAAAACGGTGCTCCCAAATTTATCTACCGGCCATATTATTGTTAAGGTAACCGATTTTAATTTATTGTACGTGCGACATTAAATTATAATGTTCGTCATTTAAAAACTCTTGGAATTCAATGTACATATGTATACTATCAACGTTAATTGTCGGGTCATTCACTAGCTTAGGAACATTAATGAATGATAGGGTACATTGCAAAATGGCGATTTTATTACAGATTAAAATTGCTGATTTTGTAAATAAATATAAATAAAAATTCCGAAAACAAAGCTTTTCAAACATGCTTTAGCCATCTTCAAAAACCTAGAATATCTCCGAGCTAGGGTAAAAAAGGGCATGTGTTTACGGATTCAATACTTGGATCGGTTTGATACTGGCAAAATCGTTTAGTGCACGATAAGTGGGGAACTTGTGTCTCAAACAGTCATTAACCTGAGCCAAACTAAGACTGAGTCGTTTTAATTATTTAATAAATATATGCATTAAAATAGTCATATAAATAGTATACATGTATACCTAATTATAGCCCTTCTTAATAAGGAAACATGACAAAGTAATATTAGCATTGCAACATAAAAGAAAATCTGAAAATGTACAGGACACAGGTATTTACATGCAAGCCAAATGTAAAAGCAAAACTGTGATGAGTTATGAAACAAAAGAGCAAACCCAACAGTTACCGCCTTATAACGGTCAGTCAGCAAAAGGGGTCGACTGGGATGCTTAACTCGGTTTTGCAATGCTCTAACCTCGCACTTCCTGAGCAGTTTCTCTATTGCAAGCAATGAAAAGAAACCCTTCTATTTGAACAATAAGTGTCCAAGCACTGACGTTTTCTTAGATATGTTATGACGTCGTCAGTAACGTAATCGAAAAATAATACCCACACGGTATCTATAATCTGTAGATGAATGATGATTTTGGATTTGAATGTGCAACCTCGTGCGGTAAGCTTTAACTCTAAATTTTAACCTTCTTTTAGGTGGCAGCAAAAACATCTGCCGGAGTAGGGAATGAAACTACCAAAGCAACAGAAGTTCTCCCTGGGGGTAAGTTGTCACTAAATATAATTATAAAATGGTTTATATTTACGTTAATCATAACATCAGTAAACATTATTCATCAGGCATTCGTTCGTTCCCGTCTATTATCGCCGTTACACCCGGGTTCTGTCAATGTGTTCCGTGAATATTGCGACGTCCCAGCATTCGTTTCGTGTTCGTTTAAAGGCAATGTTTATACTTTAATGTATAAGAGAAAAGCAACAGATTAAGAAATATGTCAGAGAGTTAATATTTATTTATTTATTTATTTATTTACTTTTTAATTATATGTGACTATTTAAACTCGGTTTGCATGATACGGAAAACATAGGACAATTTTGTCATTTTGCAGCTTATTTTTGTAAATAAACCTGGTTTCCCTCTGTTTAAGGCAATCATTATATACGGCTGACCTAGATAAAATCAGTATTGTTCTACCGACGCTTTGAAGAGGAAAACGACATGCTTATAAACGTTATATTGCCAAAAAAGGAGACAGCGGTCACAAGTGACAACCATAATTCAAGAAACGCATATAACCCAATAAGAACTAGCTTTCATACAAGCATTTCGCGCACAGATCCCACAGACAAAAGTATACATACATTTAATACATGTAATTACAACATTCAAACAGCATATAAAACAAGAGATCAAGATGAAAAAAGCAAACATGCAATCTCTTTTGATTTTATCTCATAACAAAAATATACCGATTTCACACAAAACTTAGACAAGTGATTTCTAATGAACTGAACACAGCTAATATAGCTGAAAACACTTAAGCCGTGTTCGCAAATATGTAAGTATACTTAAAACGTTAAATGTAGATTTGTCTCATCTCATTATTAGTAATTTGATGTCGCTTAAAATATTGATCATAACAGCATACCCTAGCAATGAATGTCGCAAGGATTCACACCTCAGATAACATGGTTAAACGTGCTATCATAATCAATCAATATGACAACTATCGAATAAACTGTTCCAGTATATTGTATTTATTTGCATTGTTCCACTGCCAGAAAAACGTAGAATATGTGAAAGCTGACAATTTATATATAATGCATATATCAAATCAGGCAAAGTGCTGAATGTTTCTTCCATTATTATATTCAGAGGTTACCTGTAACTTTTGGATTAATATGAATTCAATCTTGCAACAAAATAACTAGATATGAACAGTTAATTAAAACAGAAAAAAATGGAAGATAACATAAGTAGCATACATTCCATAGAATGATGTACTAATTTAATATTGAACAGGACTTGCAATAACAGATATAGTACACTTATCAACATTTTAGCTGTCTGTCCGTCCGTACGTCCTTCGGCCTTCGGTCATTACGACTGCTCTCGGACAAATAGCAGGGCCAATATCAAATCACTTATTTATTAACATATTTTATTCTAGAAAATCATGTAACGTTCAGACAGGAAAAATGTTATGACGTTCATACCTTAGAGACTATTTATCATTTATGCCATAAAAAAAACAAAGAACACAAACTTCTAAATATTTGTTATTGTTATCATTTGTGTCTGATAATGTTCCTTGGTAAATGAAGTAAGTAGATGCTCATGTTTTTGAGTGTTGTTTTCTGGCAGTTAGATTAAAATAGAGGTAGAAACGACTAGTATTTAAAACTACTAGTGTCTAGCATTAGTAGAACAGGTTTTGTATTTATGATAAGCCAGGTATTATAGCAATAATCCGTCTACCTTGTACCTTATAAGAACATTTAGTATTGCTACTTTTGTTATGTTAAAGTGGGATATTGTAAGGTCATAAAGAGTACTGTGTTTCTTATAGAAACTAAAATTTCATGTTTAACATAACATGTTAAAATATATGTATTTGTCTGTGACAGTATATATCTTTATTCCTCCATTTAAGAAGATACAAGAATTACATACATATAAGTTTACAAACTGAACAAAACATGCAACTTTACTCAGACAAACAAATGAAAAACAAGTTTATGCATGTAAGAATTTAAGAAATTACAGAGAGAACAACATATGAAGACAAGAAATAGGGTAACACTTAAAAAGATCAATAAAACAGTCGAACAAATGCGCAATAAATAGGCGATACAATCTTTTATATAATGCGGTTAAATATAAGGGCACATGAAAAACAGCAGAAAAAGTCCTGAAAAGAAAATGCGCAATGATCGATAAACTCAGTGAAAAACACGCGGACAGACAGACAATCAGAGTGACAGAGGGAAAGACAGACACACAGACAGACCAACAAACAGAGTGATAGACAGAAATACAGATAGACAATCAAACAGACACACTGACAGACCCACAGACAGTCATTCCTACAGATCGACATTCTGACAAAACAGGCAGGCAGGCAGACAGACAGACATATAAAAAGGCTGATGTAATAATACAAATATACCCAGCAAAAGAATCAATACGTGTATAATCAAATTTCAAACGCGTGAACAAACAAAGACTATATACATGTAGTACAAATGCATATAACCTATGTGTAAAGTATAAATAACATATATAAGCACGCATATGATCAGTGGTAGAACGCTATAGAGTGACCTTGCCGAAACTAAACACAAGATCAGAAAGCGTTATATATTTATATATATTTCAGAAAATACAACGTTGAACAAAATCAATGTGGCAACAACTGAATGACCCAGACAACAAATTTAAATTACATACAGTTTGTATATTATACTATTGGTATGACAATGATGATAGTAAAAGATAAGTTGAAATATATAAATAACATTATTTACTTGAGAAATGTAATGCTAAGCATGCAGACAATCAGTATGTATATTTTCATATTTGCTGTAATGCAGCCAGGCTATGTGAATTTGTTTGAATATTACATCCAAAAAATAGTCATAGTTACATTTTAAATGCAACTCTACAATAGAGCAATACTTACCTAACAAGATATTAACAAGACGATGTCTATCAAGTGAATTAAGAAAGTAACAAATGCTTGATCCAAATACAACATTGATATAATCAAGTAATTTTGTTCTGAACGTACGTAATACAGGACAATCCAAAATTATGTGGTCGGTAAGACAAATATCACCCGTTAGACCGTTGCACTTTGAACAAGTTTCATTAAAACGAGATGTAAAGGCTATAAACCTGGCAATCGTCTTGCAGTACGATACTTTGTAAGGATGACTGGAAGCATATACCCAGATATAAGACAGTCTACATTGATTATGGAGAGACCTAAATCTGCCAAAATCAGAGTTCAAAATATTATTTAACCAAATAGACACTTCCCTGTTCCACACTGCTTTCTTAATGGTCGCTTTCCAATTTAGTTTGGCAGGAAAATCACCAGTATCTAAATAATAGTTAAGCCAGTGCGTGAGTGAGTATTTCTCTAATACGTTTTGGATATCATAGCAGTAGCCGTGGGTTGATATTTTAAGTCTAAATTGAGCCCATCTATAAATAAAAACCCTTTTTACGGTAGACTTCGGACACAATCTACACAGTTGACCAAATAATGTTAGTTTTTTAAGATCTAATTCCGATTCCAAGGACAGACAACCAACAAGACTGAGGGCAATATCAGTTCGTGTACGCAAAGGTAGGCTTTGAAATGATTTGATACACATTCGGTGAGCACGCTCAAGGTCGCACAACTCCGACTGTGTTAAGTTGAATAGACATTCGGCTCCGTAAAGTGCCTTAGGGAGCACGATGTGGCAATAAATGTTTTTACAGGTAGCTGGACTTAAGCCGTTGTCATGAAAGGCACAATTAAGTAAGCTAAAATATGTTTTTCTTATTCGAGTAGAATACGTTATAGCACGTGTATGCTTTAAGTAGCTCGGTGCCATTAAAACCCCTAGGTGTGTGTGTATTCTAATACCTCTTGTATTGTATTGCTACCCAAGTTAAAATTTCTTTGTGCCTTTAAGGCCGCATTCTTTGTTTCGTTAAATACAATTATTCCACATTTAGATGAATTATATTGGTATCTCCATTTACGTGAGTATTCATAACACGTATCAATCATTGTAGGCCAGTTATCGAAATAGATAATAGTAACATGTCGTCAGCGACTGTTGGTGCGCATGAGCAGATGTTGCCTATTGATAAACCACCAGAAATTTTAGTCAACTTAACAATCAAGTCGTTAATGTAAATGAGATACAAAAACGGTGACCAGGCTCCTCCTTGAGCGGTTCCCAGCAGCACCGGGAACCAGTCTGACTTATAGCCATTCATCATAACACAACTAAACATATCGGTGTGCATGGCCACTACTGAGTGCCAGAGTCGACCTGAAATGCCCAATTTATGCAGTTTATAGAATAAGCCATCGTGCCACACCTTGTCAAAGGCGGTCATTGTATCAAGAAAACATGCGAAGAGTTTACTATTATTTTCTTTGCAAAATAATTCACATTTCTTGACTAGATATGATGTCATAATGCAGCCCATACGCTTTTGGAACCCACCCTGAAGAGGACTAACAGAGAGCTCAAGGCGCGACTGTAGACGTTTTAACAGCACTTTCTGATATAATTTTAGAATAACGGATGACAATGTTATAGCCCGATAGCTCTTTGGATCATCTTTGCGTTTATTACCTCCCTTAAACAGAGTTATAATAAAGCCTCTTTTTAATTCTATTGGCACGTACGCTGTTCTATACATAGCGTCAAAGAGACAAGTTAACGCATATATTAAACTCTCACTGGCGTATGTTAAATGTTCGTTATAAATTCCATCTAACCCGCACATTTTACCCCGTTTTAATTCCTTAATGTTAGATTGTACATCTTCCTTTGCTATGTAGTCATCGCAATAGATAGTGGATTTGGCTCGTTTAAGCTTATTTACCTCGGTAGTTATTTGCTTATAAAAAGTCTCGTCATAAAAGAGATGAACATTGTCACTGTACAAGTTCTAAAAATAAGTACGCCAAGCTTTTGTAATTTCTTCTTGATCCCTTAAAATTTTGCCTGAAAAATTAATTTCGCCCCCGGCCAAAAATGCGTTACCCTTTCTTTTTCTATTAAAAAGTTTCCAGAATAGTGTACTATTCACACAAGCAGCACGATCAATTTCAGCATTTATATTGTTTAAATATGTTGTTGCAACACGTCTATGGTAAGCCCTAAATGCACGTTTAGCATCTTTGTACTGTGAGTATGACTGGTAGCTGCTACCTCGAGGCCTACCTTCAGCTACCCAGACTTCACGTTTAAGTTTCATATGTGCATGGAAATCAGTTAATTCTTTATTCCAGTAAGGTTTAAAGTATTTCTTAAACTTTGATTTCGGCAAATGAGATTCTAGTGCCTTATTCAAAGACTGTACGATAGTTGTATACAGCGTGTCGATTTCAGTTGCAACGGGATTAATCGGTAGCAATTGATCGCATAACATTGTATCTATATCAGATTGATAATTACGTAATTCCACATTACTGGCTGCATCCCACTTATAGTGTTTAAAAAGCGAAAGATTGTGGTGATTCGAGTGTACATAGAATAACATTGAAGCTATAATGGGTCTGTGTGAAGAAACATTAAGACAGTCGTCATCTAGAATACAACAAGATGTGACGTCATCAACGCTTTCTAACGGTATTATTATATGATCTATCATTGACCGATACTTTCCGTCATATGATACAAAGGAAGCATCTGCCCCAGAACATAATGGAAGGGTATTAACTGACACCATTCGATTATCATTTATCAGCTTACTAAATTCTACACTTCTCCTATCGCTAGTTTTAATGAAGTAGTTCCCTTGCAGATGGGAGTTAAAGTCACCCATTAGTATAAGACGACCCCTGACGGAATAAGTTGAAATTATATCCTGAAGACTGGCCAGATGTTCCCTGTAAACACTGATAGCGTAGTTAGTGCAAGGTGTATATACCTGTACAAAATATAAGAAATTGTCCTTACTAAGTCGAAATTGAATACCCACCACACATTGTATATCAAACTCTAAAGGTGTTATATGATTATCCCATTTTTTATTCCAAAAAATCGAAACACCACCCTTAGAACCATTTTTGTTTGTAAAAAGGAATCTTCACATTTATTTACATTGTTGTAGTCCTTATTGACGCTGTCGAGAAATTGTATATTAGTTTTGTTTAACCAATGTTCGGCTATGCCACAAATATCTATTTTATGATGAGAAAGTAATTTACTTAAGTATAACGCACTTGACATGATACCTGTAGCATTCCATGAACAAAGTGTTAAATTTTGCATGTTTTCATAAGGACAAAAAAAAACTGTATACACTACTAAGGGCTTGGTGCTTATTGCCATACTATCATGGCTTGCACTAGAAATTGTTTGAGATAAGCACTGTTTTATCATTAATTAAAACCTGTCGTCAGTGTAAATATGTTCATGCACGTCGTACTCATTGTTGTATCCGGCATTATGGTCGTAGTTATAACGGCGATTATCCCGACTGACGTTGTTATGCGTGAGTACGCGAGCGCGCTCAAAGCTACCAAAGTTGTGTTCGATGTTGTCGTTGTAACTGTGATGTCGACCAGTTCCAAAACGGAAACGCGACTGTCTGTCTCTGTCCGCTTTGTTTACCCATTCCGCACATGTAACACCTGGGGGCCAGAAATCACCATTGAGCATACTGTCACCAATGTCCGGCTGCGCATTCACTCGTATCACGGCTGTCTCCATACGCTTTGGTTTGTATATAGTCACCGTTGATAGTTGTACACCTTTTTTCTTGGCATACGCGTAAATCAAATTTTCGTTTACTGTCTGCAAGAAACCTCCAACGAAATACCGCTTGTTACGTTTACGCACGTATAACGAGAAGTCCTCCTCAGGTAGATCGCGGGAGATAGAGCTTTGACTTTGAGGGGCTGGTGCTCCTCTGCTTGCCGTGGGTCTCGTGATAATAACGGGGATACTATCTGGCTTAGTGCTCTCTGTGGTCACGTGCTTGTTAGGCTGCCTTGAAACGGCCGTGCTGTACAGGTCAGGTGTCGTAGTGACTACCAGTCGATGATTTTCGACTGAGTTCGAGTCTCGGTGTTGGTTTGCAGCATCTGGACTGGAGTTCCGGATGATGCTCTGTGAGGTAACCACACTCTCTCCATATGCCTTATCTTGCCTTTGTTCGTTAGTATCCGGCAGAGGCCTAAATTGCTGAGACGGAGCTGGAGCAGCAACGGGATGAAATTCCTTGTTGCTCGACCTCATCTTATGCTCAAGCCGAGATACCTTCTTGTCAAGATTTGTCATTTCCTGCTGGGATCTCACCATATGTTGATCTAGCGCTTCTGTAGCTGAAGTAAGTTCCGATTGAATTAATTTCAGCTCATGCTTAACGCTCACTGCACCCGAGCTCCTCTCATCTAAAACTCTCTCACATGCTTGTTTGACAGAAACGATAATAGAGTGTAGCTCAGCACACTGTGAGCTAGTTTCCTTTTTGACTGAGGTAATTTCACTTTTCATGCTTTTTAATTCACTTTTAATGCAATTTTCTAGGTTTATGTTTTCTTCTTTCAGCAGTAACAAGTCACTTTGAATTTCGGCAAGAGCTTGTTTCATCAGAAAGACATCATGATCACAGCCCTGACTATTCTGTGAAGCTGGTTGGGTATTGAGCAATTTTTGGTCACTCATAAGACATTTGATGTCCTCAAAGGGGCCGCCATCTAGAACCGATACCAAGATGTAGACGTCTTCAGCGAGTCGGTGCTCAAGAGTGTCTCCGTTCCTCTTAGCTCTGCGCCTTTTTTAAGACACACGTTTGTTGAAACGGATAGTCACTGCAGGCTTTTACCGTCTTAAAGATTAAATCCCGTAAATTCTCCAAGTTAAGTTTTCCTGATGAAGCCTCCGCAATCAGCCGATAAATATAGTCGCTTCTTGTGCATTCATGAAACAAGGCTTGTAGATGCTGAAGATGGGAAGATGTGTCAATCTCCTCGTTGTAGATTTGATCAACATTTTGAGATAGTACATTAACCCGTTCAGCTTCCGACACTAGCAACTTTTCAACTGAAGTTATGGAAGTGTTAGGAGATGACCTATAACGGTTCTGGCCAGCAGTAGGCTGCGAGTCATGGTATTCATTATCTGGTTCCGTTGCATGCATGGAAGATGTGCACTCTTTCTCTCGCTCGTTTCGCTCGAAGTTTATTTAAAACTACTAGTGTCTAGCATTAGTAGAACAGGTTTTGTATTTATGATAAGCCAGGTATTATAGCAATAATCCGTCTACCTTGTACCTTATAAGAAAATTTAGTATTGCTACTTTTGTTATGTTAAAGTGGGATATTGTAAGGTCATAAAGAGTACTGTGTTTCTTATAGAAACTAAAATTTCATGTTTAACATAACATGTTAAAATATATGTATTTGTCTGTGACAGTGAGTAAACTGCATTTTATTAAATTAATAGGCTTGGTCTGTCTTTACACGAGCACTTTATAACCTGTAAGCATCACAATAGAGAACTGAAAATAAGTCCGTAATACTATTCAAATGTTAATAAATTGTGTTTAATATCACACACAAACTTCGAAATAAGCATAACCGAAAGCACTCCTCGTGGTTGGGTGTAGATCTTTAGACAGTTACCAACTGTAACATATTTGCGGCTGGTTATTAACGCCTCTCACTAACCCGATTTCAGATAAGGTCCCGTGCAGTAATCCAGCCATGATAAACTTCCCCTGTGAAACCATGTGCATGCTTGCCTCTGCAGTTATTTGTGCGATTTAATCTCTTCAACTGACACATGAACTTTAGATTAAATATAGTTTATATGTCATGAGTATATAATTGCTTTCTATACTTTCTTTAATAAGGCTTAGTAACCATTAAAAATACAGGATTAACGTAAAAACATTGAAGTAAAATATTGTATAAGTGTGATGTTCTAGAAATACTAGCACTTTTTAGTTTAATTCTTTCAAACAAGACTCATTGCAACACAGTTTGTGACATATTTACTAATGTGAAAGATCCATCACATTTTATTTTTTCATCATACGATAAACGTCAGTTTAATACTTCTTGATACGACATCTTCTGCACAATAATACCCAGCGTTCCAGCTATACAGTAAGCCTGGCAGACTGATGTCCAGAACAATTTATCTCGCTTCCAGTTTTTCAGTGAAATAAAGAAAATGATGGCAAAAATAACATTGTCTGAATCCTATACTACTCAAATATACTTATAGCTGAGGTTATCCTCCAATAGTTCTTACATCAGCACCAACGTCGACATTCATACAGTCATTGACAAACATAAACAGATGCTGCAAAAATCAGTATCAAGATCTAATCAAAACAATAAATTATTTTACAGCGGTACAAAACACGATACAAGTCACGATTTATAGCTAATGAAAGCTCCAGCACCACTACTCACCTGTATAACGAACTTAATTTTAGCTTACTGCAGTTCGTAATCACGTTGATAAATATTGTGAAAAAGTGTAAAATCTTCATAAGTCTTAGACAAGTTTTGTACTTTAAACTTTTGTTGCTTTGCAGTTAATATTTATGATTTCTCTATTTTGTACACTTCTTTCCGCATGATTTCATTAAGACCAAATTTATTACTCTTATTGAAAAAGACATTGCTAGAGACAACGTTTATTCATCGCATATCATGTAAATAATGTCTTTTTAAAACTCTTTCTCAGAAAATATTACAAGGTGGACTTGATGGATGTTTGTGAAGCTGTATATTTCCTTTTAGATAATATTTACGTGAATGCGGTGACACTTTATTGAGACATTGGTATTCCTATGTGAAGCACCTGTGCACCTTTAATTGCAGATTTCTATTTCTACTGCTTTAGCGTAATTTCATGTTAACTCTATCCCTTTCTAACCATAGCCACATTATAGGGGCTTTCAATTAAGTGTCACTCTATCTTGGCGATGTTTTGCAATATATAATCCTTTCTTTACTCAAGTGATCTTATCTGATTTACTCTCCAGACCTTGTCCTAAATAAAGCAAATACCTTACATTTATATGCAGGATGTCTAGCCACTGAGATTGTTTTTTTCCAATGACAGCGTCCTTGTTACAGTGATGGAATGAATGTTGTTACAAAGCAATGTTACTTCCTAAGTATGTGCTATTGTGGTTTATAATTACACACTGAGCTGTCATTAAGAATACAACTTAACAAAAGTTTCTGTCAAGTGAAAGGTAGTAAGTAAGTCAACCCTCCTATCCAGTCTTAAACTCTTGACCACAAAATCTTCAGTGATGCTATAAAAGCATTCGTGCACGGAGGCAACACTGGAAATTCTATTTCTATTTTTTAAATATGTGGCACCTTACAGAAATCGTTAATGTATCATTAAACGTTGCATAAACATTGCGTTTAAGTCATATTTTACCATGTATACTCAATAGACCGTTTAAGAACAAACCTGTTCTGGCTATGGACTGTTTCATTGCTAATAGGTAATTTTAACTGGTTAACATACAGTCCGAACATCGAAGGATGTACCGAAGAGCATTCCTGTCTACTTTCGTATGTAAGGGTGTAGAGAGTGTCTATGTACAATTAATTTCAGGGTTGTTGGAAGTGGTGGTAAGCGTAAATGTGCACCTTTTCTTTTTTGTTGATATTTTAATGTAGATTCTTTTGTTTTGTGACTGTATTTGCTATAATTAAAATAATCTCATGCAATTTGGGGAAGAACAAAGCTGAGATATTGTAGAATTATAAAAATGCACTGATCCATTTAGACCGGTACTGATAATTTTATTGAAACAGGGCGGCTATACTATGAAAAAATTACGGTGTATGTTTTCAAGAGAGGATAACCGTCTTCGTGACACGTAACTTTTCTTCGCAGAGGCCCTATTATTAGATAATACATTGATCTTTCTCACAATGTATAATTTTGGAGTTCCCAAAGGAACGGTTTGCTGTTAAATTGCTTCCAAAGTTGTGACATTTACTATAGAGTAAAGAACAAATTCATTTAATTGTTGTGTAACCTAGAAAGTCCGCAAAATAAACATTCACCACATGCAAATTTCAAAGAGCATTCCATATATATGCGTTGCGCTCCAGCGCGTATCCAAAGAGACATACATGGATGGCGATTTACTAAGCGCTACCTCCTATGGTATTAACATGTCCCAACTGACAAGGTTTGCAGGCTTTTGTATTAAAGTAGAAGATTTCAATGCTGGAAACTAATTTTACTTTAAAATTGCTACAGCAAGACCTTCGATTTCACAAATAAAGGAGGGGGCTTTTTATACGTGTTTCATCGAAAGTTTGTTCTTGCTTAAGAATATAATAGCAGTATGAAACACTCATGCATCAAGGCATAAGCCATCCTGCATCTTATGAAAATGTTTTATATAAGATGAAGAAAATTAAGGGTCTCAATAACTTTGCTGACCTCTTTACTTATCAAAAGATTTATTGCTGATAGTTACAACCAGGGAATCCTTTGTTGTACTGCATTGCTTACAAATGACCTTTTTCACTGTTAAGAACTTTAAACTGCTTTAAAATTACACCATGACAGGACAAACTGTTGAGACAACATGAAAACGGTGATTTTATTATCTCTTAACAATACTACATCTGGTGAGTGGTATATCTTTGTACTTATTTCAGCACCACTAAAGTTGAACGAAAGCAGTCAACCATTAATACTGCAAAGCAACCAAGGAATTACGGATTCAGAGACACAACTATCAATAATGCTGCCCCTTAAGTCATTCTTTTGTAACGATACCAATGGGAAAACCACCAGATGGGGATTGGTTGTCGCGGAAACTTCAAGAATTACAGGTAATAATAGAAAATTGAATGAAAATAAAGGTGTTGTGTCGGTGTGTGAACAAGTGTGTTAAGTCACTTACGTACGTCTATCGCATTAAATACATGCATAGTTTGTTCAGCGAGTGATTCTCTCTATTTGGTTTGTTATAGCAAATATTATTATACATATCTCGTAAGCTGGTGAGAGGTTCGACTTCAAATGGAATATTTCATAATTTTAACAGGCTGTCTCTTTTAAAGGATTTCCTTGGAAAGGCAGTT
Organism: Sinonovacula constricta; assembly: GCA_007844125.1. Classification (NCBI taxonomy): domain Eukaryota; kingdom Metazoa; phylum Mollusca; class Bivalvia; order Cardiida; family Solecurtidae; genus Sinonovacula; species Sinonovacula constricta. The sequence continues at coordinate 4,683,268 of CM017556.1, forward strand.
GAGGAGACTTGCTGTCTTCGGTGACATAATTGACAAACCCTCATGTTTGGATGATTTTTAATGTGTTTATGAATTTACGTTGTGCCTCATAATAAAGATGCTTGGCAAAGATATAAACAAATATCTAATGTGTCGCAAAGGTTACTGTAGAAGCAAGACTAATATTGTTTACATTAGAAGCTTGAAACTTTTAATGTACGAGCGTTTTAATGGAAAATAAAAAAGCAATTAATTTTAATAATTGTAGGTAATAAACCGTATATCGGAGATGTGGCAGGCTTTAACAAGATTCTACTGTCTTACCGCAAGTGGAAAGATATCGAGAAGGCAGACATCATAGATCCGTACATACCAACATCATCAGATTGGAATCCATGCAATCAGACAGGTAGATATTAGCATTGAAAGGACAAAAGCACATGCATTGTATTTTTTGCTTTTTGTCAAATACATGTAAAAATGTCTTACTGCTATTTTAGATAATTTGGGCATTATATCTGCAAACACTCTTACTTTAGTTTAATTGAAAACGATTTAAACATTACCTCGATTTTAAATCATAAAAATCGTTCTTGATATCTATTCTTTCCAAATCTATAAATAAACACGACGGGGATTTCTGCTAAAAATTAATGTCGACAATACATCTAATTACCCGGATAATGCTATAACGTAATATCAAAAGTAACTGGTCACGTAGATTATTTACGTATAAAATAGCTACATGTAGGGAACAATACGGCCGTAGCCGACACTACCCCTGCTATTCTAGCATGTGGATAAGTGTCTATATCCATTGTGTTATATTTATTTGTCCACGAGCTGGATAAGTTAGTTCACATTGATGTAATCAGTGAAGACTTCTTTGACAATTTTGAGGGAGGGGTGAGGGGTGGGGGGTGGGGGGGGGGGGGGCAAGCAGCACAACGCGCGCATATCCTCAAAAGGCTAATTTTGATGGTAAACAATAGCCAACCAGTTAAGATTGTGCAAATGTGAGATAGTTTCCGTTTTTGACTATGATATGTTGGTAAACTGTCAGTGAAAGAAACATTGGTTTAGTGTTATTCGTTTGTGAATTGTTTTAAGGCACGTTAAGTCATAACAGCTCGACAGCAGTGACAGAGTACGGCTCCAATTTGGAACAGTGTACTCCTTAAAGTGTGTAATTCGGAGTGTGCAGGGAGATTACGCTGCAACTAAATCTACCCACGTAATGATTTATATAGATCGTGTTTTGGGCAGTGGGCAGGTCTTTGGGCCTGTACGGGATGAGAGACGTTCCCGCCTTCCACGAGTCTCCCACTGCCTTGTAGGCATCCTCGGAAGAGGAAAAGGCTAAGGAGTAAACCTGAAAAAATCCGGAGTGGTGTCCTAAGGCGGTTGAAATGACTATTGTCATCCTTCCGGCAACTCCTGCAGCCAAACTGGTGCCAAACGTAGTGCTCTGCACTCCTTTGGATCCCACTAGTGAGGCAGAGAGGGGGATTCTGGCGATTGGGCATCCCAGGGTCTCCACAAGCTTCGCCCAGGCATTGTGCCCCGGAGAGGTCACTCTGGTGCTGCTACGCAGCAGAAACAACACGGGAGGCAGCAGTTACGAGTTATAAGCCTCACGTGATTGGCGTAAGGATCGGGCGCTACGGGTTGCCTCCGACGGTGGGAGAGGTTATTGCACCTCACTGATCAGCTACCGCCCGCCCCAAGCTGGGCAGCCCCCGGTCAATTGGGTGCTGATCCGCCACTGTCTGCCTGCTTCAATGGGTGCTTGGAGCATAGATCATCATCGACAAGCAGACAGCAATCACCGCACCAGGCAAACAACAAAAGAAAAAAAAAAAAATTCAGTCTTACGACTGGCCACCTGGAACGTCAGAACCATGAGTCCAGGACTTTCCGACGATCTGCAACAGATCAACGACTGCAGGAAGACCGCAGTCATCGACTCTGAGCTGAGGAGACTCAACATTGACATAGCGGCACTGCAAGAGACCAGGCTAGCTGCAGATGGAATGCTGCGGGAGAACGACTATACCTTCTTCTGGCAGGGCAGACCCATCGAGGAACCTCGTCTGCACGGCGTCGGTTTTGCAGTAAAGAACAGCCTGCTACCCATGATAGTCCCTCCTACCGGCGGCTCAGAGCGCATCCTTTCTCTCTGCCTGTCGACCTCCTCTGGCATGGTCAACGTCATCAGCGCTTACGCACCAACTTTATGCTCTCCACAGGAAATGAAAGATCAGTTCTATGAGGATCTGGACAACATCATCAACAAGATCCCAGAGACCGAGCATATCATCTTGCTAGGCGACTTCAACGCCCGAGTTGGCGCAGAACACAGCTCATGGCCAGACTGCTTAGGTCACTTTGGTGTTGGCAAAATGAACGACAACGGACAGAGACTGCTGGAGCTCTGCTCCTTTCGCAAGCTGTGTATCACCAACACGTTCTTCAACACAAAGCCCCAACACAAGGTCTCCTGGCGGCATCCAAGATCCGGACACTGGCACCAGCTGGACATGATCATCACCAGAAGAGCTGTGCTTAACAGTGTGCTCGTCACACGCAGTTACCAGAGCGCCGACTGCGACACAGACCACTCCTTGGTGTGCAGCAAACTGAGACTACTACCAAAGAAGATCCACCACACCAAGCAGAAAGGCCGCCCTCGTATCAACACCACGCGAGCGTCAAACCCCGAGTCACGCACAAAACTTGTCACTCAGTTACAAGATGCCCTGGAAGACAACACAGCCCCAACACTAGAAGAGAAATGGCAGCTGATACGTAATGCAGTCTACAACACCGCCATCCAAGTCTGGGGAAAGAAAGAAAGAAGAAATCAGGACTGGTTTGAAACTCACCAGGCAGAAATGGAACCTGCCATCACAGCCAAAAGAGAAGCCCTGATTGCCTACAAGAAAGATCCATCTGCCAAGAACCTCGCAGCCCTAAGAACAGCCAGAAACAACACTCAGAGGATTGCAAGACGATGTGCAAATGACTACTGGCAGAACCTGTGTCAGACAATCCAGACCTGTGCTGACAGAGGAAACATACATGGCATGTACGAAGGAATAAAGAAAGCTTTCGGCCCCACCATCAGCAAGATCGCTCCACTCAAGTCCAAGGACGGTGAAGTCATCAGTGACCGTGCCAAGCAGATGGAGAGGTGGGCCGAACACTACCAAGACCTCTACTCTACAGAGACCATTGTCACCGAACAAGCTGTCAATAACATCCCACCCATGCCTGTCATGGAAGAGCTAGACTTACCCCCATCAGTGGAAGAGCTCAGCAAAGCCATCGACTCGCTGGCGCATGGGAAAGCACCAGGCTCAGACGGCATTCCAGCAGAGGTGATTCAGTGCGGAAAGCCAGCTCTACTTAACCACCTTCATGAGCTACTCTGCCAGTGTTGGGAGGAAGGGACGGTTCCCCAAGACATGCGAGATGCAAACATCGTCACGCTGTACAAGAACAAAGGCGACCGCAGTGACTGTAACAACTACAGAGGCATATCCCTACTCAGCATCATCGGCAAGGCCTTCGCCAAGGTGGTACTAAAGAGACTACAAGCACTTGCTGAGAGAGTCTATCCAGAGTCCCAGTGTGGTTTCAGAGCAGAGAGATCTACCACAGACATGATATTCTCCTTAAGACAACTACAGGAGAAAAGCAGAGAGCAACAACAGCCCCTCTACATTGCCTTCATCGATCTTACCAAGGCGTTTGACCTAGTGAGCAGAAAGGGCCTCTTCACGCTCCTTGAAAGGATTGGGTGCCCCCTAAAGTTGCTCAGCATGGTTACGTCCTTCCACGAAGACATGCAGGGCACAGTAAACTTCGATGGCTCATCCTCTGCACCCTTCCCCATTCGCAGCGGTGTAAAGCAAGGCTGCGTTCTCGCCCCGACACTCTTCGGAATCTTCTTCTCCCTTGTACTGTCGTACGCGTTCCGAGTATCTGATGATGGAGTCTACCTACACACCAGATCAGACGGCAAACTTTTCAACCTGGCACGCCTCCGAGCGAAGACCAAAGTGCGCCGCATCCTGATCCAGGAAATGCTCTTTGCTGACGATGCCGCCCTCGCTTCCCACACACAGCCAGGGCTCCAGAGGCTAATCGACCGCATGGCACATGCATGCAGAGAGTTCGGCCTGACCATCAGTCTAAAGAAGACAGAGATCATGGGGCAGGACGTCAGCGAAGCTCCCATCATCAACATCGGGGACTACACGCTGCAGGTGGTAGAGCAGTTCACCTATCTGGGCTCAACCATCACAAGCAACCTCTCGCTGGACCCTGAGCTCAACAAACGCATAGGAAAAGCTGCTGCTGCCATGTCCAAGCTGACAAAGAGAGTGTGGGAAAACAACAAACTGACCACAGTCACCAAGGTTGCAGTGTACAGAGCCTGCGTTCTGAGCACACTGCTCTACGGCAGCGAGTCCTGGACCACCTACTCACGACAAGAGCACCGCCTGAACAGCTTCCACCTACGGTGCCTGAGGAGGATCCTGGGCATTACATGGCAAGACAGAGCGACCAACGCAGAGGTCCTTGACAGAGCAAAGCTGCCCAGCATGTTCACCCTCCTCGCACAACGCCGCCTACGATGGCTAGGACATGTCCACCGCATGAAGGATGGTCGCATCCCCAAAGACATGTTCTACGGAGAACTGGTTGCAGGTTCCCGGCCAAAAGGACGTCCCACACTGCGCTACAAAGACGTCTGCAAGCGTGACCTGAAATCGGCTGACATCAGCGTCGACAAGTGGGAAGAGGTTGCAGCAGACCGCGACGCATGGCGAAGCACAGTACGTGCTGGTCTCAACACTGCTGAGGGAAAGAGACTCCAACTGTGGTCGGACAGAAGAGAACGCAGGAAAGCGAAAATTGTGACATACCAGCCGCAGTCATCAGACTTCCAATGCAGGAAGTGTGCTAAAGACTGCCATTCACGGATCGGCCTGCTTAGCCACAGCCGACGCTGTTCATCATCAAATTGACCACAACCGGGCACATCCATTGTCTATCTAGACAGACGGAGCCACTGTATCTAAAACAAAACATTAAATAAAAACGTAGCGTCGGTAACCATGCAACACACCTGCGGGCGTACTACTTGCTCTTTAAATGCTAAATACATTTGTTACGAGTTTCTCTATTATAGCGATTGCATTAGATACAACCATCTGACATTTTCACTAACACCTCAAAATATTTAAACGTCTCATATGTGGTTTCGTTGTTGGCGAGGCAAAATCCTTGTCAAACTGTAAGTAACTAAATATTGATTTAGCTTATCAAAGAAAAAAACGGACCCATTTTTCATGGAAAAGGTCCACTAAATCGAAAGATTCACAATTACGGTATTATCAACAACAACGCAGCATATGCACTATTTATGAAGAGTACGGCAGCTTTGATTTATGGATCCCGTGGCTAATGAGCGGAAGCAAAAATAACAGCAAACAACATAAAGCCGGTTTCCGGAACGGGGTAATAAAACTGCCTGTTTATGAGACGGGTATGGTGATTAATGTATAGTAACGTTGTCACCCCTTGTAACGTGTTATAAATATATATAATCGATAGCATTTACCGTAAAATGCATATGACATGTCTTTGTGTTTGGTGACTTATTTAATATGTTAATACCAGCAAAGTTTGACTGTATGCCATTCATCCCCAATAGACACAAGATACCGAATGAAGCGAAGTGTTTCCTCTAAGATAACTGACACGACCTTTCTGATTGGCAAGGACAAAGAATGCAATGAGCGTGACTCCATGGGGTATTGTAATGGTCAACTGGCTCCCGGGCGGCAATACAGGTACGGTACCAGCAAATACCAGCAATAGAAAAAAGAATCTTCCAAAATATCGTTTAATCAAGCTTGACCTTAAAGGTGAATGCGAATGAGAAGTAAATACAAATACGTTACTAGAATTTCTCTTTCTATATTGTAGCACAATTAAAAATATGTTTTGCAAAACTTGCATCAGTAGCAAATGTAAATATGAATAAGACAAAGCAAAAAAGATCACGCACAAAAATAGTGTATATAGAGAATGCTTATCAGTTTCTATGTCATAGATAGTATCCTAGCTTTGTATCCATCCTTTTCAGTTGTGGTTACTTTCGTAAGGAAAAGTGAACTTTTAGGTTTAGGAAAACAGTCACCGGAAACCTTTATGGTGTGGGCACTACATTAATATGACACTCGAACACTCTTGAGATGTCAATACTTTAAGTTTAAATTATGTATGCTAAACTAGTGAGATATGTATTGGAAACTGATAACTCTCACAGCAAATATTCATTTGCATGCACTTTCTATAATGTAAATGTTAACGTTAATAATTAGAAGAAACACTTAAAGCATACATGCACTATCTTTTTAAGGCAGGTAGTATTATTCAGAGTTGCTGTTTTCTGCCGTCGGTCTGTCAGGATTGAAAGTGTACGAATAAAAATGTCGTCCGCCATGACAATAAATTACATCATCAGTAACGTAAGCGATGTCTGTTCGTTTATGAAATATAAGTCAGTGCCGTCTGGTAAAGGAGCAAATGTTCATCGCTTTTAGTGTTTCCAATAATGAGTATGTAGACGCGATCAGAGAAAAGTACTATGAACATAGTATTAGTATTTTATTATGTACTCTATTGTAATAACTATTCGACAGTGCAGTTCTTACTTTGATTATTGTCTTCTATTTCCATGATAGTGTCCGTGGCTTTGTGTGTACGAGTGGAGGCTGTACAGAGTCCGAGTATTCTAGGCCAATATGGACAGGTTGATTATTATATCACTCATTATATTTCATCGTCATAATCATTAAGCAACACATATGTGAATTATAGTAACTCGTTTGACTAACAAACGCTTGAAATCGCGCATTTTAAATTAAAAGGTGCTGACAAAGAGTTATTCTTAGTAAACATTACCAAGAAACATTCTTGGCAGATTAGCAATTTGTAAGATGATCCACCTTATATCGTTAACATCAATGTTGATGTATGCCTTCTATTTTTATTTAGTCACAATATTCGTAAAAAGATAATTGTGTTCAAACTAAACATTTAAAAAAATAAGATAATAAATAACTGACAGCAGAGAACTGAGTATCACATTGATTATGCGTAAAACATCAATAGATTGTTGTTTTTAAAATCGTTCTGATGATCACAGTGTTCTGACGATCACAGTGTTACGTAATCCAGATCCTGATCCCACAATCCCTATTGTGGCCGGAGTTGTATCCGTAGTTGTGGTCATCCTGGTCGGCGTCGTCGTAATCGTATTCATGACGCGGAGACAAACGGCGTACGTATTTCTGTATCCTTTAGTATTTTTATGCTATGAATAAACAAAACACATTCTAATTATAACTCTTATCCTGCTTATCACGACGTGAGTAGGACCGAGTTGACATTCATACAGGTATTGACAAAAAGGAACAGATGTTGCACAACGTTGACATCCATAAAGTCATTGACAAAAATAAACAGATATCAATATCAAGATCGGAAAGCGTCAAACCAGATTATTAAGACGTTTTAAAAGATAAGTTTTGCTCTTCAAATTGTCATTGCTCTTCAGTTAAAACTTATTATTTCTCTCTACATGTTTCTTTACACTTTTACCCCGGTATTTCATTATGACCAAATTGATTATTCGCATTGAATAACATTGACTGATTGATTGGTTGATTGATTGACTCTATACTTTCTTACAATGTAAACCTAAAATGCGGTGACGCCTTGTTTAGACAAGTGATTGGAATTCCTCTGGGAACCATCACGCACCATTGATTGCAGATTTGTTTAATACTGCTTTCAACGTGATGTTTTGTTAAATTTTCCCCTTCTATCCAACCCCATAAGGGAAGTTTTCAATGCAACAGCACACTGTCTTGAAGATATTATTACAATAATTATTCATTTTTACCATCTGATTGATCCTCAAAAACAAAGCAGATAATTGACAATAGACATAATAATCATTACTTCCCTAGAATCTATGGCAAGAGAGAGGATTTTAACTTTATTATTGTTAAATATCCATACCTTCATGTTGACATCCTGCTACCTTCTATGTTATTTTTATACACCAACATACATGATTAGCACGAGTTTATACTATAATATAAGATTTCAATGCTAGAAGCCAGTTGATCATTTTACAAATTGTTAAAACATAGATTTAGATTCCGCAAGTTAAAAGCGTTTTCAAAATTCTTTAAGCGTATTTATTTTATTACTTCAAAATATAACATGATTGTGGAAAAAAAACTAATGAAGCAATGTATAAGCAATCATACACTTATGGACATGTTTTATATAATAAAAACAAAATCACAGGTCTTAATAACGTTTCTAACCTCTTCACAGTCATTATCAGGAACTTTATTGCTGCTGTTTACAATCGGGGAATCCTACGTTGTACTGCATTGCCTATGTACTGCCTGAGGGGTTTCTTAAATGTAGGCAATGAACAGAAAACGGATTTATTCGAATAAAATTGTCCAAGCGCTGACGTTTTCTTAGATAAGTTTTGACGTCGTTAGTGATGTTATTGAAATACAATCCACATGGTACCTAGATTAGAGGGAAGCATTATTTCCATTAGAAGAACTAAACAAAATTGTTGATAGTAAATTAAATTAAAATTTTAATCAAGGGAAAACTTCCAGAAGAAGTGTAAATGATTGTAGCATCCTGTTCATATGTAGGTGAAATTGAGGAACCAAATTTCAATGTACGTCAAAGGCAATTACTCGCAATAAATCTTATAGGATTAATTAACTGACAACATAGTCTACACACACGCGAATATTTTTACGACATTGTTGTAATAATGAATAAGGAAATATGACAAAGTTCTTTGACGATTGCAACATATACCAAAATTTGAAAAGGCAATGGACAGCGGTTTTCACAACCAATCCAAATGTTAAAGTAAGAACAGATCTATGATGAGTCACTAAACAAAGAGCAAAACCAACATTTACCGCCTTGGAACAGTCGGCAAAAAGGGACATTTCATGTGGATCTCATAACATACAATCGCTTCACTACCTTTCCCCCTTTAGGTTCTTGTACATATTTTACATATAACATGTAGACAACTTCATAAAATTAGTGTACATATGTTAATATTATCTCCAGAGAGTACGAGGTTGGAGCGCTCCACAAACCTGTGTTAAGCACCCTAGTCGATACTTTTGCAGATTGACCTTTCCAAGTCGTTAACTGTTGTTTGGTTGTTTCTTTGTTTGATTTTGTTGTTTGTAAGTCGTCTTTGTGTTTCTGTCATTTTTACATTTCCGGTTATGTCTTTGTCTAGTTTTAATTCAAAATTTAATATTTGTGGTAATTATTAAAGAACCTTTCCTTTTTAATATTGAGGCTATCCTAAATAACAATATAATGTACAAATAAACACATTTATTTAAACATGTCTTATTGAAAACTCGTTTCAGGTGTTTTGCAACAAAGGTCCAACGAGCAGCTGCTGTTAAATCAACAGAAACAGAAGCAACAGAGATGACGGAAACGGTGACTAAAGTCCACGCTTTCAAGTAATATTTACATATCTTCATCAGTTTCTATATAGAACATATCTTTCTTCAGATTAAATAACATGGTACCTACAAATAGTCTTAACACTTACAATGTTTACGTAACAACGACTCGCTTTAGTCGCTGCTATAATCTTCACGTTATCTTATAAATTAATAAAAATGCATGCACAATTTAATTGATACTGAGTATGAACTTTTTGTCATTTTTGTTTATATCATAGGTTTATAGCCCATTATTTTCTTTATATAAACAGACGCAGGAAACCTTCACGTTGTCATTACAGTGGGCTTTAAGAATATGTTACTGTTTGTTTGATAGAAAAATCCTTCAGGAAGTGCTAGGTTGGAATGCTCCACAAACCCAGGATTAAGTACCCGAGTCCAGTCGGTCCTTTTGCTGACTGACGGTTCCAAGGCGATAGCTGTTGTTGTTGTTGTTTTCTTTTTTGTATGTCTCGTCCCTGTGTTTTTGTCGCTTTTACATTTATTCTCTTTGCCTTTGTCTAGAGATAGTTCAGACTTAAATATCTGTGGTAATTCTTATATGACATTTTTCTTATTATAACTTATTCGTACATTAAAGAATCAAATGAAAACTCGATATTTTCCCTTCATACCTTCCTCGTCTGTCCGGACACAAATGAATGTAGCTGGTCCCCAGCACTTAGTATATCAATTCTATATGTATTATATTACGTATTAAATTAAATCTACATAACGTTTGCTTAGATATTACCTTAGATCATCAGTACAATTTCATGTAGTACCTAAACTGTTCATTATCTTGAGCGGTTGACCTTTAATATGAACAAATTCATGTCTATCTGTTATAGTGGGGGTACTACAATTACAGCCTACTAATCGGCACTAACGCGATAATTTACATCTGTATTGTTTTTGCATTATGCAATCTTTACAATCTTCAGACCATGTTCTGTGCCGCTTTCGGAATTCTCGGCCCATGTTACAGACATGCATAAAGACTCTAATCTACGGTTTGCCGATGCGTTTGTCGTAAGTTTTTATTTTTATTGTCTCTATCAAATCCTACGACTCCTCCTCTCCTCTTCTTCCTCCTCCTCCTCCTCCTCCTCCTCCTACTACTACTACTGCAACTACTGCTACTACTAATACTTATGCTAATACCAATAAGAGTATCACCACTACCACCACCACTACTACTACTACGACTTATACTACTGCTGCTGCTGCTATTACTACTACTTAATAACAACAATAATAATGATAATAATAATAATAATAATAATAGCAATAATAATAGCAATAATAATAATGTTTTTATTGGCATAGATGGTCAAGGAGAATAGTCCAGCCCTGTCGTCATCTATGGCGGTAACACAAGCATGTAGGCCGAAGAACCGATACACGAACATTCTGTCTTGTACGTAACAATTCGGTACACGGTGTTTCAATATCTTTAAACTATCTGTGAATCACCTGATTCTTTGTTGGTGTTTTGTTTTTGTTTAACCCAATCCTGTATTTTGGCACAGGTTTAGTATATTTCATTTTTTTTATGTTTAATCTTTTTGACATCGACATTGTTGCGAATTTGAGATAGGCAATACAATAACGGTGAAATATATTGGGCATGTACTTATTTAATATGCAGAGAAATCGTACAAAGTATTATTTGTTAAACATGCTTACAACCACAATATGATCAGGGTGACGTAACACTGCAACGTCTGCTGATAATCGAAAGAGTAAATGTAATGTTAAGTCTGTTAATGACAAATAATCTATTTAAAAATAAACTGGACTGCTATTGTCATTGTTGTTTTAGTCGACCATTCCAGAGTGAAGTTACTTCCGCTGGAGGACGTCGAGGGATCGGATTTCATCAATGCAAACTATATTCCGGTATTTGGGAAATTTTCTTTCATGTATAAAAAAGGCCGTATTCACTAATAAATGTATAATGAAATTAAAGGTGCTGTATATTTCCAAAATACTCATAACATAAAACAGGGAATCTCGAATACATAATCAGAAACAGAAATGAACAATTATTTAATCTAAGATTGTTACACATCGAAACACTGCCAATGTAGCACAAATATGCATTAAACATTTCTAAAATAAAATGTTAAATGATAGTTTATTTTAGTAGTTAAGTGCCAAGTATAGATGTAAACGATACTGTTGTAGTAGTAAAACTATAACTGAGTAAAACTATAACTATGTATATTATTAAAGATAAATACGTAATGGTAAAAATGCAAAGTTTGATGAATTGTCATTAAGTTTGGTTTATTAACACTAAAAAGTTTACTGGTAATTCATTATTTCATTCTTCTCTGTGGCTATATATGGATTTACTGTTTGTTGATTTTGCTGTTCTAGTTTTCATTTTATTTGATTTTTAGTTTAGTTTGAGTTTAGTTTTTTTCAACACCAGGGCTACAAATCGAAGCGAGCCTATATTGCAACACAGGGACCACTGCCGTCCACATTTGATGACTTCTGGAGGATGATCTGGGAACAGAATGTCGGAATTATCGTTATGTTGACCAAACTGGTCGAGAAAGGAAGGGTTTGTGATGATAAATGTTACCTTACCTGAATCTAGTGTTCCTCACGTGGCAATTTCTTAGTTTCTTTGTTTCAATACAACATTATGTACCTGCTGGCATGGTCGCAGGCCTATGTTATTCCAAGAGAGACAACACTTGTAGCATATTAGATATTAGCAGACGTCTTTTGTCTGCTTACCTGGTTTGTAGAACGTACAATATAAACAATGGAAACAACGTGCCCGTAGTTGTGCAAAAAACAATTTTGATGAAACGTACAATATTGTTCGTACATATAGAAAACAAGGTTATAACATTAATTTGACTTACCAAGCATACATATAGCATACGTCTTTTTTCTGTATTATCTCCCTTGATTTAAGTGATATAACCAGAAGGTATTTGCTTTATATTTATCTGCAGAATAAGTGTGACATGTATTGGCCCAAACTTAATGAGCCCGTGTTCTTTGGAGACATTGTGGCTTGCACCACATCTGAGTCTACACTTCCTGATTATACACTCCGAGTCATTGAGCTGAAACTGGTAAGTATCCTCCTTTAATCTTATCTTCTTTATTATATTTTACATTTTACATGCACTGTAAATCATAACTGCTTTCTTGATTCTGAACTCCGCTTAATAGCTTTTTTTTTCTTATTTCTATGTAGAAACGAGTATTGAAGTATTGATATTTAACAGTTAAACAGCACAACACAATTAATTGTAAAGTCTTATTTAAAACAAAGATAACTACTGACGATATCTCGTTTATGATATCCACTGTAACGTAACACATTGACACACTACTAACGATTTACTGATTTTCGTCAATAAGAAAATTACAGAAACATCCCTGCATTAATAGAGAGATCATTTCTGTAAACTCGAATACCAACATTTATGTCAAAAGTCTTTGCAGAAGGACCAAGTCCGCATAGTCCGCCAGTTCTCGTTCCTGAAGTGGCCGGACATGGGTTGTCCAGACCATCCGGGTTTGCTGCTAGACTTTGTAAAAGCCGTCAGGAACCCAGAGTTCGCTGGAAGAGGACCAATGGTTGTACATTGCAGGTAACAGTTGCAGACCGGATGTTCTCTCAATTAACCCGTTTCAGTATTTTGTGTGAAAATGGACCTGTATTGTGACGAATAATGTTGTTTAATCTGATCTCAAAGGATTAGTTATCAACCCGAATCATTGTTTTGTCCATTTGCTTCGTGTACAGGATGTGAAAGATAACATATACTTAATGGTCAGTTACTGACATAAAAGTTCGGAATACAATTCGTTCTAGAACTTAGTATACGGCCGAAATGTAATCTTCAATGTCCAATACAGTTATTGTATATGGTTACGTTTAAAGTAAAGAAACTACATGAGTAATTTATATCGCTTTAATTTCGTGCTTTTAATGTTTCAATACTAAAGTAATATCAGAAATTAATGTAGTCCCATAATTATATAACCGTAGTGTCACATGCTGCTATTGGTCTAAGACTTCGTAACAAGTTCAATGTCATATCCGTCAACATACAAACAAAATAATGCAGATCAACATTCCGAACATTAATGTTTCATTTTTATAATATATGTACGGAATGTATGTATCCTTCTGTTTTGAAAAGCCCTAGCTCAAAGCCTACGCGTTTGTCTGATGTTGAAATCATTGGTAGAAATGTACTAAAATATATATTACACATTAGATTTGTCCGTCTTAAGCAGATGTAAAAGGACAAAACCATGCAGGTAAACAAACTATAAAAATAAGTAGATCACATATTATATTTGTCCAGTTGGTGTTGTGGTTGGTGTCTTTGCAATGCAAATGAAAACCATTGCTCCAATAACCAATCCTTCACACACACACACACACACACACACACACACACACACAAACACAAACACACACACACACACACACACACACACACACACACACACACACACAAAACAACATTTGTACTTCCAGTGCTGGTGTAGGACGGACTGGCACGTTTATTGCCGTGGACAGCCTTCTGCAGTATGTGCAAGAGTATGACACAGTCGATATCTACAACCTGGTTCTTGAAATGAGGCACAATCGCTGCAATATGGTGCAGACTGAGGTATGCAGATTGTTCAAGGATTTGCTTGTTTGCAATGTGGTTAGTGTTTGGATATTTTACGGTTAAATGGCATAAACAGCGACATTATTTGTCTCGTTGAATCGCCTTTGAGTCGAAATATAATAAAAGGCATAATCCATTGCTAAATACTCAGTGAGTATAAAGGGTTTGTTTTTATATTTTCACACATTATCTTACGTTTTTATTCTACTGGAAATTGGCAATAAGCATATCTTAAACAACTTTATGATTGGGAACGTGTAAGAATAGTTGTTTTATATGTTTATTTCTGTTCACATTTGGTAGTGTGAAAGCTTCATATATGTTTGATTTTATTAAGCAATATTCGTCCATCCATCAAGATATTCGAACAATGATAATACACATTTTTTATTAGCCTTTTTCCTCTAAATGTTGTTTTTCACGTCTTTGGTTTGGTTATTCATTTCATCACACAGATAATAAGATATTTATTGTATAAACTGTATGACACAAGAAGCATAGGACTAAAGACTTGATAGCACTGAAACAGACAACAGTAGCTGTAACATTGTTGTAATAAGATGGGTGTAGCAACACCACAAGCAATTTATTTGGTGTTTCTTTAGGATGTGTAAATGTTCACATGAATTCCTGATGTATCAACTTATATATATGCCTGCCTCTATCATTTGTAGGATCAGTTTATCTACATATACGAATGTCTGAAGGAATTCATAAATATGAACATAAGGAATGAAGAGAGCGAAGACGAAGAACGTAAGTAACGAGACAGTTTATGTGCATTTTTGTCGCCATCTCCTTCTTTTAGGTGAGGTTGGGGTTGTGGTTGTCCCAACAATAATGTTACAGTAAAACCTACCCGTTATTGCAGTGCTGCCCTCAAAGTATATATTAACTATTACTACAGTGCTGCTGGCACAGTAACTAATAACCCTAGAGTGATGCACTCACATTGTACATTGTATAGCATGACGTGACTAACTGACATCTCCTTACATGCAGTCACATCGGCCTGCACCTGGCGGAACAGTCAGGGATCTAAACTTAGAATTGAATGTTAGCAATACACTGCCGTTGTAATAATTACCGTGTGTCGCGGATTTATTTACCTGGCACCGAGACACGTGGAATTATTTGCAAATTAAACGCTATTTTATGAAGATAATGGATACATAGATATAATATGTGTTAAGTCTCCATTACTATGTTGTAGGAAAGAAAATGCATACATATAAATCTGATAAAACAATTTATAAAATCATTACAATGAATGGGATCATTTAAATATTCTGAATAACTTAACTTTATAAAGAAGTATGATGAATTAATTTCCCGGGTTTGAGGCCCGAGTTACGACCAGATGTTATTATATGGGCAAAAATATTTGCTGCACCATTCCCAAAAAAGTACATGAAACTACGAAATTAACGCTATTACCGAGAAAGTAGCAGTGAAGAAAGTATAATACAAGTCAATAAAATTGTTTCTTCGCAATTTACATATATACTAATCAAACAATAAATAAAATGAAGAAGTATAGAAAGTTGTATAGAAATTGTTTCGAATTGTTTCGAAATTAAAATGTGAATATTAGTTTGTTCTTAAAATAAGTCCTTACCTCCTTTCTATTGCAGCTGTCTATGAGGACTACGGTGAAAACGTCTATGAAAATATCGGCTTCTCAGACAGCTAACTGTGATGACTATAGAGTCGTGATCACATATCCGCGAATTAAGCGCCTTTTGAGTGGGAAAATAAACATTTTGAGTTTTATGGAAAGTTTGCAATAATTACTTCAACGAAATGATAGTGTCTTCCCTTCTGAATAAATTATTTTGAAACCACTATGTAAATTAATGCTCCATTAATAGTTCTATTAATAATTTGTATTTTCTAGTCATTTATATTAACTCTGATAAGTCATTGTTCTATGTAATAGATGTTCATTGTTGACATATGAACGCTAACAGTTGTTATTATAAACATGTGAAAATGTTGTGTAAATGTTTACCTTCATATTTGTTGTAAATCCTTTTTTCAAATCTGCTTGTAAGTTATAACTTCGTTGCCTTTAGTATTTTGTTTAATAAAAAGTGAAAACACGCTCTTGGTCGTGAGGGATTGTTATGGCGTCGGTATCTTTCACAAAGGGTTATGTGGTTTTACAATGATTAGCTAATGTAAACTTTCATTTACCTCCTTCGAACATAAATTTAACGTAACACCTTTCAACGACTGACATCCCTTATGACTTTATTGGAATAAATTTTATTGAAATTACCTTATGATAGATCAGAATCATAAAGTAAATAAAATATCAATAAGTCACACACAGATATATGTATACAATATTATCATATATGATGCCATATATTATATCATATATTATATCATATATTATATCATATATTATTATATATCCATCTTTTTACTGTTTGTTGTAATACGTTATGACCTTTTGGATGCAGTAATTAGTTTACAGATTAAAGACATGTTGTTTTTTTCTTTATAACATTTTTACCAATAAACCTTTTGTACTATGTCATTTTTTGTGTTGAAATATAATTTCATTCGATGATATGTGATAATATAAAACGTATGTCATGAAAAGGGAAAACATGTTTACATCTAGGAGTGTTAATAAAAAAGATGTATTGACTTCACAGACATTGTTTATTATCTTAAAGCTGCAATGCTAAATAAATGTACTATTGTAATTATTGAACCTTTTATATTGCGCAATTAAAAAGAATTAAATGTCCTGACTACAAGCGCAACTTTATTTCTTCCGTAATATGATGTTCCTGTTGGTGGTGGTGGTGGTGGTGGTGGGGGGGGGGGGGGTCCATAACCTTATATAATGATGCGTCATTATGAGTTTTAATGAGTTTTAGTTTCCGTGTATTTTCAGATGTTTCTGCAAGATATTTTCTGTATTATCCTAGGTAATATTTAAGTATAACCTCAGTAACAGCATGTCTATACTAGTCATCGTTTTAGTAGAAGGACATCCGATAGTGTTTTAATTGTCCTCATATAAATCATGTACCGTGTGTATTTCCAGTCATGTGCTACAACCCAATGAAAATATAAAACTGGCAGAGATGTAACAGTTTATTAATAAATCAAAGAACGTATTTTATTTGTTAATAAGCCTTAAATATGGCCGCTATCCAACAATCAATGGAGAAAAAGATGTTCTATGAGAATAACCAGTTATAATAAAATTTAAATTAGCACTAGACATATGAAAATAAGACAAGAGATAATATTTTACATTTTATTAATTACCCTTTTAGTTTGTTTTTTTTAATTTAAAGAAAAATACACATAACACTAAAATAGGGGTTAATTCATAAGGAATTATTCGGCAAGTTTCGCTTTCATATGAGTGTTTAAGTTTAAATTTAGATGTAATTAGGCGCGTATTTGTGAATTGTTTCCTTCTCTCATGATATAAAATTTCACTACACCATTTTTCTACTTTTTAGTTCCATGTGTTAGTTTGATATAACAGATAATTACATTAAGTTTTTATTCATTCGATCAACTGTCCAGTTTAAAGATTTGCATAATATGGTCCATACGCCTTCTTATGTTTTGGTGTTGTTGTTTTTTAAATATATATCCATAAATTTATTTTATTGTTAATCAATACTTATTTAGAATGTGTTTGTATAATACTATGGTTAATCCATTAACATGTAGTCTACTTGTTCCCTCTGTTATAAACTATTTACGCCTGTAATTTACAAAAAAATACTATACTGCATTATACATTTTAAATGGAAATAAAAAATATAAAACAAAAATGAGTTAGTTTACTTCGATAGATAGCCCTAACTTTAATATTAATTAGTTTAAGTATTGTTAAGTTTGACAAAGGACGATAGTCACGTGGTTTTCAAGGTTGGGATGATGTCATGTACTAGCAACTAACATTTAATCTTAAACTGTTCTTTATTTTGTACATATCTTTTGCACGATACATATCTTTTGTACGATAAATATATGTATTGATTGCATTAAACAAAATAAGCCATAAGCAATTTGTTTTAAATTATTTTAAATAAACAACAACAACATCAACAGTTGTTTATTGATGTAATTGCAACTATGATGGAAAAATGACTGCCGATGGCAATGTTTGAATGACGATACAACTGTTCCCAGAATTATCGTTCATGGAACATATGCTTGATATCTATAATGAAATAGACATCGCATGACATTATTTACTTAGTTTCATTGAAACTTTATAAGAATAATACTAAGCTTGATTTAGAAAGAAGATCTCTTACAGTAAAAAGAAAATCCTATCACCCTTTGCTTATATTAACAGCCGGCTGTATAAACATGTGATGTATATGTGTGGTCTGACTTATATGCAGGCAATGCGAATACGTGTTTTGGTAGAATTCCGACAATTCGACGTTCACCGGAAGCTGTCTATACAGAATATGCATGATCTGTTTTGGACTTTCTAATTCTAGTACTTGTTACTTAACATGTCACTGTTGTTAGCAGTCGCCTCAACAATATGCAGGTGATTAAGCCCTGGAAAGCTGAAATAAAACTAAAATAAAACAAAACCTAACACGACAGAAGTTGTAAATAGTGACCCTCCAAATAATGTAACCTTTAGACAAACATGTACTCGCTCCTTTCTGGCACGTGTATTAGAAGCTGCTATAACATATATGATATGATTGTTATACATAGTACGGATTTATTTGAGGCGCCCGTGACCGAGCGGTTAGAGTCGCCGACTTAAAATTTATTCTCTCACCGCGTGGGTTCGAGTCCCGGTTGGGGCGAGAACTTTCATAGGTAAAGTTTTCCAGCTAACCAGCAGTACTTAGGTGATTCCACCTAGATATAAGTTTGGGTTTTTCTCTACCAATAATTAGATGGACATGAGGTTTGTATAAAAATGTCCCCAGACTGATTAAGCAAACTATGGTTATTGAAATCGTTCTTTGTAGAATAGTTTTATCTAATCATCAACGTGCTACAAAATAAATACTTAAAAGGGGAATTTCGAGTACATGTAGTTGTTAAAATTTGCTTTTAGTTAACATAACCAGCCAATGCAATACGACATATACGAAATATCAAATTAATGTTAAGGAGGCGATGATCCAAAGCAATCAATATAGTTTCTATTCGTGTTTCAATATTGGGTGTCACAAGTGCGGTAAGGGCCTTCATAGGCAACTCAATAACGCCAGTTCATACCTGCCAGTTGTATAAGAATGCACACTTGCCTCGCCAGCCACACACACACTTGTTGTACAAGAATACATACCTTCCAGCCCCACCCTCACACACTTGTTCTATAAGAATGCACACTTGCCTGCGCCACCCACAAACAGTTATTGTATAAGAATTTATACTTGCCAGCCACAAACACACACACACATACACACACACACACACACATGCACACACACACACACACACACACACACACACACACACACACACACACACACACACACACACACACACATACACACACACACACACAGACACACACACACAAACACACACACGCACACTTGTTGTACAAACATGTATACTTTCCAGCCCCACCCACATACACTTGTTTAACAAGAATGTATTCTTGCCTGCCTCACCTCACACACTTGTTGTACAACAATGCATACTTGTCAGTCCCACCCACACACACTTGTTGTACAAGAATGCATACATGTCAGTCCCACCCACACACACACTTGTTGTACAAGAATGCATACTTGTCAGTCCCACCCACACACACTTGTTGTACAAGAATGCATACATGTCAGTCCCACCCACACACACTTGTTGTACAAGAATGCATACATGTCAGTCCCACCCACACACACACTTGTTGTACAAGAATGCATACTTGTCAGTCCCACCCACCCACACTTGTTGTACAAGAATGCATACTTGTCAGTCCCACCCACACACACTTGTTGTACAAGAATGCATACATGTCAGTCCCACCCACACACACTTGTTGTACAAGAATGCATACATGTCAGTCCCACCCACACACACTTGTTGTACAAGAATGCATACTTGTCAGTCCCCCACACACACACTTGTTGTACAAGAATGCATACATGTCAGTCCCACCAACACACACACTTGTTGTACAAGAATGCATACATGTCAGTCCCACCCACACACACTTGTTGTACAAGAATGCATACTTTCAAGCTCCAACCACACACACTTGTTGTATAAGAATGCATACTTGTCAGTCCCGCCACACACGCTTGCTGTATAAGAATGTATACTTGCCAGCCACACCCACACACACTTGTTGTACAAACCGGCATACTAGCCTGCCCCACTCCCACACACTTGTTGTGCATGCAAAAAGCAACCGTACAGTGTAAACTTCCTGATTCGTTCACTTCAAATTTATATATGGATCCTCATATAACAATCTGCTAAGGAGGTTTGAATCTAATATATAATCTATATCTGTACATTTACGATCTGCTCTCTGATCAGGATCTGCACTATTAGCTGTCAACTTTTTATCACTGTGTTTAGTTATTTGTGTGTGAAGTAGGTCAAATAACTAAGCAGCAGTACAGGTAAATGATGGATATCGCGGATTAAAGCTTTGGCAAGTTGTAAGACAGCAAAAAAATGCATGTGTACAACAAGGAAATAAATGAGCAATAGCAATGTATTATAAATCTAAATACTTCGCTTGCAAACATTATGTATACTTTTATTTTAGAAGATGCATTTCCCGTTTTGAAAAAAACAACAACATCTTAACACAAGTCATAAGGAAAGACTTTGTAATTTAAAGAACAAACGCAAATCATTTACATCGAATACACGAAATATTTTAAAATGATTTGTCGTAAGGTAGATTTTTTTCATAGAAAAAGAAAAATCATTTTTCATGTTTGTAACAATTTGTATAAATGCATTTAAACTAGAGATTGCAAAAGTTTCGAAATAAGTAACTGTTTAACTTGAACAATATCTCCACACTGTATCACTACTGAGGAATTTGATACGACCATTTGCTTGTATAGCCATTATTTGCGCTTCCTGTTGACAAGTGCAAATATTTGGAGTTTGTTGTTACATACATTTAGCTGTTTTCTTTAAATGTATGAGTGTTATAGTAACAATGTTTTAAACAAGGAATATCTCAAAATAAATATGCGGCGTCGATTGTGCCTGAGTAGCGTACATTGGTAGCGTCGATTGGGCCTGAGTAGCTTATATTGGCAGCGTCGATTGGGCCTGAGTAGCTTATATTGGCAGCGTCGATTGGGCCTGAGTAGCGTACATTGGTAGCGTCGATTGAGCCTGAGTAGCGTACATTGGTAGCGTCGATTGGGCATGAGTAGCTTATATTGGCAGCGTCGATTGGGCCTGAGTAGCGTACATTGGTAGCGTCGATTGTGCCTGAGTAGCGTACATTGGTAGCGTCGATTGGGCATGAGTAGCTTATATTGGTAGGGTCGATTGGGCCTGAGTAGCGTACATTGGCAGCGTCGAGTGGAGCTGAGTAGCGTACATTGGTAGCGTCGATTGGGCCTGAGTAGCGTACATTGGTCGCGTCGATTGGGCCTGAGTAGCGTACATTGGTAGCGTCGATTGGGCCTGAGTAGCGTACATTGGTAGCGTCGATTGGGCCTGAGTAGCGTACATTGGTAGCGTCGATTGGGCCTGAGTAGCGTACATTAGTAGCGGTAGACTTGAGCACACAGTGTGTACAAGTTATTTGCTAAATGGTGTGTTTCTTGTTTAGATGAATATACTGATGCAAAGGTGCAT
Organism: Sinonovacula constricta; assembly: GCA_007844125.1. Lineage (NCBI taxonomy): Eukaryota > Metazoa > Mollusca > Bivalvia > Cardiida > Solecurtidae > Sinonovacula > Sinonovacula constricta. The sequence goes on from CM017556.1 coordinate 4,705,316, forward strand.
TTCTACCTTTCCTATTCATGCTAGTATCCCTAAGTATGTCAAACTATGAGGTTAGACAGCTACGCCGAACAGATGTTTGCTAAAGGTGAAGGTAAAGTAGTGGTATTCGATGATAATTATGTAATTAATTGATATTTATACAGGTTACACATTAACAAACTGATTGTGTGTATCTAAGTGAAATAAGTATGATGTTTCATTCTCAAACAACTGATAAAGATGTACGAATCTTTCCCAAATTTGTATAAACTTTATATATTAAACTAATCATCATTGCTCCACGTCGGTTCTTTCTAATATACCGTTTTAATGAGAAAATGCCGACCAAGTCGGTGGTTGCATTTAGCACACAAGCAAACCTAAAGTGGATAAGTTCCGTTCCGAGTAGAGGAAAGTGGAAGTATTGTTGTGAATCGCAAGTCGCGATAGTGACCTGTGATTTCACAGTTTATTACACATTGAGATCACACCCTGACAATCCAATACAAACGCAAAATATTGCTTGCAGCAAATGACAACAGGAAAGATAATACATAACGATCAATCTGTAACACACTCATGTAAAAGAGAAAAAAATAATTTGTTTATGTCCCGTTCGAACGAAGGAGACCATAGATGATTGAAATTGAACTAATTCTGTCATTGAACTGTTGTTGGTTTTAATAAGAACAATATTAGTGTCTCAGGCATTTCAAAAGTATTAGCTGTGCATGCAGGGCAGATTATTTTAGCAGGCAAGTTAAGGTTTCAGAGGAATTAAATTCCTGTTTTATTGAATAAATCTGAATTATAGGGGAGAACGAGAATGTGGTTTTTAAACAGTCATTAGTTCACGAACACAGAGAGTTAACATTGTAGCAGGTGGACAGTGAAGATAATCAGAGAGACAGGGAAGTTATTGCGACAACATTTACTTAATAACTTGTCACGTTTTGTTTTGCGTTCAATGTTTTACTATAAAAGTTAAACATCTGACTACATATATTTAATAAATTTTATCTACGATTCACATGGATTAAGTTACAAATTAAAAAGGTATTTTAATTTTTAATGTGTTTGTACATATACAATTATATTCCTTATTTCGTAAATGAAGATGTTTGTGTGTTATTTACATGTATTATAATATTGTGTGTTATTTACATGTACTTTGAACGTTAACTGTGCATGTTTGATTGTTTGTTTTTATTTAACAATGAAATGACAGGCTTGACTTTTCATGTTCATGTGTATATCGGAACAATGCAACTGAAGGCCGTCTAAGAATGGCTGAAATGATGGACTTGCATGTGGCACGAAATCATGTATTGTTTATACATTGCTAAATTTTTATTCCACAGTGGGAAATAGTATATCCATTGTACATATCACATCTCTTGGAAGGTCACTCTATATACACTATAAATAATCCATTCCATATAGGTTAATACAACGTGTATACGCTTTGTAACTACTCTACCCCATGTTGTATAACACTTGTATAACAGGCAGTGTTACTATTCCAGCACATGTTGTAAATATCTAATCCATTGTTGCGTGATACAACAGATATATGCATAATAACTATTAATTCCTCTTGTTCTGTGATATACAGTGCAAATATATTATCCGATTAGAGACGATATATGGATGATCTGTCATTTGGGACGTTATTGATGGTGTGTCATTTTAGGCGTTAGTCATGGTATGTTATTTGGAGCGTAAGTAATTTGGGCGTTAGTCATGAGATGTCATTTCGGGCGTAAGTTATGGTATGTCATTTGGGGCGTTAGTAATTTGGGCGTTAGTCATGAGATGTCATTTCGGGCGTAAGTTGTGGAATGTCATTTGGGGCGTTCGTAATTTGGGCGTTAGTCATGAGATGTCATTTGGGGCGTAAGTTGTGGAATGTCATTTGGGGCGTTAGTAATTTGGGCGTTAGTCATGAGATGTCATTTGGGGCGTAAGTTGTGGAATGTCATTTGGGGCGTTAGTAATTTGGGCGTTAGTCATGAGATGTCATTTCGGGCGTAAGTTGTGGAATGTCATTTGGGGCGTTAGTAATTTGGTTGTTAGTCATGAGATGTCATTTCGGGCGTAAGTTGTGGAATGTCATTTGGGGCGTTAGTAATTTGGGCGTTAGTCATGAGATGTCATTTGGGGCGTAAGTTGTGGAATGTCATTTGGGGCGTTAGTAATTTGGGCGTTAATCATGAGATGTCATTTCGGGCGTAAGTTGTGGAATGTCATTTGGGACGTTAGTAATTTGGTTGTTAGTCATGAGATGTCATTTCGGGCGTAAGTTGTGGAATGTCATTTGGGGCGTTAGTAATTTGGGCGTTAGTCATGAGATGTCATTTGGGGCGTAAGTCGTGGAATGTCATTAGGGGCGTTAGTAACAGAATGCCATTTGGTACGTTAGTCATGGCATGTCATTTGGGGCGTTAGTCATGGTGAGTTATTTGGGGCTTTAGTCACGTCGAGGGTTGATATTCGTATGTATTATGCCTCATGGTATGTGGTATCGTTTTTATTCTACCGAATATATTACGTACTTAACAGATTTGACACAAAAGTGGTTCCATATACACTGGAAACATTTAAGAAAATTATAAACATACACTTCACTATTTCATTGCGTTTAAATAACATGTGTTCTTAGCAGTTAGGTCAAATCGTTACTTATCATAATCCCAGCCTACATGTATGTAGCGCACGACTGTCCATATTAGGAAAACAGTGGGGTCGATGCCCGGTTACAACACACAAAATGTCGAAACATTGTAAATGTATAGCTTCTCAACTTACATGTTATCTCAAGCAAATATACGGGTAATTCTACAACTGTTCGGTCCGTGTTACTCTAACGTATTTAATCGTCGGGTAATGACAGGTGCCCACGTCATGCTGTTCACAATGTTCCCAGCATCATGTATCTGCTAAAAATACAAACCCACTCCGGCAATTTGAGGATCAATGGTGGTAGAATGCAGTCATAAATGTATTTACATATATGTGATATCTCTTTTGCACCCAATATACAATAAATTGTGTATTCAAAATAAAGTCAATGTCACTTTTGGCGAAAAAAACACACCTTTAAACGCACGCTCTTTATTTTTAAGCTGATATATCTTAATTTTCTTTTCGTTATAATAAGAATGAATATATTGATAAACAAAACAATAGATTTATTTTCGTTTAGCTCATATTATATCTTTAGTAGATAAAGTAGTCATTTAGTAACTAGGTAGCAGGTAAATGTCTTTTCATATTCTGTAATCCGATATTATCAATTATAACAAATAGCAACATGAAAATAATGTCTCAAGTGCTATCATTACTTCATAATATGTCACAATTTTTGTCTCAAACAGAATTTTGCTGTAGACGAACAAAATGGACCTACCCAATATTCAGAGGCGGACCTGTATACTTTTGGCGGTATGTCCTTTATAACAGGAACTTATTAATAATAAATGATGTAGTATTTAACTTTATGGCATTTCTTCTCATTTTACTTTAAACTTCATAATTTTAGACATTTTTAAACAACAATAACAGCTATTCATAAACTAATTAAAACTTCCATGGGAAATGATAGACAAATGCTCGCTTGTGAACATTGTTTTGGATAGAGTTGTGAAACATGCAAACAAGATAAAAGAGAACTCGGACATTTAATTTTTAAGTTACACATACATTTTTGAACAGGAAAAATAAGAAAGCCTTTCACAAAAAGAAGTCTATCGAGTAATGTAAATAGCCGATAATTTGCAAAATAAAAAACTTGCCTTTTGCGTTTTAAATAAGCGCATAAAATTTCCTTTGAATAAATTAATAAAAGAATTAATAAAAGGACTTCGCCCAGTTTACGTTATTATCACTGTTGTTATGTTAAAACATTTTCTCTTGCATGTTGTTTTATATTAAAATAGTAACTGTTTTTAAGATGGTTATACCATACACGTTTCAAATATAAAACCTACGTAACTTGATGACGTTGAATTACATAGAATTTTACATAAAGCTAATATGCAATCTGATCTGGCAGATTATTCAGCTTATTATATTTTGTTAAGGTTTTAGTATTGAAGTTCTCCTTCGAACCCTCTGAACTAAGAATGGCATGCGCAAGTTCAACAACACAAACAGAAAACTCAGCTACAAATGCCACAGCAACGCCAACTACTTCAACAATTACCATTGCACTATCAACGAATTCAACAACAACTAGCACTGCACCGTCAACGACTCCAGCAACATCAACTACCACTGCACCGTCAACGACTTCAGCAACATCAACTACCACTGCACCATCAACGCCTTCAGCAACTAGCACTGCACCATCAACGACTTCAGCAACATCAACTACCACTGCACCATCAACGAATTCAGCAACATCAACTACCCCTGCACCGTCAACGACTTCAGCAACATCAACTACCCCTGCACCATCAACGACTTCAGCAACATCAACTACCCTTGCACCGTCAACGACTTCAGCAACATCAACTAACCCTGCACCATCAACGACTTCAGCAACATCAACTACCCCTGCACCATCAACGACTTCAGCAACATCAACTACCCCTGCACCGTCAACGACTTCAGCAACATCAACTACCCCTGCACCGTCAACGACTTCAGCAACATCAACTACCACTGCACCATCAACGACTTCAGCAACATCAACTACCCCTGCACCGTCAACGACTTCAGCAACATCAACTACCCCTGCACCGTCAACGACTTCAGCAACATCAACTACCACTGCACCATCAACGACTTCAGCAACATCATCTACCCCTGCACCGTCAACGACTTCAGCAACATCAACTACCCCTGCACCGTCAACGACTTCAGCAACATCAACTACCACTGCACCGTCAACGACTTCAGCAACATCAACTACCCTTGCACCATCAACAACTTCAGCAACATCAACTACCCCTGCACCGTCAACGACTTCAGCAACATCAACTACCACTGCACCGTCAACGACTTCAGCAACATCAACTATCACGACACCGTCAACGACTTCAGCAACATCAACTACCACTGCACACTCAGCGACTTCATCAACAAACACTTCACCATCAACGACTTCAAGAACAACTACCATGGAACCGTCAACGACTTCAACAACTACCACTACACCATCAACGACTGCAACAACTACCACTGAACCATCAAAGACTTCAACAACTACCACTGCAACGTCAACGACTTTAAATACAACCACTACACGATCAACGATTTCAACAACTACCACTACACCATCAACGACTTCAACATCAACTAGCACTGCAACGTCAACGACTTTAATAAGAACCACTACACCATCGACGACTTCAACAACTACCACTACACCATCGACAACTTCAACAACTACCACTAAACCATCAACGACTTCAACGACTACCACTGCACCATCGACGACTTTAATAACAACCACAACCCCAGCAACGACTTCAACAACAACCACTGCAACGCCAACGACTTTAACAACTAACGCTACGCCAACAACGACTTCAACAACCACCACTTCGCCATCAACTACGTTAAGAACGACCTCTCCACCACAAACGAGTGCAACAACTACCACTTCGCCATCAACTACTTTCACAACTACCTCTCCAACATCAACGAGTGCAACAACTACCACTACACCATCAACGACTTCAACATCAACTAGCACTGCAACGTCAACGACTTTAATAAGAACCACTACACCATCGACGACTTCAACAACTACCACTACACCATCGACAACTTCAACAACTACCACTACACCATCAACGACTTCAACGACTACCACTGCACCATCGACGACTTCAACATCAACTAGCACTGCAACGTCAACGACTTTAATAAGAACCACTACACCATCGACGACTTCAACAACTACCACTACACCATCGACAGCTTCAACAACTACCACTACACCATCAACGACTTCAACGACTACCACTGCACCATCGACGACTTCAATAACAACCACAACCCCAACAACGACTTCAACAACTACCACTTCGCCATCAACTACTTTAACAACTTCCACTGCACCATCGACGACTTCAATAACTACCACAACCCCAACGACGACTTCAACAACAACCACTGCAACGCCAACTACTTTAACAACTAACGCTACGCCAACAACGACTTCAACAACCACCACTTCGCCATCAACTACGTTAACAACGACCTCTCCACCACAAACGAGTGCAACAACTACCACTTCGCCATCAACTACTTTAACAACAACCATTACACCATCAACGACTTTAACAACTACCACTACACCATCGACGATTTCAACAACTAACACAAGCACATCGACGACTTCAACAACAACCCCTGCAATGCCAACGACTTTAACAACTAACTCTACGCCAACAACGACTTCAACAACTACCACTTCGCCATCAACTACTTTAACATCTACCTCTCCACCATCAACGAGTGCAACAACTACCACTTCGCCATCAACTACTTTAACAACAACCATTGCACCATCAACGACTTCAACAACTATAACTTCACCATCAACGACTTCGACATCTACCACAACCTCACCGACGTCTTCAACAACTAACTCTCCACCATCAACGAGTGCAACAACTACCACTTCGCCATCAACTACTTTAACAACAACCATTGCACCATCAACGACTTCAACAACTATAACTTCACCATCAACGACTTCGACATCTACCACAACCTCACCGACGTCTTCAACAACTAACACTACATCATCAACGAATTCAACAAATATCACTACGCCAACAACGACTTTAACAACTAAGACTACGCCAACAACGACTTCAACAACTACCATAACAAAATCAACGGCTTTAACAACTACCATTATACCATCAACGATTTCAACAACTGCCATTATACCATCAACGACTTCAACAATTAACACAACACCATCAACGACTTCAGCAACCTCCATTATACCATCAACGACTTCAACAATTAACACAACACCATCAACGACTTCAGCAACTACCATTATACCATCAACGACTTCAACAATTAACACAACACCATCAACGTCTTCAGCAACTACCATTTTACCACCAACGACTTCAACAACTACCACAACACTATCAACGACTTTAACAACTACCACTGCACCATCAAATACTTCAACTATTACCATTACACCATCAACGACTTCAACAACTACCACAACACCATCAACGACTTCAACAACTACCACAACTCCATTAACGACTTCAACATCTACCACAACACCATCAACGACTTCAACAACTACCACGGCACCATCAACGACTTCAACAACTACCACAACACCATCAACGACTTCAACAACTACCACAACACCATCAACGAGCTCAACAATTACTACTTCACCATCAACGACTTCAACAACTATCACGGCACCATCAACGACTTCAACAACTATCACTTCACCATCAACGACCTCAACCATTACTACTTCACCATCAACGACTTCAACAACTATTACAACACCATCAACGACCTCAACAACTACTACTTCACCATCAACGACTTCAACAACTACCACAACACCATCAACGACCTCAACAACTATCACTTCACTATCAACGACTTCAACAACTATCACGGCACCATCAACGACTTCAACAACTATCACTTCACCATCAACGACCTCAACAATTACTATTTCACCATCAACGACCTCAACAACTATCACAACACCATCAACGATTTCAACAACTATCACAACACCATCAACGACTTCAACAACTACTACTTCACCATCAACAAATTCAATAATAATCATTGCACCAACAACGACCTTAACAGCTACCACTGCACCATCAACGACTTTAACAGCTACCACTGCACCATCAACGACTTTAACAGCTACCACTGCACCATCAACGACTTTAACAGCTACCACTGCACCATCAACGACTATAACCACTGCCACTGCACCAGCAACGACTTTAACAATTACTACGTCACTATCAAGTACTTCATCAATTACCATTGCATCATCAAATAGTGCACCAGCTACAACTGAAACAACGACTACTAAACCAACCACGAATTCAACATCATTTGTACCGACAACGACTCCACTTCCAACGACCAATACACAGCCGACGACTTCAACAATTACCAATGAATTGACAACGACTTCTACCACAGCTACCACAACATCACCAACGATTGAAATCACATCTTCCACATTACAATCGACGACCACAAATATAGTTACCACTGCATCATTATCGACTTCAGCTCCGACTATCACTCCTGCATCAATGACTTCAACTTTAACTATTACAGCATTTTCGCCGACTTTAACACCATATACAACAACTATCACTACGCCAACAACGACCTCAAAAACTACCACTGCAACGTCAATGACTTCAATATCTCCCACATCACCATTTACGACTTCAGCAACTACCACTTTACCATCAACTACTTCAACAACTACCACTTCACCATCAACTACTTCAACAACTACCACCTCAACATTAACTTCTTCAACAACTACCACTTTACCATCAACTACTTTAACTAGAGCGGGTTCTACCACAACAGTAGACACGGGGAATTCAGAAAAACATGGTGGTAGGTTGTGCTCCTATTTTTATGATAAGATTAAACATTTTATAAACAGTTCGTCCTCAATAACTATAAACAATGCAGTGGGAGTCTTCATACGGTTACTTTGAATCTAATTAATTTATGAAATGCAGCTCAGTATGATGTGATATTAAAATTTATTTTAAAAAACAACTTTAGACTTTTGAACGCTACAACGAATGAACATTTTTATTAGGTAAACAAAGACTTCATTTAAATAAACATAATCAATTGCTTTTTAACATTCAAGTTTCTATCACTTTGTTCATTTGAGATCACACAAAAGGTAAAGTATGGACAGTGTGTAATTATCGGCCCAGTTTTTTGTGTGTTCTTCGTTTTTGTCACAATTTGTAAAACATATTATTCTGCAGAAAGCGATTTGACCGGTCCTGTAGCTGGATCTCTTATAGTGCTCGTTCTTCTGGCATCTGGAACATTCCTGGGTGTTTTCTTCCTGAAGCGAAGACGAAAAGCGTAAATATTATGACTGACACTCAATGATTTTGATAATATATTAACAAAATACTATATTTACAAAATTCAATAAACGATCTAATATATGTACAGGAACTAACGATAAATGTCTCGGCAACCTTTTGTTAAGGCGCGTCTTATGAAAAAGGGGAACTGTCTAAACAGTACTGTTTAACGTAATGATAGCAAATCTAAGATGTTATTTACAGCAAAGATGCAATAGTTTCAAAAAGAAAAGACATTTCAACCAAAACAACAGCAACAACAACAAAGAAATAGTTAATAAATTTAGTTCATGTATTAAAGACTTATACAAAATGACATATAATTTATTATGTTATAACATCAAGTACTAAAATGCAGATATCCTCAAGTTATAACTAATATGCAGTCTTAAGGACAGTTGAGTCCGCTCAAGTTGTTTGTGTCACCTGCAGAGAGCATGGCCGGGGAAATGAAAAGAGAGAATGCGTACAATATCATGTTAGTATAATGTGAACTGCTGGTAAAATACACATCATGAGTTACAAATGGTATATATAAATCATACACTGATTGGCTCGATGGTGACAGGGAACTTAAATTATTTTTAAGTGAGATTGATACACACGTTAAACTATATGCTGGAGGCTTTTGCTTTCATTGACCAAATTTGTGCTCATAGAAGTTTAAGCTCGTACTGGCAAAAAAAGTAAACAAAAAAAAGATTCGTTAACATGCAGGCGGATATAACTGGGGATGGACAAGTATAAGCCAAACTGTTCCATACCGATTGATTATCTTAGGAGCAACCAAGTTTGTTTTGTCATTAAACGTCAAATACTCCCAATGCTTTCCGAATAATGGAATTCGACACATTATCTATTATGGCATGGCACAATCGGCCCACTTAATATGTAGGCATGAACACCATACTGGCATAAACTAACCTATGCACATTCAATTTTTTGTTATTATTTTTTATCCTACCATCACTCCGGATATAACATATATAAAGCCATGTATGATAACATTTGCTTTATGAAACACCAGTATGTAAAACCTGTCGCGCGCAACCGGACGAACTATTTTTAAAAAGCTTACATTCCATGCCGCACTGGATGTTCCAAACATCGTCAAATCGTAAAAGAATGTTTTTAAGGGTCGGAATAGCTTATGACCAAAATAGACAAGTTTAGTATGATTTAAATCCCCTAGTTGTTGTTTTTATCTCTGTGTAAACACAGACCTTAAATGTTGTATCCGAGAGATTGGACCAAAAATATTTTCATTTAACATCTCAATAAACAATTGTTACCTGAACAGATCTCGCAAATTGCTGTTTATTTATGTTCAACACCTATCTGGATAGTGTACCATAACGCTACAATTGTCATTTCAAACATGTATTTCCTATCTCAGCCACGCTGCGCAGTCAGCTATTTTAAAACTAAGACAACCACGTGACCACTGATGGCGCCGATGTCTAGTTTAGGCAGAACTCCCAATCGTTCTTATTTATAAATTTGAAAAGAATTAACATTTTAAGTGTTAATTAACGAGTTTTGCTGCCTTAAAGTTGCGATACTGCTAAAAATCGTCAAAGCTTAGACTAAAGCATGATGAGAGAAATTATGCACAAATACCCAAAACAGAGGTAAGATATTGTTACTTATATTAGATATAGGCAAACGGTTAGATACCACCTTTAAAATCCACCGAATTTGGTGTTATTTAAATAAAAAGACAAACATGTACATGTACAATTTGTATTTAACCTAGTGCGATGAAAGAATGTGCAATTGTATTAGTTTTTCTTGATTCTGGTTGCGGAAACAGTATAAAATGAGACTCGGTACAATGGTCCAGGAAAACTTAAATCTGTTGACTGTTATCCATACATCCATGGTTAATTTCAGTGTTTCAGTTTGATAATACGGTGATGCACCTACTATGAATTTTCAGTGACTTTGGCTACAAGTCAGTTAAACTGTATTCACGTTTATTCATGAAGGATTAACAATTTTAACTTTTCTTTTTGTTAAGTGCGTATGAAAACGTAACTCCCATACTCGTTTTTAAAAAAACAAAATAGATATAACACTTTCGTTTATAAAATAGATGGTAGGATAAATATAATACCAGGTTAATGTTGAACAAAGAAAATCTTATCGTACGAGTCACGACAATACTATTCAACACTAACCTAGTAGAGTTAGTATTCTCTCTTTTTATATGTTATGTTGTGTTGTTGGAACACCCTTGACTCGCGGGTAATACTTATTTGCTGTTTGAGCAGATGCTTCTCCAAAAGTATGGACCCAGAAGCTCGAGCTTCCATCTTCATCAATGTCGACAAAGAGGAGATGATCAAGCTGCAGATTATAACGCCACCAGAAGTTGAAAAGTAAGTTTACAAACTATGTGTGTCCACCTTAATTTAATGGAAAAAAGTAGTTTCATGTTAATGATTACAATGTAATGATTACAACATCTGGATTACACTATCAATATTACAAAATCAGAATAACAATATCTGAATTACAATTTCTAGATAACAATATATGGATTACAGTGTATGGATTACAAAATCTGGATTTCAATATCTGGATCACAATATATGTTGATAACATGCTCATATGCTCTGGATTACAATATATTGATAACAATGTCTGGATTCCAATTGGTTTATCACAATATCTGGATTACAATATCATAATAAAAATACCTGGATTATATATATATATATTTGATAATTGTTATTGTTGTTAAAACAAACTAAATATATATATATTATATTCTTAAAATTTACTTATTCCAAATATATTCTGTTAAAATGGTTATGTTTTGGCCTGTATATAATGTATACTTAACATGATTGCACTTTATTTCTTTCATTCGCTTTTTGATTGTTGCTGTACTTTATTCGCTTATAATTAATTACCGGCCGCAATAGCTCAGATGGTAGAGCTTCGGCTTGCGGGTCGGGAGGTCGTGGGTTCAAACCCCGGCCGGATAAAAAAAAAACACTTTAAAATTGGTAGTAGTGGCTTCCCTCCTAACACTCGGGGCTAAGGGGACAGCATTACGCATGACTCGTCGGTGTCAGTATAATGGACCGACCGGGTTTAGTCCCTGGACACCTCATAAGAGCCCCTGTGCTATAATGATAGAAATGACGCTGCCCGGTATCGGCAAAAATACCGGCTAATCCCATCCAATCGCATTCCTATAATTAATGAACGTGGCTTTATTTACGATGAACACGACAAGATTCATGCCAGACTGGTAAAATTAAATAAACAGGCGCTCCTTTTAAATTGTATTCCAGCGTCAAACCAATCCTGTTGGCAGCTTTTCCAGCACATGTTTCAGACATGCATAACGATAGTGACCGACTCTTCCTACGTCAGTTTGAGGTAAAGAACTGCTTATTTCTATTAAGACCAAATACAGTCACGTATCTAAGACATCGATTATGCAGATTGTTCGAAATACATACATGAGATGCAGTAACCATCGCAGGTAAATGCTCTCCTTTTTTAAAAACAGCTTTAAATGTTACGAGGATTAAAAATACATCTATAAAACTTATCTGACCATAAATGAAAGGGATGTAAACATCATTCACAGTGAAAAGTGAAGTAAATAGCTATGTGAAGAAAAATACTTGATATTTGGAAATATTCTAACCAAGGCTCTCTTGCACTGTTTGTCTGTTTATTTGAAATTAAGTCAGATCCAAATAAGAGTCAAATCGCTATTTTCCGGTCAGTCCTCCGTGCCAGATATTTCTTCTTGTTGAGAATTGTTTTGTTCCGAGTCCATTGTTATAAGATGCTTGGTATAGCTTTAAACAATTACCAGTAAAACAAACAACATGTTATATTGCAAATTGTACAGTGAACAGATTTGACAAGACATTTCGGAGAATAGAAAAAAACACACGCTATGACAGTGAAACGGTTGCATGCCCTTCTGCTGTTAGTTAATTACAATGACTTCTGTTTGAGACTCTGGATTGTTGATCATTCATTTAGTTTTGGAAAATGTTTGTATTTTAATCAAAGGTGCAGTTGTTTACATTCGCGTTATTGCGTAGAAATGTACAGCAGATCAAGAATGCAAGTACAGAACTCGTTTACTGTAATTTGTGGTCCACCCTATCATGAAACTTGACATATACTTTAAATTGTATTTAGAAATTTGTTACGTCGTACATATATTACGATTTACCTTCCTACATATAAACAACAAATATCAATCTTCAATGAAGATCTTTAAATGAAAAGAAAATTTTAAACAAATTAATAACTTGTCTGAATGTACTTTAATGACACTGTTTTTAATTGTTGTCTATTATTCACTTTTTGTCACGCATTATGAATAGGTATGTAAAGTTCTGTGGAAATTTACCCAAAGTGTACTCATTATGCTACATGATAATATATTTCCGTACCATCAGCACAATTTTTGTCGAGCTCTTTGTGACCAGTGGTCCCAGTTGTGCATATCTGAGTATTTCAGAGTAGCGTGTTTGTTCTGTTGACAGACACTTAAAGACACATGTACCAACCACCCAACCAATGCCGCACGATCAGACTCGTGTATAAAGAAGAACAGATACACTGACATACTGCCATGTACGTTTTTACCAGTTTTGCTTCAAAATGGTTACCTCAGGATAATAGTGTTTAAGAAAGCAAGAGAGGAACTTTATTTAAACTTAACGTTTACTGTCATACCCTTATACTAAATCGTCTTGAAATCGATGGTTAAATGGGACCGAAGCTAGGATATTGTTTTTGAATATAACAAACGTTTTACTTTTTCATATTATAACGTTTTTCAAATGCTTAAACACATGAGATCGGAACTTTTATAAATATTTACGTGATAGTGGTTATTTTAACTTAATGCTAGTATTTCGAATTGAATGTACTTTAGAATAGTTGTACAAGTATATACACGTATGTTTGTTTAAGATTAATATTGGTTAATTGTTGTTTTTCCCTTTTATTGTATTACTATTTGTGTGTATGCAATGTTCTGTATATTTACAATAATTCTTCAACACTGGAAGAAATAAAGATATTGTATTGTTTAGTTCTCGTTTTGATATATTTTGTTTAAACGTTTATGTAATATATATTATTTTAATTAAATTTCTTGTAGACGACCACTCGCGTGTCAAGTTACTTCCAATCATTGATGTGCCAGGCTCGGATTTCATCAACGCTAACTATATTCCTGTAAGAAACGTATAGAACATACGGTCAACATAATACGGATTGATGATGTCTTCAGTCAATTAGTATTTATTACAGAAAAGAAAGGAGATATGTCGCAGTTTCAGGCAGTATTTAATATAAAGTTTGACAATTCATTTTTCATTCTGATTTGAAAATTCCACAGATATTTAAATTGTATCTACCTGTAGACAAAGGCAAACAAGGTAAATGTAAATGTGTCAAAAACACAGAGACGAGACATAACACACAAAAAGAAAAAAACAAAAACATCAGTTACCGCCTTGGAACGGTCAGTCGGCAAATGGGCCGACTGGGGTGCTTAAACCTGATTTGTGGAGCGCTCCAACCTCGGACTTCCTGAAGGTTTTTCTATCTTATCCCGTCAAAGTGAAACAACTAACAGTAAGCACATGCATCGGGAGTTAAAACAGAAACCATGACAACATGCTTATACATTCGAAATAAATTGTAATTCTGATGTATTTCATATAACCAGTTTCATTTTATTTTGAGTAATGTCTCTCTTAGCTGACATTGTCCTGTATTTTCCAGGGCGAGAACTCTGACAAAGAGTACATAGCGACACAAGGGCCACAACCTCATACATTTGCTGACTTCTGGAGGATGATCTGGGAACAGAACGTGGAAAAAATCGTCATGTTAACCAAACTTGTCGAGAAAGGGAGAGTAAGTTGTTAACTGTTAATAAATACAGTTGGAATATCAATCAAACTGGTCGGCATTTTACTGAAATGATGTTACAATCGGTTATCAAATAAGCTGTCTGAAAACTAGGGCAGTAGGTCATTTACTGTAAAACAATGCTGCAGTTGTTATCTCAACCAAGCTGGTCAAACAGAGACTCAAAGCAGATCATTTACAGTGATACGACATGAAAGTGCTTATGTTGAACAGATTGGTCGGTAAAGGGAAGAGTATGTCACTTACTATGACACAATATAGGTAGCTATGTTCGGAAATAACGGACAGTAAGTCATTAGCTGTGATATGATGTAAGAGAGAATATGTTGAACAAAACAGGAAAGGGATGTGTAGGTCATTTGCTGTTACAATGTTAGATAAGTTAGGTTCAATACACTTGTGGGAGAGACTGACAATTACTATGATTGAGTTGTTAAATAAACATCCAGAAAATGGAAAGGAATAATACAATGCGATAAAGTGGTTGAGCTGTTATGTTTAAAAGTAAAACGTTTTATGACAGATGTAACGAGTGCAAAATAGAACAAAATTATGTTACAAATAAAAAATATATCCTGTTATATTCACAGTAATGGTTGGTATTATTTGCACATTTCTTATAATGTCTTTTGAGCTTCGGCAACACTTTAATATGTTAGTTACAATGTTTTCTTTGAATTTATTCTTTCTCAGACACACAGTTGAAGTTTTACTGGAATAAGATTCGAACCTCTAACTACCGGATAAAGAAATCTATTAGCTATGACTACAAATTCTACACGTTTTATGCATGTAAAACGCAAGAAAATAAAGAATAAATATGATATTTCATTGTCCTACATAATGGTCTTAATATAATCATACTATGTATAATGGTAGTATTCGTCTAATATCGCCTTATCAAATCTTACATATATTCATTTGTTGGAAATCAATAAATATGTACATCTCCGATTTCTAGAGATATTTAGTATAATTATGTACATAATAGATGTGAAATTATAAGAACATAAGTATATACAATACAGAACAATGGCATGATGAAATATTTCATTAGGCGAGTAGTCATAAAATAATAATAACAATAATAATAACAATAATAATAATAATAATAATAATAATAATAATAATAATAATAATAACCTTTTAACAGTAATTTTGTTTTACTATTTTTAAACTAAGATGATAAATGGTTATTTAAACGAAGATGGTAAAAACTGAATATCAGTGTTACTTTAGATATTTTTATTCTCTTGTTAACATACCTATGACTGATGCCATTTGGTATTCCAGCGGAAATGCGACCAGTATTGGCCGGACATGGACACGACTATAGCATATGGTGACATCAAAGCTCGCACCATAGCAGAAGAAAATACGCCGAACTTTGATACCCGCTTAATAGAACTGACCATGGTAATTTACCATTATTTACATAATTTTTTTATGATTTAATAAAAGTTCAAAAGATTCATTTGTTAATAGCTCATGAAACTTTGAAATTCCTGTGATTTATTTGCAATATTAAGAAACAAAATTCAAATGAAACATTGAAACAATAGATTATTGTTCATTATTGATATCTTATTAGTTTGGCATGTGTAAAGAAATGAACCAAAGATCTTTTGCTAAACGTTTTAGAATAAACAAATATGATTTATTCAATCAAATTCTCTTGTATAAACTTGGAGTCTTCCGTACAATAAATAGGCATGATGTATAAATAAAAAAAACTATGCCAATTACGATTAAATTAAAATAAAAACTTGAAAAAAAGATAATTACAAAGTATTTTGTGCTTTGAATATATAAATGTAAACGTGTTATGCATTTAAACATTTTACTCAATTTGCGTTTAGTTCCAATAAAAGCATTGTCTGTGTTGGGACGCTTTTTTAATTTCACTCATTACCATTTAAGATAAGCATTATTACATAGTACGCTGCTTTTGCTAAGTTGCAATAAACTTTCATCCGACATATTCCTCCACGAAATATTGTGGGTTTAAGGTATATTGGCGCATCCGGTATACAATATACATGTATTTATGTAAGCAATAACTTTCGTTCCAGTTGGAAGCATCGAACAAAACTGTCAGTAAAAATGAGAACATACCGCTTACTACAAATTATCTCGCCTCATCAAATTGGTCTTGGAAATATATGTATATTGTCCTGACTAGATTTTCTAGAGAACATTATTCTTATTCATTTATTGCTGCTACTTATTTTCTCAAGCACAACAAGCGGTGCACGGTGCAACTATACTGTTACCTGAAATGGCCTGACATGGGTTGTCCGGAAAGTCCGGACCTACTTTTGGACTTTGTGCGAGCTGTCAGAGCATCCTTCCAACCGGAAAAATCTTCAAATGCTCCAATCGTTGTGCACTGCAGGTTATTAAAGCCATCATCATCTTCGTCATCGTCATTATCAGTAGCAGAAGCATCAGCAGCATCGTTATCATCATCACAATAATCATCATCATCATCATCATCATCATTTTCATTATTATCATTATCGTCGTCGTCCCGGTCGTCGTCATCGTATTACATACTTTTTTCAATATAATATTGGTAATGCTATACAACAGTTTACTCTTAAATAAGAACATATATCGTATTAATCAAATCATACCGGCCGCAATAGCTCAGGTGGTAGAGCGTCGGCTTGCGGATCGGGAGGTCGAGGGTTCGAACCTCGGCCGGGTCACACTTTAAAGTTGGTAGTAGTGGCTTCCCTCCTAACGCTCGGGACTAAGGGGACAACATTACGCCTGACTCGTCGGTGTCAGTATAAGGGACCGGCCGGGTTCAGTCCCTGGGCACCTCATAAGTGCCCCTGTGCTATAATGATAAAAATGTCGCTGGGCAGAGAAAAAAAAGCCGGCTAATCCAATCTATTAATCAATTCCGTAGTTCTAATAAAACAGATTGTATTGTGTCGCCTCATGCAAACTGTTTAATTATTTTTGTTTCCTGGTAACTAGTGCGGGTGTAGGACGGACGGGAACGTTCATTGCCGTAGATTATATACTACAGCACATCCGGGAATCTGACCATGTGAACGTGTTTGACTACGTCTTCAAGATGAGGCAGTACAGGTGTAAAATGGTTCAAACTCTAGTAAGTAGCACTGCTACGGCTACAGTTGAATTAAGCTGCTAAAATAATCGGAGATTTTCCGCCTTGTCTATGGAATCAAGAGCATTTCTTTCGTTCTATTCAAATTTTAAACAGTTTTGGTGAATAAGAAATGAAGCATGAAATGTACTAATGAAATACATTTTGTTGACTGTTGCCTACGAATATCAACTTTAACTTTTCGTTAAACCATTGCGATTGGTCAGTGTTTTAAAATAAAATAGTAGAAATAACGTGAAATAATGATACTGTACAAGTGTCGAAACCCCTTTTCAGCTTTGCAAATATTTCAGAATATGTTTTGATAAGAATGTCCAGGAAGTTCAATGTTTCTGCTTATTTTATGTATACGTAATAACTATTTGCCAACCTACGTCAAAAACTTATGCGTTCATATTGTTTTGGTAAATTAAATAGTCTTTGATTTTACCGCAAATAAATATTTGGCTTTAATTTAAAAAATACTCAATCTTCAAAATTATGCTTACCCTTTTGACAATTTCTAAAATAGCGTGTTTATTTTTATAAGATCTGATTTGTTTAATGCGCTTATGCTTTTTTGGTGTTTGTTTTTCCCAAAAGAGATGAAGAGGATATGCTTTGGGCGTATATTGACTTTTATTGACAATTGCAGGATCAGTATGTCTACATCCATGACTGTATTAACAGATTTATATCGTCCAAAGACACGGAAGAAGAGCTTGTAGATCGTAAGTATTTTTGTATATAAACCTGTAAACCAGTGAACCGTCTTAACTCCGGTTTCATGTTCTTCATTGGAAGTCGTGAATGTTTCCTCGTAAACTTCACTTACTTCACAGTAAAGTGCTTTGTGAGGTTTGACATGGAATTTAAATACCTATTCACTGTGCATCTATTTTTTTCTTTTGAGAGTGACAATAGAATATATAATTACAAGCACCAATTAGATGGAAGTTGAATTCTGTTTAGATACACACATGTAGAGTTCTCAAAGTCATACTTAGATTAATGTGTTAAGATTAAAGCATTATACTTGTACCTACAGGGGCGGATCCAGGATTTCAGAATAGGGGGGGGGCGAGGGAGTAACACTCGGCCGCAGGCCGGAGCTGATCGCGCCGCAGGCGCGAAATCCGCGGCGGGGGGTCTGGAGGGGGCTCCTCCAGAAAATTTTGAATTCTAGATGCGCTGAGATGCGATTTCCAAGCATCTGTGGGGCATAATTTCCTTATCTATTTGCTCACTTTAAAGGGCAAAATACTTTTTTGTTGGTCGTCGAAAAATGGGGGGGGGGGGGCGGCCCCCCTCTGGATCCGCCCCTGACCTATAAGTTCTTCAATTCAGCCAATGGGCAAAATGCGGACAAATGAGCGTGTGTAACAGTTCTATGTATTTATATTTCGCATTAACGTTTAATTAGATAAAGTCTGCTATCTTGTAGCTCAATAATACGGCGCCATTGTAATTCCAATTATCCAAATAATGTTGACACACTTTAAAACTCGCAAATAGTATACGATGGTTTCGTAATAAATTAATCACTTGTATGTGCTAAAACTCTCATGTTTATTTGTATTCAGATGTATACGAGAACCAGCTAGTTGCAGGACATGTCATCTTCGTCAATGGGAAGCTTGCCGTTGATCAGAGCTAGAAACAGCTAGTTGCAGGACATGTCAGCTACGTCAATGGACGCCTGCCCGTTGATCAGAGCTAGAAGCAGCTAGTTGCAGGACATGTCAGCTACGTCAATGGACGCTTGCCCGTTGATCAGAGCTAGAACCTGCTAATTGCAGAACATGTCAGCTACGTCAATAGGACGCTTGCTGTTGATCAGACTATCACATATTGAAGAATATATTGTGCTGCAAATACTTACATTACTTATTATCTTACTTACCTATTTACCTCCGCGAATATAGTAAAATCAAAATTTACGATGTGACTTATGTGTTCCTTCAATTCTTAATTAGCTTATTATGAAATCGCAAGAGAGCTACAGGACACTTTTTACTGCTGAGTTTAATACTAAATTTCTTTATCGATATATCTTGTAAGCAAAGATACGTGAGGTATAATAAATATAGGGGTGCCAATCGAATCCTTTCAGTTTTCCTTGGAAAACGATTTATTTATGGCCATTTTTGACATTGCTAACTTTACTTAATGCATAAGTGGGGTAAGATTTATATATTTTGGATGTCATTCAAATTCAAAATGACGATATCTTCTTTCCCGCCATTTTCCTGTTTATAGTGAAATACCAGAAAAGGGGGGGGGGGGGGGGGGGTGAGGCGTCGGGGCGATTTTTTTACTTGGTCAGCGGTAATTTGCAAGAGAATGCTGTCAATGAAGAATGTTGAAATATTTACTTATTTGTATTGCATGACATTGTAAAACAAATACAAAATATCCCACAATTTTAATATTTTACTCTACTAAACGCAAACAATATATAACCAAAAACAGTCAATTATGTTCTGCGAACTAATCTAATTAATTACATTTATATGTAAAGGAGGCATTTTCAAAAGGACAAGGGGTCACTGGATCGACAATAAGGCAAAACCACATATGTTTTATTAAGGGAAATCGCTCAAGTTCCCACATCGGTGAAGATCCCCTATCTTGGCAGCCATTTTGGATGGTAACTTAAATGGATTTTCATATGAATTGTATAGAAGCGTATATTTTATTTTCTTGTAATTTCTTCATTTGTGGTCCAAAAATAGGAAAGCTCTTGAAACTCAAGTTTTTAGAATACAATATTTTTTTAAATTGATAAATGCATAAAGAATTAATGCACAGAAATAAAAAAGAATTATTGGCTAATCCTTAAACAAAATGAACAGTGCATCGGTTTGGTTGTATTTTTTATCTTTTAAACTATCAAAATATAGTTTTGATATTTAAAATACTCCATAAAAGCTGTTTAATTTGATATGAAATTCAGAAAAAAAGACTGAAAAAAATCAAAACACTGTGGTGAGTTAAATACAGCACATATTTCCAGATTTCGGCCTTTATTAGTTTCTGCTTTCCAAAATGGCTGCCTTAATCTGTCGTATCACCTTATAAGGTATTGCATTTATAACACGATCACGACCGAAGCTAGGTAGAGTCAGTCTTACGTTCTGACGTCTGCGTTTATTGTACGTTGGTAACTGTTTCTATAGCTGTATGCGTGATGTGACTGGGTCTAGGTTGGTGGAGTTGTGAGGTGGGGCGGGTCTGTTAACCGTTATCAGGAGATATGCCACCTCCGCGACACCCCAAACCTTTATTCTACAGCGAGCGCAATTACATATCGCCAGCGTCTTTAAAAGTCGTTAGAAGAAAATACAATCAACTAAAGAAATTCCCTTTCACTTTTGTTTATTTCTTAACAAAAGTGAATAAGAATGATGAGATATTTGAATCCCAAGATCTCAATTCGAATACCTCGAATACCGACAATACCTCGAATATTTGTTAACATCCCTAGAAAAAATGTAACAGATTAAGCATAAGTACGCTCAGTGAATGGCGTTGACACCCTACCAAAATTCATTGAAAAAGGATATCCAAATTTAAAATAGCCACACTAGTTCAGAGTAACTCACTTAATGTAAAGACTTGTAGGAAACACATTATATTAGTACTGAGCTTGGTCAGGCAGCAAGATTAATCGGATCAAGATATAATTTTGTATAAAGTTGGTACAGAGTTAATGCTTCTTGACTTAAGTAACTTGTCCTAAGAACAGCGGACATCTCCAAGCTACAAGTGTATGTTATTTAAATTCTGCATATTGTGTAGTTCATGGCATATCCTTATTGTGACATAATTTCTGTCAAGATCGACTTAATAAATATGAATACTAACTGTATGTGTAAATATGTTTATACTTTTTAAATATTGATTAGTGAAAATGATATATAAATGATACTGTGTAACACAAATAAGTTATTCAATTTGAATGCGCTATGTTGTTGTGCGATTGGTTTATACATGTATACAAAATATAAAAACGGAATGGCCTTGAACTCTTAGATTACCAAGCACGTATTGAATGGATTTCTTGAACATATCTGACTATTAATTATATAGTATAATTAACAATATGTGCCATTTATAGATGTATATTTTGGTTTTGTTTTAGGATCTTTTTCGAATAAGTTTAGTAAACATGCAGATAGTCAGTATAAAATTGCTACATATGCATACTTGTTATTGTTGTTAGACATGTTCGTCAGTTAACACAACTGTTAAGGGTGTCCCCATCCCTCCCAAAAAAATGTCTCAGTCAATAGCACAAATGAGGTACATTGGTGAAATGGAAATTGTCTCCCTTGTTAGTTAATACCTGAGCTATTCCAAACAGTAGGTAGGTCCTTGTAGTTGAAGTTCTTGGACTTTATCACCTGTTCTTGTGTAGATATTGCAATTACAAACAGTTAAATTTCTTACTATTGCATAAATATAAGCTTAAAATCCATTTAAATACTTACAGAGATTTGTTATTTTTAAAAAGAAAATGGAAGTGTTTGTTGATGATGGTTAACCTGTGTATCACAAGAAAGGCAGAAAAGTCAACTTACACTCCATAGAGCACCAGCATAAAAATTAAGTAAAATAAATGAAAGGACCTACTTGCATTTAGGAACTTTTCAGGGGAGACTATTCATTAATGTCTCATATTGGGGCAACCGTCCGGTCTTTATTATGTTATAGGGTGCAATCATGCGGGTTGCACATACGGTTAAAAGGGGTGGGGGTGTGTGGGGGGGGGGGTGGTGCGGGGGAGGGCAGGGGGGTGTTGGCAAACGTCCGGTGGGCAAAAGTTTGTTTTAACCGTGTTAAATATACGCATTAAAAATATGAAATGATGGCAACATTTTTCTTGCTACGGTTGGTAATAAACGGATACATTTTAGTCTTACTAATTACTACTGGTACTCCTCCTCCTCCTTTTGCTACTTCTACTACCACTACCATTATCACTACTACTGCTACTGCTGCTGCTTCTACCACTACTACTACTACTACTACTACTACTACTACTACTACTACTACTACTACGACTACTACTACTACTACTACTACTACTACTACTACTACTACTACTACTATAACTACTACTACTACTACTATTACTACTACTATTACTTCAACTACTACTACTACTACTACTACTACTACTTCTACTTCTACTACTACTATTACTACCACTACTACTACTACTACTACTACTACTACTACTACTACTACTACTACTACTACTACTACTACTACTACTACTACTACTTCTACTACTTCTACTACTATTACAACTACTACTATTACTACTACTATTACTACTAATACTACTACTACTACTACTACTATTACAACTACTCTTACTACTACTACTACTACTTCTACTACTACTACTACTACTTCTACTACTACTTTTACAAGTACTATTACTACTACTACTACTACTACTACTATTACTATTACAACTACTACTATAACAACTACTATTACTACTATTGTTATTACTACTTCTACTACTACTACAACTACTATTAAAACTACTATTGCTACTACTACTATTACTACTACTACTACTACTACTACTACTACTACTACTACTACTACTATTACAACTACTACTACTACTACTACTACTACTACTACTACTACTACTACTACTACTATTACTACTACTTCTACTACTACTACTACTACTACTACTACTACTACTACTACTACTACTACTACTACTACCACTACTACTACTACTACTACTATTACTATAACTACTACTTCTACTATTACTATTACTACTATTTTTATTACTACTACTACTACTACAACAACTACTACTACTACTACTACTACCACTACTACTACTAGTACTATTACTACTACTATTACTATTACTGCTTCTGCTGCTGCTTTTATTACAACATAACTAATCAGCAGTATATAGCTACGAACAATCGAACAGTTCAATAAATATGTGTACAAGTCATACACTGTGTTAAAAAAATAAAAGACATAACAGCAAAGTGCAAGAGTAAGTAGGAAAAAGTTACATAAGACAATAAAACAGAAGTCAAACTGTCACAAAAAGCAACAATACTATAGATCAAATGCATACATTGAGTGTACAGTTATCTATAGTGTGTGTTTTATTTTAAGAACAATCGTATGCTTATATAAAAGAAAAAAAAAACAACACAAACATATATACTTATTCTTCGTCTGCGACTGCTGCTCTGCTGCTGCTGATGCCGATAATCATAACGCTACTGTTACCGCTGCTGCTGCTGATGATGATACTCCTGCTGATGATACTACTGTTGCTGATGCTACTTCTACCGATACTGTTACTGCTGCTGCTGATGATAGCGCTGCTCCATTGCTAATAATTCCGCTGCTGCAGATAATTTTACTACTTGCTTTTGATGCTGATGTCGCTGCTGGTGATTATGATCCTGTTGCTGCCGATGATTTCGATACTGCAGCTGCTACTGCTGTTGCTGCCGCTGCCTTGCTGCTGCAGCTGCTGTCCTACACTGCTGTTGCTGCTGGTGTCCTACACTGCTGTTGCTGCTGGTGTCCTACACTGCTGTTGCAACTGCTGTCCTACACTGCTGCTGCTGCTGCTGTCCTACACTGCTGTTGCTGCCGCTGCCTTGCTGCTGCAGCTGCTGTGCTACACTGCTGTTGCTGCTGGTGTCCTACACTGCTGTTGCTGCCGCTGCCTTGCTGCTGCAGCTGCTGTCCTACACTGCTGTTGCTGCCGCTGCCTTGCTGCTGCAGCTGCTGGTGACGCTGCTGTTGCTGCCGTTGCCTTGCTGCTGCAGCTGCTGTCCTACACTGCTGTTGCTGCCGCTGCCTTGCTGCTGCAGCTGCTGGTGACGCTGCTGTTGCTGCTGCTGTCCTACACTGCTGTTGCTGCCGCTGCCTTGCTGCTGCAGCTGCTGGTGACGCTGCTGTTGCTGCTGCTGCTGCCGCTGAACATTATGATAGTAATGATAATCATTTGGTGGTAATGATGGTTGTGGCGGGTTGTAGGTGGTGGTGGTGGCGAACGAGGTGATGATCATAAGGATAAGGATTAAAATAAAAACATCAAAACCAGTTTAAAAGCAATACAGAACAAATGTTAAGGAAATTAATCAGTTCAATAGGCCTATACATGCTGCATAACCTGGGCCTCTTGTAAACAGTACCTTCCTCCTTCCTTGTCCCACAGGAAATAATGTCCTAAATTTCTGATACATGATGGTAATGATAAAGGATTTGCATACAAATCAGATTTCTTCCGTTTATTTTTATGTTGCAAGTGTATGAAGGTGTAGCCCATGTATATATGACCAACAGTCTTTCCACCTCACGCAATTATCTGGGGTTTTAATAATTTATTTCAAGCAGTTCTGTAGCATGTATGTGCTTGCTTTTTTAAGTTTGTTGAAATATTTACCAATACAATGATAAATATGACTTCATTTTAGCTGCAATAGCAAAACTAATTCGCATTCGAAATTAAATTGTCATTGTTGCCTGTTGTGCTTGTATTTCTGTTTTTGCTTGCTGCTTTAGAAACCAAGGTTGATGCTTACCATTGCCAACACTCGTAATACATTGTCCTTGTTCACAGGACCCCACAGAGTTCCAGGCGTTTGCAGCTGAATACTATAATTCCATTGAATCAGCCGGGCAGGATATATTGAGTATTGCAGAAAACTCTGTGTTAACAAAAATAAAACTGTGTTTGGAAGTATGTCAACCGTGTACAGCTTTTTACCGCAGGAAGGGTCATTGTATCACTCCCGATGCAGGTGCTTACTATTAGTTGTCTCACTTTGACGGGATATTGTTATTAACACTGTTTGTTTGATAAAAAAAACAGGCTTACGCACCCCAGTCGGTCCTTTTGCCGACTGACCGTTCCAAGGCGGTAACTGATGTTTTTTTTCTTTTTGTGTGTTATGTCTCGTCTCTATGTAAATTTGGATAGGACCTTTTCTTATTTACTTAATATGTCTATGAGTTATAACCGATTTGGTGTAACCAGAGCGGCCAAACGTTAAATGTAAGGAACATATGTGTGTTAAATATGTAGAAAGGGTTTTATTTTACATAACACTAAAGCGTCATCAGTCATGGTTTACTATCTTATAATCCTTTTGTCCGACTTAACGTCACAATCAATTGAAATTAATCATAATCGAATATGCATCAGCCCAGTCTAACCAAGTTATAACTTTTACGTTTATAGAGCTTTGAGAATTGGTCTAAGGAACATACTCCTAGTTCAATAATCATATTCATTTAATTGTTGTCAAATATGCTGATTAGCTGCATACTAATTCAAACTGCAGAAAGAACAGGTTGTAACTGCAGCACCACTGTGTCAGTCCCAAAAGTCAAGACGGGCCTTTTCATAGGCCATGAACTGTTCATGTCTATTTACATTTGATTCCTAAATTGGTTCTCAACGAAAAGAAATTGATAATATTTGTAACAGACGAAAGCAAATTTCAAAACAAAAACAAATCCGCCCAATACATAAATATAAAACTTTGTATTCGCTTCATATTTTAATGTTATATTAAAGCAGTAGTGCAAGTATAATAATGTTGACATTGACCTTATTGAATCTAAACGCAAGGTCAGCCCTTCTATCCCTATTACGTAGTGCCTACAACATTTCTCATTGTTCTGTTTAGGCTCTGTCTGTACTACTATTCTGATAAAAATCGTCGACTTTGACCTACAGTTAATTGTCCGCATAAGTAATCAAACAGCCTTTTGTTCGGGGTCATACTACACAAATGTGGATATTGTATTTTAATTGAATCCCATTCGTAACTGCCCGACCATTGATTCATCCACCAAAGCCATTTAAATAAACAAGTTTTGTCTAAAATCTCTGTAAAATCGTGCGTCTTTTAAAGATTTATATGACTCAGACAAAACAGGGAGAGGTCTATTTGTTTATCATGTACGTTTAAATGTATCGAATGAGGGGTCCGTTCGCTAAAGTGTACAAGTATGAGTTAATACGGAAGTAATTTAGCTCGACTTCCTTGTAAATACTGCTTACCTGCATCTTCATCGGACAAAGTCATTGGAGTTGAGTGACAAGCATAATTTGCACGATTACAAATGCAGCTGATTGTTTGTGGAATATAATGAAGTATTTGTGTTGGGTGATTACATATTCGTCCTCAGGTAGACTGGCTTTTGTCTTTTTGAATACTTATTATTAGATATGTGGCACGACATCTATCACTGTATAGATATGCTTGAATGTAACCTTTTACACCATGTTTCAGTAAGTTTATATGCTTTAACAGAGGAGATCAGATACAATGAAGTACACAACATGGTTTAAAGCGTAGCTTAAAAGTATTACATGAACTTGACTCATCCATGCCTGCTTATCTCTGATTTGATGATTTAAAAATCTTTATATTTGACATAAAATCGTTTTTGTTTTATTATGTATTTCCGTAAAAGTGTATATTGTTATGAAATAAATACTGCATTAGAGCATTATGGCAGGAATGTGGTTTTAAGTACAGCCTTTATTATTTATTGTTTTACTTTTTTGCTGTATCTTTTTCATTCGTAGATGTCCCCCCGTTAATTTCAATCACAATTGAATTAGGATAGTTACTAGACATTACACTGTTTGCCGTTTGTAATGTTTTATAGGTTCATCTGAAAATACAGCGGTTTATTTTTGGCCATCGCAATGCGGAAAATTAGCCATTGGTGGATCATATTTCTCCTGTTAACAAAGGTGTGTAGAGTGTTACGTTACATTTTAAATTCAGGTAAATACACAAGCATTAAACGTGATTTTTGAGAGAAGTAGAGGAAGATGTTATTACCGTACACGGTTATTTAATTATGTTATAAAGAACATTTCTACAGTGGTGTCAGCAACCTTTAAGAAGATATCTTTCTAAAACACATTGCAATAATTTATTTACTCATTGACATATAGTCCGTAACGGTATCAGTATTCTGTGGGCCGGTAAGTGATAGAAAAACAACAACAACAACAACAGCAACATATCCATAGTTAGGACACGGTCTTTCAATGGTGCCTAAATTGCTTACATGACTGGTTGTTTCAGTGTCAAAGTTAAGGGATATAATTGTGGTATTATGTTTCAGCTGGTAACAAAAAGGGGGTGGACGGACAACACCACATTTATATGTACATATGCTTGACTGAAAAATGCTGCTTACATTATAAGATCCCACATGCATTCAGAAATTTCCTTGACCTCTTGCAGACAAGTGTTGGGTATGAGAGATGTATTTTATGATGCATTTATATAAAATAAATAAATACAATTCAAATACTTAGAAGACTAGTTTGGGATTTATTTCAGGTCAACCATTTAAATGGAGCAACGTCAACTACAGATAGTGGCGCAATCTCATCTGTTACTTCAACGGTTTTTAATGAAACTTCAAGCCAACCAACGAAAACAACCACCTCGTTTGCTCAAAACGCGACATCAATTTCGTCAACGTCGACTACATCAACTGCATCCTCAGATAACCAGACCTATACGTCGTCTCCAACTCATCCGACATCAACCACATCTCGGCCTACAACTGTAACTAAAACGACAACAACATTGACAACAAATCCTATGTCATCTTCAACAAACGCTGAAGACAATGAGTCGCCTACAGCTGACACTGGTACTGGTACAGCAACATTTCCACCAAGCACTACACCTGTCTCGACAATTGAAACCAGCACAAATGCATTAACATCAAGTGTTACGGGGTCTGAATCATCTTCCATTGCTTCAACTGCTCCGTCACCATCTACCACATCATCAAATGAAATGACTACACCTTTTTCTACATCGTCGTCCGTAGAAACTGTATCGACTGCAATCATAACGACCACACCACTTTCCCAAACAACACCAATCTCTGATAATACCCCTTCAAGTTCCCAAACAACACCAATCTCTGATACTACCACTTCAAGTTCCCAAACAACATCAATCTCTGATAATACCACTTCAAGTATAGAGTCCACAACTGGGGCTGTTGCCACATCTACAACGGACTCGGATACAACCATAACTACATCTGCCCAATCGAGCAGTGAATATGCGACAACATCACAACCTCATGCAACTTCTTCGGTGAGTTTCCAAACTTCGACAAAACAACCAACAACAACATCATCAATTATACCACCATCAACAACAACAACAACTACTACTACAAAAATAACATCTGCAACAAAATCGACAGGAACCCTCGAACAATCAACAACTGGAAAAACAATTAAAACACCCTCGATGAAAGGTAATAAATAACAAATATAGATACCTTGCTTTAACACTTTTAAAAACATGAATGTGGCACCAATAGCTTTAAAATTATATTCTCAGGGACATAAACTCCTAATAAGTTTCAGAAAATTTGTACCTATCTAGCAACATTAACAAAACATTTTTACAGTAATAATGTTTATCTGTTCCACTTTGTTAGATTGTATTCAATAAGTTTCGACTACATATGTATGCATATCTTCTAATTGTTATTTATATGTTTATGTTTCGTACTTGTTGTTGGCTTCTCAGACCAGCAACTGTATTATGCCGCTTCTGGGGCTGTCGTAGTAGTTCTTGCTGTTGTAGTCATCCTGGTTCTGGTGCTGATAAAAATGAGAAGAAGACATAAATGGCAAGTAATACACATTTCAGGTTGATCACTGATATCAATACATATATGTAATATATGAATTTAGAATATGGCCATACAGGCTTTCTTAACGTCATGTAATTCAGCACTGTTAGTTACTAAGTCAAAAAGGCATTACATATACTCTTTATTAACATATTTGCATTAAAATGTAAAGAGATAACCATGCGCAAAGATTTAAACTGTTTACTAATATATCTATGTTGTAAATTGGTAGACACTTATTTTATTTGCTTCCATTAATAAAAATGTGTCAACATTTTATTTTAAGATTTAAGCATCTTTTAATCTGTAACCATTTCTCGAAATAGAATTTAAAATGGATGAAACCTACTTAAATAAGATAATCTGCTAATGAGTTCTACATAAAACTAAAGATAATGTCGTAATTTTCATTTCCTTTGCTGCAGGTGTTTCTCTACTGATGTCGAATTATATAACTCCTTTGAAGACTCAATGGAGCTAGATTATATACATTTAAGGTTAGCTTTAATTTTATAATGCTCTGTGCTGTACTGTGACCATATACGCAGTTAAAAAGTCAGTCATAATTGTCAAGTGGTTCAGACATCAAAAGACGGATCAGAGGTTCCTTGGTTTGCACCTGCGACCGGTCACTAGATATCAGGAAAATAAGCATGTAATCCTGTGAAGTCAATGCAGAAGGCTAGAGCGATTTTTTAGACTACATTAAATATATGTATATTGAATAAAGCCTGCACAATGTGTTGGAATATGTTTATGTATCATAACGGCTTTTCAATGTCGGTCACTATTTATGCATCGCCTTTAAAGAACACTCGCGTGTGTGTATTATCTGCAATGATATCTGCCGGGTAATAGAGTCGTATTACAACAACAATTGCAGAGACACATATAAAGTATATGGTTTCATTTATATTGATAG
This sequence comes from Sinonovacula constricta, assembly GCA_007844125.1. Classification (NCBI taxonomy): domain Eukaryota; kingdom Metazoa; phylum Mollusca; class Bivalvia; order Cardiida; family Solecurtidae; genus Sinonovacula; species Sinonovacula constricta. The sequence continues at coordinate 4,736,088 of CM017556.1, forward strand.
GCCAGGCCCAGTAAAATTACAGGACTTCCCAGCCTACCTGGATAAGCTGCATAGGAATGACAATCTTCTCTTTGCTCATGCTTTTACGGTAAGGAAAATATAATTATATTTAACTGGATTATGAAAGTAATATTAGTTGCATAAGGAAAAGATAGAAATAGATAGTATTGAGTAACAAACAACTGACAAGTAGCGTAACTTATATGCTATGAGTTTTTTGCAGTTTTTTATAGTATTTACAAAGTGAAATACTCAAACAAAGTATTGAAAACTATTAACGTAGTAATTGTGTTAAACATTGCAACGTTTGGCAAATGATAATAGCAAGAAACCTTTTTATATCCTTAGTTTAATATATTCCTTAAATCTTTTTCCTTTTGATATAAAGTAATAAATAAGCTTTCGCTTTGTTTTGCATGAAGAAATACGTGAATGTTACTTAAATGCACCTGTTTATTTAAATTTAAATTTGCTTCTCTTGTATAGTTCAAAGATATAGGTTATTGGATTGCGCATCACAAAAGCCCTAAATCGACACTTATGTCACTGGAATTATTACACTCAAAGTCACTTAAATGCAAATGTAATATGTTTATCATTCATTAAACTGTATAGAAAAGTGAATTCTTAGTTTTGCTTTGAAATTATTTTCAGTTTTAATTATTTTCAAGTCTTTTGGAAGCACTTTGGTCACCAAACAGCTAAAGATCTGTCAGTATTCTAGTTCTGTTTCTAAGTTCAATTAATTGTACACTATTGAAGATCCTGGATTGTACGTCTTTTCAGTTGGTTTGAACAAATCTCAGAAATATGATCGAAGATAGTGAAATAAGTAATGTTTACGACAACAATGTTTTTAGTGATTTTTTAATATTAAGGTGGTATCCCAAAACTTGTTTTATTCAATACCATATAACAATGACATTACTGTGTTTAGGTGTTTTCAGGAATTAAAATTATTTCATTGCGCATAATGTTGTCCTTAGCGATTAGCCAATGGAAGATCATATTTTGGTTATACATTACCTCCCCCATATAAATCATTAAAGCAGTTTTAACTGGGTGCTCTCAAGTAAACCATACCTGGTGACCTTTTGCAATGTTTTCACTTCCTGGAACAAAGGGGCGGATACGTCTTTTTAATTAAATCGTTTCTACTCACTTCAGCTACTACATGAAGATAGTCCATCAGGTGTGTCGTCTGCTGCCATGCTAGAGAAAAACGAGGATAAGAACAGATATGTCAATATACTGGCATGTAAGCATGTCATAGGGCTTTGTTTGATTAAAGTTGAGAGTTTAGTGTCAGTATACTAGCATGCAAGCAAGTCATAAGTCATTGCTGGTATTAAGTTGTGTGTTTAGAGTCAACATATATTAGCATGCAGTCATGTCATAAGTCATGGCTGGTATTAAGTTGTGTGTAAAGTGTCAATATACCGGCACGCAAGCATGTCATAAGTCATGGCTGGTATTAAGTTGTGTGTAAAGTGTCAATATACCGGCACGCAAGCATGTCATAAGTCATGGCTGGTATTAAGTTGTGTGTTAAATGTCAATATACCGGCACGCAAGCATGTCATAAGTCATGGCTGGTATAAAGTTGTGTGTTAAATGTCAAAATACCGGCACGCAAGCATGTCATAAGTCATGGCTGGTATTAAGTATTGTGTTAAGTGTCAATATACCGGCACGCAAGCATGTCATAAGTCATGGCTGGTATTAAGTATTGTGTAAAGTGTCAATATACCGGCACGCAAGCATGTCATAAGTCATGGCTGGTATTAAGTTGTGTGTTAAATGTCAATATACCGGCACGCAAGCATGTCATAAGTCATGGCTGGTATTAAGTATTGTGTTAAGTGTCAATATACCGGCACGCAAGCATGTCATAAGTCATGGCTGGTATTAAGTTGTTTGTTAAATGTCAATATACCGGCACGCAAGCATGTCATAAGTCATGGCTGGTATTAAGTTGTGTGTTAAGTGTCAACATATACTGGCATGTAAGCATGTCATGGGTCTGTGCAGGTATTTAGTTGTATATTTAGTGTCAATATAAACTGGCATGTTAGCAAACCATCGGTCTGTGCAGGTATTTAGCTGAACAGGCAAGATAAAGCCATTATTTTCGAGACGTGTCATATTCGAAAGTCTATCCTGTAGTTATATTAAAAGCACCAGCATGTACCATTAGTAAAGAATAGAAATACTTGACGATGTATGTTGGTTAGATGTTTATATAATTAGAAGTAACGTATAGATGACGGGTCCTCTTTACATGTTAAAGGGGTGGTGACCATAATTTTGATTTCCATTTAAGCTGTAAGTCTTACAACAATCATATCTATTGCCGATTAATACTTTTTACGTTTGTTATATTTCTCTGAACTATTTCAGTTGACCATTCTCGTGTGAAACTCCGTCAGATTAATGACGACCAAACAACAGACTATATCAACGCAAACTTTCTCCCGGTATGGGTACCGCTCGGTATTTTCATCTTTTACAAAACATTTGCTGCATTTACATTTAATTTTATAATAGACAGTAATTATACAATTATTTACTTATTAGCTGGGAAATATGCTGTGATACTGATCCAAAAATCGTTATTGACCGAGGCGATAGCCGAAGTCAATAACGATTTTTGCGGTCAATATCAACAGCATATTTCCCAGCTAATAAGTAAATAACTGTTTTATTACATGAACTATAAATAGTTAATAATAAATAGTTTTTATTTCTTTAACTATTATCTAAACTTAAATGCAAGAAAATAGTTTACATTGTTTACTTCGTGAATATTGTTCGTCTGGGACGAGTATCCCACAGTGCTTACAATTCTAAGGAAGTTTTGTAGATGCGCGCGCATAATATTGATGGCAATTTCGCATTCTTTTAATAGACCGGTTAATATCAGCGAAAGCGGGTCAATATCTATATTTATTGACTCGACTATTTTGGGGGTGTGGGCAATCGAGTTGAGTCTATTTCTAGTTCATGTAAAAATCTTGGTTATTTGCTAACAGATACAAGCAAATGTAACACGATTTGGTGCCACTTTCATATTAGGAATGCGTGCAGATCATTAACAAATAATGACTAATGAATTAATACTTCTTTACTGACTCACGAGTGAAAATATTAGAATATGTTCATATTTGATCTGGCACAAGACATAGGAAAGAAATTATTATTTTAGTATACACTGTTTTTTTTTTTGTTTTGTTTTTTTGTTTTTGTTTTTTTTTGTTGTTTTTTTTTTTGGGGGGGGGGGGGTGTTTTCTGGGTTTTTTTGTTTTTTTTTCAGAGTAAAAAAAAATCATTGGTAGTTTGGCATGAAGCGCAGTTGTCTAACATCTGTTGCATAAACACCTTACTGTATACACACTGTTTTAATTCCAGAAAAAATGCGATCACAAATTAAATCTGAAAGGGTTTTCTTAATTACTGAGAATAAAAGTCTTCTGTCTGGTTTGCTTTTTTAAAACATGTCATAAGAAGACAAAATACCATGGCCATTACAGAATTTGACATTGCTAATTATCAACTCTTTGATTTGGTGTGCTTTTGGATTCAGCTGGAGGTAAAAGTGGGATTATGAAAATGTACTCGTCATGCGGAAGAGAATTTAGAATCGGTACACCCTGTTCTGTATACCTTTTCTATATGCATTCACACCACTCCATCGCTAATGTGGTTTTGGGGTGAGGTTATGCTAATGTAGCTGAACTGTGCCAGATCTAATTGAAGTGTATTACGCGAGAAAAGCCATTCTATCCATAGACGGTGACGTCACTCGACTGTAGTCACCAATATACTATTGACACTTTAGAGCCTGGAGCGGATCCAGAATATTTTGGTGGAGGGGGTGGAGGAAAGGGAATTTTCATATCACTATCCATTCAACTTTATTGAAGTAAATAATATATATACACATACAGTTACCCACCCCAGGACTCTAACATCGACCTAAGCAGTCAAAATTTACTTTAAAAGCATAGAATCTTTTAGCTTACATGTAAGTGTTTTCACAGCTCTACTCTTTTCCCTGGTTGGTGGGGGTGCACATTCCCCCTGGATCCATCCCTGTTAACAGCTAGCCGAAATTGGGATGTGTGCTTCCCTGTTGTAAAAAATTGTTCTTGTTATGAATTTAAAAGATACCAGTACATTTTAGTTTAACAAATAAACGTTTGAAAAAGCATGTAAAGTACACTTATGTATAAATTGCCAGTTCCGACTTTGAGTAGATTGTATGTCAGTGTGTTTGAAAGTACTCCGAGCCGCAGTCGTTTTCACCCAGACATAATTTAGTCAAGTGCTGATATATGAGATAAATAGCTGCTTCACTTCTGTGTTAATATGTAACTACAGCATTTGCCCCTTGAAAAACTTATTTTAAATGGAGATGGTGTATGTATTTAAAATACTTCTTAAACTGTCTCTGGCCTTAATCCTGAACCGCCAGAACATGCAATGGTTTGTAATCTTCAGTTTGCTGATCGTCAGGCATGGCTTGTAATTTGGAAAAACTTTGCAAAAATGAAAAGCAGTCTCGTTGATGGGATAATAGCAGCGAATTGTCCATTAATCTTTTATACAAGCGGTCAAGACATGCATGTAATTCTAGGCATTTTCAGTATGTTTTCACCTATTCGTTTCCAGGGTTACACATACCGACGGGAGTATATCGCCACCCAAGGACCCCTACCCAATACACTGGATGACTTCTGGAGAATGATTTGGGAACAGAACGTTGAGATTATTGTTATGGTAACCAAATTGGTCGAAAATGGAAATGTAAGTTAGATGCGTCTTTTTAAAATATATATTAAATATAACATATTTATTGTGTAATAATTACGCATCAACTGCAAAATATGTAATTATTCGTTAGTCATTAATAGTGGCTATTCCATAAGAACAATTTAGGAAAACGCCATAACGGTCCTTTTGAATGTGCAAAGTTTTGCTAAACTGATTTTGAGTATGCAAAAGACTTTGTCACAGTTCAGCTATATGATACATAGAACCACGCGACTTACACTTCATATTTACTATACCGCTGTCAACTGGAGGACATGCCCACATGGAAGCTCTCGTCACAACGGGATTCGAACTTAAGCGGTACACATAACTTAACCAATTAACCCAGATGAGGATAAGAAAGATCTAAACTCTCTTTTCCATATTTTTTCTTCTAGTAAAAGTTCAGATATATTATATAAAGTAAAGAAGACCATTACTGAAAAACTAACAAGTACATTTATGATCCTTAAATTGAGTACACTCAATACAATACACAAGGTAATGAGAAACACCATCAAATTACTGACATGATGTTTGGAAGATATTCCTATAAAATTACCTTATCATGTTAATTCAAAGGCGAGTATATTATGTTTAATGTAGAAAATGCGGGTTGTCTAATAAGTGTATGCACCGTGCCGAGAAAACCAGATACTAAGAAAATATCGCAACACCAATAAAAATTAATACTGTTAATTTTATCAATTCATCAGATTTAAAGACTGTTTTCGTCTTGATGAATCGAGATATTCCTTTTTAGAAATATGGTTTTCTTCAGTAGATAAATGCCTGACAGGAGATATTCATTGATATGTATGTTTTGAAATCAGATTGTAAGACAGATACCACTTGCAATCAAAGAATACATACACTTGCGAAATGTTGAGACAAGTGCTTTTTGTTGCACACCAGTTTAGAGAAAGAGAATATTACAGCAAAGTACAATGTTGTCATTATCCAGTTATAATCGCATGTCATACATAACAATAAACCGTATTATTATACAATCTCTCAACATTAATCCGACCTTACTAGATTCTTCTTAAAACACTTTAACATAAACAAAATAAATGTATCAATGCATCATAATTATGGCATTATATTGTCAGTCATGTTTGATAACAGTTATGCAAGGTAACTGGCCGTTCCAAACTTGCAAAATTGTGCAAACTTCTACTAAGCCAAAAATAATTCATTTACCCCTTAAATGGACTTGCATGCAAATTAGAAACATCTTGAATGCAGTCTCCAGCGTGTATGGTATACACTGTTCTGGCCAGTTCGAAACTGAAGATAACCTTTAAAACATCTTAATGAATACAAGATCAATGCCTATATATAAATGATAGTTAACAGTAATTTAAATAACTTCATATCGGTAAAGAAACACTTAAAACTGTGTAAGGGCGTGGTATACAGGTGTATTTTGCATTTAAGCATCTCCATTTGTAGAAAGCTTGTGAGCAGATACCAGCTGTGAACAAATACCAACCGTAACTAAGGTCTTAGGTATATGTTTCAATGCTCATAGGACTTTGTCATACATTCTTATTCTAACGGTGCATATGGCTTTTCTTTTGCCTGGTCCTGCATTTTGCGCTACTGTTTCTGTATAAATCTAAGAACAACTGCCTGTATATAGTCTTGTTGTTATATTTCTTTGAACAATGTTTTGACGATGTTGTTTTAGCCGAAGTGTGACAAGTACTGGCCAGATATCGGCAATGTATCCGTACACGGGGATTTCACAGTGACCACAAAAACAGAAGTTAACAACTCAAAGTTTACTTTACGCACTTTAGAGATGACAAAGGCGGTATGTAAATAGCTAAGAACATTTTTTTCTGATAAAAGAGAGGCATACAATTTTCCTCCTTTTATGCTGTAGTTTTCCCTAGTCATCTCAACAAATTTCGATTGTTTATAGATTCGTTGAAATATGTCGATTAGTTAGAAATTAAGGTATACTCTGTAAATCAACTGCTATATTTTTTCAGTTTCCTTAAATTAAGTCCTTCGATTTATAGGAGACGTTACAATTGTACAAATGGTTTTCGTTTATAAAGTAACATATTCATATCATATTTTTTCAAGAAGATAACAATTTAATGGCACGGAACTGCATCAAATGCCAATAAAATATATCTCGTAGGGAAGCATTTTAGGCAGCTTCAATGTAGCTGACAGCATATTCATCTTTAAACAGGCAAAGGACTTTAGTTAGTGGAGGAATAAAAAAGACAAAGCAAAACAACCGAATACCTTCAATTTTACATACATCTAATCTAGGGAGAGAAACCCCGCAGCATTCGTCAGTACGCATTCCTGCTATGGCCGGATATGGGGGTTCCCGAAACACCCTCCGCTTTATTGGAGTTCGTTCAGGCTGTTAGAAGTGGGGCTCCAAGAAAAGAAGCAGGACCTATTGTTGTCCACTGTAGGTAAGTTATACCAAGAGGTTGTAGACGCGTTTTCGGGAAGCGGCATTTTCAAATTGGAAATCAGAGGGCATATAAACTATGACTAAAACACAACTTGCTTCAAAGCTTGTCGGTAGACCATTAAGTATGATAACTATCCACTAATAGATTTGGACGTTTAACTAGAAAAAAGCAATCAACAACAGCCGGCGACTTCTACATCATATTCACTTTATGTACAAGGATTATAATGGTTTAACGGGCGATCGGACTCCGCGGATATGAACTTGTTAGAATTTGCAGTACAGAAATTAAAACATAATACCATGAGGTAAACTTTCATTAACATTAGGATGTGAAGTTTAGAGGTAATCTTATTAACCTTAACTAAGGTCAACATATAAAAAAAACAACACCTTTTTATTCATCACTTCTTAAACTGATATCCGAAATAATGTTCCTTATAGGAAGCCCACTTTCGTCACATTGACTTTTAAGCCACATTTAGTCAAAATGGCGAGACACGATGCAATTCGGACGGATGTGCTTTCCATTAAATAAACCAGTTACAATCAACAATCAGTCAATAAATTCTTCAAGAGCAGGAAAATTGAATTTACTTTAGCATGCGATTCCTTAATCTCAAATTATAGTAATAGAATGATCAAAAACTTAGTGGCATATTTTTGCCACCTGATAAGTAACAGTTTTTACGAAAGTGTGATAAAAATTGTATGAGCAGTTTATAGGTTTTTATGATATGTATCTAATATAACGTAAATGGAATCACGATGTCAGATAAATAACATAACAGATAACGTAGCATTCTAATGACATTTAATCACCATCACTTACACATTAACTTTTCTTTGGTCAGCTGTGTAGCCTGCCAAGTCACAGTTTTGTAAAAAGACTTGTTGACAAACAGTGTGTTAAATTTATTACTGGTATAGTTGTTAGGGTTTGTATAATCAGTTCCCTTAATGAGGAGCAATTTTCTTACAGAAATGATAACAATGTGTGAGTAAAAATGCTGCTGTTTGGGAAGATGTTGATATTTTTAATGTTCTGGACCGTAAGTGCTGGCTGCGGCCATATATTATAGTGCCGGGCACCTGACCACAATTGTGAAAGAGCGGTATTATACTCATCGACCTTCTGCCGGATCTCAATAAAGGTAGTTGCTGGCATGCTTTCCTCATCTTTTCCACCAGAGTGCAGCCTGTGTGCACATGTGACAAGCAATGTGGTATATCACAAATTATTGTTTTGCCAAAAGAACTATAGTCATCATCATCATCATCATCATCATCATCATCATCATCATCATCATCATATGTTTATTTGATGTATATACTTTTAACCGTCTTCTTCGTGCATTTTACTCTATATTGCCATTAATTAATTCTATAATAATTGTAAAGTGTAAAATCTTTTAAAGGACTAGACGTGGGTCCCTCAATTTTATGGAAACATGCACAGGGTGCAAGAACCATTTTCACCTCTCCTTTTGGTAATTGTCTGTCCTTAATTTTAATATATTTTATTTATTTGATGATCTACAAATTATTACAAATCTCCCTTCACCTAAATAAACGTGGACTGTATTATTTTTAATTGCGACACAATTTTAGTATTTTATGACGTCATCAAATAGATTTGTTTTTTCCCACTCCTTGTGCTAGAGAACCCCCATCAGAAGGGTTAGAGACCCGTACAGCGGTTTGAGAGCCCCCGTCGCCTTTTTGCCGACTTACCGCTCTAAGGCGGTAATTGCCGGGTCTACTCTGTTTTATGTAATGTCTCGTTTCAGATTTATTTGTACTTTTACATTTGACTGACTGTGAATACATTTGTCTCGTGCTTTTCAGAGGTTAATATATTTTAAAATACTTATACAACTTTGACATATTTTATGGGTATATGCATGCATGTTTATTGATAAAGTATCAGTCAAAAGGAAATATGACAAATAAGAATATATGACAAAGTCCAATGAGCATTGCAGCATATACCAAACTCCGAAAGGCATAAAATAAAGGTATTTCACATGCAAGCCAAGCGAAACGTAAGAACAAATTTGTGATGAGTCATTTAACGAAAAGATCAAACCCGACAGTTACCGCCTTGGAACGGTCAGTCGGCAATATGGACCGACTGGGGTGCTTAAACCGGTTTTACAGAGCTCTAACCTCGCACTTCCTGACGAGTTTCTCAAATGCAAGCAATGAAAAGAAAAACGATCTATTTGAATACAAAATGTTCAAGCGCTGATATTTTCTATAAGTTATGACGAAAGTAGAGACGTCATTGAAAATTTCGATTTGAAGAACTACACACAAATAGTTGACTATAAATAAAATTGAGTTTCTGAATCATAAACAAACATGACCAGAGACAAATAAATGGTTTTAGCATCCTCTTCATGTGAAGATAGAATTGAAGAACCAAAGTCCAATGTCCATCAAAGCAAATACACGTAACAATCCTTATAGGATGAATTAAATGACACCATAGATAGCATGCACGGGGAGATTTTTTACGACCGCCATACTGCACAAGTAACATTGTAGTGATCATGAATAAGAATATATGACAAAGTCCTATGAGCTTTGCAACATATATTTAACTCCGAAAAGCATTACAATATATACCAACATTTGAAAAAGCACAGGAAATAAATATTCATATGCAAGCCAAATGTAAAAGTGAGAACAAATCTATGATGAGTCATTAAACAAAGAAATAGGGCAAGTCCAAAGGTTACCGCCATGGAACGTTCAGTCTGCAAAAGCGACCGACTGGGATTCTTAAGTCGGTTTAACAATGCTCTAACCTCGCACTTCCTGGGGGTGGGTGGGGGGTTCTCAAATGCAAGCAATGAAAAGAGAACCGATCTATTCAAATACAAATGATCCAGCGCTGACGTTTTCTTAAATACGTTATGACTTCATAAAGCGAAAGTAGTGACGTGGTGATAATAATAAATAAGGTTCACAATGTATCTAGAATAGAGCGAAATATTATTTCTGTTAGAAAACTCAGAGACAAGACATTACATAAATCTATATAGACCGTTTGTCGTATTAGTTGACTGTACTCTCCGACTTTAGGGGAACTTAATATATCTGCGTCTTACATTACACACGGTACCAATGAAGACAACACTATATTTGCCTTTGGTAAAAGTGTGCGAATATCATCTAAAGATATGATCTTAGGTAATTGATATCGTAAAAGACTTAAAATTCATGAAAGCTTGGACATTTTTTGTAAAATGACTGTTTTAATGGAATTACTTGTTATGTGGTGTAACTAAGAAAGCAGATTTATGTTGGCGATTTTAAGTAGTAACACGCAAAACATCATGGTAAGATACAACTCTATGTACTTTCACCTTACCAGACAGTTAACGTGAAATCCACATATTATTTCCATCAATACTGATGATGTAAATGGTGGCGAGAATATGCAACAATACGTATAAGACACAGTAAATGTAACTGATTGGCCACTCTTCTTGGACTGTAACAAGGAGGTATAAGTAAGTTCATAATTGCTTTTGACTACACAATATGGTCACTTTAGCAGAGTCTGAGAGACTATGTCGTATAATCAGAGACATTCTTTACTGAACTATTTAGTACATCGCTTTTTTATCGTGTCCGTTGTGGCAGTTGTGCGAACGGCGAGGGGTGTTCCAAAAATCAGAAACTGTTACCGTATCTAGCGACAAAAATACTGTTAAAATTAAAAGCGATATTATAATGATTTGCTTTAGATTGACAGTGTTCAGTAAGACGTGGGTGGCTTTTCAAAAATAGAACTGCCCAGGAGGGAAAGGCTGACCGCCATTGCACAATTTTTAAATATGTGTTTTGTTTTAACAAAAAACTTTCTCGTAAAGTTCGTGACAGACCCTTGTGCACTTTACCTTAGGCAATGGCGATGTGGTTGCAACGGGTTGCAACCTTTATTTGAATTTTATATAATAACTTCTTGACATATTTTTTTCTTAATAAAACATTGTAACTATGATGAAAAGAATAAAAAAGATGTTGTGTTGCTAACTTGACTAACTGTCTAAAGTTTATAGCAATTGCTTAGGAGTATTAAAATTACAGCGGACAAATCTCAAATGTATTTTTTACATTTGCATAACCGAAACAACAAAATGATTTTAAAAGTTTGTGGTTGTTCAAAACCACTCAGGTTGTGTTTGAAATTTTCCACTGACCTTCGTTCCATATTCGGATTATGGTTTGTTGACAGGCCATAAATATAATTTTTTCTTTATTGTACCTATTTTTGAATTATTTCTATTGATTTCCTTTCTTCGTTATCCTTATCTTGTTCATATCTTCTTTCTTTCTTTATTTCGAGCGTTTTTACATTTTTTGTATCCAATCGCAGTGAGTTTAACTTATTTCCCTATCTCTTCTGTTGTTGTATCCTTTTGTTTCTGGTATTTTCTGCATTGTATTCCTTTATTTTGCTTTGCTCAAATGTATATTTACCATCTACATTCAATATTACATTATACATACCTTATTATCCTGTCCCATGCCACATGTTCTTGTTAATCCCGTATATATTTGTCTTTGCATACTTACATTTTGCACATGCATATGAGTTAAATAAAGTTATATTGTCTTGACGTTCATATTTTATAGCAAGTTCAAAACTATGGTACTTTGTTGTTGTTTTCAAATTATTCACACTCTGTTTCTATGCTAGACCAGACAGCGGCTAGTTGTGCCTGTATCTTTAGCAAGGCGCTAAGAAATGACTCCGCCCCAGAGACTTCATCGCGTTATATCTAGAGATGTAGGGAGTATTACGTTTAACTTAAAGGCTATTGTAATTAGCATAGTATGTCTGAAAATGTTTGACGAAAGCAGAAAAATGTTGTTTAATTAGTGAAGATATATTAGTGTGGCTATGTACTTGTACTCGTATTTTATGATGATCAAAGTACCCATGTGACATAGTATATGCATATCAGCATATGTATGCAAACCATGTACTGGTATTCGAATGAATACATAAATAATTACATGAATCTCTAAATGTAGATGTTGATGTGCTTATTGGTCGGTTTTTCAGCGCTGGTGTGGGCAGGACAGGTACCTTTATAGCGGTTGATCACCTGCTTCAGATGATCCGCAAAAACGATGAAATAGACGTGTTTGGCCAGGTGATGGAGATGAGGAAATATCGCGCTAGCATGGTTCAAACGGAGGTAAAGTATTGGTAGCATATGTCATATTTAACGGCGAAAGAAAATACGCCGTTTATTCTAAGACCGATAGTCCATGTCTCCGTTCCGTGGTCCGCGTCTGTGTTGCCACGATCGGAAAAAAGTAAAACGTTAAAAACTAAATGATTATGGGTATATATCATCCATGACCCACGTGGGATTAAAAACGGAGTAAGCATTTTTAAGATCGTAGATGCGGGATACGGAAGACCTTTCAGTTTGTTGTATACTCACAATTCACATACGGTACCAACTGACCCGAAGACATGCTCCTTCTGTCAGTTGTGTAATAGAACGTGGGGATCTAAACACACTCTAAAGTCTCGTTTGTAGATTACATAGTTTATTTAGTTTATAGGCTCAAGATTGAATATTCGCAGTACATATACATCTTAACTGGCCGTTGTTCATTTTTGGGATGTCGGATATGCGTTCTGGCGTGTATCTTGCAATCTGTCTACTTTACTTGGATATTCATAGCAATTTTTGCGCACAAAACATCAACAAAATCAGTTTTCGAGTAGACGTATTTTTTTCAAATAGTTTTTCAATGGCTTTGTGGCTTAACTGCTTTGCAGTATTTATCTTAATACCTTACATATTTCGTTTTTACACGATTGTCATTAAAAAGTGTTTGGTCAACAACAACAACAACAAGAACACAGCCTAATATTTTGAAACCGTTGTCGAGAATAATGTTTATTTGAATTAAGACGAAATTTTAAGTTTGGGCATTTTCTTACTCGTTCATATCACACAACAGAATATTAACAGCAAGCATACATATCATTCATGTTTTCTGTTTAAATCCACATCTAAGCTCCATCTGCACAGTCTAATAAACAGCGATATTTAATAAAGATAGAAATCACAATATTTCACTTTTGAAGTTTTCATACAATATTTTAAAATATTCTCAAAAAAAAAAAACAATTGAAAAGTATACTCAGACAAAATGATGCTAAAGAAGGGGTATACACCAAAGTAAACAATACCAAATTGATTTTCCTTTACCGGCATTTCTTTCTTTAATATAATCATGCATGATACTAAAATCCTTCTTTTTCTTAAAATTTTCTTTTAGTATACAAAAACATCTAGGTTAGTTTACTATCAGAACATGCTTCAAATTTCAAATAAAAATATTATTATTAAAGTGTTCCCTGGACGCGGCAACATGAAATACCGACCTTAGACAAATTCTTTAGAGAGCAATTTATTTAAGCAGCTGATTTGACGTTGGAATGCAAACAAAAACATTTAAAACAAAACATGAACAAGCTATGACAGCCTATTGAACTTTTCATCTGGTGTTCTCTTTTTTCTCTAATGTAATTTACCTTTTGCCATTTTAGTATACCGCGGAATTGCTCTAATTTTAGCTACATTACTCCACACACACTACATAATTGTTATAATATGAAGATATTACTTAGAAACGATTAATCGTTACTGCCTGAACTGTTTGGGTTCAAACTGATATCTTTTTATTTACTGGTTGTCTTTGAGTAACCCACCAGATAGTGCGAGATACGAGCTCAGTACAGTAGTTTAAGTGGCACAGTCGTTTTTTGCCAACTGACCTTTCTAATGCAGTACGTTTTGAGTTTTCTCTTTTTTATACTCTCTCGTCTCAGTGTTATAGCCACTTTCACATTCGGCTAACATGTGAATACCTTGTCAAGTGCTTTTGGCAGATTGAAACACATTGCAAAACCGATAAAACCTTGTCGTATTTTAATATATATTGAAAATTAAGAGCAAGGAAATCAGATATTTCTTCAAATATGGGCTTTAGCAACAGAAGCAGTTGCCTTTATTGGAGCTCTGCACACAGGCTTAAAAGTACAGTGGTTTAAGTGGCACAGTCGCTTTTTGCCAACTGACCTTTCCAATGCAGTACGTTTTGAGTTTTCTCTTTTTTATACTCTCTCGTCTCAGTGTTATAGCCACTTTCACATTCGGCTAACATATGAATACCTTGCCAAGTGCTTTTGGCAGATTGAAACACATTGCAAAACCGATAAAACCTTGTCGTATTTTAATATATATTGAAAATTAAGAGCAAGGAAATCTGACATTTCTTCAAATATGGGCTTTAGCAACAGAAGCAGTTGCCTTTATTGGAGCTCTGCACACAGGCTTAAAAGTCTGCTTATAACTTACATGTCCCTCAGATCAACATCACGAGGATCTCGTTACAATGTCTATAACTAGGCCGTATGTTTGAAGATGCAAAAAATCTCTTAACCCACGCGATATTTTAATTATGCTTTAAGAAACTGATTATTCACAAATACCTTAAAATTATTTTCAATGCAGTATATAAATGTCCACAAGGATAACATTAGAATGATGTGTTGTTATTACCAGTTTTGAATATTGGGAAAACACCCTATAAAACACTGAGGTATAAAAGCCGTGTGTAATAGGTTGTGTAGCTGTGCTCTGAAAGCAAGGAACCGGTAGAATATCCTTTAAAATAACTACATTCCAGCTGAAAACAAAGGCTAAAACAGGAATTCACACTAAAATAAAAAAATGATAAAAATTTAGGTATTGACAATGCGTTTTAATATACATGTGTTGCAAAACATTTATCTTTTAAGCATAAATACAATTAAGCGAATCATAAAAACAAGAATGTATATGAACACTGGAAAGAACTTAACACTTCAGTGTATCTGTTGATTTACTGTCATCGTAGCGTCCAGTTTCATCAACAAAAACTACCGGTACACTTTAAATCTGAAATTAATAATGTATACACTTTTCCTCTTTTAATTGATTCCGACAGTAACACCAAGATATATATTGGAATATTAATATGTCGCGTTTTTAACTTTTAGGCACAGTTTGTTTTCATTTACGATTGCATAAAAGACTTCATGATGACAGACGATGAACACGGCGAGGCAACGGAGGATGAGGATGAGGAAATTAAGGAGGATGAGAAGGGTAAGACAAAGTTTTCTCAGAAACTAATGTGAACTATAACTAACAAGATAAATACGTCTTAGATACTTTCGTGCAGTTACCCTTAGATGACCGTTTTGGTTTTGAAAACCTATCTTAAATTAAAACAAAACGCATGTTTATTCGCGCTGCCGTTTAAAGAACGTAAATATATGTCACTTAAAAATACAATAAAGAAATTGGTGATTTTATTCCAGTTGAGGCTGACCGGATGTTGAAACCAGCTCTCGGCCAAGACAATCCTGCCTTTGAAGACACAGCAGATTAATATTTGGTTGACTTCAATACAATTGTGTAACATTTCGAGAAATATCTTTATGAGAAAAACAATACCCTTTGTGTAACGCTTTTTGTACGGAATAGTAAATGTGATTTTAGTTTATATTTTCTTTATGTAGTATTTACCCCATTCTAATCTCAAACTTTTTATAATTGTTAAATGATCGGTTTACATGTGTATATAATCGATAACTGATCGGTTTACGTGTGTATGAAAAAGGTCCATCAACACATCCATACGCGTTTATGTTATTTACTGAAGAAAGAGACATTGATGTTTTGGTCATGGCGCCGCGTAAAAGCACGTCGTATAGAGTTTCATTTAACTGTAAGAGAGTCGTACAAACGTGGCTTTTTTCTTACAGAGACAATAAGAAAACCACACAGACCATACATAAAACTGCGCATTTATGTTATTGCCTACTGGTTTCCCGCGACTAGAACTAGTAAAAAAGTACCACTCTCTCAAGAACGACGCCATTAAACCGGATGTCATATAAACGTTGTTTTTTTCGTTTAATTCGTATTTAACTTTAATGCATTTATAACTATGTGTACGTATGAAATAACTAAGCATCATAAAGTTGTTATGTTTGTACCATAATTATATATATATATATATATATATATATATATATATATATATATATATATATATATATATATATATATATATATATATATATACCATTGTTTCTTATGTCGGTTTGTTTGTTGAATGAATGCTAAGGGCACCATTTAACATTTTATAAGCATTTGTAGGTATTTTGAACATGACTTATTAAACAAGATGACCTGTTTAAAATCTAACATTTGAAGGAGAACGCTATATTATATCTAACAAATCTGTAAAACAGATGCACAACACTTTCTTTGATTTACATTTGCTTGTGCATATCTTTTACGTCTTAACAGTTTTACGTCTACAAAACACATTAAAATGCGTTATTGCGTTCATCATGTTAACAGGATACATATTAATATATCAAGTGTATAAAATCTGACAACGACCTATGAAAGACCCTTAAGATAGATTCGGGCATTTGTACAGTTAGAAATTATTTCATCAGGGAATTTCCTTCATTTTGTCTTGGTTATAAAGCATCAGAAATGGTTAAGCTTGCATGATTTAGATATACGAGGCAATAAGTAATAAAGTTAGTGATTACATCTATGTTTTTATGTTTTGAAATTATTTAATCCTACCGTCACGTGCAATGTTGATTTAATAATCAATTGGTACGTTTTTATGGTCTGAGTCAAAATTCAATTATATTGAAAAAGCACTTGTGGGTAGACTGAACTAGGATAATACTAATACAAAGTTATAAAATATGTCTACATATTAAAACCAGGCGAGAAAATGCAAAATTAACATACAATTATATTCAGTTATGTCTCATGCAGTGATATAAATCTAAGGTTAAATTGAAGATGATATCAAGTTGTCAAAATATCAGCTCCTGATACTCTTTATCTGCTTCTTCTGTAACACCACTTGGGTCGACACGTTCATACAAATCTGCAAACAGAAAATGCTCGTATGATAGTTGGTTAAAGTGATTGCAGTAATTATAAAATTGATGATTATGAGGAAGAGGAGGAAAATAAGGATGATGATTATGTAACGCTTATGATAGCTTAGCCTCTCAGCCAGCCAGCCAGATAATCAGATAATTGTCTGGTCTCTTCCACTTAAGCAATAGCTGGATGTCACTATAATGATTATAATTGCTCGCAGTGTTGTATTTAATAAAATGTATTAACATACTTTCATTTATTTCATACAACTTATAATAACAACTTACTTGCTCCGGTTACGTTTAGGCAGAGCGAATGTTCTTTCAAGCACTTGTAGATGCACATCAGCTGTTCCTACATTAAGACACAAAACGTATAATGAAATTAAAACAAAATAAAAACACGCCTGTTTCGTTGTAGTAAGTGCTGGCCCGATGACATTTTAATTAAATTAAATTTCTGTCAATATATGGTGTACTATTTATATTCTGTTTAAAATTATCCAAGTACACACTTACGTATGAATCGGTTTTAAGCAAACAGAATGTCAAGCTCATTGTCAGAGAATCCTTGTTTTTTTATTCTTTACATACAAATAAAATATTACCTGTTAAACCCTCAATTACAAATGTTTTCAACTTATTGCACCTCGTAATCTGTGTCCATCTCTTTTTCTCATGATTTTTCAGAACAGGATATATATAAAAAGCGTTATTAATGTTTCTGTTACGATAGCAAAACACTAATTCATTATATTGTCTTAAATCTTTACGCGTTTATTCTACATGGAGAGTTTGGACATGTGTCTAAGATTATTTATATAATAAAAACATTGATGCAAAGCATCAACGGGTGTCCAATATATGATTTAAACAATACAGAGTACATTTTCTATCGCACGACCAGAACCAACATAAAAACACTGAGGCCTTACAATTTAATTTAAAGCGAGCTGAAAGTACGTTCGAACAATTCAAATACGACAATTGCTCCACCAATTAATGAAATCCTCTAAACGAATATGTATGCATGAAGAAAGATATGTCACCTCCTTCTCTGCATCATCTTGCACCGAACATTTACCATTGAAATATTGCTATTTTCGTAAAATGGAAGCTGTGCTACATCTGTCTCAGATGTCGCTCACCTGAGATTACACACGGTGTCTTGCATATGTACCCACAGAAAATGGGTATTATTCGGTACAAAATATCTCTACTATCTCGGACTGCACCATCATGCACCTGTGATTACCCACACTGTATAAGATATGTACTGCGTTAGAAGATGAATATCACTTCATACTTGAATTTCCAGCTTATGGCATGTTAAAAAAGCAATATATCAAACAATACTTCTACAACCACCATAGCATGCTGCAATTCATTGAATTACAAAGGTCTGAAAACAATACAGAAGTAAAAATACTTATCTGCCTATATATACAAAACTATTGAATTAAGAAAAGCTATGTAACAACTTATTTTCATCACTACTATTTTCACAAAATAAGAGATAGGGGAAAATATTCTAACTACATATTATTTTTAGATCTATAAGAAGCTGTTCAAAGAAGCAATATGATTTTAACCCCCTTTTCAATATTCATGTTACATTATTTTTGCAGAATGTGTATTATTATGTGTAACTGCATGCACTTTGCTTAAGACCTTGATCATTTTCTGTTATTTGTTAATACAACCTGTGTACTGACGAGGCACTGGCCTATTGCATAAATAAAGTATATATCTACCTATTTACAATTAAGGTTTTGTTTATTACGTCGGTCTGTATCATCTTGCACCTGTGCACTCTGCTTTAGATAGATGTATGTGCAAAAAAAGGGTTTTGTGTATGACGTCGTCCCGTATCATCTTGCACCTGTGATTGTCCTACGGTTTTTAGGTATATACATAAAAGGCAATGCATTACATGGGTAATTTTATCTAGCATTTATTTGGAGTGAATTGTGTGTACACCTCACCTTGTCTTAACTGGTTTCTTGTACCTCTACAAAAATGCATTAGGAAATATGTTTTACCTCGGTCTGCACCATCTTGCACCTGTGTTGCCTCATATCAAGCACCAAATTGTAGATGTCGACATCGTCATGGTCCCGGATGTGCTGCAGCAGGTGGTCTACTGCGATGAATGTTCCTGATGCCCCACATCCGTCACTATAAAAAAGTAAAGCAAATATTTCAAGGCTTACGGTTTTACAAGACTTGCACATAATGCATGTTTTAAGATAGAAGCTTTATATAGTAACTATAAAACACTAAAATATGCGTAAATTCCATGTGTTGTACAAATATCACAATTTTGGTTGTTGTCTGAAAAAGTACTCTTAAAACTGTTTTTATCTAATTACATATTTTCTGCAAAATAATGCTGAAAATGAAAATACAATATACTAGAGTGTTACCTGCAATGCACAACGATTGGGCTTAAGTCAGGGGTATCTGATCCGATGTCCTGCCTTATTGACTGTACGAAGTTCAATAGAATCTTTGAGTTACTGCTGACTTCTGTCCAGTTCTGGAGCACAAACTGACGAACTGTAAGTTTACGGCTAGCCTGGAAGTAAATGATAAACAGAATACTTGTGATCAATGCACCGTCCTGAATATGCCGGCGCTAATAGCGATCAGTCCAGGTTCTCTCGGACACACTTTCCCTTAGCAAATCCTTCTTATTTAGTAGTGTTTTTAATTTTAGTCATTTATATCCCAATTGAGAATGAATAATATAAAGTTTATTTAAAGTAGGCGGTAGGTGAATAAATTGGTTTAATTTTACCTATGACAATATATTCTTGTCTTGTGGGCGTCTGTAGTCTTATGTTAGACGCCGGATCGAAAGGACCTAAATTCGAATCCCAAAACTGAACACGTGATGTTAGTCCTTGAGCAAGACTATTTACTGCACATTGCTACAGGTATTCAGTACATGAGTATTGGTTCTACACACGAAGTGACCAGTCGAGAGGGCTTAGTATAAGTTGAAATAACTTGTTTCCGAATCGATTAATTAATAAATACGTTTAAACTATCTAGGTGTCTTAGCAAGACGGTGGTAATCAAAATTACACAATATCCCAAAATGAGATGCATATGATTGTTCAAGCCTGTCTTACGTGGCGGGACTGCAAGCTGAATAAAGAAGCCTGTTGAATACATAGTCGAAGTTTACCGGTGTCTTTTTTCTGGTATTGTACAGAGTGAATATATGGAAACAGTTTTTGGACAATGTCTTTAAGTAAATATATGTCGCAGAGCTCATAGGACTTTGTAATATTACCTTTTTTGACTATCATAAGGTCACCAATTACCGCCAATATCTTTCGTTTTTCGGCCGGCTTTAACATGCAAATCTGTTTTTAATCCTTACTATCAGATAATAGTTGTTCGTAATTGAGCAAGAGTTTAAAATATGCATGTCAAACTAACTTTATTCAAGTCAGTTAGCTGCGTAACCTGCATTGTCCCTTTATTTGTCCATGTAAGTTAAACTATTGCCAGGTTACATGTCAGTATTGACAATTTAGATATAATAAATAGACTTTGACATTACATGTGTACGATCCTTACCAGTTTCAGCCTCAGAATCCGCACGGTGCAGTTGTCAAGAAGTGTCTCTGACTCGTTGCTTACAACAACTTGGTCGTATCTCATTGTCTTGCCCAGATCCGGCCAATACTGGTCTACTGTTTCCTGAATAACGAATGTACATATCTGCTTTGAAAACATCATTACAAGCAGTGCTTCCATCATGTTTTATTATTTAACAATAGGTATATTGAATTAGATGTCGATACAAATAAATTAAACTTGATAAATTAAAAGCAATTATTACTTAAAGGAAAATCGATGCTACATACGCTTAGAACGTAAATGTCCTGCCTTTTTTGTTTATTGATGTGGGTATGTCCTGTTGTAGTTGTTGTCTGGAGATTGAGTCATGTAAAACCATATATTACTCTGGAGTCAGTTTAGTTTATAACATGTTAACATTTTAAGATATATCCGTGCCAATTTTGAATCCTTCTTTCAATTTGATGACATACATTTGAACACTTCTTGTAATATAATGAACCCTATCTGGAAGAGCACATTCAGAGCTCTTTAGCTAATTTTTGCATCTCTGTCGGTCCTTTTGCCAACTAACTACCAACATGCGGTAGCTTTTGGTTGTGATAATGGCATTGTAAAGGATATAAAACTGCAAATATAAACATTGTCAAGTGGAGAAGATATACTCAGTGTGAATATATTCCCTAAACACGCTTGATTTTAATGTTTTTCTCTTAAATTATATCTCAACCACAGAATATTTCCTCAGCACTATTGTCTTCACACTATCTATAATAATAACGTCAAAATCCATGAAAGTATGACGTCATTTCAAGCACATTTGATGACGGCGTCGACGCCAATAAGGCAAAATTTCACATTGGCCCAGTCTCTGGCCTGTACATAGTAACTCTCTAAGTATGCGTGACTACTTTAAGAACGTCCAAGCATTTTATCCAGACGAGTTTTTCTGGATGTCCTTTGGCAATATTATATAATCTGCGATTAAAATATAATATTAATTCCAAGTGAATTAGCAATTTTAAAATAAATGAAAATATATATAATCGAAACAACCTTCTCATCGTGTGTTGACATCATCACGATGGTTGCCACATTTTGCTCCAAAACCATTCTCCAGAAGTCGCCCATTGTTGTTTTCATAGGATCCTGTGTGGCGATGTACGTGCGGTCTGACTTGTAACCCTGTACCAGACAATATGTTGAAAATCTTAGTCCTAATAATAGATATCAGAGGGTACATTTCTTGTTTACTGGCCTTTAACCTCCTTCGAAAGAGCTGGCTTAATGATTTATATATACTGATTTGCTGTTAGAACCTAGTAACGTGTCTTTTTAGCATCTCACTAGGGTTTTAAATAATTCTAAGGGTATCGGTAGCAAGTCAGACTATATAGGACGTTCTAAGAAAAGATTCGTATTTGAATGAGGTTTACATCCATTGCTTGTCAGGGCTGCGTCTTCTGGAACCCTTTGAAAATTATTAAACAAATAACTTTTAATAGTAACAGAGCCTCGTCATGATTTCTTAACATAAAGTATCTAAAATGCACCAATGTTTTATGTATTACTTTCTACCTGCCGTAAGTCAGAAAACTTTCTTTTTGGATGTGAAAAAGTCCTTGCTCTGCACAACTAATCCAGGTATTAACGTACAACAAAAGTTGTGTAAAGTTTTAGAAATAACACTACAGGTACACATATTATAGTAAGGCAGTAGATGCATACGGGAATAAAGCTGGCATTGATGTAGTCGGAACCGTCACATCCGGTGATGTATGAAAGTTGGACTCGATACTGGTCATCTGAAAGATAATGTATATTTGGAATTATATTCGTTCAACTAATTTTCAGACCTATAAATAAATGTTTGGAAGTGTAAAGTAGGGATTCCCCAGTGAGAATCTAATCGGTTCTTCTGCCGTCTGACAGTTCTAGGGGAGGTAATATTTCTTTTTTCTATTTATTTAATCTCTCGTCTTAATGTTTTGCCGCTTTGACATTTAACTTAACAAGTGGATATATTTTCTTATGTTTTGCTAGTGTGGTGTATGTTTTAAGTCACCAAGGACATTGTCATATTTTATTTTTTTAATATATTTGTAAACCAGGCTTATATTAATCCCATCATAGTTATACGTTACAGCCTGTTTGTGTGCACATATTTTTCGTGTTTGTACGTCTTGTATCACTTGTCTACCCTATACCCCGTAATGGGATGTCTTGTTCCAACCATGTGACTTGTCTAGTATGAATATGTATGAGTGTTTATCCTTATATGGAAGTATCTGTGGGTGAAATTGAGTTCGTATGTGAGGCTGCACGTGAATTTCTACCTTTTCCCTTTCCTAAACCACTGGCCCTTTCTTTGCTTACAAGTCACTCTCTCACTGTCTGTGCAGATGGACGGTTCGACTGTTGAAGATAATGCCACGTACCAGAATAATTTATTAAATATAAAGTGTCCACCTGGTAATTATGATTACTATATGGCATTTAAATGTATTATTGCATTGTATTGAATTAAGCTACATTGTTTATGAGGTTTGCATTATGGAACTATATGAAAATAAAAATCTCTTACCTTTTAATACTAAGACGATTAATTGTTATTTTCAGTGTTTTCTGCATGTTTATTTAAAATAAAAAACAAGTGAGTTTAACCCCACCGTCGTAGTCATTAACCCCTACGAAGACCCCATTACAATTCATAAACCAATATTAACGTTTCTCAAATAAGATATTCATATATCCAGTCATATTCATATTGTTGTATTATTTAAACTTTGTTATATAACATATCTGTAATACCGTCTCTGGATAACGGATGGAATGCTAGTAGGACGTCATCACAACAAACAAACCTGTGTGTATCAAGATAAATAAAAAGTTTGTTGGTAGGATGATAATCACAACACATTTACATGTCTGTATTACTGTTTTAAGGTAAATAAAAGCTTGTTACTTGGAGGTCAATCCTAAAACAGACACATGTCTGTATAATCTATAGAAAATGTACTGTTTCACAAACAAGCATCTTAGGCTAAGTAACTGTTAGTAATAAACATGGTTGATACGTACAAGGTCTTATTCCATTTGCTTTGTTTTTCTTTCGATTACACCATTTGTCGGCATAAGTCGTTTTACCGTTGGCACTGTTTCTCTCTATTATCTAGGTAAAATACAGTTCAATATGGAAATGGTAAATGTACATTTTGAAAGGCAACAAATTAATCCTTAGTAATATAATACACATGCCCAGAATTTAATGAATAAATGGTTTACGAAAGATACACATCTGAGATATGTGTCTGGTTAGGTTAATACACTGTTCTAACAAGAAGTGGAAGTAGCTTTAGTTGAAAAGTTAAATATGACACCCAATGAAACAAGCTTTACCTGGAATATCTGAGGAAAAAGTCCTTCATTGTGCAACATGTCCACATGTCTAGGTAGGTCGAATGTTTTGATTGGTTGCCTTTTTGACAAAAAAAATAAAAGTTAAGTTTGCATATAATGCATCGTCTTAAATAAAAGTATGATAATACACATGTATAAACGTTAAATGACCATTTTCTCTAACTAATATAATGCCTAAGTGTAACGTTGGGTATCAGGTTTCTCACTTTTAAGATCGTCCCAAAGCATTTAAAATGTTACATTGCTAAATTATATAACGAAAATATGAAAATGTGCCATGAAAATGATCACACATTTTAATATTGGTACAAAGGATCTTGCAAGGTAATATTAAAGTGTCAATACACTGATCCGAGACAGTACACAATTAAAGAAAAACTAACAAGTATCAGTCGGCAAAAGGCCCGTGTGCGAGGTTTTAACCTGGTTCAGGTTTGACATGAAGGATCAATCTATTTGTGATGTGGATTTTAACCTCTACTTACAGAAGTGCTTCGACAGAAACTGTTGTCGTCATTTCAGTTGCTTGCTCGCTTTTTCTGTAGATGAAATGGAATGAAGTCATTCCAAAACATCTGCAAAAACATTAATAAACAACTGTGTTATGTTTCAACGACTTAAATTGGGTATCTTCATTTCTAGTTTAAAACATAATAGAATCATTTTTTTCCGATTCAGAATGTTTACTAAATTTACTTCTGATCGACAGAATAGTATGATATTTACAAATATAATATTTAAAATATAATTATATTAAAAGAATGGCAAAAAAGCAAACAAAATATATGGGCGTGCTCTTGATGTATATTTTTAATATTAATATTACATTTTGAAAATTAGTAATTGTGTTTATTTAGTCCTTGAAATTACATTGAATGATGTAAATTCCACGTTCAAAAGAGAACATGTTTATGGCTCTGCTCAAAAAAAGCGTATTTGCTAAATAACTATTCTTTGTTTTGTACAAATGTTTACTCTTCTTCTTACAAAAGAAAGTAGAAAGGAAAGCATTATGAATGGATTAACGTATATGTCAATCATGCTCGAGCTTCCGGGGCATGCTTTCTCTAACTGAATGCGACATAATACTTTAAGTAACAAAGACGTAACTACTTACCGAGTTCCCGATTATTAACACTTCGATCTAAATGTCAATATCCAGTATAAAAGTATAATTTATATTTTTCTTATGTATTGATTGCATACTTATAGTTGCTGAGTAGTATAATACATACGTAGTAAATAACTTACCCCGTGTGCCTCTTTTTCATTATAAGTATGACAATACCGAGTAAGATAAAAGCTGTCGCTGCTAATGACACAACAACAATTGATGTGTATCTCGCAGCATCTGGAAAAGAAAAGATGTAACAGAAACATATACTCTTCTTTATTTAAATGCGTTGTTTTTAAATAAGAAATTAAGAAAAGGTCCTTTAACAATTGACGCAGCTATTTAAATCTGAAATACTTCTAGACATTAAATGATGCGTACCTTAAATGATAAACATCTGAATTATTCTTCATTATGATACTATTCCATTTGTATATAGTGACGCTCTGTGTGTAAAACTGGAATCAGATGTGTTCATTTATGAAAGTTCATCTCTAGTGAATAAGGTTGTACCTGAAGTTTGTCGGCACTATGGCGGTTAAACATAATGATTTGAAATTAGTTGTGATAATTCTGCAATATTATGAAACGCACAATGGTAAACATTTTATTTATAAACTTTATTCATGTATGCATTCGCAGCTCTCGACCTTTTCTCTTGAGGCGAGGTTTAGGTATTACTGGATGTAAACATTCGAATAACTGCGTTAAGTGTGGTTGAAACAAGAGGGGTTTATTGAACATTTATTGTGATTTAGACTGATATCGGCAAGGTCGGGGAGGAGGGGGCGTGGAAAGAACTTGGTGTGGAGTGGTAAAGGTATGCACAGCGCAGTGCAGCATTTTGTGTATATATAAAAGCAATGTTTATGTGTCAACGTGTTTGATATCGTTTTTGTTGAAAATAGATTAAGATGAAATAAGTCATAAAATAAAATTTCACAATTCTCATTTACGTTTGTTTTTGGTTTGAACCTGCACCTGGATAAATGGTGAAGACAATCTATATATACTGACATTTTATTTGGATTGATTGTACTTATGATGAACTTATAAACTATTCAATGAATAAGAATATATAAGACAAAGTCCTATGAGCATTGCAACATATACAAAAATTGAAAAGACACATGACCAAGGTATTCACATGCACGTCAAATGTAAAAGTGACAACAAATCTGTGATGAGTTGAAATTAAAGGCTTAACAAAACAAATCTGTTATAAATAATCTGCACATTAAATGTTACACAAAATAGTTTTTTGATTAGATGCATACAATAAACACGCATTTAACAGATCTTTAACATGACATTCGTGTTATCATTATAAAACTGTGTCAGTATTTCGTAAAATTATCTAGTTTTCTTTTTTTGTGTTCCGACATTATCTTATTTTTGTTTTAACTTGTATAATGATTTTAAAATATCGTATTATTTCCGCAAAGCATAGATATTAAACATCTTAAACATGTTTATCTTCACTAGAGAATTTAATATAATATATGACAAATCGTATCATAAATTGAAGGAAGAAAAATGTATTTATCTTAATTTTAAGGTGATTTAAGGTAATATATGAAACCAATTTAAATATGAACTTTTCAACTATATTTAATTTATATTTTGAAACTCGAAACGCAAGTCCTATGCATCATCTTTAAAAAACAACAATGTTGAACGTCGTGTTCATTAATAAAGTACACGTGTAAAATAATTTCCAAGATATTTTGGCAAAGGTTGACAACAAACCTCTCGTGAATTTAAATGGAGGACAGAAACTTGTTTTGTAGTGCAACATTTTATTAATTCTCGTAGTTATAAACAAAGCAATACTGGATTGTTTTATTACTATTCATAAAATAAACTTAAGATCAGGGAGATCTCTAATTGAGCAGCTTTCTTGGAGTGCTTAATTGATGACCTTAAATAAAGACCCATGGAT
Organism: Sinonovacula constricta; assembly: GCA_007844125.1. Lineage (NCBI taxonomy): Eukaryota > Metazoa > Mollusca > Bivalvia > Cardiida > Solecurtidae > Sinonovacula > Sinonovacula constricta. The sequence continues at coordinate 4,763,428 of CM017556.1, forward strand.
GTCGTGTTTTAACAAAACCTTCGAAACCTAATAAAATTCCGTTGTTTGATCAATTAATAATAACGAAAGAGATAAGATGTAGTTGTAAGCTACAAATTGTTGCATTACAAAGCTTATTTTCCTCAGAAGTTTCGGTGGTAGCGGGAAGGGAGGATTCTGTCCGCCTTGGAAATGTGGTTCAACACCACGCACCCAATAAACATGGTTCCCTGCAGATTTGCTTCATAGATCCGGGATGCATAAAACTACGCTTCAGATGTCATGTGGTGCTGACTACAGACTGTGCTATTCTAAAAGATATTATACATATCCCCAAATACCCCCAAATTCCATGTGGACATTATATTGCAATTATGTCACTATTTTCTTTCAATGACGTCATAACTTATTCATAAGATTGAGCCATCCCTTGGTCAGTTTTGTTTAATAAAGATCTTTTGTTCTCAGTTATACATTTGGCTTGCAGGTGGATACCTTTGTCATGTGCCTTTTCGAATTTTAGTATATGGTGCAATGCTTAAAGGACTTGTCATAGTTCCTCATTATTGTTCAACAGCCCATCCCAACACGTAATTATATTCCAAATATCTACCTATTTGGGATTATTAGTTTATAGTTTTTATTTTTAATTTACACTTACTCTTTTGAGGGGAAAGTGTTGCTTTATGGGTTCTTACGATTCTTTCAACAAGTTCATAAGATATAAAGTGCTTTCAAATGATTTATTTATATACAGTTAATATCTAATATCTCCTATCAAAATTAATTAAGAAAGTGGTAAAAAGAACTTATATCGGTGCCTCATTATTTCGTATAATAAGGCCAAATGTTAATTACTTCTGGTATAGAATCGGAAGCATACGAAAATTATATGTAAAATATATTGCCCTTTACTTTATGCTACCATTTCACTATAAGAAACTTGTATACTTTTTGAAAAAGGTCTCTGTTTTTAGATTGGCGCCTAACATTTAAATGTAAAAAAGTCTCATTGGTATATAATCATAAATACATAATTTGATTTGTGCAAACATCTGAACTTGTGTGTATGAGTGTAAATAAGTTGTTTTGTCTTGACTTGCAAACCTTAGCATAAAACGCATATCAAGTAAAAGGGTACATTGTTTTACCAACATCAAATTGATTGTTGTTGAGTCTGCAAAACCGATGTTATTGTTTTGCTTTGCTTTATTTATCTAATATAATTAGGTCTACGTCGTCATTACATTCTATCCAGATACTCTCTACTAATCTTGTTATGGTAGTATTGACTCTAAAGGTAGCCGATACATAATTTGACGGAATACAGTGGTTACCAGTTTATTCCGAATAGTGGCTTATTTCGTTAAAAATTGTATTTTGATAAAATACATCATAATTGTCACGGGTTTTGTTCCGATCCACAGCCGTGCTTTATTATATTCTCATTTCAACATTTGTAAACCTTTGTTGTTGCTTTTTTGTCAGGCTGTTACAACAACTATGATAACCGGGACCATTGATTTAACTAAACAGGAAAATGTAATATCAGTCTGCAAAGGGTATATTCTCAACAGAGTAGCATGTGCAGTTAGTTTATATGAAGATTTTTGACATTCAGGAAACTCTTGGGATAACATAAATGCCACGGTACTGTGGTCAAACCAACTAGGCTTACCGAGGCTTTTATCTACTGTACATACTGTACATATGTTTATTGTATATTTTATTACTAGTTATTATGTATGTATATAAGTTCATTGTATCTGTTTTAACTCCCGATGCAGGTGCTTACTGTTAGTTGTTTCAATTTGACGGGATGTTGTTATTTACACTGTTTGTTTGCTAGAAAAACCTTCAGGATGTGCTAGGTTGGGGCGCTCCACAAACCAGGTTTAAGCTGCCCAGTTGGCCCTTTTGCCGACTGACCGTTCCAAGGCGGTAACTGATGGTTTTTCTTTGTGTGTGTTATGTCTCGTCTCTGTGTTTTTGTCACATTTACATTTACCTTGTTTGCCTTTGTCTACAGGTAGATAAAATTTAAATATCTGTGGAAATTTTGATAGGACCTTTTCTTATTTACCTATTACAAATTACTAATAGAGGTTGAGACCGTCTTGGTTGACATGAAATTGTCACATCAATTCTGAGTTTTATATTGATGAAGGTCTAGATGAAGAGAAATTTAGAGCTGCATATACTACTATCTAAATTATGCTAATGATAGTAAAATTGCTGGAAAATGGACATGGGGCCAAAATAGTCAAAGTTGGGTACAGATAAAAGAGAATATGAATTATTTTCGTTTGCTTATGTTTTAAACTATGTTGAATATATAGGTCAAATCCTTGCTAGGACAATTTTTATACCTTTTTGTTCAGCCTTGATTGCGCCTGCAAGAAAGAAATGAGATAGTAACTAAATGCAATACAAAATGAATTACAGTGTTTGCTATTAAATAATCTTTAATTGGTATATACATAGCCTCAATGGTAGAACCTATTGTATCAAGTGTATAATGTATGACACCACCAAGACCCGCATTCTTAAATATTGCGTTTAGAGCATCCAACAATTATTCACATCATTTTAGAATAAAAAGGAAGTCATTTGGTTGCATGATGGCACAACGAAGATTTTGAATACTTTTTTTTTACTTTCGGGTAAATTAATTGATAGGAACGACAAATTTTAACGATTTAAATAATATAATAGAAGAGAAAAAATCGTGACACAATTAATCAAATTAAAGGGGTCATATTTACCTGTTTTAATAGGTTTTGAATATTCTGTTTCTGTACAGCCAGCAGAGGTACAAGCAAACGAACGCACCCTGAGAAAACATTATAAAAACTTAATTGGTGCAATAAGACTTTTAACGCCTGGTTGACAAGAACAGCAGCCAGTGAGTATGTTAAGTCAATTATTTTTTACGCTTCCACAATCAGTACATGTAAACCAGAAGAGATCGTGATTGGTATATATGCATCTTCCAAGTCGCCTCTGATGGCGTAGGTGCTGCTGTGTTCAGCTTATCGCTACTGTGTATTTAGAGTGGTTGCTTGCTAAGCATATTTATCAACATCAGGCATTAAACATTCATGTTATGATATCGAACTCTATGAATTTAAGCATACGTTAATGACCAGATGCATACCAATCTAAGCATACAATGGTACAGAAATGGATAAGATTTTTTTTTTTCAGAAGAAATATGTAATGTAATAAATATTAGACAACATTTTACACAAATGCAACTTAGAGAATCTAGAAATGTAGATGTAGAGTTGTATACAAAGGTATATACATTTTTACACAGATTTATATTATTGTAACATAGGGAGAAACATGTGCAACAAGTCCGCGACACGAACCCGGTACCCTTAGCTAATTGGGCGAATGCTCTACCGACTGAGCTATCCGAATCGCTTTCACATTCTTTCCCTATCACCCGGTTACATAAAATTCTAGAATAACTATAAAAACACAATGGATTGAATGCACACAATGTTTCATACAATTCTAGTAATACCAATGCATTTAAGATTACTTAGATTGCACACAAAGAAATGTATACAACTATAGACATATCCATGTATACACAATGAATTAGAATGCACACGAAGAATTTCATTTGACTGAAGCTAAAGATTTGCATACAAATCAAAATATATCAATGTATTCAAATAAATTAATTGAGTACAAAGAAGGGAATTCAGGTCTAGATATGACGTTCTATACAAAGAGGTAAGAATGAAGATAAAAAATTTTGCTCATACGATTAAATCTACCGAGGATTTGCAAGATTATCAAGTATGAAAGACATTAATGTTGCATTACTGAATGAGCATAAGAATCACTTTTAACAAATATAGGCATCTATTATACCTATATTCCTGTCTAGGTTTCAGCTGACCATTACAGACATCAGGGGGCGACTTTCCGCTGCATTCCCCCTCTACGCCAACGAGAAAGATCGATTGGTCCTTTTCCAGTACATATCTGCGTCTTCGATCTAATCACCGTAGGAAAGTCAATTTGGTAATGCTTTGATCATCGTGTGGTATTTTTGTCAATTTGCTCTGCATTTTAATATTTAATATTTAACCATAAAATGTTTAGTTAAATATATCCCTAACAAAATTTATTTTATCTTATGTTATTTAAAATTTCATATTTGTATACTACCACAGCCCATCAACAATGATATCTTTGTTTACATACAATTTTATATATAAGAATTTAAAGATAAAGGCATGATTAAGAAATGGAAACTATGATACATATGTTACCACATAAATGATATTCGATTAAATGTACATTTAGCTTCTTATAAAGAAATTAATCTAAAATTTAGTCTATAAAGGCGTTCGAAAAATAATTGTCTACATATTAACCGTTATTTCGTGAGTCGGATGCACAAGGGTTCCATTTCTGGTCGGTTGCTATGTATGGTTCGGCAACTCCCGTATCTCGGAAGTCAAACCACGTCTTGTATCGCCTCTTTTCGTAATCGGCTTTCATTCCAAAAAAGGGTTCGTCTACACAGACTAAATGTGAAATTAATTTTAACATTTAACTACGTATATAATTTTTAATGACATGATAACAAAAAATATAATATTATAATTATTAGTAGTAGTAGTAGTATTAGTAGTAGTAGTAGTTGTAGTAGTAGTAGTAGTAGTAGTAGTAGTAGTAGTAGTAGTAGTAGTAGTAGAAGTAGTAGTAGTAGTAGTAGTATTAATTATTATTACTTTATAAATCATATTTATTTTTTATCAAAATTAAACCTTCGTTTGCAATCATGATCCTCTCCCTTGCATCGTGCTTAAAGCTGAGATAAATGTATCATAACGCTTCACTACCATTATTGAGATTGTTACACAAACATAAACATAAACTTAAACATTTACCTTCAGCGTGCGATGCTTCGGCAACTATAACTCCCCAGGAAACAGTTTTTCCGTTGCTATAGTTACACAAAAACTGTTGGACAGGAAGTTGAACTGCAATCTGAGTCAGTTTATCTGACACACTGGCATCTGATGGCGTCATCAACAGCTGCTTTGACTCGTCGATTTTCAATGGAGCTACAATATTACAGTTATACATATCAGTAACCAATTAAAAATAAACAGAAAAAAGCTATTTGTGCACTTTGCATGTTAGAAGCGATTGCAATTTTATTAACAATATATTGACTTCATAAATAGTGAATATTTTTTTGGACAAAAAGTAAACTTGCCTAAATAATGACTTAGAAAACAATGCTTTAAAGAGGTTATTGGTCTTGACATCTGTCGATTGTGATTGTCTAGCAACGAATGAAACATACATGCCTGTTCAACTTTGTCCCTACCTCCAACTGGTACATTGACAGTTGTGTTGACCGGCTGACCCTCTCCGCGCTTGGTTTCTGCTGTCACCTTAGTGAACATTAAACTGTTTTAAAATTTACATTGTCATATATAATGTAAGAGTACTATCATTTGTAACTGTTACAGTAAAAAATGTCTTTGCTTTGTTAGAGGACTTGTTTGTTCCGTGATCTGTTTTTACCGACCTTACCTTATACACTTTAAGGCGGGTAAGTATTTTGTTCTGAAATAATCGTTCATGCAATGTTGTTGCCTGTTGTTAATCAGATTCAGACGAATACTTGATATCGTACAGAACTTTCTAACTTAATCAGCTCGAATTACCATACTTTCAGGGAATGTATTTAGACAAAATGGTCGGTTTTTTCCTGTAATTGAGTTTATTCATATTCACTGAAGTTTATGTTATGAAATTAGTGGGACATTTTTAAGTCAGCAGTGACAGTGCCTGACAAATAGCGTTAGTCAGCTCTAACTCTCGGAATGTAATTTTTGTTTCTTGTTTCAGTAAATGGCTGCATGGAAATTATAATAATCCTTAAAAGAAGAAAAATACAGCTGTTTTAACACTTTGTCTTGAATGTTCTCATTGTTTTGTTCCCAGTGTGTGTCTGTATCATGTAATGTTTAACGGTTTATGTAAATAGTTTAACTATATGTTGTATCATGTTTTAAGAATGATATTATAGATTTGAATCATATGCATTGTTACATCTGTAACCAGAAGTTATCAAGCTATTAGTAGTGCCTACTAACATAAACTCATACAAAGAAAGCTAATAAAACATCGCTAGGTAAACGTGCTGACAAAGTGTCTTCTTGTGGTTCTATACAGGTGTCTGGCTAGAGTATGTTTTAATTATGATATCTAGTAATATTGCTGTCTTTTACTATGTTTTATGCTGACTTTTGGAAATAGTTCTGTCTGATTGTTACCTGAATTTCGACCGGACCTGTGGCTACATTATAGATCGTCAAGTTGTTTTCTTTAGGACTAACTGTAATGTGCCCTTCGTTCTGTAAACAGAAAGGAACAGGAATTACATGCAAGGAAATTTAGCGTATTCCAGTATTTAAGCATGCTAGAAAACGGACCTCGATACTGAAAAGCTTGAGACACTTATATTATAGTATAATTACTATTATAAATCAATTTAATTATATTAATTTATAACATATGATGGATGTGAAGATAGTGTCAATAAAATAGACATTATCCTACTAGTACGGGAATCGACCATTTACAAGGACTTTTAATCTCCCTCATAAACCTAGCACATCGTCCAGCTACGCATGCGCAATAAGTATTATTTGCATACGTCAACCGTAAATCTTACAATGACTATCCAAACAGTAGCGTATCATTTAAAGTGAACATGAAGCATGCGTTACTTGACTCTGTAGGTACGGGCGATTGTCTCTTTCCATGCTGCTTAGAAATTTGTAATTAGATGTTCCAAAAATAGTACATGTGTCAGTTTTATAGTTTAGCAAAAAGTATTCAAACTAACACAGGTTTAAAATGAATAAGTTATTAGTTTAAAAGATACACCATGGATAAAATACAATAAAATTAAATATTTCAAACAGAAGCCGTTGCCGTGACATTATCCGACCACAACCTTTGTATGCCGTAGAAAAGTCTTACAAATATCATAAAGTATTGCTATGGATGTCACCTTGCCGGAAACAGCGTGTCTGATATGATATTTTTGAAGTACACCATTTCTCTGTCCAAAATCCGGTGCTTCCCAGGTGACATTGACTGACCGCGGCTGCAGGATGTCATCCATCGATGTCGCTCGAAGGCTTTGAACTGGGCCTGGAACTAAATAAAAAGTATATTTGGTATTTACTATGTGTGCATAGTACACAATTTGTTAATTGATATGCTTAGTAGACTATTATTTGAATGTCATTTAAAGATCAATTTTACAACAGCACATGTATCTCACATGGAACTCACAAGCACTTCTCAATTAGGTAACAACTGTGGGTTATTTACGTTGGGCGCCATTGTAACATAGGGGGCGGGGCTCGGACAAGGGATCTTATATAACAGGGTGAAGGCATGTAGGTAAGGATCAGTATATTTAACATTGGTAGATAATATATTTCTTGAACATATGCACATGCATAAGAAACAACCTATTTGAAGTCTATAAATAGACACGCATCAAATTGTTAATTTATATATCAACCTAGTATTATGATTGATTATGGTCACGGGAAATGTAAGCTGTGTTGTAGCGATTAGAAAAGGAAATATAACTTTGACTTTAAATTTAATAATGAGTTTTACATTGTCGGTAGGTTTGCAATCATTTTGTGTTTTGCTTGAATAATACAATAAGATGGGGATTTTTAAAAATTCTTACAATCTTCTGACGTTGTAGTAGAAATATGTTTCGTCTCGCTGACCCCTGCTGACGTGATGGTTGCCATAGAAACTGTATAGTTCCAGAAGGGCCTCAGTTTAGAGACAGTGTAGTCTTCATTATGAAAACCTGAAAGTAAAATCGGACAAAACATACATAGGACTATCTCGTCAGAGAAGACACGATGTTGAAAATCGAAAGATATCCATACAGGAAAGCTTTAGTCTATGTTTCTTTCTAGCAAAAAGATGCACATTATGGAACAAATCAACACACAAGACATTATCAATGTTTAAGCAAAAGTACAGAAAAAAAATATTGGTATATACTTTTGCAACGTAGAACAAACACATAATTCCAGCAGGTTTTCTATCAAATTGGTATTTAAATATGTCTCAAACTAGCCATGAACAAAGTGTAGCGATGTGTCGCATTACTGCCAACTCACATTATTGTCAAAAATGTATAGTCTCAATTGAAAAATATATGGCGATAAAATGTGCATTGATAAACAAACTTAAATACGTACAATACAAAGGTGTTATACCGTAAACCACTATTAACGTAGATGTGTTTGAGTATAAGTCATGTACGGTTATGTTGTATTTAGTTGGACCCGTGTAGAGGAATGGTTTCTTCCATCCAATTTTCAAACTTGTTGGATGAATATCCAGTGACCTTAATTGATCGACAGGGTAGGGAGCTGCAAGGTAAACCAGAAAAGTAAACGACTGTATTTTGAAGTCAATATCGATATATATCGATAAAAATCTTTTCTTTGTTAAAAAATATATGCAGCAATATTCAGCATTGCATTCTATGTAATTTAATTTTCAAAGTATATAAATTAGTTATAAAACACTAAATATTGTAATGTAAAATAACATACAATCACGCGTCGTGTTCTGACAATGAAAATGAAAATCAAAGCACCGATAGCACTGTAGCATTCAGTGATTTCACTTTGTGAAGTAAAATATGAACTGAATGGCCCAATAAATAAATGCATTGTACTCGAAAGGTATACAATAGTCAGCATTCAGTAAAGGGGTTTCTCGTATTTCCAGCCTTTCTCGTATTTTCAATTCAATGTTTTTTTGCTAAATTACATTTACTACTCGAAGCATCCATCTCTTTAAAGTTTTCCTCAAATATGCTTAACGTCCTGAAATATTTCAAAACTCTCTGAGAAAGGCCAAGTAACAGTATGATACCTAACATGACTTAATTGTAAAAAGAAATTATATCATGGGTAAAAGTTCAAAATGGCTGACGAAAGATTGTTTGATCACTTCGTTTAGAACAACATGACTGTTAAGGGCGACTTGTTTATAGAAATTCAATACATAGTTTAATACAATACATAGTTTAACCAAATTACTTACAGAAATGATATAAGACTGGAATTTTGAATATATTTTTGCGAATGAGTATTTAAATAAGACGATAATGCTCACATTAAATATTTTGACTGGCGAAGTATCGACCAAGTTTGAAGTATTCACGCTTAAAAAATTGCTCATCCGCCATTTTCTTCTCATGGCATATAATTATTCATAATTTATAATTGCCACATATCATTATTTTGCTAATATATATTTGCCAGACTACTATTTTAGCGCAATTCTATGTCGATTGGTAGCCAAACATTTTCAGCAAACCAGTGAAACGGATACAAGAACCTAAAGCTGAGAGCAATAAAAGAATGCGGAAAATAATAAAGCAAGTTTGGGAATAGTTGTTATTTACAGTGTTTTTGTGACACTGTGTCTATGCATTTAAACTAAGGATGAATTATCATAGAAAATGTCAAAATATAATAGTGGAATAAGTTACATACAAAAAGCAGGTCTGTCTTATCAAGGAGATTTGCCTGTGCCAAAATGGAAAAGTATGCTGAATTTGGAGATTTGCCTGTGCCAAAATGGAAAAGTATGCTGACATTTAATTTAGAACAAACACTTGAACATTAATATGACTAAATGACTTTAACATACTCTATGTCAGAACAAAAGGTAATTGCATTTGTATACAGGCATATTCAGATAGTACATTTGCATGGAATGAGATATGTACTGTGCACTGTGAACTTTGATCATAACCGGTAAGTAATGAAAATATTGCATTTAATTTTATTTAATGTCCTAAGTATAGAAATAAATTATAATAAAACACTAAATATTGTAATGTAAAATAACATACAATCACGCGTCGTGTTCTGGAAATTTATAAAACATTAAGCCTGTGGTCTGGCTTAATAGGTTGTACAATTTTGACAGTGAAAATGAAAATCAAAGCACTGATGGCACTGTAGCATTCAGTGCTAACAGTTTGTGAAGTACAATATGAACTGAATGACCAATGAGTTAATACTTTGTACTTAAAAGTTATACAATAGTCAGCATAAAGTAAAGGCGTTTCTCGTATTTTCAGCCTTTCTCGTATTTTCGTTTCAATATTTCCTTTGCCAAATTACATATACTACACGAAGGATTAGATTTTTTTAAAAGTGTACCGAAAATATTACAAACGTCCTGAAATATTTCAGATTTCTCTGAGAAATGGTAATTAACAGTACATGTGCTAAACATGTTAAACAAAATATTTATGAAAAGTATTACCAGGTTTAAAGTTCAAAATGGCGGACGCAAAATTTTATGATCTCTTCGTTTAAAACAACACGACTATAAGGGGCGACTTGTTTCTTGAAATACATTACATTGTTTAACCAAATTAGTTACAGAAATGATATAAGACTGAAATACTGAATATATTTTAGCGAATGAGTATTTAAATAAGACGAATACGCTCACATTAAATATCTTGCACTTGCGAAGTTTGAAGTATTCACGCTTAAAACATTGCTCAACCGTCATTTTCTTCTCACGGCATATTATTCCCCAACGTATGATTGACAAGTATTAGTATTTCGCTGATATTTATACAAATCACGTGAAATAGGGTAGACATTCAAGTGAGACGTGTGACTTGTTTAAAATCAGCTTGCCAGATTAATATTTTAGCGCAATTCCATGTCGACTGGTAACCAAATAATTTGCAGCAAACCAGTGAAACGGAAACAGGAACCTCATGCTGAGAGCAATAAAAGAATGTGTAAAATAATAAAGCAAGTTTTGGGAATAGTTGTTATTTACTGTGAAGTGCCCTATTGACTATTTTTATTAATGTGTTATGAGATTTGTATGGAATGAGATATGCACTGTGTACTGTGAACTTTGATCATAACGAGTAAGTAAATGCAAATTGTATAAATTTATTTTTGAGACAAATCACTGTTCCTCGTCTCACGAAAAGGCAATTTCCTACGTCTAATGTGTTGTATTTCCGGGACTGGGCTTTGCCCAGGGCCCAGCGAGGATCTGACTGACCCCCAGTACCCCTGCTTAAAAGTTCAGGGATTTGGAAAGTTTCAACTTTAACCCATGTGCTACTACTTGTTTAACTTTGTATGTACACATCCTTAAAGAATAAAATAATAGGTCTACGCATAAAAATGCAGATATTGAATTACTAACTTGTAACAAAATGTTAATTGCAGAAATGCAGTTATTGTGGAGCATGGCACTGCCCAGTAAAAGTAAAGTAAAAGTAGCGATCATAGTTTCACACCCTTTACAACATATAACAGGTCAAAACAAAAACCGTATTGTTATTAGTTTGATTGAATATTGATGCACTTTTTCTCTTTCTTGTGTCTGTGTTTTACTTAAAGATAGGGTCTGTATGCATGTGCCCAAATTATGAAAATCTTCTTTGCAAAGTTTACAATTATGTAACATACCATTTATTGTAAGATTTCATTCAAAACCATTTTTAAACAAAGGGGTATACTGATGACATTGTTTTGGCAGTCTAGCTTGCGATGAGAAAGCTGACTTTCGGAAGCACGAACGATTGAAACTAGACGACATTGACATCCCGTGGTCAGTAAGTGCCTGAGTAAAAGTAGTGCGTGTACAGAAACAAATATGTAAGTCAAAGGAGACTGGACGCGTCAATTGTGTCCAGGCATTCTTCAAATGTTATCATGAATGTTTAATCTGTTTTAACTATACGTTGAAGTTTACACAGTGTGTAACGCAGACATACGTGAAATGCAGATGACAATCTTATATCTCGGACCAACGTGTACATTATCAATTATCAGAACAAATCATTTAGTATATATACAGGTTACGATTCAATAAATAAATCATCATTCATATCAGCCATCCATAAAACACTCTTAATGCACAATAATTTTCACTTTACTACTTAAGACATTTTTTTCCGAACTACTGGTTTGTTTCTGTCTTTCGTGGACATTTTCGGTCATTACACTTTTAATTCGTACGGATTTTGTTTCGTATATATGCCCATTTACTTTGTATGTATTGATCCAAGAATGTACTTCGGTGCGCATTTAAGCTGCTATTACTTGTCATTAAATGTAAACATATATTAACACATATAAAATGTATCCCTCTGGTATTCATAGACCCAATTCCAGTCGGAAACAAATCAAACTAGGTATCTGTGTGTAAATTCATATTTGGCACTTTTTGCATTAGCACCGTTTGACTGAGGTCACATGACTGTCTGGAAAATCAAATTGGATGGAGACAGCTTAACTAAAGTACAATATGCGCGGAAAATAGATTGTATATTAATCGCGAAGTGTCAGCCCATTTCTGTTTTAAGTGTGTAGGCACTAAATACATAGAAACCATAAAAAGTGCAACCAAACAGTTCAGATTAAATCCTCAATTAAACTTGAATGACGAAGAAATTTAACACATCTATCTATTAAAATGTTTCAGTAGACGTGTGTGATAATTAGTGCAGTCACATAATGTAAAAATAAGATTCAACAACTGATATTAGTAAACTTTTAATTGTGTGTCATAGTTCTTCATTTTATTAATTTATTTTTAGGTGGTAGTTGTTTAAGAAACAAACAAAAACACCATTATAGATATATAACAATGAGACCATTTAAATGCTGAAGTAACATAAACATAACCGTTGAAAATACGATCGCTTCTTAAAGCTGTGACGTCATCCCATAGACATTTCCATAACCAATTATAAATATAAGTGACGCCGTTCTAGGCGACCCAATAATCATATGTGAAGTATGTTTAATACAATAATTTCTTGAATCGGTTGTTAGTGACTATGTTATAGATATTGTCCCAATATAAAATCTATATCTAAGAGAGGAATTTATTTTGCAACTACAGGCTATCCTGCTGTCTATTGCTTTGCGCAATGAATTTGCCACAGAGAATAGTGAGCATTACTTTCATACCTTAATTCACTTACGATGTAAAGCGTACAATGCCCAAACAGCGCTTTCAGCGCTTTGATTATAAAACATACGCAGCCGATGTGAATCTATTTTACTGAATCACTGTACACAACATCCGAGAAGTTCGAGAGATTCGTACAGTCACGTAATAGCTGACGCATTTGCATACACCCGCATCTATCTACTGATATAACTTAAAAAATATGTTAAACAGTGATGAGACATAAATATCGTATACTACCAATGTTTACATTGCTGTACCGCTACGTGTAGGTGATATACATCTACAAATCGCAGTCGTTCGACTAGTCTTCTCCTAGAAATATACCACCCCCACTACTTAAGGAACAAGAAATACTATTGGTGACTGTATCTTTAACGGATTGTAATCAAACTTGCCTGTGTTTGAAGCGAGATACTGACCAGCCAAAAATTGGTAATATATCACAGGAAGGGCAATAATATCATCCACACACCTTTATTTATAAGAGAGTAAAGAAAACCTTTCAACAATGCAGGTTCAGTTATAGGACACTGTTAACAGCAGTTATAGAAATGTCTCGATGACCTTGTTTATTATTTTTGTTGATGCCTGAGATTTCTAGTATGTTCTGGAAAACCTTTCAAAGACTCCTGTTTACGATTAAACTACATCAACCTATTGAAATCGTTTATATAATTATAAATTATTTGAAACGCGCTTGTGGAAAAAAATATTTTGTTGTAAAACTTTCTTCGTTATAACACTAGACGTAAGAAAACGTGCTTCACGTGGATGTTAATATCATATTTTAAACAATGACAGATTGAATAAAACTTCAATGAGACTTAATAGGAAAAAAGGTCATTGGATAGACGCACGCACGCCCAATTACAATTCTTCAGAAACAGTCACGTAAGTGAGAGTATATAGTTTCTAATTATCGTCTAAGTAAAAATGTCGTGTCAAAAACAAACATAAATGGCATTCTGACCATTAAGGTCGAGCAACTGCAATGCTGCACCTCCAATTGAAGAGTATCAAAATTAGGGTTAATATGCTTCAAAACAGGGGGTTGAGGGTTCGAATCCCGGTATGGGCAGAAATTGTCAACATTTTTTCTTTCTACTTTTGCTCTTTTTGACAATTTATTCTGTATCCCTCTACCAGATTAAGAAGATACATGTACAGTTTATAATTTTGTTTTCGTAAATGAATTTTAATTGTATAATTCATGCTTAATTTGATTACAAATTCGTTACAAATTATATTCAAAGTCTAAGAAAATCTAAACCGTGAGGTGAAATTATTTCATATTTAGAAGCATCAACCAAAATATTTCACAGACCATTTTGGGAAACACTGAAATAAATTGTTTGGCTATGAAGAGGTCGGTGATTTTTACTGAGACGCTGTAATTAGAAAAAAATGAGTCTTTAGCTTGTTGTGTTTGTAAACAATTAATTACATATTTAGGATAGTAACATGTTTGTCTGGTTTGTCTAATGCTATATCTTGTTTTGACATGATATTCAATAGCAAAACACTTTTTCTTATGAGGATATTTGGAGGTTTTCGATTTTTAAACAAGACGCCTTTAATACTAATTGTAGAAAACACAAATATCCATAAATTCAAAACCGGATCGAGAATGTTCTAATTTAGCATACACGTCTTCACTATTGTATACAATACATCTGTCGTGTTAATTATCTGATTTATGTATATTTTCTATTACATTTGCTAAGGGAAAAAAGCAAAGTAAAGGATCAAATATTGCACTGTACTTGTTAATTGAAATAATTAAGATATATTTGCAATGAGCGGGTTTTTCAAAGCTGATCCGATCAATCAGCAGGACATTCCATGTTAAGAAGGATTCCCTAAATCTACATAAAGTATAACAAACAAACAGATCATACAACATTATATATAAAATGGTAAAGAGTGTGTTTATATTAATGGCTAACATGACAAGCATGTAAACCTCACCTGCGACCTTCGTTGTCACGCTCGTACTGTTTGTATAAGGACCTTGTCCAGCCTTGTTCATCGCTGCTATGGAAACTGTGTAGTTACTGTATGGCAGCAAATTATTGACAAGCATCTGACGATGACTTGTGTACGTTTCGTTAACCAGTCTGTTGGTGTCGATATTGTAGGTACGGACAATGTAGCCAGTGATATTGCCGTTGGTGTAACAAGGGATATTCCAAGCCACGCTAATATTATTTGCATAGATGTGGTCAGTAGTAATCGACCGAGGATCAACAGAACCCGGGACTGAAAGGGATAACAGTAAAGAAGAAATCGATCAGACTCAACACTTCAATCGTTAAAGGAAAAGGGCCACCTCATATCATGGTTTATCGTTGTCAGAATTTAATATAATATCAAAAAATGCGATGACGTCATTCAATGAAGTATTGAACCACGTGTAAAAATTAAAATAGAAACATAATTAAACTGATTGTGTTTTTTTAATATATGTCTAAAACATACAATTAGGTGAGGAAATTATACATTGTTCTAAAGAATGATACGTTATATATGTAAATGAAAAAATGAAAAAGCCTATTATGTGAGAAAAGAGTATATTATGCAGACATGCATGCCTAAGTAGACATTTTCCATTCGGCACTTGCTGGTGTATGTTTGTATCACGTTTCGTTTGAAATTCATCCTTCGTCACCATCGCAGTGTAAATATAGTAACGAAATATAAATCCTTAAAATTAATATAACTGTTAGATCAACATCCATACTAACATAAACACTGTCGAAATATGCACAGTATTTTAACTGTATGAATGCGAGAAGTTATCGTTTTTGGGTCTAACCTTGCACTATTAAATATTCAATAAATTTAATCCGATTGTTGAATAGAGTTAATATGGGGTAGTTAAGCATTAAAAGTGGACATGTAAATTGTTGAGTCATCTAAATTTTAAAGGAAGCGGATGCTCGTTCCAGTCTCTTACAATCAAAGGCGTTTATTTTTCCTAAGGAATATAGAATATAACAAGGTTCTATGAGAATCACAACACAATTTTACTTTAAAAAAAAACAAACAAACGAATATGCTTATTAAATAGAGACTTGACAAAAACATGATGGCAATACAGTAACAGAGACTACAGTTTCCTACATGATGGATGATTTTGTTTCAGAAGTAATTGCATACGTAATTATACAGCAAAGATAGTTAGAACTTTTAAGTTTAACGCTAGTATCAGACCCGGATCCAGAAATTTTCAGCTGGTGGGGGCGAAGACTGAAATTGACATACGTTCTGGGGAGAGTCTGGGGGTGGGGTGTCCGTGAGTATGCTCACCTGGAAAAAAAGTTTCTTAATTGTCTAAGATGCGTTCTGAAGTGTCTCTGGACAAAAGGCTTTTCGGTTTTAATGGTTTTATTAAACTGACTCTGAAAGTCTGAAAATTGCAATTACATTAACCTATAGCCACATAACTTTGTTGTTGAAACTGGGTCAAATTCTTCGCATAAATATGCCGAAACAGGCAAACGTATACTTCCCTTCGAGTTGGATTATAAAATGCAGCTAGATTACACGTGTACCTTTGTTTTTCCATGGATCGTCGCTTGCATATAACATGAAGGAAAAAACAGTACTGCTATCTTTAAATATCTTAGTCAGCAAACAAACATTGCAGTTGTAGGATTTTCTGATTGACAAATATTCATTAATATTGCCTGCATTGAGATTTCAGCTGAATGTTGAAGAATGCGCTGTGCATTATTTCGATGGAAAGTATTTACATAATCTACAATAAAACTCGTCTTATAAAAGATACCAGACTTTCCATTGGAGCCTTCAACAAATTTTGTGACAAACAAAACAGTACTGATTTGCTGAGATGGCTCTATTAGATGTTCGGCCAGACGAATTATTAAACTATCAGTAAATATTTTAGAACAAACCAAATTAAACTAAGCATTTTTAATATATTTTCTTTAAACTTTACAATGGATTTCCGGCACATCAGCCAAGCAAATCGTCTGTGCACACATCGCCAAACTACCGTCGTGTTCCAGTACAGTATTCGCTAAGGAAAATATTTCTGCGATAAAATATTAATAAACAAGCAAAAATATTCCCATACATATATACAACTATACTTTATACTTTGGGCAACACAAAACATGTGTTCCATTTCAATTTCTTGATATATTTGATTTTAATTAATGTTCGGGAGTGATTTTGTCTGCTTTGTTAAATTTTAGATTATGTCCGCCTAGGATAAATGGAAAGAAAGTGGATGTTGCCTAGGAGGCATTTTGCCATACAAGTTCTACCAACTACTGCCACTGTTAGTGTTCTTATTCTGCTTGAATGTAACTTTAAATTGCACTTTTGCTCTATTCTATCAGAATCACTCTCAAATCGGTGACTTCAAGATATTTTCATAATTCACAAAAAACATTTTATTATAAAGACAACCAGTTTCTTGTTCGCATCTTTTCACCATTTTGTCATGACCTGAAAATAACTTTAAGTACACTCAAAATCTACTGTGTACCGTGATTGGGATGCAAGGTGACAGATAATCGTAACACCACGCCCAATGCCGTCTGCATCATCGACAATGAGTGCCGATGAAGCTCATAAGTTGGGGCGGTAAACACACGGCGTAGGTTGTACACGAGCCAGATGGCCTTAGAGGTCTGTCACGCAGCAGGGACCCGAGTGGCCTTAACTAATGCTCGGACGGATAAGTATATGACAGTAAGTTGGGCAGTGATTATCTTTACACGGTCTTGAAAATTTGTGCTATTAGACTATTTCTGAAGAAATATAGTCGTGAAAATGAGTATGTCCGGGCTGACTTGGGGTGGGTGGGGTGGGTGTGGGCAAGGCCCCCTCCGCTCCCGGTAAATCCGGGCATGAGTATTATCCCACTCTCCTTTCAAACCTTATTTAAATAGTCAAGAAAATTTGAATTCTGCCACACATTGGCATTGAACCTTACACATGTCATTGCTGAGAAGTAAAATTAAAAATCACTTTACGAATGACTATTTTCGTGATTAAGTGACCAGTAGCCGAAAGTATTTTGATCTGCCTCATTATTGGTACCGTAATGTCGTATCTTTAAATATATATAATGCAGTTTACATTTGTATATAAATTATATAAGTTTAAGAATGAAACATTTTGTTTATCAAAATAAGAACACTACATGGTGTGTTTCTGACTAATGTCCGACGGATGTATGAAATAGTACGTGACGCTGGACGCAAGTGAAAAAAGGTTATTGCTTTCAGTTAATTTTGCACACAAAACCCAAAAAGGCATATGAACACATTTTATCCATTTATCATTGACAAAAGGTTACTAACCTGGTGAACCATATAATTATAATATCTTTATGTTGTAAACAATTTTTCAAATCACAAAGCGAAGATAAATTGTCAGACCGATTATTTTTGTAATTAGAAATCACCTATTTTGTGTTTGGAAATTAGAGACCGCAGGTCTCAACAAGAAAAAAGATAGAAGGAATTAATTTTATTAATAAAACTACGTTTAAGTTCATAAAAGAAAATGTAATTAAGTCATACTATATCAAAAAGAAACAATTCGTGTATTTCAACTTGTTGTAAATCTCTCACACATAGCAGTTTGTTACTTTTTTCTTTAAGTATATTAAATGGCAGATATCTTTTCCGTAAGAATACATCTACCAATGAAAGCAATGAAAGCAGTTGCTATATTTACCCACCCATATCTCGCGTCAGCATTCATAAGTAGGTTTAATCAAAGTACGGGAAGTAGTGTAAGGCGGCTGCCAAATTTTATGTGCAAAGGTCCTCCAAGTTAGCACAGTCAGGGTATAGGGAATGGATGTAGTAGAGGGTTGTTTCGATTTGTATTTGGTTCTGGCAATCAACAAGGCGTGCTTGTGAATCCAAGAACTAGCAATAACTCGACAATTTTTAAGAAGCATGTGCAGCATTACCAAAGCATTCTCCCATCCCCATTTAGATGACACTGGTTCCCGATTCCACATATACGCTTTATTGATTGCTTATTAACAGTGTAAATTAAAACAAACATGTAATGGCTCTTGTAGTTAAAGAAATGAAGCGTGAGTTCCGTATACAAATAATTGGCCGAAAGCTCAATGACATTCCAAATTTAAAAAAAAGAGTTTCTGTTATAAAAATGTGTAACAAGGATTTCTGTATTTATTTAGTTATTTTTTTATTTTTTATTTTTTTTTTTTTTTTTTTTTGTGTGGGGGGGGGGGATAAGCTGAATGACAAGTATCGAATGTGCACGCTTAGAATTCCAGGGGCCGGTCACCCGTAGTGGAGAAACGGCCAAACTGGTGGGAGTGTGGAAATTAGCTGCATATTGACCTCCGAGGCAATTATTGATTTCAATATATAGACTATGAAAGCGGGAAAAGTCCACCTGTAGGTCTTACACAACGCAAATTTACTTAAATTTTTGGCCCTCAAAATCTTCTTTATTAAATACTTAATAATCTGATGAGATGAAGTGGAAATCTTTAATAAGTAAAGAAAACAAGAAACAATTTTTAAATAGGAGATGCAATTTTGATCTGATTAAGAAAAAAACATTTTGATACAATTTAGTAGTCAAATAACAGCTTTTGTTGATATTTGCATCTCATACATAATAAAGTAGTTGTAAGCCAGAAACAGGGGTCGCAAAGGACATAATGACTAAATGTGGAGCAGAATTAGTAATTAGACTTCTCTTTTAATGGGCTAGGAGGAATTGCCTTCGAAATTCTAGCACAAATATTGTGAAAAATAGCAGAAATACAAGAAACTACTAAAACCTGAAGGTTTTTATTAAGAAAATTTAGTTCAAGACCATGCAATAAAAAGAAAAGAATAATTATTAATATTGAATGCCAATCAAAAAGCTCTAGGCAAAAGTGCAAAGCTATTCATGTCTTCAACATGTACAAAGTTTCACTACATTGACCAATTAATAAAGAACTATTTAAATTTGGATATTTAAAACAAATAAAAAAACAAGAAATATTTGCATGCTACTTATTATAAAGCATTTTCATGATTGCTGGATTTATGATGGGACGTATAAAACAACAAAAGAGAAAATGGCTTTTTAATCAGTAAGATATAAGATACAGTGTCAGAACATGGCACTTAAATGCATGAATGAAGCCAACTCATTTGAACACAAGTTTTTAGCACTGGAATATAATAAAGATGACATGTACATAACAACCACGTGGAGGAGTTGATAGTTTAACAATATATAAGGAAGTCCTATCTTAAATCAACTACTTGTGACTATAATTGTTACTGTAAAATTACATAAAGTGTGTTGCTATTTCAAAAATAAGCCTAAAGATTACCAAGATGTAAGGTCAATACATAGGATACGTTTTTTCAATATGCTAAAAGACAAACATAAGTAGTACAAGTCTGTGTTATCACATCTTAGGTGTGTAGTACATGATATCAAACATATAATGACGTATAGAAATTTAACAAAATTACTAGTTTTAGACATCTTTCAAAATAAAATAAAAAAAGAAATGATCGTTGAATATAATTATACGGTCTTGTCTTGTTACAATGAACGAAAAAATCCACTCCACATATGGTCATGAGGTGGAATTTTTCATTAAAATGTATAAACATAATGGATATCATACCAAGCTGTTGTTGTTCCATAGTAAGAAACCAATGTATATTAAGCATGTGATAAATGGCTGATGCAGTATAAAAACACAATAAAGCAATGTAGCAAAAATCGTATTATGTACAAAAAATTAAGGAAGATGACATGATACTAAACACACTGATACTCACTTAAAATTCGGGATCACTCTAATGCTTGCCCTGGGCAAGTTAGTAACATCTAAGCAATTCTAATTATAACCTGATGTAAGCCTAAGCAATGAACATTTTAACACTTAATTTAAAAAGGGGTTGCTACAGTAAGAAAACTAGCAACAAGCAATATATTACATTAAGTACACGTTCAGGAAAAGATAAAGATACATGTGATGTGCATGAAAACATTAATGAACAAAGACCTACTGACATAAACACAACAAATATAAGTATAACTGAACTTATAAAGTGGTATACACAAACAATTCTAAGGTTAAAGTTTTACTGTTGTTTCTTTTTAGTGAGAAGAGTTTTCTTCTACGAACAAGCAAGTGATCAATATACCCTAGACTATTATTTCATGCATTGTCATGATATATTTAGTCATACCTTAAAAGTAATATACAACTAGGATTGTTACTGAAGGTGACTCATACCCCCGCTAAGTGCTGGAAACAGAAAACGCAAACCAATAAGTTCCAAGGAACATAATTTTGTAAAGCTCAGACATCATTTCAATGTATGCTTGTAACATCTGTATAGTATGAACCAAATCCAAATGAAAATGTAGGAATTTGCGACACAAAATTGCCGTCATTTCTCAATTATTCTAAAATATTCAGCTATGTTCCAAGGAAAATAACTATGTGAAGCCTTGGTGGAGGTGAGAAGTAATAAGCTCAGGCACCGCTTTTTCAACATCTGTATAGTATGAACCAAATCCGATTCAAAACATAGGAGTATTGTGCACCAAATACAAAAAAGCAGACAGGCATATGCCCAGACGGACCGCCAAGTGACTCCAATATTCCCTCTCAAAACTTCGTTTTGCGGGAGTATAAATATCAGCCGATTGTGACTAGGAAACTGAATTGGCCATAACATACAAAACATAGCATAAAAACCTCTACATTGCAGAAAATCTTGCAGTAAAGTAAGTAAAAGACTGATTTCTAATATTTGAAAAACACGACTTTCTTCCAATGTTAATTTGTACAATTCAACACAGCTTGTTTGTTTTTAAAAGAACAAAAATTTAGTAGATTAACAATGTTGAGCAAATCCTAAGTAGCATGATGATGTAGAGCAAAAGCTAAGTAGTATGACGATCTAGCGCAATATTTTTTTAAGATTAATATTTGATTAATTGAGCAGATGTTATTGCCAAAACATTATCCGCACGCACCCGAATTCTGACTGGGGCTGGCAATGCTAAAACTACTTCCTCTTCTGACATGCAGTTCAAGGCAGACTGCATCATACCAATTTCTAAAGTTAAGTCTTTGAGGGTGCCCTCGTGCACAAGAACAATGTCTGCAGCTTTTTCATTGTACACTACTGCATCTAAAGTGCCTTCTAACTCTTTGATTGCAGCTTCAGATTTCTGAAAAATGCAAACAGCATTGTTAGGCTATATATGATGAGGTTGGAAAAAGTGAAGGGAACTTTTCCATTCTGACATTTTCATGAGAGGCAACCAATGCATGGACATAAATGCCACCATGAATGACTTAAACTAAACTCAAGCCCTTGGGCTCTTGCTAAGAAAATTAAGGTAATACGTGATTTATGTAATATCAATATGAAGTTGTAAGAATGTAAATTATAAATACACAATAAAACAATATTTTAGAGGGGATAAACCTTATATGATTTTTCTTATACAACATTAACGTAAAGCGAACAAGAAACACGTCGATTTACGCGAAACCAGGTTTTTAACTGTTTTGATATAAAACAAAGTTCTAGTTTAATGTTTGAAAAAGTATACATTTTATTACAAAATGAGAAAGGTTACAATGATGGGTACAGAATCAGATCAAATAAAGGTCTTGTAATCTAAGTATGTGAAATTATCACAAAGGGGAATTAATTAAGTAAAGCGAATTAAACACCAAAGGGAGATAATTACTAAAAATATATAAGTAAATTAATTCAATATGCATACTTATTTAAGTATGTCAATTTGGAAAAGTAGCTCTGTTCAACTTTACCCCAAATGCAACTCCAATGTGTTTTAGTGACAAGCAGACAGAGGGAACCACTTATCTCTGCATAAACAACGAACAAGAATTCATTGTTTCAAAGTGAACATCTATGATAAAACTGGAAAAAAATTTCATCAAGTACAAGTGCTGGCAGATGTCACTGTTACTGATGTTCACTGAAAATCATTGTTGATTGTTGTTGTTTTGTTGATAATTAAGAAAAGTTAGGGTTCTTATCAATGACAATTCTTCTCTTTAAGATCTATTTACATTTGACGTTTCATAATGATATCTCATATAGTTTTCGCGATATACTTCCTACAGAGTTTAAGAGTTAAAGATAACGAAGGGCAATTTGAAAAAAAACACAAAGGGCAATATCTTATTAAATATTTAATGGAACGTTATGGTTCTCATAAATGACGCTTGTCCTTATTGGGGTCTATATACCTATAGATAGTCCCCCCATCAGTGAAGATTCCTTATCTTGGCAGCCATCTTTGATGGCAACTTCAAGGGATTTTTAGATGAATTGTATAGAAGCGTAAAATTTATTTTCTTGTAATTTCTTCATTTGTGGTCCAAAAATGAAAAACTATACACCTTTGGAAAGCTCTTAGAATTCATACTTTTAGAATACAATATTTTTAAAAGTGATATATGCACAGAGGAATGATACACAGAAATAAACAAAATAATTTGCTCATACTTAAACAAAATGAACAGTGTATCTTTTTCTGTTTTTTGCACTCGGTTAATAAAGTAAGTATGATGATTAGGATTGAAACTCTTCATATGTATCTTGAAAATGCCTGCAGTACGGACTGTCAGCTCAGCGCACTTACTACTTTGAATGGCTAGAGATATGGGACCGTATCCCTAGCCTCCAGTTCTAGGGATAGGGCTCTGACGCCACAGCCACACCTGTAGCCAGACCTACGTTGATTTGCTACAACTAGCCTGAATTTTACGGTAGGTATTATATTCCGAGACACTGATACATGTTAAGTATCAATAAGTCTCCGACCTGATACCAAATTCCGTTTTCATTGCATTTTCAGTTCATGTTATTAAGAGTTATTAAAGTCAGAACTAGATATCAATGTGTCTAAAATGACAGATTATGCGAATGGAAGACACAATTTGTATATCTCTGATACATATTTAGATTTTTCCAAGTAAGGTATTACCACCCATAAATTTCATTTTATTGGTATTTTAGAGATTTTCACTATCATAATTTCTTGTCAATTTTGTACACATACAACGAAGTTCCGACAAATTAGCAATCTATTTGAAAAGGGTGAATTAGTTCTGTTGTCTTATTTGCTTAAATCTAAAAGGTAAAATACAACTGTATGTATAATAGAGGATCTAGTTGAGCATGGAAATCACTAAAGTTGAAGAATTTCCTTCGCTGTAGAAAAAAGCATCGGGATACATTCTGGTGTGCTGTCTTAACATTTAAGAATACTTATTCCATATTATTTTGGTATTATTTTGGTAAATTGTTTAAACTGATGCACATGGGCTACAATTTAGTTTTTAGACATTTGATAGAAAAGAAAAACATTGCTGGGCTAAAAAAAAGTAAACTATAGGCTGCGCTTATTAACTTTTGTTATGATAATTTTTATGTCATTTTGATAACAAATCCCTGTAGAACTGCTACGTTGCTGTATGCCCACAGGTAGAACTGTGATGTCAGAGCAGTCTCTCAAGAAGGAGAGGATAGATACGGTCCAGTATCCCTTGCCACTACTTACTTTTTAGCGCATATATTTTTCATGTCAATGTGACAGATCCCAGTATGGTGACATCATAGTTCACTTGCATCAAATGACGCTATTAATTAAACAAAGAACTTTGTTCCAACCAATACGCATGTTGTTGTGTAAACTACAAACATTTCAACTATGAAGAGGTTGACGATGGCAGCATTGAATGGATGGAAAAATATACCACATAAAATACTTTTTCTTGGGGCTTTTGAAGTGATTTGATCCCAATTTCAAATGATATCAATTCAATTATAATTCTTGATGAAGCTTAAACGTTTTCTCTGTCAAAAAGCGCTTACAGTACTGAAAATTACGAAATTGACAATTTTCCCTTTTCCACTCCGTTTCGTTTCCGTTTCAGTTGGAAGCGTTCGTCGCTCCGTTTCCATTCCGGCTCCGTTGCGTTTCCATATCGTTTTATTCGCTTCCAGCGCTGCATTTCAAACGCTTCCAGCGTTTCTATCGTTTCTTTCGTTTCTTCCGTTTCTATCGTTTCAATCGTTTAGTTTCGCTCCGTTGCGATTTTGATTAAAAAAATTCGTTTAATAAATTTCTTAATATAAAGTACTTCCGGTGTGTTTGCAAAATGACGAAAGAAGTAAACATTCTGGGGAGAGGCAAAAGTATTCCATTACATATAAAGGAATCGGCTATAGATTGTTTGCGACGAGGCTATTCAGTGTCAGCCACCCGGAGGGAAATTGCAGAGACATAACTACCCTCCTGAATCAGCCGAAACAACAGAAAACTGCGCTTTAGTTAATATTAGGCTAATCACGATAAAATGTTTAACAAAAAAGTTGAACACGCTTTGCATTGTTGTCATTCATTTTCACTGATGCTAAAAACGAAAATAGTTCACAAACACAATTGCAGCTCTGTCACAATTTTGTTGTCCAAACACTGAATCACCGAAGATAGTCAAATAAAACACAAATTAAAATTACAGCCCTCTAAACCGTTTAAGAAGAAATATTACTTTTTGATCCAAACATAGAACGAAATAAATATTGTGACAATTTAATAATTTCGCACGACTTCTTCGAAGTTTTAATTGTTTAACGAGAAATCTCGTGTTGGTTATTTTCATTGGATGTAAGTTAATTTGACGAATTTATAAATATGACGTATTAACACCTTTACCCAAAGCCCTTACCTGACCTACTTGTCTTCGCCAGACGTCATATCCCGGAATAAACAAACCAGAAATAACTGTCAAATGTGGTCCACACACATCCATTATCCTAAAAAGTAACTTCTCTGTGATGTGTTAATCCGCAAAAAAAGCAAAATGGTGATACGATCTTAGAATTTAGATGATGACACACACAATTTTGGCAAATTGTGGCATTTGCCCCTTGGATAATTGCCCCCAGGACGTGTGCTTCCCCCCCCCCCCCCCCCCGCTTTAAGTGCAGACCGGACGTTTGCCCCCCCCCCCCCTCCCCCAGCCCCACTGCCAAATGCCAAAATGAAAAGGCGAATGTTTGCCCCCCCCCCCCCTCTCCCATATTTGTTATATGGCGTCTTTAGTTTTAACGTTCACTGACAGTAACGTGTAATTCCCAAGAATTTCAGGAAAGTATTGCTCACTACAGTCACATTTCATGTTAACATGATTATCTCATATAAACATGAACAAATACTGATTTTTTTTCCAAAAAGAGGCACGTAAAAAGTCGCATAAAACAAACAGCTTTCTAAGAAAACAAGTGTGTATTATTTTTGTTTTCGGTTTGCTCATATTAGCGCTAATTAACGGCTATTAAATACATTGTTAACGCACTTAAAACATGGAATCGCTAATTAAATCACTGTTATTTTAATTTCTCCAAGGTTGTAACAAAATAAATGCGGTGTTATTTCTTTTCTTTTTGGCGCGGCAGGCTCTCTGGCTAACACTGCAACATCAAATAAAATTCTGGGAAACAATCGCCAGTCACAACCTTTTGAAGTCGCCGAAAAGAAAAAAAAATCGTTTCAAATTGACCGACCCATTATTTCTCTCAATACTGCTTAACATGATATCGATCGATAATTGTCTTCAAGCTGCCATAATGATAAGTTCCAAAGGAGTGATATGGGAGGGAGTAGGGACTGTACTATGTAGTAATGTTTCAGAACGCGTATCCTTTTAATTATATAAATGTCCTACCAAACTTCTTTTGTCCATCGAATGATTATAAACTTTTTTTATAAAGGAACTATTTATATTTAATGTATGGATTAACTATAAAATAATAGGCGAGCCATTTAAATAATATATTTGGAATAAACACGAGATGAAAATATATATTAGACTGTTCCTTTAAGTGTCTTCTCTTCATAACATTATTTACAAAAATAAATGACAAGTTATGTAGTATTTACTATAAGAAATCCCCCATCCACGTTTTCTCTTTATTAGCCAAAACAAGATTTTGTAGACCTTAGTGTGTTGTTATTTTTGCTGTCCTCGCTTAAGTCAATGCATATTGCTCTTTAAAAGGTGAAGGTCATAAACAACACGACTGCCATATGGTGACAGCGGATAGCGGATGCATGTGTTCTTACAAAGGGGAAAAGACACCAAAACACGGTCACGCTTCCTGTCCACTAGACAAACAAGGTGTCATAAATCTGCCAATTATCTTTATTAGTTGGGTGTCCGCTCATGTCTTAAAATTGGGGATTGAGTTAGAGTTATACTTTATGAAGGTATGAAATGGGCCCATGCGCATGAAGAAACACAATATGAATTTACAAAACAATATACTTTAAATTTATACATTTCTTTCCTTAAATGGGTACAAAAATTGAGTTCCCGGTAGGGCCCACTTTAGACCACAATTTGGCATAGAACATTTAAGCCATGAATGGGAAAATGGCGGGGTCATGAAATAAGCCGTAGCCAGGCGTGTATAGACCTTTATTCAAATAGTTGCAAGTCAAGTAAAGTCAAAAGTTTTATGCAGATTTTTAATCGCGGTTCCGATTAATCATATATACATAATAGCGCATTATGTGAACTATGCATTTAGAAATGGGAATTTTGACACCAATGTCCTAATTTACACCATTCTTCATTATAAGATGTATAACAATTAAGATTAGAAGCATAAGAAACTTTGCTTGACAAAGAGGCAAGATAAAATAAACTACATATCCATACCCCTGTAACTAAAGAAATGATGATGCTGATGACGGTGATGCTGCTTTTGCCGATAATGATGACGGTGATACCGATGTTGTTTATGATTATGATGAAAATGGTAATAACGGTTACGGTGATGTTGATGCTAATGACAATTATGATGTAGATCGTGACGGCGGTGCTGCTGCTGCTGCTGATGATGATGATGGTGATGATGATGATGATTAGTGGCGATTATACAGGTAATATGGGATCATAATGATGATCATTTGAATTTAATGGCGGTAATGATGATTATTTCTTTGATATTTATCATGTAAATGGACGTGATATAAGTTCGTTTTTACTACAATTGTTTTTCATTTAACTGTCATCGATGATTGTATACGTGCACTATTTGGAAATCTATCGTTATTCAGACGTTAAACATTAGGATCATACCAGTCGTTGGCTCTGAGTGGCGGGGAGGATGTAATTGGTTATTGATTGGGTTACACCTTGCAATTATGCATAGCATTGTTTGTTTGTTTTATGTTTATTTGTTTTATGTTTTTGTGGTATATGAGATATAAACATTCTTTTGGTTAACGTTTAATTTTATTAAGTAGCTTTAATTTGTATCACGCAATGTATTCTTTGTAAATGACAAATACTTTTAACAGTATTCTCACAAAAAATGATAGGCGTAGTTAATCCGGGAACGGACCATGCAGCTATCAAGTAATTAGCGAAAATTCACACTCAGGC
Source organism: Sinonovacula constricta (assembly GCA_007844125.1). Lineage (NCBI taxonomy): Eukaryota > Metazoa > Mollusca > Bivalvia > Cardiida > Solecurtidae > Sinonovacula > Sinonovacula constricta. Next base: position 4,791,968 of record CM017556.1, read on the forward strand.
TGCGACATTGCGGATGTTAAGCTTTTCATTGGAATTAAAATATCAGTTTCGACAGAAAGGCAATTTTATAGTTAAATTGTGTGTTTTATCGTGCGGAGTGATTTTTAGTGCAGTTTCTGTTTTGACGAAACACGATGACTTATACAACTTGTGCGGTTTCGATACTGTAATGTACGAGTTTGATTAATACGATTTTTAAGATTAAGATTTTTTTTTTTTGTTATTTGTTTTTGCAGAAACACATAGAAGCGCGTTTATGTTGATAAATTGAAGCCAGTTATTGTGTTCGTTTAAATTTATTTCGTACAAAGAAACGGTTGGAATGTTACTATAAATAATCGGGTGAGCTAGAAAAGTTTGAAGCGGTAGTGAAAATAACTCTTCCGTTACTAGCATTCCGATGTTTGCGTTTCTACCGTTTCTAGCGTTCCAAGCGCTCCGGTTATAGCGTTTATACCGTTTGCACCGTTTCAAGCGTTTGTAGCGCTTCGTTGCATTTCCATTTCGATAGCATTCCGTTTCCGTTTCAACAGGAAACGAACAACGTTTCATTTTCATTTCCACTCCGTTCCGTTTGTCAATTTCATGATGTTCAGTACTGTAGTTCAGTGGCGGATCCAGGATTTCTGGTTAGGGGACGTGAATTTTTTTATCAACCAGAGCTACTAACATTGATAAATGCTTGCTAAAATCATTTATTTTTATACTTAAGATATTTTGCTATTTTTGGGAGACGTTTTGAATGTACAATATTTCGATACAATATATTAACAATTATCGCAATTATGGTTTCAGAACTGCAAAACAAAGACAAGCCATATTTTTATTCTGACAAATGGTGCATGAGAAGCATTCGCCGAGAATATTTCTTTGCATAACTGTCAATGATTTGACCAATGTCCAGTTAAATGTCACGGTGACAAAACAGTAGCATCAGGGCGTTAAAACGCTGCTGTCCCAACTTCATGTGTACCTGAACTGAACCCACAATGTGGTGTCGAGATATTTTTTAAACTAGATCTATTTGTGTTTTACTATTAAATCTTGTATTTCATTGGTAACAATATGTTTATAAATAAGAAATATAAGTATTTACACGTTTTAACGTGCTTTCGATAGCGTTAATAAATGTATAGTCTTGGAATTTTAAGGGGGCGGGTGCCTGGACCCGCTGAAGTAGTTTAAAGCATTTCTTAACCGGACAGTCGGTCTGGTAATCTTAGAAGATTTATCTCACCAAAGAAAATTTAGTAGGTTTTTGTTTTCGTAATCCGTGTAATGTTGCGAAACAGAGAAATTGAAAAAAAATATCCAAAGTTATTAGGGCTAAATATATTTGCCTCTTGCGGCAATTTTCATTTTTTACGATTAACATAAATAGCATTGCTTTGCAAAGCCCTGGTTTGAGGCTGTGCAAAAAATTCAGGACCAGAATCTAGATCTTAGTAGGTCAAAAATTACTGAAAACAGTCAAAGGAACTATGCATAACTCCTCATTTAAGGGGACGACGAAATTAGATTAGCAAATGTTTACTCTTGAATAGCCGGGGAAAAAAGATAAATGTATACAAAACGCCTGGAAAAAACACATTATTATTCGCTTATATAAGTAAACAACTTACCGAAAGACTCCTTTGGTATTTAGCAGGATGATCGTTTTGCACTGAACGATGGCGGATGCTAATTGATGCTATTCTGTAGACGATATTACTACGCGATTTTGTGTTTACATGTTCTGCAATATTTTCGACAAATAAAAGTACTTTTTGCTTTTAGAAGACGCAACTTTTTGTAAAGATGTTTCAGTTTAACTATATCTGTAAGAATAATGACGACGGATGATTGCGACTTTAAGACAATTTTCTGTCATCATTCCTGCGCACTGTCGAAAAGCGTCCCTCTAGATGGCTCCGGTGGCTGCATTTCCCTCAAAATTGATGGTTTTTAAAGAGGCGTTAACTAGGCCGACGACCTCAAAAATTTAATTGACATTTTTGTCGTCAAAATAAAATGTATAGTTATAATAAATGCTACAACGACTTATAAACAGCAAGATGGCGATTTTTTTTTCTTAAACAGAAACATTCAAGCTGACTCAAGGTTTACCCTAGTATTTTTTCAAAACTCGTCTTCTTCAATCAAGACCTTTGTAGGCAGGTTTTGAGACATAACATTTGGCCTCGCAGTGGGATAATGGCTACCAAATTTTAGTTAGCTCAAACACTATTTTTTGAACTTATTTACATGTGTGTGTACTTTGTCTTCTTATTCCTTCATGGGATTAATATACGAGAATCAGTAGTAGGTAGTAACGCACCAGTTGTACGCATCTTTCAGTACTCGCTCCCAACTGAAATCGTTTGTCTGCCACTAGTGTAAAAAACTAACATACTGCTTAAATAAAATGTTCTTGCTTTCATTTCCCAGATACGAAATGCTCCGGATATAAACACAGGCAGCAGGATACTTAAGTCGTAGATAAATTTGTTAAAGTTGTTAAGTGCATAATCTTACGCTTAAGCATTTTTAAGGATGTTTTCATGTCTGGTTGGCCCAGTGTCAGGATAATCTGAGTAGGTGTGGTAAATACGCTTGTTCCGCACGTCACAATTGCAATTATGGCTGCAATATGTATCTTTTTTAAGGCAATACAATCTTAACAAGAATGTAAGCGATAGGTTAAATCCAACGAGCAAAAAAAAATACTGTCTATTTACCTGCATGTTGTTGGTTTGTGTACTCATAAGAATTATACTAAGACAGTACTTATAGTTCTTTAATTTGTATATACAGACAGCGCATATTTCAGACCTCAATCATATGAAAGGTGCACATACATGTGCTTGCATCCTATTTTATAGTGACAGGTACACAATATATATTAAGGAAATAAAGAAATGCACTATTTTGCATGTCTGTCTACACCCCTAAAAAGAGCAAAACTGGTCTAAAGAATGATTAAAACACTAAAACAATAATAACAAAAATAGTCGGATATGAATAAGACCGGAAACTTCATCTCGTATTTTGTCATTCAGGAACAGTCCGTTGGCAAAAGGTTACCCAGTGTTATATCCTAGTACTTTTTTGGTAATCTGACCAAAGACAACCCATGTTAAAGAACAATTGATAAGAAACAAAACAAATCAGTCCAATATTTCGCAAAATGAAAAATAGTTGTCGAAAAATAATTTGCAGAATAAGAGATAGGAATACAAAACAAAAGAATGTGTGTAAGTTTCTTAAGTTGAAAAGTTAAAAATCCCTTAAGGATTAATTGACTAACCTGACAGGATAAATGTTATGACAACCTGGACTATATGCACGGGGAAAAAGTATGACCGCCACATAGCACAAGTAAACACTTAAGGCAGCACGTAACTTCAATTCCTGTATCATAGCCATTGATAATTAACTAACTCAATTTATGATCTGCAATATACATGTACATTTAATACTATTATGTGACGTATTAAACATACTTGTTTCCTTTGCCGTCACACTCCTGTATCTGCTGTAAGGCCCAGTTCCCACACGTGTAGCAGCAGCAACCTCTATACGATACTCTTTGTGTGCCATCAAATCTGTCACGTTTACTGACGTCTTTGTTGTATTAAATATTTTATCCTGAGTTGTCGAACCGCCCTGGGTTTCGCCTATACACCTTGCGGTATAGACATTGTGCCTGACAACATAGTGGGTTATTCTCCCATTCGCTTCTTCACAGGCTGGTGGGTGCCAGCGAACCAACACGCCTTGGTCTGTAGCACTGACTTCTATGATTGTTGGTGGCGACGATGGTTCTGGAATGCATTGTTGGATTGTGTTGCTATTATTTTGATCGTTCATGATCCATATAGAGCGCTACTCTTGCAAGTGAGGAGTCCATTTAGTTATCTTTTACTAGGGTAAAATAATGATAAAACATATCATCAGAAATAATGTCAACTACAGCAAGGAGTGGGATATCTTTTACCAGCAACCTTTTGAATACAATCTGAGAATCGATTACATTTTTACAATGGTTTCCTATGATTTCTCCAAGTTTGATAAAAGTCAAGTTAATTGTAGGTCAATATTCCTATTGTCTGTTTTAAACATTCCTTACAAACAAGTTAAATACGTGCCACTGTTTTCTGACTTCGATTTGACCTGTGCCTATTTTCATTTGACATATTTGTTTCGAAACTACTGCACTTGCTAAATGGCGGTTCCAATAAGTTTTCAGGGTGGGTGGGGTGTTCTTAATTAGCGAGCACCAAAGGTGCAAGTTGTGCTAACGGGGATGTGGAGAGGACATGAATATGCTTCCCTCAGATCTTTTTTAAATGAAGCTGCCAAATAGAGACGTTTCTCGCATTTCAGAAGCTGCTATAAACTTTTTTCGATGAGTTCAAACTGTTTGTATTTTATCGGCGACAAAGCTAATCAGTAATTTTATCTTGCTAATGGAATGAGGGGACAGGTCAGAATGAGGGACAACCATAGGTACGAGTAGTGGTAGGGAGTCTGGAAACATGCTTCCACAGGAGGAGTGTTGACATCTAGAAGCCAAACAGTGCAATTTCCTGCATTTCAGATGATTGACTGACCATCATAGAAAGTATTTTTAAACAAATACTTTAATTTCAATGCGATTTTCTTTCAAGACAATTTAGGCGTATATATTGACTATTGATATATATCGGTTATAAACCTGAAAATTAGCGACCAATGGCGAGAAAGATTCATTTTCCTAAAGACACCTTAATTTCGTTCTTATATATTGTGTGTTTGTCACAATTCTCAAACAAATTCGTCTAGATGAGGGTTTATCCGTCAATACCTGTCTCCTTTGTAGTCTGCTGAATGGTGGCGGTTGGTCCCCAGCACATCGTGTATGCAGCAATAGACACACCATAATTCCTACCGGGATTCAGTCCTGTAGCTTCATAACGTACGTTATCATCGGTGCACAGAACTGTTAGGTTTGGGTTTCCAGAAAGTCCAAGATATTTATCCTGCAACACGAGAGGTTGAAATCGAAGGCATGATCTTTTGTCATGTCAGATAGACAATCAGTTTCATACAGAAATTGATAATACCACAACCAATAAATTATCCTTATACCGGAGAACCAACAGTTTAACTATCTTCATAATAGTACGTTTTAGAGCTATAGAACATCAATGTCCACGATATGGAACCGGTATGCGCCTGACATTTAATCTAGAGGTTTTTATATCTGGAGCCAATCTCTGCAGTCTTTGACAACATAACCGGTAGACGTTTTATTTAATGTTGATGATATAAACTTGAAACAATAACGACCAAATTGGTTGCAGGACAACAACGGCTTATACAACATTTGTTTTAATAATAAAAACTGTAATGTTACTGTGCAAGGTTCCTGCGATGTGGCGCTTATCTGTGGTTGGCATTGAAGAAGTGTGCGACGTGGAGCACAACAAGTGCAATCAGTAGCAGTGATGTCGACGAGGTAGCGTCTGATCACGCCATTTGGAATGTCTGAGCTGGACCAAGTTATCGCCATGGTGGTGGTGCTGTAGTACTTCACCTGAAGATTTTGTACATGCTCAGGAGCTGAATAATACAAAAATAATCTTACAATTACGTTAAATAAATATTTTTCGGCTAATCAATATTAGGCATGTGGTTCAAAGTATCATGAAAATGCAAACTTTGTAGTTCTGTGGAGAGCAAACGTGTTTCTGTGGAGACCGATATCAGTGGATAAGGATATTAGCAAAATAAACAAAAATGTCTTTTATCACGTCCGAAAATGCTAGGCTAATAAGACACACACATACAAATTTAAAGAATAGAAAAAAGATACGAAAGTAAATAAGAAGTAAATTTCAAGTAGTGAGGTATGATAATTTTTCACTATTTCTTTTGCTTTATATAATTTACATTTGATACATTAAAATGCCAATCACGTGGATTTATTGAGTTCGGCCAAGATCGTCATGTTCATGCACATACTTTTACGGAATAAAGTGCAGTCCGAAATTACAGTACTCTTTTAACATTCGTATTCTTAATAAGCCCAGAGGATGGAACCCGGAATACTAATCCATCGTTTGATTATAATTAATTTTTCCATCGATTGCGGAAAGAAATTGTTCGCATAAGCCACAGAATACACATTTTTTCCCATATATAAACTATAGACTGCCGAGGATGTTATTATTTGCGGTTGCCTGATGCCATCACAAAGTTGCCAGGGAATGGAACCCTAGACTAAGGGTAAGCTTCATCTTTTTTCGCTCATCATAAGCATAAAATGTGGTCAGTTATTTCTTATTTTCTGCTAGGTGATACTGTTAACTGTGTTTCTTAACATTTAATTACAGTAAGCCATTGAATTAATTAGCTTCTCTATTCGTTAATTATCCAAAAAGCAGTGTGTTGATCTGTTAAATAAGTTGAAAGTAACATGTCTTAAACTAAGTATGAATACCCTTTCAAAACTATTTCATTCTTTAAACTGAAACAAACTGTTGCACTAAATTGCAAAAGCGCTGCAGCACGCCGCACAGCACATCAGCACGTGCGCCTACTTGAGAGATAGATAGTGTGGGACACGAGGCCTTAAATCTCTGTAAGTAGAAGTTTGTGTTTTTGTGTAATATTTTTAAATGTATTTATAATATATATATGTATAGTGTACTAAATTGACAACTGAGATGAATTAGCACAATAGTGTTTGTAATTGTCAAAGTTGGTAATTGATATGACTGGGAAAAGACACAGGTTAATTTAATTTAATTTTAATTGTTGATGTTGTACTTTGTAATTGAATGCAATTAATCTTTTGTAAAACACATTCTAACAGTGTCGCAAACTAGGATACACACCATCTCAACGGATACGTTAAACTATGACAGTTTAATATATGTAGATAATTGAGACAATTGTGAGATTAGACCGGAAATTATTAAAAGTGTGTATAGTAATATCGTATCAATATGTGAAACACATCCGAGGGACACGAATGTAACATCTGTGGCACGGATTTAATCGCCAAGGGCTGCACAGGATCGCGCCAAAACTAGTCGGTGAGATCGGTTTTGTTAGTGAAAAACTTTATATGTTGTGATTATTGTATCATGATTATTGACAATTCGTAGGATGGAATACTCGGAGCAAGATTAGAACATAAAAAGCGTCCACTTTTGTATCGTGCTTTCTGCCAACAGAAAATTTGTCACGAGGAAAAGATGTCCAGGGTTTTTTTGCCCATTTATTAGCGTAGATATACATGAACAACGACTGTGATCGTCTGTAACTGTGTGATGACTTTTAACTCATGTATAGGAACACATTATGATTAGGTTGGTGAACTCGACTCTTATCCCGAAAAGACTGTTATTGATTAGACAACAAATTAACATCGACACAGCTTTTTTAGTTCTTACATGACTGTCAGTTCTGTGTTTTAATGCAGGGTTTGAAGAACAGACATCACCTCGGTATCGCGGCGATGGACGCCATCGTGGATTATATATGTGTGTGTCACATGGCATTTTTCAATATGTCAGATCATTCAAAGTAGAACCAGCGCAGTCGGTAATTAGAGTTAACGGACTCCAAGATCTGTTCGGCGCACGGTCATATGTTGCCGACCACAATTTCGTTATAGCAGAGTTCTGTGTGATAGCAATTCCCGGATCGAGCGTGCGCACCTAATCAAAGGACAACCGGAGCGGCATGGTATAATGTTAACAAAATACCACGTTATTAGAAGTGACTAGTGAGACATCCCGGCGGGAGCTTAAACATAACCATACAGTGTACTGAACGTTGTCTGAAAATACAGGAGCAAATCGACAGGCTTTTTTGTAACATTATTATCTTTTAAATGGATAAATCAGTTTTGAAAACAAGAACACAGAAAAAGTCAAAATACGGCAAACCATATTGGAATGAGATATGGCTGGTTTGTGGAACGACATGAGAGTGAAAGACGTTCAAACCGATGAAGTGAGAAACTTGTGTTGCAGAATTATATACAAGAGTGGGATAAGTTCGACAGATGTCTTAACAGGCAAGAACGCCAGTACCGACATGCTGTAGATGTAGATCTGGAGGAGTGTGCATTGACCAATCTGAGTAACCTCTGGCAAAAACGACCTGGGCCATGGCAGAATATTCATTATTTGTTATTTTTGTTTAATGACATATCACAGAATTGTTCTTACTTTTATATTTGGCTTCCATGTGGATACCTTTGTCCTCAGCCATTTCAAACTTTGTTATACTTTGCAATGCTCATAGGCCTTTGATAAATATATGTGGGTTCGTCCCGAATGACCTCCACATCGCTGTCGACTGTCCACACGGAAGCCAAATGTTAAAATAAGAACAATTCTGTGAAGAGTCATTAAACAAACGGAGCAAACCCAACAGTTACCGCCTTGGAACGGTAAAAATAAGTCGGCAACAGGTAGACGGTAGACAGAATGCCAGAAACACAGCATAAATGGATCTGATAAATTGTTTTGATTGTATTAATAGATATAGAGACCCTGGATAAACTACTATCAGTATGCATGATTAGTAGGTACTGTAACAGGCCAATCTGATTACGTGATACACGAATGACATAGCAAGTGTTTCTAGCCGACTACAAAAGTTGTGCTGGTAATACAGTTAACTGTTGTGCTGAAATCAAGATAATTTTCGAACATCTAGGGACAAAGTGACTAGTTCCATAACATGTTAGTTTACATGAACTTGTTACGGGCAACATAACAGACTACTACTCACAGTAATGGAACCAACAATGCAAAACTAAGCAAACAGTACGAACGTATGGAACAGCCTATCACGATTTTAAGTGCAAGCTATACATGCAATTAGACATAATGAGACACGAACGCACAAGTTGGCTCAATTTTAGGTGCTGTATTATGCCACTCAGAATGGAAAATTGTCTGTATAATGTGGAAACCCCGGTGAGAGACATTTTGTATATTTTGCAGTCTTAACCCTGCGGAAAACAAATAACATATTCTTGTTGCATGTCCACTGTATGACTCTGTCCGGACATTTTTATTCCAAGACGTAGTAATGAGTAGACACTACAAACAATTAACAACCACAGATAAATAGGCATTTTGGCTAAGTACACATCCATAAAATGTGTTCAATTTGTGTCAAGAGCAAATGTGATCTGAAGGGGAGTTTTGTATCATACATTGTAACTACTGACTAATGGTTTAAATATTACTGTATTGCCAGCTATTGCATAACCACATTATTCTTTTCTACAATTTGTATCATATATTCAAGTGATATGTTTTACGTTTAATCCATTTATAAGATGCAATGCTGTTGCCGAATGTTGCAGATGTTATGGTTATCAATTGTAGAACAGTTAATAGCACGTGCAATTTATAGAAATTGTTTTCAAGTAGTACAAGTCATTTTCGAAACAATTCATTATAACGTTTGTACATTGGTATGTATGTGGTTGCACGACCTTTATTCTCTACAGCACAGACAGACAGGGGCTTACATGTTCACTTCATTGCATGAACACTTACCTACAAGATATTTACTGATATTAATTTACTGTACGATGTTAATATGATCTTTCTACAAGGTAACTTATACGCCTGTTGGATCTGTGTTATCTTGATTGCCTCTGCGTTGTAACTCAATTGTATAATGTGTATGTAATGCAATACAAGTCACTATAACAATGCATTATCTTATCTTACTTTAGCTTAATTTGTAATTATTGTTCAAAGTATGCCAATGCCAGAGTATGATAATTATTTGTTGTTATTCCTGTCTTTCAGAATGGCCATAACACCCATGGTCTCTGGCAGCCATAGTACCATAAAATACAGAGATATATGTAATTCTTGACATATTATGTTAAATTAATCATCTGATAAACTATACCGATGTAATCGGCATTTTTTTGTAAATCTGAACTCTACCCAGCGTGTAGCAATCATTTTATACTTCAGATTCGATATTTAAATAGTGTGGATATCGAAGAAGCATCCGAAAATAGATTTGACGATAAAAGTAGCATATTTCATGGTATACATCGTCAAACCTTCAAGGTAGCAATAAAATCATCATAGCAAAAGACAAGAATATTTGTATGTACATAAATAGTTTTCTTACGCTCACAAACACTCATTTCATAAAGTGATATTCCCACTACTGGCAGTTTCCTACACACCAACTATATATTAAATACACTGTAACGATAGAAATATATTGTCTTGAGGAATTGGGAATGGTAACTAGTCATAGTTTCCATAGGTGTTCATAGGTCATAAGTGTGTTTTTTTTTATTATTTAAGACTATTTTATCACAACTTCACTGGTAAGTGAAAATCATAAAATACTCGAACCTACAATTCCTTATTTTCTAATCTATTTAGAAGCAAACGGGATAGATGCTAAATGAAGACATCAATTATGATGAAAACCCTTGCTTTTAATAAAACTTTGAGGTCGAATTATTCTTATATCACAGTATTTCCTTATAGAGAAAACGTAACAATATGTTACTCTAGTTGAAATCTTACTTGCTGCATATACACTGATAGGATTCATCTCACTAGAATAATGTTTGTTGTGTTATAAGGCAACTTTCACAGATACCAGGACATCAACAAGGAACTTTCAGCAATGTGAATAATGATACAAGGCTCTATTAGTATTGCAACATATAACAATTAAAAGAAAAACATAAGATAAGGTATTATTTCAAGTTAACCATACGTTGTTTGCATTTATGACGCAATACATACTTGTATAAATTACCTGATTCTTGAGTTGTCTGTAAAAGTTCTTTAACCACCGGATTCCCGGCCATTTCCTCCATATGTGACGTTACATTTGCCGTACATGACGTTCCAGGATCAAGCTCCTTTTGCGTAATAATTGTATCGGCTGTGTTATAGGAGTATGAACTGACGTTTGCTATGCCATCATCTTTGACGCCTCTTTGTCTAAAGGCATTTCGGCTTTGTTTCTTCTTGTTCGGGCTTTTGCAATCGAGGCTAACAGTAAATCTATCAAATTTCCCATAAGGAGCAGTCCAGTAGATTGACAGAAATGACTCGGTAGTGGCACTGACGTTTACGGAAATATCTCGGACCATTCCTGGTACTGTGTTAAGACACAACAGAATCAGTTACTTTGGCCATGTTTAAAATTTGCAATGAGTATGCAATCAAAACAGAAAATGAATGAAAATGAGCATTTGTCTAAATTAATACTCAATAAATTCTTCACAATCAGTCTTCATTACGATGACAATGTAATTTTTTTGCAAAAAGGAGAAATCAAAACACACTCCTTCCAAACTCCTTGCAGACCTAAGTACATTTGAACCTCATGTCTCTCTACCAGTAACACTTACCGAGTCTGAAGCTAACAGCTTTTGAATACTGGCTGAAAAAACGATTTCCATCAAAGCTACATCTGGCCTTAACTTGATGGCGAGTACCAGGTAGAAGGGTCTGGTGTTTTATTTCTTGCTGGAATGCAGTCAACTGAATTGGTGATGTGTTGTCCAAAACCAGCTCGCAGGAAAGAGACTTGTTAAAGTTTGCCACATTCACCGTTGCTGCCATCTCACCCACGTGCACGATGGATACAGCTGGTGGTAAGGGTACTATATATGATAGAAGATACGTGCTTATTTATTTAAAGCATCGAAACATCGTGTCTTTAAAATGAATGTTATCTTAAAAGGTAAGTTGTTGGTGTGGACAAATAGCTTACATTATGTGCTTATTATTGTGCGTGTGTGCGGGCATTCGTGTTTGTATGTGTGCCTACGTCCTTATGTGCGTTCTTATTTAACAATAAATTTAAACAAGTGTTAACCATAAATAGTCCTACTCTTATGTGCAAGTATAAAATTTATATTCTAGCAAAAACTTTACATGAAAAATGATTGTGGTGTAAAGTTATCAAGGACATACATTCTGTGGCAATATCTTAGTATCTGATTAGACAGATTTAATTAGAAAAGAAGTCTGACCAATTAGATTTTGATGTCGGTCTTAAATCTCGAGATTTTTAATATACGGCCTTCGTCGATTCCGCATGTTCATGATTCACGAAATATAACAAATATGTACCTAGACTATTGAACTGTACTGTATTAATTACAAACAAGCTTAGTATAAAACATACCTTTTGACATTGACGTATCCAATTGAGTTACATCCAAGCTTTTCAATTTGTTCCACTCAGACCTGACAATCACTGTGTATTCCGACCCAGGGTCAAGACTGTCGAAGCAGTAGGATGTGTCGTTAGATTTCGTTTTTATGTCTTCCTGTTTTAAATTAACAATGTAATTGTCAACACCGCCGGACCTTGGAGGTAACCACTTGACACACAATGTCGTCTCGGTTTTGTTGTGAATGACAAGATTTGTTGGCTCTCCAGGTCCTAGATAAATTACAAAAGTTTGTACTTAGCATTCACTATTCAGTTTAAGTCATGCATTCTCTTAACACGCTAGATTCTTCAACGAGACATGTTTAGTATTATACATTTGTTTAGAAATAACAGATTATCGTGAGAAAGAAACACTGTATTGTTCAGATCCATTCTGATCTGACAGCTCCACTTAAATTACTTCTAAAGTGTTACACAGGCAAGCATTTTTGTAAAAAAAAAATTATTTTAAAAACAACTCAAAAATGTTCAAAACACACACGAATGGTATTATTATCTTTAAGTACATATAACAGCACAGGCAATAATTACAATAATTGTAACAGACAACAGTTTGCACTAAGTAAACATGTTACCAGAAGAGGTTGTTCATTTAATTATATTTATACAGATAAACGTGAATGTCTAATTAATTTACAAGTTTATAAACTTTTAAAATAACACGATAAAGAACCAAAATAAAAATGTATTTTTCTGTATGCCCTGTGTGTTTTCTTTCATTTGAATTGTTTATTTTGTGTTACAAAGTTTAGGTGAGTCGAGCAGGAATTAAACGTAATCATTTAGCTATGACCTTAAATATGTATGGTGGTTCTTTTCCAAACCAGCATCACATTGATACGGCCCAACCACATATAAGTATACGTCCGTGAAGAAAGACAAAACACCATAGAAGTGGACGAAACGCTGACACCTTTAGACATTTCGTGTGCCGATGACAACGAACTATCTCTGATGTCTGAGTCATATTGAATTTATACATTTTATAAAGCTGGCATTTTAAATTCTGTAGTGGGCTGTCAGCAGTTCTATGTGTTGTATACATACGTTATGTACATTGATATAACCATGTTCACTTTTTAAACTAATACACATGTAAAATATAACTACAGTATTTATTGCCTTAAACCTTACTTGTCGACACGGTGATCGTTGGTCCGTTTCTGCTCCACTTTCGGCATGTATATGTATATGTGTTTGCTGTAATATTGTAGGATTGCCCTTGACTGAGGCCGCTTATTATGCAGAATCTTCTGTAACTATAGGAATCGCATTGTTTCCTCCCAATAAAGATATGTGCTCTTCCAGCGTCGGCAGAGACATTGAGACTAACGCCATTGTCTTCTCTTATTTCGCCATTGAATATGATGTTAGGAGGGTCAGGTACTGTAAATAATTAAACGAACACAACTATTATTTAACAACTTACATTTAATTTTACAATTAAATGTCGTAAATATGACGTCATAAAATCATCTGAACAGCAAAGAAACATTTTAACATCAGGAAAATAGAAACTGGTGCTCCATTATGATCAGAGAGGTTTGTTTTGTCGTTAACTTCTTGTCACTTTAAAAACTTTTTTAAATCCTTCATTATTATTCAGCATTAGCATTGAATTTACAATCATTTTTATATAGACTAGTACGCGAATGTAAACATGAAAGACTATGATTGTCACTACTTAAACTATGCAAATTATTTATCTTCATTTAATTAAAAAGCTTTATTTTAAATTGTTTATTTATTTTTACTATTTATTTCTTTATTCTTATTACTGGCACAGCAAACGAAGAATCGTTGTTCAAACTCTGATGATTTATAGTCGTCTGGTTGATTCACGTGGTACTCTAGAGATGAATGTTACTAACCAGATGTGTAAGACAGTAACAAGAGATGTGATGACATAGTAATATGCGTTCGTTGTGTGCGTATTTTGCGGGTCCGATTTCAAAAGTAACGTACCTTTATTTCATATGTTTGATTTCTTTAACTCAGAAATAAAACAGTTCGACATCTATTTTGGTAATATGGAACATTTTTGGGAATAAACTGAATTTCTTGATACAGTCAAACTATATATATTACTATAATGAAAGATGGAGTAAAAAGATCGCAAAAGAATATATGGGAATCAAGGCAACAACTTATACTTAATATAAAGTGTTGTGTTTTTTATATATTTATCTTACTTTAAATTTCTACATGTATAAAGAAAAGGAAAGAAACATTGAAAGACAAACTTGTAATTAACATTGACTGTGAAGGAAGGTATATCATAAAATGAAAAATGTTATAATGAAAAACAAAAAGATTAACAATATATCAATAACAAATTTGTTGTTTTAGACTATTGTTTATTTTGACAAAACATTTTTCCATGCCAAGTACAAGAAACTACTCGAAGGTCCTTCCTTGCTATAGATTATGGCATGTTTAGTGTTACATTTCGGAAAGTATGACATATTTTATGAAAGGGCGAATGTGTTAGTACTTTCCATGAGAGGAGAAGGAAACCACGCATTAATGGAAAAAAAAATAGATAATGTATGCAGACTGCATTTATAAAAAAAAATGATAAAAATCTACCCTTGATTGCGCTCAGGATAAAATTGTTGGTCTAGTTTCATGGTTACATTCAAAAACAATTTTTGTTCTTACATAAATCAGTAACGGCATACTTTTACAATGTACATAACATTACTTTTTACATTACGAGTGAGCGCCGTATCAAAATGATAAAAAATATTTTGGCACTATTAACTGAATAAAACAAAATTATCTTACAAGTACAGGCAGAAGAACTCTTCGCAGCAGACTCCATTGTCCCATTTATTATTCCTGTAACGGTGACTGTATAACTGGTGTTGCTGCGTAGGTTTGATACCACGTGACTGTTGTTTGGGGTGGTGATTGGTTGTTCTGTAGTTCCGACGGTCAGCCTGTACAGGAACCCTTGTGGGGGCTTATAACTTGTATAACCCCAGCTGACGCTGAAACTGCTCTCATCGATGTCGGTAACAGACAGAAAATCTGGAGCCGACGGACCTGGAAAACATAAATATTGGTGACGCGGTGGCAGAACATGATTGTTAAAGCAACTGAGACTTTGGTAGCGTTCGGTTACCAGTCTTACTGCTTACATTTAAGTTTAAACCTATCTCGACTACTAATTATTTTGGTAAGGCCAGTACTGAATAGGTCAGTGTACATTCAACAGCCTGTCTAAGAACCAACATGACATGGTTGGTCTGCGGTTCAAACACGAAACCTTCCTACCCAGAGTCCTGCGTCTTATCCACTGGACCACTTACTCTTGAAGGCTTGATACAAAAAGCAGCTGTATGTACAGTCGGGTTTATTTTGACATAGCCATTTAAGACCAAAAAGCCAAGACTTGTTAAACACTTACGAGTATAACCTGAAGCACATTCGACTTCCCGGCTTGTTAATCCTCCCTCTTCAACTTGAACCTGAACCGTATATGGTGAAGCTGGTGTTAGGGAATCGAAGGTTTTCTCTGGAGTTTGGCAAGGAACTTTAGAGCGTGATTGGTTGAAATGGATGATATATGCAGAGAAATGCAGCCTATTGGATCCCGTCGTGCATTTGGGGAACAGCTCTACTTTTATGCTGTTTTCACTGACAGCAAGAACACTACACTTGATATTTTCGGGCAGTGTAGGGCCTTTAACAGATGAATATAAACTCATGTCATTCAATCTGTTAGTCGACATTCTGCATAATACAAAACTACAGAAATGTTAATATACTATTCAACACAATAAATATAATGGACTTAAAGTAGTGTATAATCCTAAAGTGTTTATATTATGACTTATCGTTCAAATTATATATGATATTAACTGCAGTATCCATTTCAGCATACATTTCGTTTTTGTGTAATTTGTATAAAACATGTTTAAATTATTACCAACAATCGTTGGACATGTTCGTAAAAAATGGATTCAAAATAAAATTGAAATATGTCAACACTATGCGTTCAGAGATTCATTTCTGGATATTTGGAATCTGAAAATACACTGGATAATAATTGTTAAAAGTGAAAACACGGTGACACATTAGAAAACATTATGTACTTACGACAGTTGTTGTTGTCTTGATCGAAATCAAACATATGTTTACACAAACATCGGCGATCAGACTGCAGCTGACTTTTACCTTGTCTACACACAGTGTTACGTGTCGAGCACTCGTTTGTGAAGTTGAGACCTTCACATGTTTCGTTATACCCGATAGCTGCCAAAAGAATAATCCCATAAGTTATAAAACTCACAAAGAAAGATAAATTTCAAATGTATACAGCATCATTTGACTTTTATTGGCTAAATGTTAGATTCTTTTTATTTCTTCTCTATCTTTACATTGAAAAACGTACCCGATTCAATATTTTAAAGAAATTAAAAGCAATTGCACCATGCCCAGTCTCTCATCCTGCACATAAGTGTGTTTTTGTCTTTGCACGTCAATGATAAAGATCATAACATCTTTAACATTTGTAGTTCTCGGTATTTTCTTCATAATTCTGATTTGGATTTTCCCTACAAAAAGGAAACGTATTATAAAATACGACACCATGAACCATTGGAAACGAAGCAGAACGGCTCCAGATACGGGAGGACCTGGGTTCGATCCTGGGCCGCGACATACCAATATCGTTAAAAATGGTATTGGTATAGCTCCCTTGCTAAAGTTCAAGCAAATACCGTAGTTCCAGCACTGGTTAGTCCGGTGTCAGGATAATTTGACTGGGTGTGGTATCATGCCAAGTGATTACCGAATGCTATATACGGTGAAGTCCGCACTATATCTGTTTCAAGTGAACACCGTCTCCAAATAACGGAAATACAGTTGGTGGGACGATGAATCCAATGAACAAACAGACCAGAAACACTGAACACTTTTTTACAGGGGCGCTATTGCTAATTGTGCTAAAACCAAATTCTATTACGTCCATTTATTATTGTAGTTTAGGTATCTTCAGCATCTATTCATTATAAGTCAAGTATACTAGCAAGAGTTATTTCCCCCTCGACTCATCTATGTTAAGGAGTTCGCGCCAAATATTCCATGCGATTGTCTTTAAAATCAGACATGTTTATAAGTTCTCTCCTGAAAATCCAGAAAGATCAAAATGTAATATCATTTTTTATGTTTCAGTATCTTTTATTTAATGTGTATGAAAATACTATTAGTCTCAAAAATAGACATTTATTGGTATGTTTCAAGTTAGAATCATTATGATGGTAACCACCATTGTTTTCAATGTTTTGTCTAGGTTTTGATGAAAAGTTTAAACAATTTGTTATTTAAGTAATAGTTAAATCTAGTCATTTTAAGTTCTGTATCATTGTTCTGATAAATTGTATTCTTAACAGTATTTGTCATGCTCTGCTGTTTAGTTATTAAATAGTTGCACTCACTGTATCGTGATTCCAGGCTGCAACATCAGAGTTTGACCAATTTAATTATTAAAATTGTTTTGTGTTGCGTATAAATATGTAGATAAACATATATCAATATAATACAAGCTACTTTATCTGACAATAGGAGAGTTGATACATGTAAATGTTTCACTGATATCATTTTTTGATGTTTTTTTTATTTTGCTTTGTGACAATTTTCCGAATATTTGTTAATTTCTGTTGTTACAGCTTCTTACCACACAAGCTCACAAACGCACACAAGCGCACATACTCACATGGGCACACGAACACACGTGCACTAGCCCATCAGTGTGTTTACGTAGCACTGAAGAAATAAAAGAGCTCCACAAGATATTCTGATGGATTATCTTTCCTGACCCCTAGTCGGGAACACTCATAAAACTGACACAATCACATCATCGTCGTTTCTTCAATAACCTTATGAAACGTTGGTCTGTTCATAAAGCTTTCCAATGAATATGTGCGTCGGCTTTGAAATACCAATAAACGTTATTTTTTTATAGTTTTTGAAACATTCTGGTAAATCACCTGGTACATTCTATTCCAATGTTGAAAACTGTCGATGTTTGATTTTTCTGGTTTATGACCATAACACACTGCACTATTTCTCCCTAACTGTCACGCATTCACGCACTTTCATGCATGGCGCTCAAGATTCTGTGTAATATGTTATATTAACCGGCATAATGTGAAACGCTTACATGCAAGTATTTGAAAATTAAAACATCATCTTACTGACTTACTTTTTTCGAATACGCTTTTCAGGTTATTAGAAATAAAGACATATCTTAAATATGTCATTTTGGATACTCTGCTGTGTTTGACATTACTAAGTTTTATTTGTTTTCTTAAATTAGTATCATTTCGACAGTACATTTGTGTCTTTCCAATGGATACATTACATACAAATCTTCCAACAGGTGGGCGTGTTTTCGTCCCATATTCCGTTGGCCTGGCACTGGATTGGAATATTGCCTCCGTAAAGTACAAAGCCGTTGTCACACGTATAACTCGCCTGAGATAAATATGTCGTTGATCGGCTAATCAGGCTGACCTTCCCATTTGTAACATTTGGTGGGTTTCCACAATCTGTTGATAGGGTTTGAAAATTATGTAAGACACTAGGTGCGCTGTCAACCTAATCGGAAGATCAAGAAAAACGTTGTTGTTGTTGTTGTTGTTAAAGAAAAACCTATGTGAAACGTTTAAATATTAAGCACTACTTACTACAATGTACCCGATAACATATCTTCACTCTTTACATGAAATTTTGAAATTTTGTTCGATTGTTGACCATTTGCATATGTCATACTAGTAGTTTCGTTGTTGTTGTGGTGGAAGTAGTGCTGCTTGTGCTGGTGGTGTGACCTTTATTAGTTTTAGTCTTCTATTGTAAACGAAAATAACTCAATAAATTCCACAATATCTTGGTCTAAAACAGTATTCAAATTATTACATATAATATAAATATAGACACAGAGCTCATACATATATATACTATTTGTACAGTAGAGAGCAAGATTCATTATTATTAACTTGCAGTAAATTTTGTTTATTATTATAAGACAAAATGTGTCATTATTATAGTAATTGTATTTGGATGAGTGGGTTTGTTTAAAGATGTACTGTGTGTATTTTTATGTCAGCGACTGTTTAGTCTGTCCTTAAGAAGTTGTAGCATGTTTGATTGCAAACATGTTTACAAACTGATAATTTGTATACAAAAAGACAAAATGTCTGTTTACCTTACAAATGACCTGGAAAATAATGACCGAATAATGAACCTACCTACTGGGTTACATGTTGGCAGTGAGCCAGTCCAGTTGCCGTTTTCACCACAACGTAGCGTCTGTTTAGAAGTTGGCACATAGCCTTCGTTACACAGATAAGTGACAATCGAGTTAAATCGGGTACCATTGGACGTGTGAAAGGCAGAATGCTCCACATGTTTGGGAATGCTGCAATCTTAAACAGAAACAGGCAGACTATATAAATGTATTTATTTTAAATTATAAGCAAATGAATTGTCACAGGTCATGTGATCAACCCTATAACTGTAGTCTTTTTTCCTATTTATTCATACCTTCCCTTCGATCCGTGCCAAATTGTTTCATATGAACATGGTATACTTCTGTCCGACTTGGTTTGTTTTGTTTTTGTTTTATTACACTGAAACAACAATGGTTATATTTCTGACGTCCAGCTATTTATTGGTGGAATAAGACCTAATGTTTATGTCCGGGAAGAACCACCGCCGCTCCGCATGTTAGCGAGAAAACCTCCCCACATGAAAGTTCTCGCCCCGACCCGGACTCTAACCCACAAAGTAAGGGGCTGGAGATTCAGAGACTCTACCCGCTCAACCAAGAGAGTTGACCGTTCCTGGCCGAATTTGGTACCAATTTAGAGAAGTCACGTTTTATTAATTGAGCTATTAAAATCTTGGTAAGTTAAGGTGACAGTTCATGCTGACATTCATGCTTGATTGTGTCTGTCACTGAAGCATGACTTGTTTTTTGTATTTAACTTACCGCTTTGATAATGAAAAAATGTTAAGTAAAAATATCCAATCAACGTGAGAGAACTAACAGTGAGCACCTGCATCGGAATTTATATCAAAGCGCTGAAAAGCGCTGTCGGGCGGTGTAAGTTTTACTTTGTAAACATTAATGAAAATTAAAGTCACTTAAATGTTTTCCTGGTAACTCAATTTCGCAGAGCATTGGAAAGCAAGCAAGTATTCTGCTCTTAAACAACAAAGTATTCTAAATATAGTTTATACATTGGGATAAACGCTTCAACACAGTCTATACCATCGGATTATAGAAAATATTATACTAACAATACAATACATTCTATATGATTGTTTTTTAAAATTAAAATTGTGTCTAAAATAATTGCTACCTGACGCGACCAAAATACACTGTGTTCAAAATTACCTCGTAGTAACTAGTTGTCCGGTTAGTCATCTATAGTAAACGGATCCCAGGACACTCACGCCTGGTCCCTATCGACGCGACTAGTTTCCTTCGACGTAAATATTTTTTTTCTGTACACGTACTATTTTTTCGCAGTCATTTACTGACCGCGGATAGCCAAGTTCATGCAGGGTCAATCCTCCGTGCTTCCGACATCAAGCCCTTTTTCAAAACTCTGGACGCTGTCGCAAGCGGCACCGTCCAAAAACCGACCAAGGAATAGTTTTTATAAATAACAACAACACACCCACAAACAACAACAAAACACATACACAAACAACATGTTATAATGAACTTAAAACATATGTACAAGAGATAAAAGCCTTGCCAAGTTAACAGTTCCTAGCAAGAGAATGGTTAAATATTAATGCAAGCGATGGCGTCATGCAATAAAAAATTTAGTGTAGCCAAAATGAAACGAGAAATTGAAGAAAACAGAAGCTGTACAAAAATTATAGAATTTTAGACAATAATTCAAGCCAGTCAAACAAAATGTGGAGTTTTAAAGCGATAACAGGTAATGAGTTGAAGTCATCGTATTCATGTCTCAGCGACCTGCCGGACCATGAATTTTAAAAGCTTTACAAGTTGTTGACTTTAACAGGATCAGTTGCAAGCAATGCAGTTCAACAAAAATCCCCGGGCTGTTGCCATCAGCAATAAATTTCTGATAAAATTTGTGAAGAGACCAGATATGATTCTGAGAACATTTATTTCGTTTATCTTGTACTAAACATGTCCATATAATGAAGTGTGCTTTATGTAGCATAAGTGACTATATATTGCCTTTACATGTTGAAGCAATTAAATTACTACGGTGCAATTTTGTAAGGAGGAACTGGTTTTTAGCATCAAAATCTTCTTCCTTAGTACAAACTCATGCAAACGTTGTAAGTTGGAAAATATAAATACCATTTGAGCTAGCACGATCAATGTATGAATAATTCACAATAAAAAAAGTTGAAATCGTCTCTCTTTTCGTGGATTTTAATACAGACCTTGTTAATGGAAATATTGATCTCAGTGTTAAAATTGTTTAATAACTGAAAGCCATTATTTTTTGCATATTCCAATTCGTACAATCAGCCAAAAACCACATGGATAAGCGTTATAAGTATAGTTGTTGTTGTTTCGCGCTTCGCTAAATATCGCGTATCATTTGTTGCGGCAGCGCGCTTTTTTGTCCCAACGGCACGCCCGAGCGTTGCTTTAAATACTCGACCATATAATACAAAGATAAGTGTACAATATTTGAGAAAAATAATTATGGTGGATGATTTCTGCCATTTCGCATCCACGCGTTGTCGCCCTTGAAAAAGCCTTGATGCGAAACGCACCGTAGCGAATATATACATATTTGTCAGGACGGTACGAATCCCGACGGCGCCGTTCATAAATGCTCGGGCGTGCCGTCGGGACAAAAAAGCGCGCTGCCGCAACAAATAGTTCACTATATCTGGATAAGCAATGTTCGGCTGCAAATCATCAGGCTGTCGTCAAAGACGAGTAAGGGTCAAAACCGATCAAAATAGTCTTCTTCTAGTCCTTTTCACGCACAGTAGCTCCAGTGTATTAATATAGTCCTTTTGCACTTTGTAGCCATTACACACGACATCTTTTGCGAACTAATCAATTTAATCTTAGAATTGTAAACAGACATCAGTAAACAATGGCTTTACCACAAATATGGCGGACCGCGTTGCATGCTGGGAAATGTGTGACGTCACACGATGACCATCTATTGTTACAAGGCTTTAGTTTCCACAAATTAATGTATGTGTTTTAACTTGCATCGTAATAATTTAAGTGCTTCAACATGTAAAAGCAATATAAAACTACTCATGGTAAATAAAGCACACTTCATTATATGAACATGTTTAGTACAAGATAAAGGAAATAAATGTTCTCAGAATCATATCTGGTCTCTTCACAAATTTTATCAGAAATGTATTGCTGATGGCAACAGCACGGGGATTTTTGTTGAACTGCATTGCTTGCAACTGATCCTGTTAAAGTCAACAACTTGTAAAGCTTTTAAAATTCATAGTCCGGCAGGTCGCTGAGACATGAATACGATGACTTCAACTCATTACCTGTTATCGCTTTGTTTTTGGTTTAAACCTGCATGTTGAAAATTTAAGAAAAGGTGGGTAAATGGTGAAAACAATCTACATATACTGACATTTTGTTTGGATTGATTGTACTTATGAACTTAAAAACATTTCAATGAGTCGAAATTAAGGCTTAATAAAAACAAATCTGTTATAAATAATCTGCACATTAAATGTTAGACAAAATATTTTCACTATAAGATGCATGCAAAAAACAACACATTAGTTATCCAGCTTTCATTATTTTTCTGTTGCGACATTCTTATCTTTGATTTTACTTGTATAATGATTTATAAAATTGCATATTATTATTTCCACAAAGCATAGATGGTAAAAATCTTAAACATGTTTATCTTCAGAGAATATAATATATGATAAATCATCTTTTAAATTGAAGAAAGAAAAATGTATTTATCTTAACTTTATGGGGATTTAAGTAGGTTATTTATGAAACCAATTTAAATATGAACTTTTCAACAATATTTAATTTATTTTTTGAAACTTGGAGCGCAAGTCCTTTGCAACATCATTTAATATACACCAATGTTGAAAGTCATGTTTATTAATAAATAAAGTACACGTGTATGTCTAATTTCCTAGATATGCAATGATAGGATTGTTGGCTTTATTATTCCATTAGCGTATTCTTTCTACATTGACCAAGTTTTATGGCAAATATTAACTTCAAAATGCTTCAACATGGTACTAAAATGCAATTCGTTTGTCTTATAACTTTGGTCTGGTTGTGTCTAAAACTGCCGAAGTTACCTTATCCTGATGAATAACGTTATCACCCATAGGGGCTCAACAAAATCACTCCTACAACCCCCCCCCCAACTCACCACCCCTAGAAAAAATCCCTTCTGGATATTTTGGCAAAGGTTGACAACAACACTCCCGTGAATGTTAATGGAGTACAGAAACTTGTTTTGTAATGTAATATTTTATTAATTCTCGTAGTAATAAGCAAAGCAATAGTGGATTGTTTGTTTATTATTCATAAGTATTCATAAATAAAGATAAGGTAGATCTCTAAATGAGCAGTATAATTGGAGTGATTAATTGATGACCTTAAGTTAAGACCCATGGATGTCGCCTTTTTAAGAAAACCTTCGAAACCAAATAAAATTCCGTTGTTTGATCAATTAGTAATAACGAAAGAGATAAAATGTAGTTGTAACCTACAAATTGTTGCATTACAAAGCTATTTTTCCTCAGAAGTTTCGGTTGTAGGGGGAAGGGAGGATTCTGTCCGCCTTAGAAATGTGATTCAACCCCATGTGGATATTATATTTTCAATTACGTCACTATGACGTCATAACTTATATAAAAGATTGCGTCATCGCTTGGTTAGTTTTGTTTAATAAAGATCTTTCTTTTTCGTTGCTGCATCTGAGAAACCCTTCAGGAAGTGCGAGGTTAGAGCTCTGTAAAACAGGTTTAATCACCCCAGTCTGTCACTTTCGCCGACTGACCGTTCCAAGCGGGTAAGTGTTGGGTTTGCTTTATTTGTTTAAGACTTGTCACACATTTATTCTCAGTTGTACATTTGGCTTGCACGTGAATATCTTTGTCCTGTGCCCTTTCGAATTTTAGTATATGATCCAATGCTCAAAGGACGTTGCCATATTTCCTAATTATTAATTAACAGCCCATCCCAACACGTAATTATATTCCAAATATTGAGTTATTTACACTTAGAGCAGCAACAACAGTGAACGGACCAACCAAAGGCGGCGCCTTCGACTTCAAACTCGTCTTTGGCGTCGTTCAGCACATCAACCCACGGGTCGGTTGGTTAAGCAAATGAAAAACAATTGCACCATGCCCAGTCTCTCATCCTGCACATAAGTGTGTTTTGTCTTTGCATGTAAACGATAAAAATCATAACAGCTTTAACATATGTGGTTCTCGGTATTTTCTTCATAATTCTGGTTTGGATTTTCCCTACCAAACTTAAACGTATTATAAAATATGACATTATGAACCAGAACGGCTCCAGATACGGGAGGACCCGGGTTCGATCCTGGGCCGCGACATACCAATGTCGTTAAAAATAGTAGTGGTATAGCTCCCTTGCTAAAGTTAAGCAAATACAGTAGTTTCAGCACTGGTTAGTCCAGTGTCAGGATAATGTGACTGGGTGTGGTATCATGCCAAGTGATTACCGCATGCAAAATACAGTGAAGGCAGTACTATATCAGTCTCCAAATAACGGAAATACAATTGGTGGGACGATGAATCCAATGAACAAACAGACCAGAAACACTAAACACTTATTAACAGGGGTGTTATTTCTAATTGTGCTGAAACCAACTTATATTACATCCAATTATTGTTGTAGTTTAGGTATCCATAGCATCTTTATAAGTCAAGTATACTAGCAAGAGTTATTTCCCCTCGAGTCATCTACGTTAAGAAGTTCGCGCCAAAATTTCCATGCGATTGTTTTTAAAATCAGACATGTTTATAAATTCTCTCCTGAAAATCCAGAAAGGTCAAAATGTAAGACATTTATGTTTCAGCATCTTTTATTAAATATGTTTGCAAATACTATAAGTCTCAAATATAGGCATTTATTGGTATGTTTCAAGTTAGAATTATTATGATGGTAGCCACCATTGTCTTCATTGTTTTGTCTATGTTTTGATGTGAAGTTTA
Organism: Sinonovacula constricta; assembly: GCA_007844125.1. Classification (NCBI taxonomy): domain Eukaryota; kingdom Metazoa; phylum Mollusca; class Bivalvia; order Cardiida; family Solecurtidae; genus Sinonovacula; species Sinonovacula constricta. The sequence continues at coordinate 4,817,414 of CM017556.1, forward strand.
AACAATTTGTTGTTTAAGTAATACTTTAATCTAGTCATTTTAAGTTCCAGCATCATTGTTCTGATAGATTGTATCCTTAATAGTATTTGTCATGCTGTGCTGTTTAATTTTTCAAATAGTTGCACTCACTTCATCGTGATTCCAGGCTGCAACATCAGTGTTTGACCATTTTAATTATTAAAACTGTTTTGTGTCGAGTATAAATATGTAGATAAACGCAGCTTTGTTGGAAAACGATGTCTTATATACATTTTTTGTATTTTTCGAGGATTCAGTGTTCATGTGACAATTAGGATTACTGTATTTTTCCTTGTAAAAGCCCTTTCAGTAAAAGTGCTAGAAAGTGACGCTTTACAAAATTGTTTTATGAAAGTGGTGTTTGTAACTGTTGTTATTGATAATTCGTTTAGGTTTATTAGCAATTGATGATAGAGAAGTGTATTCTAAGAACGTTTTACTGAATATTATTATGGTTATATCAATATAATACAAGCTAATTTATCTGACAATAGGAGAGGTGATACATGTAAATGTTTTACTGATATCATTTCTGATGTTTTATATTTTGTTTTGTGACAATTTTACGAATATTTGTTAATTTCTGTTCTTACCACACGAGCTCACAAGCGCACATACTCACATGGGCACACGAACACACGTGCACTAGCCCATCAGTGTGTTAACGTAGTACTGAAGAAATAAAATAGTTCCACAAGATATTCTGATGGATTATCTTTCCTGATCCCCTTTCGGGAACACTCATAAAACTGACACAAACACATCATAAGAAAGAATATATGATAAAGTCCTATGAGTATTGCAACATATAACAAACTCTGAAAAGGCACAAAACAAAGGTATTTCACATGCAAGCCAAGCGAAAAGTAAGAACAAATTTGTGATGAGTCATTTAAGGAAAAGAGCAAACCCGACGTATAGTCGTTTCTTTAATAACCTTATGAAACTTTGGTCTGTTCATAAAGCTTTCCAATGAATATGTGCGTCGGCTTTGAAATACCAATAAACGTTAAGTTTTATTGTATTTGAAACATTCTGACGATGGTAAATCGCATGGTATATTCCATCCCAATGTTGAAAACTGTCAATGTTTTATGGTTTATGGTTTATGACCAAAACACACTGCTATATTTCTCCCTAACTGTCGCGCTTTCACGTACTTCCATGCATGGCGCTGGAGATTCTGTGAAATGTGCTATATCAGCCGGCATGATGTAAAACGACTACATGTAAGTATTTAAACATTAAAACTTACTTTTTTCAAAGACGCTTTTCAGCTTATTAGAAATAAAGACAGATATAAAAAAATGTCATTTGTAACATTTGGTGGGTTTCCACAATCTGATAGGGTATGAAAATTATGTAAGATACAAGGAGGGCTGCCCATCTAATCAGAATCAAGAAAAACATTGTTTTTGTTATTACAGAAATAACTATGTGAAACGTTTAAAGATTAAGCACTACTTACTACAATGAACCTGATAACATATCTTCACTCTTACATGAAATTTCGAGATTTTGTTCGATTGTAGACCATTTTCATATGTCATACTAGTAGTGTCTTTGTTGTTGTGGTGGTGTTGGTGGTAGTGGTGGTGGTGGTGGTGGTATTGTTCGTGGGGGTGGTGTGACCTTAATAAGTTTTAGTCTTCTATTTTAAAAGCATAAATTCCACAATATATATATATATATATGTATATATATATATATATATATATATATATATATATATATATATATATATATATATATATATATATATATATATATATATATATATATATATATATATATATATATATATATATATATATTGTGCAGTAGAGAGCAACTTTCATTATTATTAACTTGCAGTAAAATTGGTTTATTATTATAAGACAAAATGGGTCATTATTTCATTAACATTTATTGTATTTAAATGAGTGGGTTTGTTTAAGGATGTAGTGTGTGTATTTTTATGAATGTTTAGTCTGTCCTTGTGAAGTTGATGTTTTTTAGATTGCAAACATGTTTAAAAAATGATAACTTGTATACAGATAGAAAAACAAATACCTGTTTACCTTAAAATGACCTGGAAAATGTGCCTACCTACTGGGTTACATGTTGGCAGTGAGCCAGTCCAGTTGCCGTTTTCACCACAACGTAGCGTCTGTTTAGTAGTTGGCACATAGCCTTCGTTACACAGATAAGTGACAATCGAGTTAAATCGGGTACCATTGGACGTGTGAAAAGAAGAATGCTCCACATGTTTGGGACTGCTGCAATCTTAAACAAAAACAGGCAGACTATATAAATGTATTTATTTTAAATTATAAGCAAATGAATTGTCACAGGTCATGTGATCAACCCTATAACTGTAGAGTCTTTTTCCTATTGATTCATACCTTTCCTTCGATCATATGAACATGAAAACCGCAACTTGTGTACGCATTGGTTTGTTTTGTTTTTGTTTTATCACACTGAAACAGCAATGGTCGTATTTGTGAAGTCCAGCTACATTTTTGTGTAGAGGAAGACCCCATGTTTATGTCTGGGTAGAACCACTGGTGTGCCGCATGTTAGCGGGAAAACCTCCCCACATGAAAGTTCTCGACCCGACCCGGACTCAAAGTAAGAAGCACGAGATTCAGCGACTCTAACCGCTCGGCCAAAAGAGGTCCTTGCCGAATTTGATGCCAATTTAAAGAAGTCACGTTTTTTAAATAAAGTTATTAAATTAAATTTAATTAAAAATATCGCTAAGTGGAGATGACAGACCGAAATTCATGCTTGATTTTGTCTGTCTGTCACTTAAACATGACTTAGTTTTTGTATTAAACTTACCGTTTTGATAATGCATAACTATTTTCTTATTATTACATTGAATATACTGTTAACTTTTATCTCTTGTACATATGTTTAAAGTTCATTATAACATGTGTGTTTTGTTGTTGTTTTTGTATGTGTTGTTGTTGTTTTTTGTAAAACCTATTCCATGTTCGGTTTTTGGACGGTGTCCCTTGCGACAGCGTCCAGAGTTATGAAAAAAGGCTGGATTTCGGAAGCACGGAGGATTGACCCTGCATGAACTTGACTATCCGCGGTCAGTAAATCCCTGGGAAAAAATAGTACGTGTACAGAAAAATATTTACGTCGAAGGAAACTTGTCGCGTCGATAGAGTCCAGGCGAAGTGTTGGGGATCCGTTTACTATAGATGACTTACCGGACAACTAGTTACTACGAGGTAATTTTAAAAAAAAAAGTGTATTTTGGTTGCATCAGGTAGCAATTATTTCAGACACAATTTTAATTTAAAAAAACAATCATATGGAATGTATTGTATTGTTAGTATAATAGTTTCTATAATCCGATGTTATTGACTGTGTTGAAGCGTTTGTCCCAATGTATAACCTATACTTAGAATACTTGTTTTAAGAGCAGAATACTTGCTTGCTTTCCAATGCGCTGCGCAATTGAGTTACCAGGAAAACATTTAAGTGACTAATTTTCATTAAATGTTTACAAAGTAAAATTTACACCGCCCGACAGCGCTTTTCAGCGCTTTGATATAAATTCCGATGCAGGTGCTCACTGTTAGTTCTCTAAAATTGGTTGGATATTATTTTTTACGTTATTCTGTGAGAAGAAAATCGGGAAGTGCAAGGTTGCAGCGCTGCACAAAACTATTTGCCGATAGACGTTTCAAAGATAATAACTGCTGATTATCTCTGTGTGTGTTCCCTCTTATCTCTGTGTATTGTCACGTTTACATTTGCTATGTATGATTTTGTCTAGTGGTAGTTCAACCTTTAATATTTGTGATAATTCTCATTGGACATTTTCTTATCTTCCTATTCTTAAAACTTGTTTTATCAATTTTCATTTATTTTTATTTTTATTGTCGACTTTAACTTTAACAAAGACGACTATTTTTTATGATAACGTTTGCCTTTTGTCGTGTACAAGAAGGGATTTTGCTTTGGACATGCAAATATTGTACAAGAAGAGGTACTGATTTAATCTGTAATGGAGTTTATGATTTTGATTATGGACCTGCAATTGTGTTCAAAAAAGCGACTTCTTTTCGGCCTTTAATAGTGTGCAAGGAGCGATTTGTTTTTACCGTGCGATTATGCACAACAAGCCACTTCGATTCGGCCTTTAATAGTGTAAAAGAAGCGATTTGTTTTTACCTTGCGATTATGCACAAGCCACTTCGATTCGGCCTTTAATAGTGTAAAAGAAGCGATTTGTTTTTACCTTGCGGTTATGCACAACAAGCCCCTCGATTCGGCATTTAACAGTGTGAAAGAAGCGAATTAGATTTTGGCCTAACTATTGGTACTAGAAGCATTTTCGATGTAGACTTAGATTGTATACAATGAGCGAAGGAGGGGTTGTTTATGTAAAATTAAAAGGTGTACACTGAAATGATTGTGTTTTCTTATAACAGATCATTTCGAAAGCTCTGTAGTGGTTGCCACTGGCTAAATGACCGACAAGGTTTTCCACATGAGGACGTCTCATAAGATCAAAACTTGTGTATCCTTCTTTCCTATTAAATCTTTCCTTGATACCGATAAGTACCGCTTTAAAGTTTATTCTGCAAACCTCAACTTTTGTCCGAGTGTTAGATAAGTCATGTTACTATTAGAAACGTCGTGTTACTATTAGAGAAGTCATGTTACTGATAAGGAGGTCGTTTTACCGTAGAGAAGTCGTGTTAGTGTTAGAAAGGTCGTTTTACCGTAGAGGAATCGTGTTGCTGTCAGAGAAGTCATGTTACTGTTAGAGAGGTCGTTTTACCGTAGAGAAGTCGTGTTACTGATAGAGAAGTCATGGTACTGTTAGAAACGCCGTGTTACTGTTAGAGAAGTCGTGTTACTGTTAGCGAGGTCAAGTTACTGTTAGAGAATTCATGTTGCTTTGAGAGAAATCATGTTGCTGTTAGAGAAGTCATGTTGCTGTTAGAGAAGTCATTTTTTTCTGTTAGAGAAGTCATGTTTCTGTTAGAGAAGTCGTGTTATTGTTAGAGAGGTCATGTTGATGTTAAGGAAGTCATTTTATTATTAGAGAAGTCATGTTAGAAGTCATGTAATTGTTAGTGAGGTCATGTTACTGATATAGAATAGACATGTTGCTATTAGAGAAGTCATGTTACTGCTAGAAAAGTCGTGTTACTGTTAGAGAAGTCGTGTTAATGTTAGAGAAGTCAAGTTGCTGTGAGAGAAGTCATGTTACTGTTAGAGAAGTCATGTTACTGTTAGAGAAGACATGTTACTGTTAGAGAAGACATGTTACTGTTAGAGAAGTCATGTTACTGTTAGAGAAGTCATGTTACTGTTAGAGAAGTCATGTTACTATTAGAGAAGATGTGTTACTGTTAGAGAAGTCATGTTACTGTTAGAGAAGTCATGTTACTGTTAGAGAAGTCATGTTACTGTTAGAGAAGACATGTTACTGTTAGAGAAGACATGTTACTGTTAGAGAAGTCATGTTACTGTTAGAGAAGTCATGTTACTATTAGAGAAGATGTGTTACTGTTAGAGAAGTCATGTTACTGTTTGAGAAGTCTTGAATGATTAAATTATTTAAAAAAAAGTAGGTAACCATGTTGTTGGAATTCACTCTTGATTTAGTATGTAACTACTTTGAGGGATTTTAAAAAATCAGTGACAATTTATAACTATCTGATTGGAGAAATTTTTATTGAAAAAAAAAAAGAAAATGTTAATGTTGAATTCGATTTTACACTCAACCTTAACATTAATCATTCTTTGTTGAGTTCATATTTCCAGGATACCACATATATTGCAATGTATATGTGCCTAGAAAATTAAACTTAACCTTATTAATAACACCAGCCAGATTATAAAACATAATTGTTAAAGTATCCAATGTTCCTTCATTACAAGAAGTAATTGCACTTGGCTTCGTCATTATAAACAAAAGTTTAGAAGTTGTACACATTGCAATGGTTAAAACGAGTCTCTTTGTTCTCGAAATGTCGGGCGAGAGGGCTGCAATAACTTTTATCTAACGTGTTGATTAAAAGGATCAATATATTTTGCCTTAAAATGTTATACCAAAGGCACGCTTCATTTCACCTTAAAGTGTTGTATACTTGGCTTCTTGATATGCCTTTAAATTGTCTCTCCCATTTTAGTTGGTATTGACGAAGAGTATTATGGATAATTAGTAGCTTTGAAAATAACCTTCCTTTTACAGAATCTACAATTGATAAGTAAAAAAATGCGAATCTAAATCGGCATGTGATAGTAGTCTATTGATTTTATACTTCTTCGTGATTTATCTCGACGGCTAGAGAGCCTAAGCACGCCTATCACAGATAAAGACAGGCCAAACATTGGAATTACAGATTTATGCCAGACATTGGCAGTGCTCTCTGGCTTCCTCAAATATGGATATACGGACATTGTCCAGAGGTTCTCCGCTTATCAACAAATAAAACCCCAGCTAGATCTACTGGATGCAGCTACGTAGAGCTGTACTGGTTTGAGATGTCAATACCTCAATCTTATCTTCAGACACGTTTTTAAAACGTGTCAGATGTCATGATAATGTGCGCATAAAGTGATTGTGTACGTTTACCTTACCTACAAAAATAAAACGATTGGATATTTATTTTCATGTTTTTCTTCATCTGGCTTACGATTTTTTTTCAGCAGGTTGTGTGACTGGTAGGTTTTCAATTCGGTCTTGGTGTAATGTTTAAAAAGTGATTCAGGTTTGACAGTGAAGTACTGAATAAAATGCTGATTGGATGAGATAAGCAGTTTAGACAATTTTACCTGAATAGACTTTCTCTGCGGAACTGACTAATAACCCGGATGTAGTGCTAAGACAAAACTGAAAAAAAAGAATATCGGATACTAAATGATCTCAATGATCTATACAAAACGTGTATATTCAGATCAGTCAACTCGATATGGAATATCGAAATATATAATTCTTTAATACCTATACAATGTATTGTTTAATTTATTTTACAAACAAGTAACAATTCTTCATTAATGTAAAGGTCGATTGTTTAAGGTTTACAATTATACTTTTTAACAGAGTTTAATCAAGGATAATAAAACACGTACCGGTATTAGTACCAGGATGACCACGTGGCCACGTGACATCGTCAAACGTCCTTCTCTGACCAGTGCTACATTGTATAAATATGAACAAGTTTTCACTCATTAGACCCTGGTCTCTCTGATTAGTGGGGTCCGCGAAGTATGTAAACAAGTTAATTAGGTCTGTTTATTGTTCAGTAAGGCCGATTTGAACATCTATTTTAAGTGTTCAAATTTGCATGCGACAGTAGGCCTAACCCAGCCACCTTTACAAACTAGTTTTTGTTTATTTTCATCCGAAAAAAACTTGACTTGATTCTTTTTATTTGTAATAAGTAATCTAATGTCAGACTCTCTATGATAATTAAATACCGCCAGTCGTTTTCAAGATGACACGCCACTTTCATGTTGAAATGATTAATAAAAGTCTTTGAAAAAAATCACCTAAACAATACATATAAATTCATGTATACACACACGACCGTATTTCTTTTTTCAATTTTAACCAGATAAGGTAAAATGTCAAAAAGTTATTAAATAATTGGAAATTAGGAATTCTATCAAAGATCTGAAAGCGCTACCATAAACCAGTTTGTAGCAATCATAAAGCGATATCTGTGCGATGAGACTTCCAACAACTTTGTAATACACATAGAGTCATCCTGCTTTTTTGTTATTTTAATTTTACTATATACAAAACTAAGATTAACACAAATGTATACACCGGCGGTGTATGCTTTGATTAACATCACATGGACACGCTATTTCAACGTTCTGGTATAAGTAATTAAAATGTAGACATATATTCGGGAGAAACCCCTATTTATCGATTTCATAATTATTTCATAACACGTAGTTAAATCGCGTGTATATAGAGATTTAAACAGCACCGTTATTGCTATCCTTCAAAGTATGTGTGTACGAAAAAATATTTATTAATTATTGGCAAGTACTTTTAAAGGTACATATTGGTAACATTATTGATTTAATTTGTGTTGCTAGTGCCAATCCAATCATCTATAAAAACTGTAAAAGAATATAATGCATAATGCACTGTGTTGACACTCACAATGTTTTGGGGTTCTTGTCCAATACTGAGTTAACGGGAAAGCAAGAGACAATGAATTAGCTCACAAATGTCGTATTTAAAATGCGATTATTTTGAATGGAACTAAAACCTAAACTCATTACTAAACAATCGTAATTTCGCTATTCGGGCGTAAAAAATGTGTATTTTTGTACAAAATGCCAGCTTGTCAAAACAAGCTTGGCTGGTATGGCTAGTCTTATCTATTGTTTAAACTAAGTGTTTGTTAAAACACTAAATAATGCTTGCAGCAAAAATGCGCGAGTGTGTCTAAAGATTGCGACGTATCTGCTTAGCTTAAAATGGTCACATACGTTAATAATATGTGATGATATTAAATGAAAACTGAATAGTTCTTTGTTTATCGCTAAAGTTCGATTATTTCCAAAGTTCATCAACAACGCTAAGTTTAAAAGTGGATTGAACAAATTTGAACTCTGATGACGTCATAAATCAAACACTAAATAATGACTTGCAAGTACATGTATATTGTTGTGCAGTGCAAATTAGTTTGAATTTGTGTCTTCAATCTCTAAATTGACAAATTTTCAACATTATTTTGATATTTTTGGATACTGAAACCATAATAAATAATGGTTTATACGAAATGCTTTAAAGATCCACTTTCACTAACATTATTCAGACATTTCTCGCCAAGTTTGATTTTCTAATCCTTAATAAATGAAACTCAGTGAAATGTTGTGTTCATTTATCATTTTTGCATGATTATTTGTAAACATAGATGGAAAATATGCAATGCGAAAAAATATTAAGCTGTGTGCAATAAACCTAGTCCAGGAGGGGCTTTTAACAGCCATTGTATAATGTGACCGATTAATCGGGTAGGTATAAGACAATTTCAACGCAATCCAGTGTATATATTTAGCACAAGTATGCAATCTAAATCTTATTAAAGATAAGTACATTCACGATGCTGTTTCGGCTCGAGACTGACTGTGTAAAACCTAAGAATGTGTTAATGTAAAACTTGTTTTGCCCAGTTTCCTAGGCAAATATTTTTTACATGTACGTAAGTTTTACACGGTGTCAGACAAGAAAGGTACAACACAAAGCAGTAGTATTAGGCAATGCCTTAAGATTCTGCTATTATTAATATGATCGCAGCTGGTTGACAAATAGCCAGTTATAAGCCAATTTCGTCATCTTTATAATTATATATGGAATTGTGTTGTCATTCAATAACGGTATTAATATTTACGCTTTAGTAAGTGGTCTAATGTTGATACAGATGATTTCAGCTGAACAAATTCCTAATTAAAAAAATAGATCATGGCCAATGTGTGGTTACGCGATGTACAATCTTATGATGACATCACCTTAAAATAAAAGTAATCAGAGATAAAATAAGTAAATATAGATCCTTTTCAGAATAGGTACATGTTGAGAAACTTGAAAGCTTTATCAGCAGGGTTCGTATACTTTAGTCAAATTTATTCATGCACTAGATAAAATTATGCTTAATTTTTATGCCAAAGTCCTGTTTTCAAAAAGAACATTTAAATTATATAAACAATACAATAAAAGAAGTACGTGTGCAGTGACAAAACGTGAAGTAGATAAAAAAGAATTCCTTTAAACGTGAACATTATATAATATAATATTAATCAAGTAAAAGGCAAAAAAGAATAAAAGTGTTGTAGATAAACATATGTGTAAATTTCTCAAACATACCAAATTCCAGAAACGATAAACATAAAGTTTTCCAACTTTGTCGTAAACAGAATATTTTAAACAGCGTCAACTAGAATGCTCCATTGTTTTCATTATAGTCACTTAATTATTTACTTGCAAACTTATATTGCTGTTGCAAACTGACCACTTGTGATAGGCCGGTTTTAGCCTTTACTGCAGGATTGTGTGATGACAAATCGTCGTAAGAAACTATATACATTTATATTTACTTATAAACTTCCTTGTGTAGACCGTTACAGGCTGACTCAATAGATGGATGTCATTTTTTTCCTTGATTAAGTTTTCCTTTTCTGAAGCTGCATTGTAAGTGTTTCATTGTTGCTCTCTTTGCAGTAGTACTGGTTTGTGTGAGAGAAATACCAACATATCCTCATTGTTAACAAGTGTGAATGTCGTTTTGTGTTTTAATGCGTTGCTAGGGCAATGTAGAATGTTTAAAGTGTTTGTGCTTTATTGCTGTTTGGTAAAGGCATTGGCATCAATGGTGATAAAAATCAGCTAGATATCATCGCAATAGACAATATTGATATAAGTCAGCTACAGTGAAAAACAACATAATATAAATATTTCATTCAATAACAAGTATATGTTAATAAAGGCGGATAAAATGTTGATAGTTATATTGAATTGTTTTGTCAGTAGCAAATAAAACAACATCGACAGCATTCTGTGAGAATAGCTATTCTGTCTGGTATAAATTCCTCCATACAAGTCTTTACCAATTGTTTATTTTGTAAGTACATACATGTGCCAAGTGTATAAGGAACATTAAAATTCTAGAAGTTGCACTCATTTATCTGGCCAAATATTACATTTGCTGATATTGAGTCATTCACACGCTTTTATTTTAGTACCAATTTTAACTTTCATGTAGATATTGCCAATCGTAAACGAATGTTACAAAAATTATTAATATCAAATTTGAATCTATGACACAAAAAACTACTTTCATGGTTCTGGATTCCGTTACTTCACCAAACACCATGCATATAATTATTCATTGATAATGCGGTCTCTAACAACACCAATTAGTGTTTCAACTTCATTGAAATGTATGACCAAAATGCTTGCGAATTGTTGTTACAAGGAATTGCCATAATCATTATACATCATATGCGACACTATACAAGTGATACGGCATTAATGAATGGTCCTTTCATTAACTATGTTTTATGATTTGCTTGGTGATGGTATACTTTGTACACGTTTTCTGCTTAGCTTAATATCATGGGTTTCACATTGTGATAGAACCCCAGTTCTTACAAAAATAATTGGTTTAGATTTGTATTTCTTCCTTTGACATTAGTAGATTCTAATATTTAAATTTCTGAAATCTTGAAATTGCTATCGGTTTTTAAATACTGTGAAAGCATTTTATTTCGTGGGACAGAAATTTCGTTGTTTGAAGAGGACGGGCATATTCGTGGGTACTTGATTTCGTGGATTGCCCTACCTACGAAAATAAAAAAATACCTTCGATTTTTGACAGATGCGAAACTGAGGCCTAACACTGAAACAGGGTCAATTGCGAAACTACGGATTAGCGAGTGACTCTGCCTATTGTCTTACGTCACGCCTGGTGATATCGATCCACGGCAGCCGGTCAATGTTTTCACAGCCGAGTCTCATCAGACGACTTTTATGACACCTGTCAATTAGCGTGTCATTTAAGGGATTATATTCATAAAGATGTTAGGGGCGCGGGTTCTTTTAAGGGTCTAATTTAACGAAGCCATTGACTGTCAATTAACGCCAATTAGCGTACTATGCAAACTGACACAAAACAGACCCTTGAGTAAACACCCTACACCTATAAAGTTTATAGTGCTCGTGTATATATTACAGTACAAAATTACTTAGCATAGATCGTTTTTTATGATTAAATGGCTTATGTTCGTAAACATGTTTTATCGTTCTATGTCAATACAATGTAAATAAAGTGTGGTGAAATCGTCTATTTGTTTGAGCTTTATGTCCTGTTTAGTAAAAATATGTTGACATGATTTACAAGTAAATCTAGCATTCGAAAGTCTTACCGAGGGGATTTTATATCGTTGGTACTTAAATTCGTGGATTGACTTGCCCACGAATTCCGCGAAATTAAATGCACAACGAAATAAAATGCTTTCACAGTAGATAAAACTTTCGAAAATAAATGACAACTAAGTCAGTCTGTTTATGATTTTGTGATTTTTATGGGAACAAGCGGTGCATTGTGCATTGCAGATTTGTAGTATACATTTTTATGCGTGACTATATGTTTACATTATCCCCTTCTCCGCGGTCCCAATTAAGAAACATTCAACACAACGTCTGGCAATCTTGACGATATTTTCACTTTCAATGCGTATTTATTCGCTAAGATTTATCCACATCAAATAACGTTAATGAAAGCAGTTTTCCTTATTTTACCTCTGAAGAGGATTTTGTAATGGCAAACAATAATTATCCATGGCTAAAAGTATCCTTAACCTACTTATATTTTTCTGTCACATGAACTCCTTAGTTTGTTAGAGTTACTAGGTAAAGAAATAAGAGCAGCATTCATAGACAAGGAATTGTACATTTCGCGGGAATTTTAGCGTACATTTTCAGCACTTTAAGGTATAATCATGCTCATTTCTAGTTCCCTAGGTGCAGACCAAGAGAACATATATTTGCATGTGAACATAAAATTGATAATTCATTAATTATGATATTTGGATTATTTAGGACAATTGTTGCTTAGTGAATAAGTTCAAAACATTACATAAACAATGGGAACATATGAGATCCATATGATTAATACAGCACATTACCATTTGAACTAGCACTAGACAACGGTAAAATATGCCAGTTGAATGTAACAAAATCACTGACGTATTGATAGCTTTCTGACATCGTGAGTTTTCGCTCGACGATTTTTTGCCACTTTGTCTTTCCAAAGCTAACGTCCGTTTTATGTGTTCTCGTGATTTTTGTTAAACACAAATAAACGTCAGAATATTATTTAAACGATCATGTTTCTTTAGTACATTTCCCATTCAACTGCCCTATATCGTTGAATTTGGACATTGTGAATTGCTTATGCCTCATTCAAACTATTTTCTGAAATCTGAAAAAAATATTTTACTTTTTCATTCAAATTTTATCATATTTACAGAAGTTAAGCCAGCAGTTAACATCAGTAAAAATGTCAGCACATATTCTCAATATTTTCAACTAAGCAACGCGGCATATTGACTATTACGCTGCATTTGTCTCTAACTTGACTGTTTTGCCAGAACTTGCTCCTCCCCGTATTTGTCCATACAAATTATATAGCTATTAGAACCTTTCCACAGTTTTATTGTACTCGCCAAATATATAATGTTATACAATCATAATGTAGGACAAACACAGTTACTTAACATTGTATATTACTGTAAACATGTATATGCAGTTGTACAATCCGATTAACCAGATACAACCCGGATATCCTGTTATCCGGATAGAAACAATTGAATTCGTTGACATCCCTATGAATTATATCTGTATCGTTTGCCTCGGAGGCTCTCTAGTATCAACAACGATGATTTTTTTTAATTTCTTCCAAATTTAAAATCTAACAAAAACCTTACTTCATACTTGCTTGTTTCAGTCGTCTACGTGTTCCTTCAAGCACATAAAGATGCAGATCGGTTGATTCTAGAATAGAACAAAAACAAACATTTTGAGGAATGCAAGCGAATGGCTCAAAGATTTAATTTAGAGAGCGGTGCTTCTTAGAAAACTATTTTGAGAATGACGAAAGACGTAGCATGCAATAACAGATTTTCGCGGCAATGTCATGGTGAGTGTTTCCAATAAAAAGACCACTTTTTCAGATACATCTTGCAATGAAACATTTTCATGTAATATACTTTAACCAAAAGCTGAAAAGCTGGATTAAATATGCTAGTTTTGAGAAATAACTAAATAACAAGGAATGCCGAAATATCAATCAACATATATTGTGTAGTATACATGGCACCTTACATAAGTGATTGCCACCAACAGCAGTACGTTGGCCGTAAAACTTGCCATTCAATCCATTAGACATGTTTTCACAAGGATTCGGCTGTCATGTTGCAGCATTAATAATAATTTCTATTTCTGATATGAACATATAAATAAAAAAGTACTACCTCGGTCTGCACCATCTTGCATCCGTGCTGCTCATTTCCAGCACCAAATTGTAGACGTCTATATGGTTCTAGTCCAGGATGTGTTGTACAACGTGGTCCTCTGCGATGAACGTTCCAGTTGCGCCTGATACATTACTGGAAAGACAGAATAAATTCATTGAAGAATCAAATGTAGTTTTAAACGATCAAACTCATACTGGTGATGGCATTTTAAGCCATCTTAAAATATTTCTTTTGTATATTTTTAAAAGAAGCAAATATGATATCGTTCATAACAAACAAGTATGGACGATGCCAGAAAACGGGATTACCTTTTTTCAAAATAAAATATCAATGTGATATCCATAGCATTCGATATACTTGCAAACACATTGACCAATGAAAAAAGTTGCCAATGTCGGCAAGTAACGAAGTAGTGGAGGTAATGACCGAATGGCTAACGTTAAGATAAAACAGCTAAAGCTAGGACATGGCAACAACTAGAAAACAGCTACAGCTAGTACATGGCAACAGCTAGAAAACAGCTACAGCTAGTACATGGCAACAACTAGAAAACAGCTACAGCTAGTACATGGCAACAACTAGAAAACAGCTACAGCTAGTACATGGCAACAACTAGAAAACAGCTACAGCTAGTACATGGCAACAGCTAGAAAACAGCTACAGCTAGTACATGGCAACAGCTAGAAAACAACTACAGCTAGTACATGGCAACAGCTAGAAAACAGCTACAGCTAGTACATGGCAACACTAGAAAACAGCTACAGCTAGTACATGGCAACAACTAGAAAACAGCTACAGCTGGTACATGGCAACAACTAGAAAACAACTACAGCTAGTACATGGCAACAGCTAGAAAACAGCTACAGCTAGTACATGGCAACAACTAGAAAACAGCTACAGCTAGTACATGGCAACAGCTAGAAAACAACTACAGCTAGTACATGGCAACAGCTAGAAAACAGCTACAGCTAGTACATGGCAACAGCTAGAAAACAACTACAGCTAGTACATGGCAACAGCTAGAAAACAGCTACAGCTAGTACATGGCAACAGCTAGAAAACAACTACAGCTAGTACATGGCAACAACTAGAAAACAGCTACAGCTAGTACATGGCAACAGCTAGAAAACAACTACAGCTAGTACATGGCAACAACTAGAAAACAGCTACAGCTAGTACATGGCAACAACTAGAAAACAGCTACAGCTAGTACATGGCAACAGCTAGAAAACAACTACAGCTAGTACATGGCAACAGCTAGAAAACAGCTACAGCTAGTACATGGCAACAGCTAGAAAACAGCTACAGCTAGTACATGGCAACAGCTAGAAAACAGCTACAGCTAGTACATGGCAACAGCTAGAAAACAGCTACAGCTAGTACATGGCAACAGCTAGAAAACAACTACAGCTAGTACATGGCAACAGCTAGAAAACAGCTACAGCTAGTACATGGCAACAGCTAGAAAACAGCTACAGCTAGTACATGGCAACAGCTAGAAAACAGCTACAGCTAGTACATGGCAACAGCTAGAAAACAGCTACAGCTAGTACATGGCAACAGCTAGAAAACAGCTACAGCTAGTACATGGCAACACTAGAAAACAGCTACAGCTAGTACATGGCAACAACTAGAAAACAGCTACAGCTGGTACGTGACAACAGCTAGAAAACAGCTACAGCTGGTACGTGACAACAGCTAGACAACAGCTACAGCTAGTACATGGCAACAACTAGAAAACAGCTACAGCTGGTACGTGACAACAGCTAGAAAACAGTTACAGCTGGTACGTGACAACAGCTAGACAACAGCTACAGCTAGTACATGGCAACAACTAGAAAACAGCTACAGCTGGTACGTGACAACAGCTAGAAAACAGCTACAGCTAGTACATGGCAACAGCTAGACAACAGCTACAGCTAGTACATGGCAACAGCTAGAAAACAGCTACAGCTGGTACGTGACAACAGCTAGACAACAGCTACAGCTAGTACATGGCAACAACTAGAAAACAACTACAGCTAGTACATGGCAACAACTAGAAAACAGCTACAGCTTGTACATGGCAACAACTAGAAAACAGCTACAGCTAGTACATGGCAACAGCTAGAAAACAGCTAAAGCTAGTACATGGCAACAACTAGAAAACAGCTACAGCTAGTACATGGCAACAACTAGAAAACAGCTACAGCTAGTACATGGCAACAACTAGAAAACAGCTACAGCTAGTACATGGCAACAGCTAGAAAACAGCTACAGCTAATACATTGCAACACCTAGAAAACAGCTACAGCTAGTACATGGCAACAGCTAGAAAACAGCTAAAGCTAGTACATGGCAACAGCTAGAAAACAGCTACAGCTAGTACATGGCAACACTAGAAAACAGCTACAGCTAGTACATGGCAACAACTAGAAAACAGCTACAGCTAATACATTGCAACACCTAGAAAACAGCTACAGCTAGTACATGGCAACAACTAGAAAACAGCTACAGCTGGTACATGGCAACAGCTAGAAAACAGCTACAGCTGGTACGTGACAACAGCTAGACAACAGCTACAGCTAGTACATGGCAACAACTAGAAAACAGCTACAGCTGGTACGTGACAACAGCTAGAAAACAGCTACAGCTAGTACATGGCAACAACTAGAAAACAGCTACAGCTGGTAAGTGACAACAGCTAGAAAACAGCTACAGCTAGTACATGGCAACAGCTAGACAACAGCTACAGCTAGTACATGGCAACAACTATAAAACAACTACAGCTAGTACATGGCAACAACAAGAAAACAGCTACAGCTAGTACATGGCAACAACTAGAAAACAGCTACAGCTAGTACATGGCAACAGCTAGAAAACAGCTAAAGCTAGTACATGGCAACAACTAGAAAACAGCTACAGCTAGTACATGGCAACAACTAGAAAACAGCTACAGCTAGTACATGGCAACAACTAGAAAACAGCTACAGCTAGTACATGGCAACAGCTAGAAAACAGCTACAGCTAATACATTGCAACACCTAGAAAACAGCTACAGCTAGTACATGGCAACAACTAGAAAACAGCTACAGCTGGTACGTGACAACAGCTAGAAAACAGCTACAGCTGGTACGTGACAACAGCTAGACAACAGCTACAGCTAGTACATGGCAACAGCTAGAAAACAGCTACAGCTAGTACATGGCAACAGCTAGAAAACAGCTACAGCTAGTACATGGCAACACTAGAAAACAGCTACAGCTAGTACATGGCAACAACTAGAAAACAGCTACAGCTGGTACGTGACAACAGCTAGAAAACAGCTACAGCTGGTACGTGACAACAGCTAGACAACAGCTACAGCTAGTACATGGCAACAACTAGAAAACAGCTACAGCTGGTACGTGACAACAGCTAGAAAACAGCTACAGCTAGTACATGGCAACAGCTAGAAAACAGCTACAGCTAGTACATGGCAACACTAGAAAACAGCTACAGCTAGTACATGGCAACAACTAGAAAACAGCTACAGCTGGTACGTGACAACAGCTAGAAAACAGCTACAGCTGGTACGTGACAACAGCTAGACAACAGCTACAGCTAGTACATGGCAACAACTAGAAAACAGCTACAGCTGGTACGTGACAACAGCTAGAAAACAGCTACAGCTGGTACGTGACAACAGCTAGACAACAGCTACAGCTAGTACATGGCAACAACTAGAAAACAGCTACAGCTGGTACGTGACAACAGCTAGAAAACAGCTACAGCTAGTACATGGCAACAGCTAGACAACAGCTACAGCTAGTACATGGCAACAGCTAGAAAACAGCTACAGCTGGTACGTGACAACAGCTAGACAACAGCTACAGCTAGTACATGGCAACAACTAGAAAACAACTACAGCTAGTACATGGCAACAACTAGAAAACAGCTACAGCTTGTACATGGCAACAACTAGAAAACAGCTACAGCTAGTACATGGCAACAGCTAGAAATCAGCTAAAGCTAGTACATGGCAACAACTAGAAAACAGCTACAGCTAGTACATGGCAACAACTAGAAAACAGCTACAGCTAGTACATGGCAACAACTAGAAAACAGCTACAGCTAGTACATGGCAACAGCTAGAAAACAGCTACAGCTAATACATTGCAACACCTAGAAAACAGCTACAGCTAGTACATGGCAACAGCTAGAAAACAGCTAAAGCTAGTACATGGCAACAGCTAGAAAACAGCTACAGCTAGTACATGGCAACACTAGAAAACAGCTACAGCTAGTACATGGCAACAACTAGAAAACAGCTACAGCTAATACATTGCAACACCTAGAAAACAGCTACAGCTAGTACATGGCAACAACTAGAAAACAGCTACAGCTGGTACATGGCAACAGCTAGAAAACAGCTACAGCTGGTACGTGACAACAGCTAGACAACAGCTACAGCTAGTACATGGCAACAACTAGAAAACAGCTACAGCTGGTACGTGACAACAGCTAGAAAACAGCTACAGCTAGTACATGGCAACAACTAGAAAACAGCTACAGCTGGTAAGTGACAACAGCTAGAAAACAGCTACAGCTAGTACATGGCAACAGCTAGACAACAGCTACAGCTAGTACATGGCAACAACTATAAAACAACTACAGCTAGTACATGGCAACAACTAGAAAATAGCTACAGCTAGTACATGGCAACAACAAGAAAACAGCTACAGCTAGTACATGGCAACAACTAGAAAACAGCTACAGCTAGTACATGGCAACAGCTAGAAAACAGCTACAGCTAATACATTGCAACACCTAGAAAACAGCTACAGCTAGTACATGGCAACAGCTAGAAAACAGCTAAAGCTAGTACATGGCAACAACTAGAAACAACAGCTAGTGCATTGCAACAACTAGAAAACAGCTACAGCTAGTACATGGCAACAACTAGAAAACAGCTACAGCTAGTACATGGCAACAGCTAGAAAACAGCTACAGCTAGTACATGGCAACAGCTAGAAAACAGTTAAAGCTAGTACATGGCAACAACTAGAAACAACAGCTAGTGCATTGCAACAACTAGAAAACAGCTACAGCTAGTACATTGCAACACCTAGAAAACAGCTACAGCTAGTACATGGCAACAGCTAGAAAACAGCTACAGCTAGTACATGGCAACAACTAGAAAACAGCTACAGCTAGTACATGGCAACAGCTAGAAAACAGCTACAGCTAGTGCATGGCAACAACTAGAAAACAGCTACAGCTAGTACATGGCAACAACTAGAAAACAGCTACAGCTAGTACATGGCAACAGCTAGAAAACAGCTACAGCTAGTACATGGCAACAGCTAGAAAACAACTACAGCTAGTACATGGCAACAGCTAGAAAACAGCTACAGCTAGTACATGGCAACAGCTAGAAAACAACTACAGCTAGTACATGGCAACAGCTAGAAAAACAGCTACAGCTAGTACATGGCAACAACTAGAAAACAGCTACAGCTAGTACATGGCAACAGCTAGAATACAACTACAGCTAGTACATGGCAACAGCTAGACAACAGCTACAGCTAGTACATGGCAACAGCTAGAAAACAGCTACAGCTGGTACGTGACAACAGCTAGACAACAGCTACAGCTAGTACATGGCAACAACTAGAAAACAGCTACAGCTGGTACGTGACAACAGCTAGAAAACAGCTACAGCTAGTACATGGCAACAACTACAAAACAGCTACAGCTGGTACGTGACAACAGCTAGAAAACAGCTACAGCTAGTACATGGCAACAGCTAGACAACAGCTACAGCTAGTACATGGCAACAGCTAGAAAACAGCTACAGCTAGTACATGGCAACAGCTAGAAAACAGCTACAGCTAGTACATGGCAACAACTAGAAAACAGCTACAGCTAGTACATGGCATTAACTAGAAAACAGCTACAGCTAGTACATGGCAACAGCTAGAAAACAGCTACAGCTAGTACATGGCAACAGCTAGAAAACAGCTACAGCTAATACATTGCAACACCTAGAAAACAGCTACAGCTAGTACATGGCAACAGCTAGAAAACAGCTAAAGCTAGTACATGGCAACAGCTAGAAAACAGCTACAGCTAGTACATGGCAACACTAGAAAACAGCTACAGCTAGTACATGGCAACAACTAGAAAACAGCTACAGCTAATACATTGCAACACCTAGAAAACAGCTACAGCTAGTACATGGCAACAACTAGAAAACAGCTACAGCTGGTACATGGCAACAGCTAGAAAACAGCTACAGCTGGTACGTGACAACAGCTAGACAACAGCTACAGCTAGTACATGGCAACAACTAGAAAACAGCTACAGCTGGTACGTGACAACAGCTAGAAAACAGCTACAGCTAGTACATGGCAACAACTAGAAAACAGCTACAGCTGGTAAGTGACAACAGCTAGAAAACAGCTACAGCTAGTACATGGCAACAGCTAGACAACAGCTACAGCTAGTACATGGCAACAACTATAAAACAACTACAGCTAGTACATGGCAACAACTAGAAAATAGCTACAGCTAGTACATGGCAACAACAAGAAAACAGCTACAGCTAGTACATGGCAACAACTAGAAAACAGCTACAGCTAGTACATGGCAACAGCTAGAAAACAGCTAAAGCTAGTACATGGCAACAACTAGAAAACAGCTACAGCTAGTACATGGCAACAACTAGAAAACAGCTACAGCTAGTACATGGCAACAACTAGAAAACAGCTACAGCTAGTACATGGCAACAGCTAGAAAACAGCTACAGCTAATACATTGCAACACCTAGAAAACAGCTACAGCTAGTACATGGCAACAACTAGAAAACAGCTACAGCTGGTACGTGACAACAGCTAGAAAACAGCTACAGCTGGTACGTGACAACAGCTAGACAACAGCTACAGCTAGTACATGGCAACAGCTAGAAAACAGCTACAGCTAGTACATGGCAACAGCTAGAAAACAGCTACAGCTAGTACATGGCAACACTAGAAAACAGCTACAGCTAGTACATGGCAACAACTAGAAAACAGCTACAGCTGGTACGTGACAACAGCTAGAAAACAGCTACAGCTGGTACGTGACAACAGCTAGACAACAGCTACAGCTAGTACATGGCAACAACTAGAAAACAGCTACAGCTGGTACGTGACAACAGCTAGAAAACAGCTACAGCTAGTACATGGCAACAGCTAGAAAACAGCTACAGCTAGTACATGGCAACACTAGAAAACAGCTACAGCTAGTACATGGCAACAACTAGAAAACAGCTACAGCTGGTACGTGACAACAGCTAGAAAACAGCTACAGCTGGTACGTGACAACAGCTAGACAACAGCTACAGCTAGTACATGGCAACAACTAGAAAACAGCTACAGCTGGTACGTGACAACAGCTAGAAAACAGCTACAGCTGGTACGTGACAACAGCTAGACAACAGCTACAGCTAGTACATGGCAACAACTAGAAAACAGCTACAGCTGGTACGTGACAACAGCTAGAAAACAGCTACAGCTAGTACATGGCAACAGCTAGACAACAGCTACAGCTAGTACATGGCAACAGCTAGAAAACAGCTACAGCTGGTACGTGACAACAGCTAGACAACAGCTACAGCTAGTACATGGCAACAACTAGAAAACAACTACAGCTAGTACATGGCAACAACTAGAAAACAGCTACAGCTTGTACATGGCAACAACTAGAAAACAGCTACAGCTAGTACATGGCAACAGCTAGAAATCAGCTAAAGCTAGTACATGGCAACAACTAGAAAACAGCTACAGCTAGTACATGGCAACAACTAGAAAACAGCTACAGCTAGTACATGGCAACAACTAGAAAACAGCTACAGCTAGTACATGGCAACAGCTAGAAAACAGCTACAGCTAATACATTGCAACACCTAGAAAACAGCTACAGCTAGTACATGGCAACAGCTAGAAAACAGCTAAAGCTAGTACATGGCAACAGCTAGAAAACAGCTACAGCTAGTACATGGCAACACTAGAAAACAGCTACAGCTAGTACATGGCAACAACTAGAAAACAGCTACAGCTAATACATTGCAACACCTAGAAAACAGCTACAGCTAGTACATGGCAACAACTAGAAAACAGCTACAGCTGGTACATGGCAACAGCTAGAAAACAGCTACAGCTGGTACGTGACAACAGCTAGACAACAGCTACAGCTAGTACATGGCAACAACTAGAAAACAGCTACAGCTGGTACGTGACAACAGCTAGAAAACAGCTACAGCTAGTACATGGCAACAACTAGAAAACAGCTACAGCTGGTAAGTGACAACAGCTAGAAAACAGCTACAGCTAGTACATGGCAACAGCTAGACAACAGCTACAGCTAGTACATGGCAACAACTATAAAACAACTACAGCTAGTACATGGCAACAACTAGAAAATAGCTACAGCTAGTACATGGCAACAACAAGAAAACAGCTACAGCTAGTACATGGCAACAACTAGAAAACAGCTACAGCTAGTACATGGCAACAGCTAGAAAACAGCTACAGCTAATACATTGCAACACCTAGAAAACAGCTACAGCTAGTACATGGCAACAGCTAGAAAACAGCTAAAGCTAGTACATGGCAACAACTAGAAACAACAGCTAGTGCATTGCAACAACTAGAAAACAGCTACAGCTAGTACATGGCAACAACTAGAAAACAGCTACAGCTAGTACATGGCAACAGCTAGAAAACAGCTACAGCTAGTACATGGCAACAGCTAGAAAACAGTTAAAGCTAGTACATGGCAACAACTAGAAACAACAGCTAGTGCATTGCAACAACTAGAAAACAGCTACAGCTAGTACATTGCAACACCTAGAAAACAGCTACAGCTAGTACATGGCAACAGCTAGAAAACAGCTACAGCTAGTACATGGCAACAACTAGAAAACAGCTACAGCTAGTACATGGCAACAGCTAGAAAACAGCTACAGCTAGTGCATGGCAACAACTAGAAAACAGCTACAGCTAGTACATGGCAACAACTAGAAAACAGCTACAGCTAGTACATGGCAACAGCTAGAAAACAGCTACAGCTAGTACATGGCAACAGCTAGAAAACAACTACAGCTAGTACATGGCAACAGCTAGAAAACAGCTACAGCTAGTACATGGCAACAGCTAGAAAACAACTACAGCTAGTACATGGCAACAGCTAGAAAACAGCTACAGCTAGTACATGGCAACAACTAGAAAACAGCTACAGCTAGTACATGGCAACAGCTAGAATACAACTACAGCTAGTACATGGCAACAGCTAGACAACAGCTACAGCTAGTACATGGCAACAGCTAGAAAACAGCTACAGCTGGTACGTGACAACAGCTAGACAACAGCTACAGCTAGTACATGGCAACAACTAGAAAACAGCTACAGCTGGTACGTGACAACAGCTAGAAAACAGCTACAGCTAGTACATGGCAACAACTACAAAACAGCTACAGCTGGTACGTGACAACAGCTAGAAAACAGCTACAGCTAGTACATGGCAACAGCTAGACAACAGCTACAGCTAGTACATGGCAACAGCTAGAAAACAGCTACAGCTAGTACATGGCAACAGCTAGAAAACAGCTACAGCTAGTACATGGCAACAACTAGAAAACAGCTACAGCTAGTACATGGCATTAACTAGAAAACAGCTACAGCTAGTACATGGCAACAGCTAGAAAACAACTACAGCTTCTACATGGCAACAGCTAGAAAACAGCTACAGCTAGTACATGGCAACAGCTAGAAAACAGCTACAGCTAGTACATGGCAACAGCTAGAAAACAGCTACAGCTAGTACATGGCAACAACTAGAAAACAGCTACAGCTAGTACATGGCATTAACTAGAAAACAGCTACAGCTAGTACATGGCAACAGCTAGAAAACAGCTAAAGCTAGTACATGGCAACAACTAGAAAACAGCTACAGCTAGTACATGGCAACAACTGGAAAACAGCTACAGCTAGTACATGGCAACAACTAGAAAACAGCTACAGCTAGTACATGGCAACAGCTAGAAAACAGCTACAGCTAATACATTGCAACACCTAGAAAACAGCTACAGCTAGTACATGGCAACAACTAGAAAACAGCTACAGCTGGTACGTGACA
This sequence comes from Sinonovacula constricta, assembly GCA_007844125.1. Taxonomy (NCBI): domain Eukaryota; kingdom Metazoa; phylum Mollusca; class Bivalvia; order Cardiida; family Solecurtidae; genus Sinonovacula; species Sinonovacula constricta. The sequence goes on from CM017556.1 coordinate 4,841,582, forward strand.
ACAGCTAGACAACAGCTACAGCTAGTACATGGCAACAACTAGAAAACAGCTACAGCTAGTACATGGCAACAGCTAGAAAACAGCTACAGCTAGTACATGGCAACAGCTAGAAAACAGCTAAAGCTAGTACATGGCAACAACTAGAAACAACAGCTAGTGCATTGCAACAACTACAAAACAGCTACAGCTAGTACATTGCAACACCTAGAAAACAGCTACAGCTAGTACATGGCAACACTAGAAAACAGCTACAGCTAGTACATGGCAACACCTAGAAAACAGCTACAGCTAGTACATGGCAACAGCTAGAAAACAGCTACAGCTAGTACATGGCAACACCTAGAAAAAAATCAACGTCAACGATAAATCTTTTCATTAGGAGGCTTACAATAACATATAACTAGGTGAAAAAAATGAACAAAGTGACACTGAGCGTCACTGTTTTTTTTACAATTAATGTTAAATTGAATAAAAAATTTCTCAGCCTAAGCACATGTATTAATACCTTATATGGACTTTATTGGCAATAGCTTTTAGAATATAAGTTTTAGACAGCCGGGCAATATTTTGTGCAAGATTGTAAGTCACTTTCTTCTTTATCTGATTGTTAAATGAGTAAGGGTAAAATTTATTAAGAAACGTTGTTTCTTTATATATGTTTTTGTTTCAAACAATATTGAAAAGTGTCTATATTTTACAGCAACAACCTAGTGTACTCTTCTGTATATGGTAAAACGTTGTATTATTATAATTTACCCACACCATGTAAACAAAAGACCGATTCATCCAATTGAAAATAGTTGTATAAATGGACCAATCACATTTCTATTGGTGTGATCGCGTGTGCAATTGAGACAAAAACATCGGGATTTTTACTTGCATATTTATCTACATTCTGCATATTTTCTGCAGCACCAGCACTGTACAGCTCTGCACAGGCAGTGACTGGAGTGTAACTGTCGTGCCACTCACTTAATCACGTGATATTACAATGGCGGCTATACATGTTTCATGTTTCGCAGGCGCGCACTGTTTATAGATGAGCGATCACATAAAGCTTGAGTTTATACCCTGTTTATACACTGTTTGAATTATAAAGGAATATTTTTAACCGAATACATAGCTCTAGAGCACACTTAGCACTCGATTATGTACTTGCAATGTATTATAAACTGGGCTTTGGTTTGGCGTTTCTGGGCCGATATCCGCTCTAATGATTGCACGAAGTTAAGGAGGCCTCTTGGGCCTAGTTATTTCAGATTTCTGTCCACTTTTCA